>JAHREC010000016.1:0-1200000 GCA_020081605.1 Albifimbria verrucaria
CTAACCCTAACCCTAACCCTAACCCTAACCCTAACCCTAACCCTAACTCCTAACCCTAACTCCTAACCCTAACCCTAACCCTAACCCTAACCCTAACCCTAATTTCCGTTGGGTTAGGGCTAAGGCTACGGGTAGGGTTACGCGTAGGGTTAAGGCCAAGATTAGGCCTGCAGTTTCACCCTTTCTACTCTCTTCACGCTACTTTTCCGCTTTTTGCCGTTTAGTAGCCGCCTTTAACTGTCTGTTGTTTGCTTCTCGCCCTTGTAAGAAGTCGTAGGCTTCGGCCTTCTTAAACGACCAGCAACAAGGGACCGCCAGAGGGTAACGAGTGGAGACCGAAAAGCAAAGACGCAAACAGTCGGTTACTTGTAAGCGCGTAGTGGAGACCACCCAGGTAGGAAAGATCAGGTAGCCTTAAGGTTCTAGGCTTCAAACAAGTGGAAACCAGTGACTAGCAAAGTAGTAACCAGCAGAGGCCGAGAGTGCTTAGTAAAGACCCTGAAGCAAAAAGCAGACGGCAGATGGCCAACCACACCTGGCGGACAGTAGCAACTTAGAAAGAGCAAACGGAAAAGAAAGCTAAGCAGGTTGCAGGCGACGACAACAGACAACCGATCTAGAACAGAAAGGACTGGTGGGAAAAGGTTAACAGGCTAAAGCGGGAGGTAAAGAACAAAGAGCAGAGAACAGAGCAGAGAACAGAGCAGAGAACAGAGCAGAGAACAGAGCAGAGAACAGAGCAGAGAACAGAGCAGAGAACAGAGCAGAGAACAGAGCAGAGAACAGAGCAGAGAACAGAGCAGAGAACAGAAGATAGACAAGAAAGAGTAGAAAACAGCGACTAGATAGCGAGAACAAACAGGCACCAACAAGCAACTGGGAGAAGCGCTTAGACAAGCTAGGGCAGCGTGACACTAGGAGACTCAACCGCAGACAACAGACAACAGACAACAGACAGCAAAAAGTAGCTTGTGAAAAACTTCCTACAACTTCCTACAACTCCTCCTTCCTCAGTGATTAGAGAACTTAACCCACCTTCTCTTAAACTCTTCGTCTTTTCAGTCTAACAAGAACCTTAGCTAGTAACCCTGGCCCACCTCGGCCTTCAACCCTGTTCTTTGTACCCTTAACCAAACTTCTTCTGCAGACCCTAGGGCCAAAGATCCTCAAGGTCAGGGTTAGGGTTAGGGTCAGGGTCAGAAATTTACCTACCCTATATGCTTGGTCTGCTCGCTTCTATCAACCTTTTCACTCATAACTAGCACTTACCGATAGCTGTTAGAATACTATTTCACCCTATGCCTTGTATACCTGCCATTTTAACCAGAGTAACCTTAATAGCTGCTCTTTCCTCACGCTTTAAGGTTGGCGGTTAGCGGTTCGACAACGTAGCGGTTAGCGCTGGCCATAGGACCATGACTAATCTGCCGATAACCCTGATCCTGCAAATCGGCCACCGGACGTTAAGTTGATCCATCCCACGTTTTCCTGCCTAACGCCAGCACAGGTTATCCTGCTGTATCCTCCTACGAACCAACAGCCTGTTGGTTATCACCCCCAAAGCCCCTGTTGAGGCTGTGTAACCTAAGCCGCAGGACGTCAATCCATAGATCGCTATAAATTAATGCATCAGCCCCTTTACCAACTTTCTCATCATGCCGCCCGTTGGCTCCCATCCGAATAGCACCTTCGGCCTAATCAGCTTAAACATAATGCTCAAGAGTTCACTTCACTATAGAAACCATTAAAATTATATTCTTTTATATATCCATCGTCAATTCATAGAATGGCGTCAAAACATGCCCACTCTACAGAGACAAGTGAGTCTTAGTGCCCTAATTGGTCCCATTCGCCTGGGAAGTAGCTGATCAGTACCCTAGACCTTGACGCTCGAACTCAATCTGACGAGTGTTTGGGGCTTCCCACCCGGGCTCAAGCTATTCGGTGCTGGAGCTCAATTATATTCATGCAGGGGATGAATATCTGGAAGGCCTATCCTATCTACCTAAATTATATGGTCGTGGGCTGGGGCGGCCTGAGTCTTTTGAAGCAGGCCGTCTTTTATTAGGTGCCTTAGGGATTTGTATCTTTGTCGCTGTGCCTATTATATTTCTATGTCAAAGGTAATAGCTATAGTTATCCTCTCTTCGGCTTATGCTATATTGATTATGAAGATATTTATCG
Source organism: Albifimbria verrucaria (assembly GCA_020081605.1). Classification (NCBI taxonomy): domain Eukaryota; kingdom Fungi; phylum Ascomycota; class Sordariomycetes; order Hypocreales; family Stachybotryaceae; genus Albifimbria; species Albifimbria verrucaria. The sequence continues at coordinate 2,185 of JAHREC010000016.1, forward strand.
AGATGGAACCTGGTGCCCCCATTCATCGCCGACCATACATTGCTCGTGATATTTCAGGTTGAACCCATAAGTAATCCACCCTATGATTGATTCCTGCTCCTTTGAGGGCCCGAACGCAGCAATAGCTCCTTGGGCCATAATTAAACGATTATAGTAATCCAGTATATTCCACTGAAACCCTTTGTAGTCGCTGTTCTCGCTAGGGATCTCGATAGAACAAGCTACTTCATCGTACAACCACCTTAAGTTCTTATAGCTAAACTCCGGCAGATCGTTAATCTCGCTGTTCATCATCGCCTTGGCATCCAGGCCGCCACTGTCGAAGTATTGCTGATTATATATCTTCTCAACCCCGTCACGGCTCTGAAGGCGTCTCTCGTTAAGTTTTGTTCGTGGTCCAGGGCCGTAGCCTAATTTAACACGTCTTTCCATAGTGATTGGATCGATATCCATGATTGCGATATGGAGGTCTTGACTGCCATGTTGAAGTGCAAAGACTGGGTGTTGCTTCTCTTGTCGCTTCGAGAGTGGGTTAAGCTTTGGTTCGTTCCACATGCCAATATGCCGAACTTCATGGCCAAGTTGCTGCGTTAAAATATCCTCCATTCGACGATGGAGTTTAACGGATCGCGGGAATTCATTGGGGTTCCTTACATTGGGCCCAAGGTTCCAATCATGCATCTCCACGAGCTCGCCAAGTAATTCGCCTGCCGTTACCCTAGCTTTTGTATCAAGGCTTTTGGCAAGGGCGATCGACATCTCGCCATAACCCCTTCTTAGGGCTAGAGCTGCCAGAACCGTGAATACTGCACCCTTAATGCATGAGTACCTATTCTGCTCGACATCTTCGGACTTAGCGTATGCCCGACAAGATGTAACGAGTTCCCAAAGTCCAAAGCCCATGCCTGGGGTTCCGGCCACCACTTCAATGTTGATTGGCCATGCAATTCCAAAATCGAATCGACTTCGTGGCCGATTCTGAACGGAGAGAGTGGTATTTGACTCCAATATATCTATATTACTATATATTAACAGGGTCCTCACGAATGCCAGTTTAACAAGACATACCAATAGCTGCACCCTTACTCGTACCTATTTTCGCCACATTTCCTCTGAGGAAATGGACTTATATGTAGTGCCATTAGACAGGGGTTGAAGAATAGAAGCAAGAGTATAATCTGGCACAAGGGCCCAGCATAAGATAATAATCGATACTCTCATAATGCAATAGTAAGAAAGGCTGGTTAATATTGCAGGATTTCTAGCGTTCTTATATCGTGGAGTCGAATATTATATTATTATATTATAATGGCGGAAATACAGTCCCCTTTTAAGCTATTAATTATCTGTTAGTTTATTGCTAACCTTACTCCATCCAGAACCAAACGCTTATCAGCTTATTCTTTTCCCCTTTTTTAGCATCTTTGTTGGTGGCTTGTGGCTTCTCCGTCTTGAGTTGGCCGCAGACCCCCATATACAAGTCATGCGGTGAATGATTCGTATGATGATGGGGTCTGGAACATATAAATAGTATCCAGAAGCTTGTGGGATATGCGGTTAGAATAAGGTCCGCTGTCAGCGTGTGCGAGAAGCATCGGTTTTATGATACGCAGCTCCGTGTACGAGATATGATTGCTCCGACATGCCCCCAATTCCTGGGGCTTGTCTGGATCATGAGGCTGAGAAGCGTGGGTTTGTTGGTAAGCATATGTTACAGGATTCCAAACAGCGCAAGATACGCTCTAACACCCCTGTAGTAATCAGGGCGCAGCAAGCCACCGAACAAAAACGGCGATTTACAGTCTGGTGTTTTCTAACCAACGAACAATTCTCCCATCAGTATTAAGAATTCATAAATAGCAGCCATACTTTATAATATATATTTAAATATGTAAGCTCTACGATTCTGAATATTTCTATGAACTTTAAATCTTAATCTTTTCTTTAGGCTACCTATATTCATCTCTTGTGAATAGTTGAAAATCACAAACATGCATCTATCTTTAAAATATATACTTTCTCTTGCCTTTATCCCGTTGAGTCTCCTAGGCGCTATTGCCACACCGATAACTCAAACTGGCGAAGTCCATGGTCATCTTAACCAGCGCACCCCAGTCTGGAATTGGCCTCGTTGCACTTTTGCAGAGGAAGGGCAATGTACTCTCTATATGGCAACGGGGAAACCATATCCAACCTTCACACAATATCGCACGTTTGCACTTTTCGATCATAAATGCAAACTCACATCCCTTTATTATACAGACATAAAGGAGAAGATTGTCAATCTCAAAGGCCATCTACCAGGTGGCATAAGAATCGCAGTCGACGATCAAATGCAACCGGAAGGTGCTATATCTTATCGTTTAGTAGATACTCCTCTTGGTAGTGGCTTGGAGTGCCATGATTGGGGGAGTATGTGGATGGCATCGGCTGCAGGAGACATTTCCCTGTTAAGCAACATTTTCTATTAGCTACGATAGCCTGATATACATTGGTTGTGTTTAGTGAAAAAGAAAGCAGCATTAAGTCGGCCCTAGAGTATATAAACCCAACCTAACCTTAACCCCAGCCGCTTAAGTGTTTGCTACCTCCCAAGAATGGAAAGTGCTGAAGAAACTTAACATTAATACAATAAAAAGCGAGCTTAGCTCTTGTCAATTAAACGGCAGGATTACCTAAGCCCCATGCCCCACTGTATATAATCTAGTGGGTGACAGTACTATTATATTATTTTTTTCTGGTAAAGCCGATCCATACGGATTCCATGTATAGCCTTGTCTAACTCCTGGGCTGCTGTTGCCGTAGATATTTTAATGCTTTCTTCGATATCCGCCTTTATAACCGCTTCCTCCTTTTCTAACTTGATCTTCTGCGCTGCGATACCCTTGAGGTCTTCGGAGTCCCTGCAGGAAGCAAATTTCCACCTCATCATGCAACCTCACCAGGCATCGTTCCCCACTTTGATACAGCGATACTAGAGAAGGAACATAACCATTTTGTCCGAGTAGGGTTAGAAGTCGATGGCTCTGTTTTAACAGACGCCTCATTTCACCCGCGTCGACTTCCTCACGCTCCGCTGATATTTTTTGTATGGTGTTCATTGCCTGTATTAGATCCTCGAAGTCTTCGTCGCTTATCCATCTGGGGAAACGGTATCGATGCTCTTTCCATAGAACCGCCCACGATTCAAGATTAGCCGACGCTGCGCAATCCCATCCGCGCTCCTTTAGCGTATCTGCCAACACTGCTTTGGCGTATAAAAAGCATGCTTCTTCCATCATACATCGCACAGTTCCGAAAAACTCATACTGTAAGCGGAATGGTAGGAAGGCTCGACCTAGGAAATTTCTTTCATGGCCCACTGGCACTGGCTTTGGTTAGGTCTTCAAACGACGAGCTCTCATATACAGACCCATACCTTCACCCCGTGCCATCGACGCAGCCATACTCGCTATACGGTCTTCGTTCTGATCGATGCCGTTCGCAGTTCTATCGTCGCTTGCTCCGTGACCCTTCATCGTGTCCTTTGGGAGGCTGAGCCCCCTCCTCGCGAGGCGAAACGGGCTCTTCTCGCTCGTGCGTTTCTTCGTAGGACGTATTAGATGCGATTTCCATGTTTGCTCCCTGTTCTGCGAATGTCCTTGCCGCTTCTGCCGCCTTCTGAGCTGCCGTCCTCTTCTTCTTCGCCATTGCTGTAATGGTTCGCTATCCGGTTCTTGGTGGCGAGGATGATGTTCGCTACTTTCTCGAGGGAGAGGAAAAGAAGGGAGAGAAGGAAGAAGTCGATGCATATGAGACATGCGAAATCGCGGTCCGGAATATATATAAACCACCGGACCACAAACATACAGTGCCCTTGAAGTCAGACTCTACGACAGACCGTCGTGCAAGCTTCGAATACGCTTCCTCAATGCAGCAGACAACTAAGATGCCTCTTCTAACGCGCTATTTGTCAACGCGTCTGCTTGCTCATTGTGCTCTCGCGCTACATGCCAAAACAAAACCTCCACACCGACTTTACGAAGCGTATCAATCCACTTATCTAATTCCTTGAAAAGGTCCGAGTTACGAACTATTTTCTGCTTTGCTGTCCAATAAACCCTGTCTTTTCATACCCACCGGTTCGGAACCCAGTCCGTGATCCCGTCTACCACATATGCTGAATCTGCTTTGATCACTACTAGATCCAGCCTCTTACCCCAAACCGTTCTTTTTGTATATCGCATGGGCCACTTGAAGCGCAATAATGGCAGCCTGAAGTTCTGCCACCTGATTCGTCGTGCGAACACTCCTCGATAATGACGCTTTATTGTATTCGAGTATTCCCGACAAACACACCTGCAGCCATTCTGGCTGTTGGTGTTCCATTGTACCGGCACACACCATCGACGGCAATGACTATGCAATCTAGATGCATTTCCCATCTGTGTAAGGGGTTTCACATCACAATTTCAAACGCTGCTTATACCATGCATTTATATATTGAGCTTCAGTGACTAGACCTCAACACCACTTTAACCTTTGTCCCATCGTTTGGTTTTCCAGAGGCTGCATAAAGGAGGGAGGGATATGCGGCGTGGTATGGTTTGACCATTCATAAAGCAGTAACCCAATCGTTCGCCAAGGCGTCAGAAACCCTCGTTTAATCCCGGTTTGGACGATTGAAGCTGCTGCGTGAGGGTGGGGGTTTGCAGGGTTCGTGGCCACCAAGCCAATGAGTGGTGGCCTATGGGCTGTGAACCAACCTTATTTAAAAGCATTGGTGGGAAGCAAACCCGGGAATTCGGACTGGCGAGGGTCACTACGTGAGTTCCTTTTATTCTAGCTGGCACAGTCGGACCTTTGTGTGATGTCGGCGTCCTATTGCAGGGCCAACCGCATACACAATCGTTCTTGGTATGGAACCCCGTGGGCACCCTATTGGTTGCGACCGCATCGTCCGGGTACTCACCCAGGCACATTTACAGGGTAGCGGGGAGCCAACTGCATAAGAGAACGAAACGATGAGATAACGACCCAACAGTAAATTGTCAAATATTCCTAGGACCTCCCGGCTCTTGCATGGGCTCGGTTAGGATTCCTGGATATGGATACCAACAGCATATAGGATCATCGTAGGCGAGGGCTTTCGGGCTAGTCGAGACAGCCACCTCCCGCTCTTTCCGCTCTTCCAGGCCGGGGTTCAATGGGATAAAGGCACAGTACACTGTTCCGCGTAAAACTATAAAGAGGTGGCCGATTTCCCTCCTTCCAATCTCCAGCCCGACTCATCTCCTTAGCCCTCACCTGACCATCCGACCATCCAATCATCCAATCGTCCGCACCCTTTGCCAACATGCTCTTCCTTCCCCTTATCCTTGGCCTTGCCGCCAGTGTCAACGCAATCGACCTCTACCTCGGCTGGAGGGGCGGCAGCAACTACGTTGCTTGCCGTAACATAAACCCCAACGTCTGCTGCTCCACTGCTGCAGGAGGGAGCCCTTCAACAGCCTTGACTTCAGAGAGATCCCCAGGAACTGGAACATCCAGTGCCGTGGCCACAGAGGCCCCCAGTGTGGCTCGCTGGCCGAGGTCAAGCAGAGCAACGGCGCTACCGCAGTTAGCCTGTTCAACTCTGACTTTGGTGGCTCTGGCTATGGCTTCGTCTCTAAGCGCTCCACGGACGATGCTGTTGTTGAGACCGTAAGGCCATCTCTCTTGGTCTTTGGAGACGGGGCTCAATATGATCTTTCCGAATTGACTGAATCTTCCTATGATGAAATGGTATGTGCCTCTTACGTCCCATAGGCTTGAACCATAAGTGCTTTTGCTAATGACCATGGTAGTTAGTACCAGCTTTTCCGCTACCATCCTCCGAGTCATAACATGGCATCCTCCCTCGCTTAACCCCTCGCTTGACCCCCTCGCGCTTCCAAAGAGTCTACCTGCTAATGTTCGTATTCTTCGTCTACAGTCTCCGAATCGCAGCTTCGAACGGTTCCTCCGACGATGTTCCCGCCAAATTCGACACATCCAGGATCGAGTAAAGGTTCGATATGGTGGCTTGAGCGCTTGGAATATATGCCAGCCTGGTCCGACGTTCCTCTTGCGATCACCTTGACTGCGGAGGGTAACAGGTTGCCTTGCATACTTAGTTAAACATTATAGAACTCTGCTACCTCATTCCCTACAAGTCCCATATCCCTTCCAGTGTGTGACTAAATACAGTAATCTGTGAAGTTGAAAATCCATAGCCCAATTTTTAAGAACAGCAGCTTTCGTTCAGCTCGGCACCCACACAAGCTCAATAATACCATCAAGTGCCTTCATGGGCCTTTTCTTCTCTACCATCCATCGCTCATCATCCTTCTTTCGAACATATACCTGTAACACGGACCCGTCCTCCATGACTTGCGAGTCACGAAGCTCCCAAGCAATCTTCTTACCCGTTTTGAGGAGCGAGGGGCGCTGAGGGCCATACGTGTAGTCGAAGTTCCACACATGCTCCTCGAACAGCGGGCGAAATGTACGCTCCACCTGACTCAGGTCGAAGTCGATCCCATCGGGGTAGTGCGCAATGCTATAACCGTTGGAGATGATGAAGTTGTCCGCAGTAACGAAGCGCTGAAACGGGCAGTCCTCGCCGCACGTATAGGATATCTTGGTGGTATTTAGCGGGTTGGCCGAGTGCCACTTGTCGCCTCTCTTGAAATGATGAATGCTGTACGGCTTAAATCCGCCTTCGTAGAAACCCGATGCGTCTCCTACAAGATCGAGCTGCCAGAGGTCCTTCAGGTGCGTGAGACGTATGTCGGTGTTCTCGTATATGCACTTACGAAGGAGAATGTCTCCCTGAGGACCCCAGCCGGTGTTGGACTGCTTGATCTTGGCCCTCGTCCGGCAAGCGTCAATGCGACTGGAAACGATACCCGCCAAAGGACGGCTGAGGAAGACTCCACCGCCTCCAAAAGCTTGGGAGCCGTGCACCTTCACGGCCGTAACGTCCTCGGATAAGGTGCCGATATATAACAGCCTTGTATGATCATACTGCTTGAACCGCTCGACGAGGCCATTCATCGCCGTGAAGAAGGTGTCGTCATCGCACAAGACCAGCCACTTCCTGTTCGGGAGTCTTTGTGGGAGTAAAGCATAGGCACCAGGTTGAGGTACCGGACAGCCATCTCCTTCTCTATCCGGCTATCCCACCCGCTCACTTCGGAATCGATACCGGCATCGGCAAGTCGTTGCGCGACCTCCGTAAGCTCCGCATCCGTGACGTCAAGGAGGCGAAGGAGGAGCTTGCCTCCGTTAGACCTGCCTTTGCTGTCGGTTAGCCAGTAGGCCCACTCTTGGATCATCGAAGGGTCGCTGAGGCGCTTGTATGTGGTGGAAATGGCGAATATGAAGTCGGAGAGATCAGCATCGGCCGGGAAAGGCGACTCCGGGACGGAAACCTCCAAGGGTTCGCTGCATTTCTCTTCCTGGTCGTGGCCACTCAGCAGATCCACCACCCGGAAGCCTTCGGCGTCATTACCTGATGACAGGAGGTTCTGCGGTAGCGAAGTATAAGATTGACGCTCGATGGGCTTGCGCGTGAAGCTGATGTAGCGTCTCAAATACTCGACTTGATCGTCCAGCTTGTATCTGTCACTTATCTCACGAAGCCTGTCCGTATCAACATTGCAATTCATAACGTGGCTCGATGACGGCCGTGCGCCATGTGCGCTGGTGTTGATGGGTTTGGCTTGATCACCGCCCGAAAGTTTCGGCTTGACAGCGGATACATCTTTTAAATCAGATGTTTTTAGAAGCAAGTCTGTGGTATACGGTCTCGTTGATGGTAAGTTCCAATATGCTATCAAAAGAACGGCAATAAGCACAACAAGCTTGAGAGCTCTTGAGAAGGAGCTCCGTATGCCCCAGGTTGACTGGATTAATGCCTTCGCTAGGGTGCAGGCTCTCGTGGCTTTCGCCGACCAATACACACTATGCGGGGCCTCTAGGCGGCCGATCCACCCTACCATAGCTAGGTAGGACAGTAAGCAAATGCGGTTGGGTAAAGAAGGGTGTCGGTATTCAGGGCATACAAGTAATAGAGTTGCCTACCAAAGTAGGTTAAGGGGCTTAAGGTGTCAATTGAAACGGCGAGGCCGAGGCATTAATGGCTGTTGGTTATGTAAATTTGTGGCAGAACCAACAGCCAAGCAATTAATATCCTGGCTGGTGGTGGATCCTCGCTTCAGCCTGAGCCACTCAGCACGTGGTGGTGCTGTGGGAAGGAAATGCAATGGCTAGATCCCCCTGTCCAACATTTAGATGGATGTGAAGTATACTGACAAATATTATGTATATAACTTAGGGAAAAGGATGTCTGTAGCACGCGGCGGAGAATGACCAATGCTGATTGGTCAATTTTATCATGGCTATCCATCACCGACAAATCGCCCGAATTTTAATTCTTTCCTAGCTCACTATCCGGTGACATGTTCCTCGTCCTGTCTTACTTGGTGAATCATGCTATTAAGTAACCTTGTTATTTTTACTATCGATTTCGTACTGAAAACCACCTTCGAAGGGATATGAGCGACGGATCGTCTAGACCCCGCTTTAGGGGCCCTCCGCCCCAAGTAGGCCGCCCATAAACAAGCCATCAAATGACTTGGATAGGCCTGGAAGCACGAGATATAACCCCATTGTCCTTGACGAGCATAACGATACTGATAATTGTGTGGAGGGTGAAGATGATACTGGAGGGAAACACACGGCCGTGGCAGGCAACAAGGTCAAACAAGGGTAATGCTGGGAGTTACCTCTGGATACTCAACCAATAAGCAATCCGTCTCTCATACCGTGTCTCTGGTTGTTAGGAAGATAATGGTTTTGACACACCAAGGATAATAGCAAAAACCAAGATGAGGGTGGAGGAAATGACAGTTAAAGGGATATCGACAATGCTCGTGCAATAAGCAACGGAGGGTTTTGCAATGTATCCAAGAACGCTCTGGATTATATTGTGCAATTAATCCTGGATAATCGATCCACACCGCTCTACCCATATCTGGTCATTGCTCTTGAACACACATGCAATAAACGATTCGGCGTCTTTGAGAAGGCGCGACAGCTCATTGTGCAATGCATCTAAGTCTTTAGCAGGAGCTAGCTTTGACTCGCTATTCCGCGGGCTGTCCCGTTGCTTTTCCACTTGAATCCACCCAATCTCGCGAAGTACCCGGTTACTGACCCCTTATGCTCTGTAACATCGTGTCTTTGTTAGTCGTATCACATCACTGTCCTATGATTCCTGGACTTACCAATTTTCTTAGTCATTTCCGAAATACGAAGGATCGTGCCATGATCCTCAGCGCCCCATGGGAAGTCTTTCGGTTGTAGGAACCAAAGCATCCGCGTCACCATATTCGCTGCCAACAGCGATTGTTCTTTCTGTTTGGTTTTTGGTGCCCCACTAAAACATCGTTCTTTAGGTGCTACTTGGGGTGTGACCGAAGATGAGCTCAGTGTTAAGACCAGCATTAGCATCAGGTCGCACATTTTGGTGCCAAGGATTCCTTGCAGGGTATTGTAAGCTTGCTGGTAATGTTCTAGAATTTTATGGTCGTCATCATTCTTTCCAAAAAGCTTCCGTAGCCTCTCAAAGCCTGCCTGGATCAATGGCGGGACATCCTGGAACGGGATATCGCATTGAAAGTTGATCCGTTGTTTCCTTGGTCGTTTCCGCAAGGTACTTTCGTGTTTAAAGTCAGCCTCAAGTGCTAATCGCTTTGAGCTGCCGGCCCGAGCCGTGAGCACTTCCGTCGAAAGAACCGAACCCGTTAAGCGCACGATCCGCCGATGAGTGAGTCTTTGTCGGTGTCGACCTGGCACCCATTCGACGCCACTCGAATGCATAGCAGCTGCGAGGCCATCTATCCATTGGTCTTTTGTGACGACTTCTGGGCGTGTGTGTTGAATGGCGGCCTTTATCGTCGCAAACCAGGTGGAATGGGCTGGCGCGAAGGCGGCGGCAACCATGCTCTCTGATCCCTGTAATGCTTCGACTAGTTCCAGTGCAAAGTCTCGCCTGGTTTTGGTTGGTATATCTCGCAAGGAGCCAGAAGCTCCATCCGGCATGACCAAATCCTGGGGAGGTTCTCTAGTGCCCTGGGCGGGTTCACATGTCAATAAACGAATATCGCCAATATGATCTAGCATGACAGTGAATTTTCATCCTTACCTCCATCGAAACGGGTCGTGACAATCTTCCCAAGCTTTCAGTTCTTGACCTGCTCTGATGGAAGGCTCACCTCGACCACTTCGTATACCCCGGTTCAACTTTCTATGAAACTGAATGGCCATAAAGTTTGACATCTGAGGGATCCATAGCTCTGCTAGCACTTTTTCTAAGAACCGACTGGCCCCGATATCCCTTGGATGGACTGACCCCCAAGCTCGGAGAACCACAGCTGACTGTGGCGGTTTGCCGCTACGAACGTCCCATAGTGAAATGCAAGCGACGCTACATGCATGAGCATCGGACGGCCATCCTGTAAGAGAGGCCACTGGCCGATGTGTATGACCCCTTCTCCTTCCCTAAAATCAAGCATCGCCGGGTCGATAAAGGGCCATCCTCCGTGTTGTAGACTTTCCATTGTTCCGAGTGATCTAAATACCCGTGATGGAAGTATACGAGGATCGCCTGTCAGACAAAAGTTTCCCAGCCTGTCCAGGGCAGCTACAGCTTCTGACGCTGCGAGCCCCAGACCTCGCGATCCAGCCATGGTAAATCGTCGCTCCATCTCCTCGATGGCTAGCTTAAATGTTCGAGCGAACGCGATAAGAACACCAGGGAAAACCGGAGGGAGAAACCGCCGCAGAATCCACGAATACGATTGCTTCTCCTTTAAGAAATATCGCTTCATCTGGACAATGGGCTGTAACACGGTAGAGAAACTCTTCTGTCCCTTTATGAGCCGTTGGACGTGTACGGTAACCACTTGTTCGAAGCGATATGAGAACTCTTCCGCCTCGATGGCTTTCTCGATAAGCAAGGCTTCTCTCTCAAATGGCTTCGACGCACCGGGGTTCTCCGGTGTCAACCGCCCTCGTATCCGATCTAGAAGTCTTGCTTGCTTGGCTCTAACCTTGGCCGCGGCTTTGGTGTCGACTTCTGGTACCGTCAGTGCTGCCGTTGCTGAGCCTTGACTTGCGAGAAGGGCATCGGCGCGATGGCGGTACACGGACTTTAGCGCGCAGTATCCTTGAAACTCGCCGAAGGATACAACATCAGCACCCTGGTTCGAAAAACTCATGTTGTCCTCTATAATGGCCAGGAGATTGTTCTTGAGGAAGGCGGGCGGCTTTGGTGATGAAAAATTGCCATATGCCGAGTGGAAGCCCAGCGGATAAAAGGTATAGTCTCGAGAGCTAGCATATTCCCGAGCCAAACAGTTCCTGTCTGCGAGAAGACAAAAGACCTGGTCTTGGTCCTGGTCTTGACCTCCGCCGGTGGTGCAGTGCAAGTTTGTAGCAACGGCATAGGATATACTCGTCAAGTGATCTAAATTGTATTTGTGCTCTAACTCCGTACGAAGTTGGAGCAATCCGGGGCTGAAGTGTTCATCTTGCGATTCCAGCGGGCTCCTGGATGTTGCGCCATTCGCGGCACCTGCAATCTGCTCATTTGGGCCTTGTACGAAGAGACTTGAGTTATCACGACTGCTTGGCTCAACTGCTTGCTCTTCCTCCGAATCAACTTCGCTTTCTTCTTCCATATCGCCCTGGTATCTTCGCTCCTCGTCGCTATCCTCATCTTCTTCTTCGTCGTCGTCGTCTTCGTCATCATCATCCGGTCGTATGCGAGTTTCCCGCGGGAGATTTTGGACTCCTTCGGTCACTTCCATCTCTATGTTGGCGCCGTAGTCGTATGCATGAAAAGCAGGAAGGTTGTCGGACCAGAACGTTTCGTGGGCATACATTTCAACGAAACTGGCCCATCCGTCCATGAAAAATTCCTGGAACATGGTCCACTTATTGTACGTTATCTGTTGAGACGATCTACCGCCCAGCTTCCATGCTGCCTCAATTCCTTCGCCAAGCAGTTCGCCACTCGTGAAGACTGATTTGATATAGGACGCGAGCGCTTCGGCATGGTGTTTGACCATGCCGGTCCCATGCTTGGCTGCGTCACGACGTTTGCGATTGCCGTTCCCGGGTCGTGTGGGGTGCATAACGATAAACCACTGCTCTCGCGTCGCGGCCACCGCAACACGAAAAGTTCGGTTTGTCAGGTCGAACGATATATTACTGCCTCGTTTCACGCTGTAAGGTGCTTGCCAATGCTGGAAGGAAATTGTCACGTTATCGAAGAATCGATCGCTACGCCGACTGATCGGCTGCAATGGGGCTCCCTCGATGCAAATGAAGTCGAGGTAGAATATTGGATAGTAGTTGTCTTTGTCGCTGGCGGGTCGCGAGCCGGCTTTTCGGCTACCATAATCCATGGTGAATGGTCGTTGAAGTATCGAGATCGCTTCAGCACCTTTGAATTCAGGCGCCCTGGTTTTCGCTATGAATTCATCACCTGAGTATATGCGGCATGTCAGTGTTGTCCCTCTAAATTGGTGGACGGCTCCTTTTCCTTACATTTGTAGTGGTAGGTACCTCTTGAGCGATCAATCCTCCATGTGCGTGATTCACGCTCCGCTGTCGCAGATCCATCCTCAGAGCCCACCGCGGACTCCCTTAAATAGTCATCATCCGCGCTGTCGTGCGATGGGTATGCACTCTGCTCGTGGTCATCATCCTCAAGCTCTGGATTGCCACTACCCGACACAAAACTGGCTCCCTCCTGGTCAAGAGAACCATCGAGTATGACGCTGTTGGTTTCGAGTTCCCGATGTACTCATGGTGTTGGGTGGGTATTTGCTTGATGGTGGTATTATTTTAAGGTAACTCACAGAGACTGACCCTAACCCAAGACTTGACGACTACGCAAATCTCGCTACGCCCGGGGGCGAAAGGTGTCTCCTACGTGTCAAGCATATCGGCTTAGTAAAGAACGCGACCATAAATGAATGAATAGCATTGGCAGTTCCTTTCCTTTTCTTTTTGGCAAAGCAAAATTTAATTGAACCATGTTGACCTAGCTACACATCCGATTCGTCCACCAGCACTTGACGTGGCGTGTTTCCTGCTGCCCGTCCCAATGCAAGCCAGCTATTAGCCTCAATGACGAGATGGAAATCGTGTTCTACCACATTGTATAGGGTAAAGGGTCAAATGTATGAAAGGAGGATTAAGACGCAGCTAATCGGCCTCTCCAACCTGACTTCCTCGCCGGCATGGGACTAAACGGCAGCGGATTTCGGGAGCTACTAGGTTCGCTCTGGCTTGAGCCTACATCCGTTTGCGTTGGTTTTGGCTGCCGTCGACGCGCATCCTTGCCATCATCCGGGCCGTCCCGCGCTCTAAGCGGTTGCCCCTTTTCATTCGCCTGACTCTCTCTTTGCTTTTCTGTTTCAGCCACGGATACCTGGTCTGGACCATTTTGCGATTCTTCTCCACCATCATCTGAGCGAACCTCCTGATCCCCCGATGCCCCATGCTCAGAGGGCACATTGGCAGCTACACTCATGGTGCGCACCGTTGGATCATCCACTGCTGACTCCCGGGATGCGGCGTCCATCGTCGGTCCCGGCTCATTCGTCTTTGTTTCTTGGCTCCGCTTGAGCATGAGGAGATTGTACTCTTTCCCGGTCGATTCTATAATGACGCGATCCGCATCTGCTAGCTTGTTTTGCGACGGCCCGTTCTGATCGTCACGAAGAGCTTGGCGACATCGATCAGCCACCCATTTTACGATGCATCCGTCGATCGCCGCTGCAAGTTGACCAGAGGCTTCCTTGCTGTTCAATGCAGGGTTTTCAGCCACCTCAGGCACGCGTGAAGCTAGGGCACATACAGCACGCGTTACGGCTGAGCATCCCTTGAGGCTATTGGCGGGAGATAAACCCAGGCCATCGCCGCCCTTTGAAGCAACCCACCATGGACGAAACTTGGGGCCAAGGGAAGTTTCGACAATATGAAGCAGGTTTTGCCAGAATCTGTCAACAAACCTCTCTGCGTATACGGCGCCGTTGCGGTCGTTCGGGTCCGGCATGGCCTTCAGATAGCCTTTTGTCACCGGGTGAGTCAATGATTGCTGCCGCCGACGAACAAAATCCAGAATCTCCCGTTCGAGCATGATCGACCGCTTATCTGCAAGCCTCATCGCCTTTTCATCCGTGCCGTTCTGTAATCGTTTGATGAAGCCCTTCCTCAGCGGGAGCTTGTTTGCTTTGCGCTTGTCCGCGACGACTTCCGAGTCGCGATCGATCCACAGAACCACATGGATCATTACCTCCATCATGGTCTGGCATACGTCTTTTGGCGTCTCGAGCAGACTGTGAACATCCGGGAGGCGGAAGCTCGGATTCTCGATGAGAAACTCGTACAATTCCCGATACGCCGCATCGTCCAGTGCAGTGAGAAACCGAGCCGTCCGACGTGCACCAGGCCCGACTCGATCACCATCCCCTTCCTTCGGGTCGTTGTAGAATAACTTTCGTATCGCGCTCGCTGTCACATTCTTTTCGCCTGCCGCCAATACGTACACCATCTTTTTCCAGTCCGAACCGCGAACGTATTTGGTAGCATCTCCTGGCAATTCCTTGAGCTTCTTCCCGACGGCATCGGTTATTGTAAAGCAATACTAGAGTCTCTCAGCCTTGTCCATACTTCGAGCCTGCCGATGTTATCGGGCGGGTATTCATGTAAACACAACTTACTGCATCAAATCTTCTGCTAGCTAATTGCTCCCACTTAGATATATTAAAGGTGTCTTTTCCGACCGTGGTACTGCAGTAGCTTGTAATCTTAGACGCCCAGCTCTTGTTGTTCCATAAAGTGCCTAGTCGGCCGGTGGGAAAATTCGGGTTTCCACCGAGACGCAACAAGTCAAGCATTTGGGCTTCAACTTCGCTTTTCTTCCCATGAAACAAACTCTCGTCTTGCTTGGACGCCATGACAAGCTGCATCCAGATCTGACCATGGCTGTCTGGGAGCAACAGGTCGCTGCGGTTGACTCGCAGTTGAAGGTTGAGCTTGGGTGGAAGCGCGTCTAGTATCTGATTTAATCATCTTGCTTCTTGAGAACCTGACTTGGTTTTGCCCCTGTTATTTTGGGGCGTGGAGGTCGACTTACCTTTGTCGTAAATTATGCCGGTCCACCAGAGCTCCGTGTCTGGCAACTTCTTGCGTTTCACTAGCCTTCGCAAAGCTGCCACTCGGTGTTGACCATCCATAATCTCGAGTGGCTCCTGATTGATGTCCAGCCAACCATCAAGGTCGCGTAATTCTTGTCCGTCATCTTGTGAAGTTGAGTCTTTTTGCTGTTGCTCCTTTATGTACTTCTGCATGGCTTGTGACGTACACGACACCAAGATGTAGTTCTCCTCGCTAGTTCGTGCTAAATTCTGCTCAAACACTTCATCGAGATCAATGACATGTTTGTCATCAACCTGACAGTTCTCTCCATTTTCCCATTCAGGCGTGAGGGCCTCGAATGGTATCTTAACCACCATGAGCTGGTAAGGCTTCGCTTGACGTCGGATTGTTTGGGTTTCATGAAATGCTTGACTGAGTACGCCACCGCCTTTATCACGCTTACTCCCCTCGCGCCTTCTTTTGTTGTTATCTTTTCCCCATGAACTTCGGACGAATTGGCTTTTCTCTTCGTCATTTCTGATGTCCTTTGCGCTCACAGGCTCAGTGTCAATGATGCTGAAGTTATATGATGAGTGTATAGGGTAGGGTGGTGTCGGGTAACAACTCGGGAAGAGTTTCGGCGACAGGATGCATAAAAATGGAAAATAGAGTACTCTGCATGACCTTGGCCCTGGTTACAAAGCCGCAGGGTGTCTGAGGGCGCCACCAGCATATACCTTGTTCATGCGAATGTGGCTGAATAGGCATCAAGCTAATGTCTCTCCCCGTTGCAAGCCCTGCTGAAAAAGGCGCGACTGTACTGCTGACGCGCGTTTTAAATACGAAACAAAGGGGAGAAAAGAAAAAGCAAAGTGAAAACAACAAACACGGTCATAAATAGAAGACATTAAGTACAAAGAGGCGAAGGCTGCTCTTCACTCCACTTCTGTTTATTTCATCTTTAGGCACACAAGAATAGTCCACCAAGTGACTTCCTCCAGGCGAGATCCTCGACAAATGCTTTAATATTAATATTAAGTGCGAATCCAGGAAACTTGCACTGATGGAAACTGCGGGTACGATTTCGTCGCTATTCATAGTGTGTTCGGGACCTTGCCATCGGAAAGACTAACTACCATATTTCGCCCCGGGAGCGAAACTGATTCATTTACTATGGTTCCGAACCAGGACATCTGACATGCAATAAATAAATCGGTTTGGCAGGGTGAAACACATACGACTGTTTGTAGGGAATTGGTTGGAGTTTGGTAGAAGGGCCCGTATGTCAGTTTCGCCCCGGGGTGAAATATGGTAGTTAGTTCCACCATCAGTGGCACTCAGTTGTTGCATGTCGTTCTATTAGAGTAGACCCCACTTATTTTCGCCCCGGGAGTCAAAATTCACCCGATGCATTACGGCCCGCCCCTACGCCCCATTATTATTATTATTATTATTATTAGTAGTAGTAGTAGTAGTTGTCGTAATTTAGTAGTAGTGGCAGACACATTCACGTATGCACATACACATACACATACACATACACACACACACACACACACACACACACACACACACACACGCACTTAACCCTATACCCAAGCACGGAATACCCCTCTACAATTATTAATAAGAAATATTAATTATTTATAATATAATTTATTTTATTTAATAGATTCTTTTTAAAAATTATTATTTTATTTTTAATTATTTTTTATTAATATTAATATATAATATAATTCTATATATATTTTTTTATTAAATAATATATAAATATTAATTATATTATATATTATTTAATTATAATTTAATAATAATTAATATTAATTTAATAGATTTTATTAATAATATATATTATTTTAATTAAATTTAATTATATATAACTCCTAAGATTAATTTTATTATTATAATAATTTTTTTTTTATTAATATTTTTATAATATTTTTATAAATATATTTAAACCTTATTAATAATATATATATATATTTATATATATTATAAAATATAAATAAATATTTAAATAGTTTTATAAATAAATTAATTAATTTTATTCTTAATTATTTATTTAATTAATAAAAATAAATAATTTTAAATTAATTTATTTTTTATTATAATAAATTATCTTTATTTTTATAATTATTAACTTTCTTCCTTTAATATATCTCCTTTATTATTAAAATCTATTTTTAATTTTATTTAATTTATTTAATTTAAATTTTAAATAATTATTATAAATATAATTCTATATTAATCCTTAAAAAATATAATTATTTAATATTCTAAATAATAATTTTTAAATAATATAAATTTTATATATTTTATTTTAATATAATCTAAAAACCCTTAATATTATTTTATAAAAACTATAAATAATACTTTTATTAATATATTTTAAATTTTAATATAATTTTAAAAACTATTAAGTCTATAATATAAGTTATATATAATAGGTAATTTTAATAATAAAAACCCTAATAATAAAAGCAGATTTATATAAGATTCCGAAGTGGAGTTTATTATAATAAGATTGAGCTCTGTAAGTAAATAAAGTAAGCAGAGGCATATTTATAATATAGCTTAGGAAAGTTAATATTTTAAAAGGTTCATAGCTATCGAGGTCGATATCTAGAATAACAGCAGGGGAGTAATTCTTTTACCTTATTTATCTCTCTTTAGTGTGTGTTTTCCCACCCGATCAATTATTTTTTTATTAATAAGCCTAATAGGATAGGGGAGTATTCGAATAAATCGAGACATTACGCACCGTGCCATAAGAAAATAATCGAAGATGTCGGCGTTGAGTATCCGGATCTCTACCGATGCACTGGCCAGTGGCCGTCCTACCCGTCAGCAAGGACAACGAGCTTGACACCGAGACAACTATCATAGTCACGCGGAGGACTATGGAGGAGCTCATGCGCGCCAACTACACTCGCTATATTGGAATCTCTAAATTCTCTCCAGCTGATGTGGAAACCATCCTCGCCGCGTATGAGGTTTGCCCGTACGCGCATGAGCTAGAATCGCATCTATATCTGTGGCAGCAGGAATTTATTAATTAGCACTTGGAGTACGGCATTAAGGTCATTGCCTATTCACCGCTGGGTAACACCAATCCCACATAAGACTCCAAGCTACCACCGCTATTGGACGATTCCTTCTGGAACACCGTAGCCGCGACAAACCGGGCCACTGTTGCGCAGGTCGTCGTGGCATGGCGCTTGCAGCAGGGAACAGGGGCGATCCCAAAGAGTGTGCACGAAAAGCACATTGAATATGATCTGAGCGCTTTGGAAATCACCTTTTCCGAAGATGAGATGCGGCGTATAGGCGAAAAGGACAGGAAGCAGCGGATGAACGATCCTGGTCGCTCATGGGGGTTGCCCTTTAACGTGCTCGATGACACAACAGCAAGATATTTCAGAAGAATGTAGAACAGCTAGTTTATTACTAGACTTCTAACCACGCGCTAAATTCAACCCTATGTAAAGTTCCATCTCTGATCTTACACCTTACGTTCGACCTCAGTGGCGAGAGTCTCATGCTCCGACACGTAAGCCGTCTTCTGAGCATCATCGTCATATAGGGACTCGAAAACATGGGTCTTCCATTGGCGAACGGGGACACGTTCAGTGAAGAAGCGAGAGATCTCAGTGGTAGAACGTCCAGAAGTCTCACCGACGCAGAACCAGGTGTAGATCAGGGTCAAGCTGGTGGTACCGGCATAGACGAAGCCAATCATGGGACCAAGACGGCCATCATAGTACATGTAGGGGGCGGTGAAAGAGAAGGCCCAGGTGACAAAATAGAAGACAACGATGGAAGCTGACATGATCTTGTTCTGATTGGTGCCGATGGCCATCTCACGGGCAATAGTATAAGCCAACGGACCGATACCGTAGTTGTAACCGATGATGACAAAGTACGAGAAGATGACAATGATGTACTTGGAAGCGGTGGGAGGGTTGGTGCCCTGAGTCCCAATACCGCCGATGACGATGAAGGCGAAGAGCATCATACTGTTAGTAATGAATAGGTTGGTGCGGCGGGCAACCTTGTTACCAGTGATGACAGAAGCACCGACGGCGAAGATCTGGAGAATGTTGGTGACGAGCTGAATGACGAAAGGATCCTCAACACCAATGGCCTGTGCGAAGACAACACCATAGACGTAGAAGAAGAGGATACCGCAAATCTGTGAGCAAGCCATGGCACCGCAAGAATAGAAGAGCTTGCGACGCTCAATAGGGTCACTGAGAAGGCCCTTCCAAGAAGACTCCTCGGCATGTTGCTCTTCGATGCGCTTGCTCTCCTCCAGGGATGAGAGGTCGTCGGTTGGGTCGTAGCTCTGGTTGCTGGCGTTGATCTGGCGCAGGGACTTCTCGGCGTCGTCGCTGCGTCCCTTGAGGTAGTACCACATGGGGCTTTCGGGAATGAAGGGAAGACCGGCGAAAAGCAGGAGGGGAGAATGATGAGGCCACCCATGGGGATCTTGTAGGATAAAGAGCTCTGGATGCCCTCAGTACCCTGGGTAATGGCGGAGGCGACAAGCTGGGAGATGGATTGAAGGACTTGTTGGTTGTTAGTGTTTGTTTTCCGTCACAGAAGTCCACAGAAACTTACATTGGAAGCTCATCAGAGCAGGGCCACGGATCTCTGCCGGTGCAACCTCTCCGATGTAGAGAAGGGTGGTGACAGTGAACTGACCGACACCAAGACCCATGACAGCACGGCCGACACTGATGACAGCTTCGTGGTTGGTATCGGCAACCTGAGCAACACCACCAAGAAGAATGCATGTTGAACCAATCCAGAAGACAACCTTGCGGCCCCAGCGGTCGTTGATAGGACCAGCACTCAAGGCACCGAAGAGATCACCAATGTAAATAGCGGAAGCAGTCATAGACTGGAATGACGAAGGCAGTTGGAGATTTCCGTCCTCATCCCGGTGGCTTCCATAGTGGTTCTTGAACTGCTGCATTGCCAGGACTCCATTGTAGTACGTGTTACTGAATGCTGTTAGAGTGCATGTCCTGGTGTCACGGCGGCGAGGCAACATACTCATAACCGTAAAGAAGTGCACCAATGGAGGCAATCAGACAATAAATGACGGCGCGCTTGTGCGTCCTCCAGTCGAATTTGAAAGAGTCGAGGACACCCATAGCGACGGTTGTGATGCCCAAACTTGGGTCAGGACTAAGATCAGATGATGATATAATGATGAATGGGTGATTATGGGCGACACGAAGCGCAAGAGGGAAACACAGCACAGGCGTGTGGTGCTTTGTGGGCGGTTTCTGGGGATATCCGGAGAAGCTGGGGAAGGTTTGAGGAGTAATCTGGGGAAGGACTTTATATTTTTGAAGTGTCAAAAATTCATTGCCCTGTATGGAGTAGACCCCATGAACCGTATGGAGAAGCCGACGACAGTGGTTTACACCATCGATGAAGTGGTGCATGGACTCTGTGGGCGGACATTGCCAAAAACGGATAATTACGCCCCTAGGCCTACAGTCGGGAGATGGTGCATGGGCGGGAATTGCCTAAAGCGCAAGTTCACGCCTTGCGCCGGTGTCTCCATACATCGGGTGTTCTGACTCGGAGCGTGGCTAGTCCTCTCCAGAGGGCCGGCGCGACCGTAGGAGGGGCTCAACGACCTCTCACAGCGCGCGCTGTGGACCACGCCGGCCAGACTCTCGGCTTAGGTGGGTTGCCTTTGTTTCTATGGGTGTTGTTGGACCGGTTGGCATAAAATTACTTGTATTATTGCTTGTGTAAATTAATCTAGCTCCCTGCTTCTCGGGATTTTTAACTGAACTGCACTAAACCTAATTAATGACCGTTCCGGTCACATGAGCGGCATTTGTACATTCTAATGCTCGTTTTTATACACTCCGTTTTTCACATTCAATTGGTGCTGTTTTTCTGCATAATACGGCCCAACAGGTGTTCCATTTGGCTCCGAAATTTGTCTGCGGGCGGGTCTAGTTGTTGCAGCATGCCATTAGCGTGAAAGGTTCGTTTTGAGGCCAGGAAATGGCGCACTTGGAGACGTGGGCAATCAGCATGGATGGATCAAGGTGAGGGAGCAAAGGCAACCGGTGGTACAAATTTGTTGTCCCTGTCGCTGGTCAGAAGACAAGCTCTGTGACCGGCGATTGATCAAGAACAGAGAAGTCTACCGCGATTGAGCAGTATGGTCGCCTTGGCAGCCTTGGAACTACCCAAGCACGGCATTTGCATCTTAGGCCATGCGCTAGGAGACAAAGTCGGCCCTTTGTCCGCGCGAATCCAGAATCCCGGAATAGCCCGGGTGCTTACGTGACAGAAACCGGCATGATTAACTGCGCTAAGGTGAAAATACCTGTCGATTCCAGTCAAACGAGCCAAGGCACTGGTGCTTAGAGGGAGACAGCTCCGGCCTGGTCCCGAGTTGTAAGCACCCCTTGAGAAGAGAACGCAGGTGTCGTGGAGCCTGACAGGAGATGAAGAGACAAAAATTAGCACGAATGACATAGCGGGAGATTCAGTCGGAATTTAGGGCTGGGGTGCGTGTTTGGGGCGCGCCGGGTCCATTATCCCCAACTTCTCCGCAAAGTGTCATGACGTGCTGCATAGCCTACCCAAACTCTCAGGCTGTCTCCATTCCGTCACCGTGCCCTTTCTGTCCAAATCAAGTCACTCGCTGTTGACGGCCGGTTGCAATACACCGGATGCCTGTGCTGGATCGCCACCCCTGCGCCATGCTGTAGTGCTATTGGTGGCCGATATAGGCGCACCACGTTACCCAACTTGACTTCACGAGCGAGGTGGTCACCATGTTCAAATTTGTCAAAGACAATGTGAATGGCGTCGGTACTAAGCGTAAGCTGGGTGTCGGGCCATGCCATACGTGCAAGAGACGCCATGTTCGTCGTGCTGGGCTGCTGGAACTACTCAGTGCCACTGACAATACCGGCAGAAACGCTGTTCACATAACGAGGCTCGCCAGATGAGCTCCTCGCCGGAGTCGCCCAGCGATCGTCCCCGCCAAGCATCTCAGAGGCATCGGTGGTTAGTCCCGGATTAATTTCTCGAGCAATCTCACAGGATAACTTCTCGCAGCACCATGACACTCAGCCCTTCTCCCGTCAAACACAGCCTCCCACAACGATGCGCACGTACGGTTTGTCGCCGATCTTAGCCCAGAGTCAGCCTTCATCATCAACTCCAAACATCCACCGGGAGATGGGAACATCTCTAAACATGGAGTCGGCCTCTGGCTCGGCCAAGAGCACGAGGCTCGGCCCAATGAACTTGCACCAGAGGACGAGACACGCGTTACCGTTGTTCCAGCCGAAGTCCTCGATGGATCTGCCGGGCAGCTTCTGCTCTTATCAACACTTCGTCCAGCTCTGCGACGAGAATGTATGGCGACATTGCCAGCGGACCGTCAAGTTGCTGTGTTGATGGACCTGTACTATGAGAAAATTGATCCCATCTTTCCTCTGCTCAGCCAGGAGCCTTGGGAAAAGCACGGCACTATGGAGACTATTGCACTGAAGCAGTGCATTTGCCTGGTCGCATCTCTAGACCCGGCCATGGCCCCTCATCTGCGTCTCCCGCATACAGACCAAGTTCTGCCGCAACAAGAGTTTCGTGCGCGTATTGCTGCCGCTGTCAAGCAGGCTTTGGACTTGGGCTTCATCTCCGACGAGATTGTGCTTATGCAGGTCTGTACACTGATGTCCATGTACGTTGAAAAGCAAGGCTTCGGCGA
The DNA here is from genome assembly GCA_020081605.1 of Albifimbria verrucaria. Taxonomy (NCBI): domain Eukaryota; kingdom Fungi; phylum Ascomycota; class Sordariomycetes; order Hypocreales; family Stachybotryaceae; genus Albifimbria; species Albifimbria verrucaria. Next base: position 25,160 of record JAHREC010000016.1, read on the forward strand.
ATTATCGACATACTATTGCGCCCAGGCGATACTGCACGAACAGACACTTGGGTTCCACGTTGGATGGCCCGATGGCAAGGCTGGAGGCGAACGGTCCTGTCGGTTGTTCTGGTGTATCTGGGTCTTGGATCGACTTAACGCTGCAACGAATGGTCGGCCGACAGTCATTCACAGAAGCGACATGGATAGGAAGGTTATAGATTCGGTGGAGGACCAGCCGCCCCTGTTCAAGCTCCTTATCCGCATTGCCCATTTCCTAGAACATACCATATCACTATATCGTCCCGGAACCATGTTGCAAGACCCGTCTGGGAAAGTCGATGATGCATTTGAGGATCTTGTCGAGGCTTCAGGGGCGCAAAACCTAGGCAACGGCATGCTAGGTGAGTTCTTCGAAAGTCTCCCTACGGGCGCACATCTGACTTTGATCATGTAGCCTCGCTGGAGCTCTTCTACTTATCCGTCGTAATTATCAGGGTAGATCAGCAGGCCACCGACCCAGCTCCGAACTTCAATGGTTTTGCGCTACCCGAATCGTCGCTGTTGCCTCTGGAGAGTTCAAATCATCTCTAGTCTTCTGGCCTATACTCCCATATTCAGTCACGGTCGCCGCATCTGCGGCCTATAGAAGTCTACGCAACAGCCCCATGCCATATAATCGCAGACGAGCCTACAAACTCTTCCAAGAGAGCTGTGAGGTTCTCGAAGATCTCGGTAAGGCGTTCTTTTCCGCGAGAGCGATGGCGCGGTTGGCCATGGATACTATGCAAGAGGTCGAGAGGGTCGCTGCAGAGAGAACGAGAAGGGCTAGTATTAGGCTTATGGATGGAGCGGGAACCCTACGACCGAGGATAATAACACCTCTCAACCACAACATTCTCAAAGCTCCGAGGAGATGGACCAGGCCCAACAGCAACATCAGCACCAGCTCCCTAGGCTGCCATCACAACCCTTGGGACCTGCTGCTGGATCACAAATGGCTCCTGATCTTGCTGGTCCGAACCAGCAGCTCGACACCAATTTCTTCGGCGGTTTCGACGGCGAAGCAGGCATCTTTGGCAATTTTGATCCCAACTTCGATTTAGGCCGAATTGATGCCATCTTCTCTGCCAACCTGGATCCCAGTGCGCCGCCTTTCATGGAGAGATGGGCTTAGTTTAACATGAGATGACATGAGCTAGTTTTATCTTTTCTATTGACATGGTGTCATGGCGCTAGAGGGATGGCGTATTATGATCAGCGAGGCTGGGGAAGAATGCTAGAGAAAGGGTTTGAACGATTTGTGTTACATTCATGAACCTGGGTATGGACTTGGCTAAGTCGCTACCCTAGGGTGGGAAATGTTCCAATCGAAACAGGACTCAACAACCAAACTGCCTGTACAACCTTGCGCAGCCCCCGACAACCTGAGGGTCGCAGCAGTCGCAGCAGCACCAAAGAGAATAGACACAAGCATTGTGTGTCGATATCTGGACGAGGCAATTTAGGGAATCATCCTCGGTCAATGTTTAGCTATTACGCGGTAAAAACCTAACTGGTCTGGTTTCCTTCTTTGGTTAGCGTATTTTACCTCCGGCTTAACTATAGCTTAGCCTTACTTAGGCTAATCTAGCTATAGTTTAAGATTAAGCTTCCTTACCTTAGCCTACCCTGAAGTATAATCTAAGTACCCTAAGTTAGTAAATATAATATTTATTTATATAATTTATATAACTCTTATATATATTATATTTTAGGTAATAAATTTATATAAATTAAATAATCTACTTCTTAACTTTATTTATAAGAAAAATACCTAAGGTTATTAAATTATTAAAAGCTTAAATTTAAAGTTTATATATATTAAAGAGCCTACTTATTAAACTAATATAAAAATATATATATAGTTTAAATAATTAATATATTATAACCCTAGTTAATATTATAACTAAAATAATAAAAAAATAATAACCTACTCTAAGTATAATAATATCTATAATAATAAAGGTATAATTAAAGAATCTATTTTAATTAAATTATAAATTAAAAAAAAAAAAAAATACCTAAAGGATTTATCTATAAAAATAAATATCTAATTATAAAAACTTAACTAAATATTTAATAATTAAAATATAATACCTTAAATATTATTATAATAAAAATTAAAATATTATTATTAAATAAAATAAAAAATATTTAAAAATATATAAATTAATTTATAAAATATTAATTTTTAAAAAATTAATATATTATATATTAATTAAAATAATAGAATAATATAAAAATAAATTAATATATAAAAAAAATAATAAAAATATATTAATTTTTATAATAAAATAATATATAATAAAAATAATATAAAATAATTAAAAAAATCATTATAAAAAAGAATTTATATAAAATATAAATTATAATAAATTAATTAATTATTATATAAAAATAATTTTATTAATTATTTATTTATTAATAATTAAATAAATATATATAGAATCCTTAATATATAAATAAGAATTTTCTTTTAATTATTAATTAAAAGACTATTAATTATTAATAATATATAATTATTAAGCTACCTTTAACCTAAGTTTCTAAAAATAACTTATTTAATTAATAATAACTATATAACTATTACTTTAAGAAAATAATAAACCCTATTATTTATCTAAGGATAATAATCTAACTTTATCTACCCTATACCTCTTATAAAGTATAGAATAACCCGGATTATTATATCTATACCTGTCTTATAATATAGAATAACCCTGATCGTTATAATCTATCACTATCCTATTCTATCCTATACTGTCCCACTACACTATATAACCTATAGCTAGCTAACACAGACTTATCTCTTTATATAGAAGGCTCGCTAACTATATAAGCTCTTAGTAGGGTAGACCTGATTAAGCATAAATATTTTATTAGCTACTATATTTATCTACCTATAGTATATATAGAAACCAATAGTACTAAGAAAGGTTATTTTCTCATCGCCATCTGAGAGTCCTTCCCCTCCCCTTTCAGTTCAGACATGTATCCCCTGCCGCGAGTCGGAAGACCAATGAATGGGTAAGATGGATGCCTGGAGACATTACCTGCCTTCCCCAGTCAGCTTGATAAGCCGCGGCTCAAGGTTTCAGCGCCCTTGGTGAAGCCAACAACGCCCAAGGCGGCAAAAACGGAGGAGCTGAGGAGACGAAAAAGTCCCGTCGAATAAAGACCCTCATTCCAAAGTAAGATACAATCCACCACGCCGAGATAGCCACCGCTAACGATCAGAAATGTATCGAGAATATCATAGCGACGCTGTACATAGAAGGCGAACATAAGTATGCCAAGGCAGGCGGTGCGGGCATTACCGACATGCCAGACGGTCCATGTCTCAGGGATATCTGCAATGCGTTGGGGCAGACCATAGTGCAACAGTACGCTGCGAGTGCTGCCACTAACAAGAGGCCAGATGGTGCCCCAGCACTGAGCAGCGGCCATGAAGAGCGCAGGTAAGTGGCGATACTGGAAGTCGGTAAACATTGTTTAGGCAGGGGTTGTATGAGTATACTGCAGGCAAGTGAGCGATGGGAATCTCCGCGAGGAGGAGGAGTCTTCGTAATGGGGAGATATGGGATATTGTCAGGTAGGGGAAGGAAGAATGACGACTCAACCAACACGCCTGAAGAAGGCGGGCGCTACTACTTTACTCAAAATGTTGGCCGCGTTGTCAGGTTATACTCCCTAGTTGTCCACCCGTGTTTGGGTCCGTGCAGCCCTTGCTTGAAACCAGATGCAAAAGGGACGGAGTATGTGGGGAGGCAATGAAGCAGGGGTAACCCGGCGCCGACCCCAAATTTTCTGTCATCTTGAGCCTAGGCCTTGAACCTGCTGAAGGAGCGCAGAGTCACATCGGCCTGCGTTTGTAGGTTGACCAATCATATACCCGTCGCGGATCTGGCGATGACAACTCCCACACACCTCGTCTACTTCAGATGTTGATAGGAGTGTGAACTGGCCACGAACTGAGCGCAAAGAGCCAACACTTTGTCACATTGCATAGCCAAGGGACTTTGGTAAAGACAGGTTCTTCCGTGAAGGGAAGGAGGGAGGCAGGCACAGCCTTCACGGGGATGAAGCCCTGTTATCAACGATATGCAACCCGCCCTCCCTGCAGCTTCGTAAATATGTGCGCCATTAAGAAGAGCTCCTGAACTCTGTCAACAGGTCCGTGAGCGTGCATAAAGATATTTCTCATGGATCAGCCAAGTCTGCTAGAATTGACTGCCTTTTTATTCAGCTCCTGGTCTACATTAGAACAGGGCGTAAGCCTGGATAATATCACTCAAGGTTTGCTCCATCCTGCACATGCTACACTTGACGGGATTTATCGCCATGTTTTACCCAATGAGCATGACCTTACCCTCTCATAGCGCCCTTTTAAACGGGGTCTTCATTGCCTTTATTTGTTTCTTTTTCTGGGCCATCAGTCTCTTCGCACCCCAATATGGCATTTCCAAGGCAGCCAGTTCCTGGTCTCTCCTGCTCTGGCCTAAGGCGCGCTACAATGCATGGCGTTTTCTCTTCCAAGGGCCAGCCATGATACAAGCGGCTTATGACAAGGTACGCGGTGAAATCTATCAGTGACAGCATTTGGAGGCAAACTCATGGCTCATGCAGTCGAACGGCGCCCCTTTTCCAATGGACATGCCAGAGAATAGAATGTGGATTGTTTCGGATTGGAACCGCATCAAGGAGATTGATACTGCCCCTGAGTCTGTGCTTTCTCTTCAGGGAGCCGCCAAAGAGATCCTCCAGCCCATGCACACCATGAGATCGTTCAACTGGATGGACAAGCGTGGAGGTGATGGCGCACCACTGCTAAAGACTCTTCGTAATCGCTTGTCAAGCCACCTACCCAGCCTTCTCCCAGCTTTGCATCCTGCTATTTCTGCCCTGTTCGATCGGCACTCTGAGACATTCAGTTTCTCTAATGGTACATAGGACCCGGCCCACCCTTGGGGCCTTACGGAATCTTTTCTGTGTATGCTAATCTTGATTGCACTAGGCATTAAAAGGGGACGGTGTTCCCCATGATCATCAATGCCGTTGCGAAATCGAATGCTATGGCTTTCTTTGGACCATCATTAGGCAAGTTTGGCGCTTGACGGGAGGTTTACTCTTTTGGCTAATGATCTTGCGTCTTTCAGCCAACGACCCCGAATTTATCAAGTTAGGCATAAAGATGATTGAACAGACACTCATAATAGCTGAAATTATGCGCCTAGTACCTGGACCTCTTAAGGAGTAAGCTTCCTTTCTGTAATTACGTGGGTAGATAATCGGTGAGTTGTCTAATGAATCATTCAAGGAGAGCCGGCGAATTTCTTGCGAAACAACTGAACTCTGGAATCCGTTTCTGTGAATCTTTGGAACCCATAGTTTCTCAACGATTCCATGAACGGGAACTTCGCAAACAGGGCCACGAGATCCCTGAACAGGTATGTCACAGCCAATATGTGCAAGGTTATAGACTAATATCCGATACAGAAGGATTGCATCCAGTGGATCATGCAGTATTCGCCACAAACCAAACCATGGTCTGTGAGCCGGGTTGTGCACGAACTTATTGCAGTGTGGTTTGGTTCTGTGCACATCACATCAACGGTAAGTGATGACGCTGACCTGGGTTTGTACCAAAGCATTTCTCTGTTGTTGATCGCTTGGTGTCCTAGACTACATGTGCTGCGCTCTTTGACCTTTGCGAGAATCCCGAATATTTGGAGATACTGCGTCAAGAGGTCCGGCACACAGGCTGGCACGCGTTCTACAATTCAGGGGTACATTGTTCCCACTCATGGATAGCTTCATGAAGGAATCCGCTCGTTTACACCCCATCGAGTCAGGTACTACTCCGCTAACCTCTTTCATAATCTCGGCTAGGACAATCACTAACAGCTTGGGAACAGTAAGCACGCGCCGGAAGGCCTACAGTCATTCCACTTCTCCGATGGAATGACGGTCAAGGCCGGAGAGTGGGTCTGCACGGCCCCCAAGGGAATGAATACAGATTCTGCCAATTTTATCCATGCTAACGCCTTCTACGGCTTCCGGTTTGTGAAGTCTGAGGTTCTTGAGGAAGCCGCACGATTTTTGCCCGCTCTTTCCAACCCAACTGAGAGTTTCACTATTCCCGAGGCTGGGAAAGCCTCCAATTATGTTGAGCTTTCGGACTGGCAACAGTGGGGCACCGGACGATGTGCATGGTGAGTGTATTTGTATGGCTGAAGAATGATTGAGTCTGATGATATCCCAAATTTAGTACCGGCCGTTGGTACGCTTCAGCTCTTATCAAGACAATTCTCGGGATATTCATTACCAAGTATAACTTCGAATTTGTAAAGCCCGATGCGCAGCGTTACTTTGCTTGGCGTACCTTCATCTATCCCTATGCCGGAACTGAGCTTAATTTCAGCCCAAGAGTCGAGAATGACAAATTGGAGGTTACTAATGATTGAGAGGGAGTGGGCTGGAGGAGCGAAAAGGTTTGACAGAACCTTTGGGGACAGGGTTTTGGATAGGCTATTAGTTGAGGTTGTTTAACAATCTAGGCATATGTAGACGATTGTGAAATGTTTCAGGGCACTCAAGTCATCTGGATGCAAGCTATTCAATATGACTAAGACTTTGGGTACATTGCACGTATAAGGAGTGATCACCTGTGGTCCACTTCCTCGTTGTAAATATCATAGCTCTGCGATCTGGCCATCGGAGCTAGAGATTCTTCCCAATCGTAGCTTGGATCACAAAGCCGCCCGCTGACCACCAGCCTAACACGTTCAGGTGCCAAGAGGTGTTAGGAGAGAGTATGATGATATAACGTTCATTGCGGGACTCCTTATGTGCGCTCCTCGACCTTGATCCCATGACCCAAATGGGGGTCTGAAGATTTAGTGGCTGCATGATGCAATGAAACCTTGCAGTTGAAATGTTAGGCGTTGTAAATTTGTTTAATTTCTCACTTAAGCCCATACCCTATAAAGGGGCTGCCCCGGCCTGGCCAGCGTTCACATTTTAGCTTGCTGACCACCATCAACACATATTACCTTTCCAAGCCACCAATTGTCTCGACTACGCTGGCGAGTTCTTCTGATCGATCTGTTCTTACACTTTGTTACCAAGAATCTCATTATGGACGTCTTCGCAAACCACCAGGCCCAAGCACTCCTAAAGCCTTGGAGCAATCGAGGACTTATCATTGCCTTTGTCCTGACCATAGGTGTTGCACTATGGTTCTGGAACTATAGCAGACCTGGTTTATACCCACATATACCGGTGGTTGGTAAGAAGGGTTTTGAATCAACTAGAAGGAAAGAATTCATGTCTGGCGGTGCAAAACGGCTCTATACCGAAGGCTACAATAAGGTAAAATCATCTTTAACACTACACGAAGGGATAACTCTTTTCTAACAAAACACACTCCTCCAAAATAGTATAAGAACGGGATTTTTCGTATTACAACAGCTAGAGGTGAGCACGCGTTCTGTCTAAATCCACATGGCCTGCTAATAGGTAGTAGAGTCACCATGTGTTGTGGTGGCATCCAAATTCTTGCCAGAGCTCAACAAGCTTCCAGAAAGTGTTTTAAGCATGGAAGCTGCTGTCAAGGAGGTTTGTCGACATGCAAAGGAGTCTGCGGAATACGAACTGATACCTGCGCAGCTAATGCACACCAAACATATCGATATGTACTCTGACGGAATGCAATTTCCTCATGCTGTCAAAAACTTCATTACTCCGGCTCTTGGTTAGTATCATAACCCAATCTCAATTGATTTGAGATTCAAATGCTAAATACCACTGTCCAGGGCGACTGAATCCAATTCTATCAGATACTATTGACCTTGCTATGAAGGAAGATCTACCACAAACGTCCACATGGACCGAGGTCAATGTGTATGATAGATTGGTTCGTATAATATCCAAAACCTCAGGTCGAATCTTCATTGGCTCCGAATTGTGTTTCGATGAGAAGTATTTGGATACGTCAATCAATTTCACAATCGAGGTAATGAAAGCTGTCTTTGTAATCGCATTTCTTCCCACCTGGCTCCGATCCATTTTGAGCCACCTTACACCATTCATCAGGACAGTTCACCGACGCATGCGGGAGTTTAAGAGCCTAGTACTACCCGTGATTGAAGTTCGCAGGCAAAGCATCATACATGACCGAAAGCATGAGCCTGACAACATGCTGGACTGGCTAATAAAGGAGCAAATGGAGGCTGGCATTGAGGACGACAATGATCTCGTCAAGAAGCAGCTGGGTGCTACTTTTGCTTCCATTCATACCACAACACAAACAATGCTGCATGTGTGAGTGCCAAAAGCCATTTCGGCCTTCCCAGTTGATTTAAACTGACTGTGAGCTAAGTTTCTATTCTCTGGCTGCTGATTCAGACACTGCCTCCATGCTCAAGGATGAAATCGAGGATGTTCTGACTCGGAATAATGGAGAATTTACTTCTCAAGCCCTGCAAGATATGAGGAAGCTAGACAGCTTTATTAAGGAGCTTTTCCGTTACTATCCCCTTCAAGCGTGTAAGTGATCCTTCAGTTGACTAGAAAAGGCCATCGCGTCCTCAGTCAATTCACTTTATCACAGATCCTTATAAATTTACCAATGCAAATATCTTTTTGTTGCTTCAAGTAAAATACTTACACTCTCTAGCAACGTTTCAACGCAAGGTTCTTCAACCGATCATCCTTTCTAATGGCCAAGTTCTTCCTTCGGGTGTTATTGTCGAGGCACCCAACGCTCCAGTCTGCAATGATGAAGAATTTTTCGAAAACCCGGATGTTTTTGATCCTCTCCGCTTCTATAAAATCCGCCAGAGTAAAGACGCCGTAGTCTCTGGTACTAAGAGAGCCGAAGTCGTCGCCCATAGTCAGCTTATCAGCTCGGGGTTCCAAGTTTATCATGGGGTTATGGCCGACATGCTTGTCCTGGTCGATTTCTCGCTGCAAACGAGATTAAAATGATTACGGGAAATTATTAATGTCTTATAACATTAAACTACCGGACGGTGTTGATAAACGTTATATGAATATTACATTTGGAGACCTTGTAAGTGTCTATGAATATTAATCAATAGGTTATGATACTAAATAGACAATAGACAATGCCAGATCCAGGAAAGGCTGTGTTATTAAGACGGCTATGACATCATAGGAGCTAACCAACTCCTTATACACCAGTGCTCAACTAATGGCCTTGTCTAGGCGAACGCAAAGCCAGTAAAGACGAGGGATGTTATAATTATTATACTGCAAGAACTATGATTGCCGGGCCACTGTTTATAACAGATTAGATCTGCCTATGTTGTCTTACGATTGTATCTTGAGTCTCTGGGTGTAGAATTCAGCTACTGGACCTATGCATTATTAGCCTCTGAGCTCTTTAATATACAAAAGGCTTACTAGTATTTCCTCCTGAATGCTATAAGAACTATAAAAATAATACTCACGATTATCGCTAGTGTTTAAGAATATATAAGTTTATTATCTATTTATATAATCTACTATTTAATATTCTAATAACTGCCTTCTCTCTATTCTTTTATTACTAGAGTTCTTTATATATATTAAAATACTTTATATAATATATAGAAAATATATATTTTTAAAAACTATTTAATATTAAAACTTTAATAAACTTTGTAAAATAATTATTAAAAGATATTTTTATAAAATATTTTAAAAATTAAACTATAATTATAAAATATTATTAAAATGAAGAGTATATATACTATATATAACCCTAATCTAGTTTAAATAATTCCTAACTCAGGAGGCTTAAGCTTAGCTTTTAATTAATTATTACTTTACTTTAAGAGTCTCAGTTAACCTATTTATTATCGAGAGTTTAATAAGACTATCCTATATACTATCTTATTTATTATATACATTAAATAAAAACTGGATAAATCTTAAGCGCCCCATTACAGACCTCATTAGAATCATATTATAATGATATGCTACTTCTTCTGGTCGTACCATTGGAGGAAGCCATAGTAGTCTTTGTTTCCCACGATAAAGCCAGCCAGAAGCTATTGAAAGGTGTTCGGGTTGATTATAACTTTGAAAAGCCTCGGCAGATTCTGAGTTTAGGTCTATTAAATCCCCATTTGTCTGTAAATATCGACCATCTGGGGAGAATAATAAGATTTCCGACTTATAATAAGCTAAGAATGTCTGCTTAAGTTCCCTGTTACAGCGTCTGATAGGTAGATTCTTTTTATAGAACTGCTCTTGGATGCTGAGGCGACTGTCATTCCATCCGGCGAAAAGATTACTGACGAAACCCAAGCGGAATCATGACATGATGATGACCATTGAAGTTGGCCGGATGGTGTATGCCATAGTTCGAAACCGCCAGTGTTCGAGCCTGCTGCTAACATAGAGTTATCAGCGGAGAAGGCTGATGATCCAGTAAAGAATGTAGGGCCTTCAAACTTGTTTCTCAATTGGCCTGTTGATATATTGTACACCTCTATCGTATGCGCTTCTTCTGCTGTATGTGCTTCCTCTGTGGTAGATGACTCGCTTGAATAGTCTATTGCCATTAATGCAACTGTAGAGCAGTCCATCGAAAAGGAAATAGTAACGATTAAACCTCGATGACTGTCAAGCTTCCACTTGATCTGACCTGCTAATATATCCCATAGCCATACACCTTCACATTTTGAGCCTGATGCCAGGAGCTTGTTATCAGATGAGAAAGTAACTTGGATTATCTCATCCTGATGCCCGGGAAGTAAATGCTTCGTCTTTCCCGTCAAAGTATCCCAAAGATGTATTGTTTTATCTGCCATGGCAGTTGCCGCTAATGCGGCGTCTGCAGAAAGAGCTATCGCGGTGGCACGACTCTCAAAGCTCTCAAGGCCATCAGATAATTGTCGGATATCAGGGCTAGTTCTCGTGTCATAGACTCGGATGCAGTCACCATGTATTATAGCGATATTATCGCCAGCTGGTGAGAAGACACCTTTGGATGGTACTTTAACTTCCAGCGATAATGATAATACCTCCTTGCCCGTACTTTTGTCTAGAAGCCCGAAGATCCCGGATTGCCAATAAGCAATCAACATGCCATCTGGAGAAAATGACAGATTTCCGATACTGTCTATTCCGTTGACACGAAGCTGCAAAGTTCTGGCACCCGTGGCAGTGTCCCAGAGACTGATAGATCCATCAGAGGATGCAGATGCTAGAAGTCTGCTGTCGGGCGAGAACGACAAGGGTTGGTCATCGCGGCTGTCGGCGAGGTGACTTTCAAGTGCTCGCGCCTTCGTGCCCCACTCCACCATGTTCAGTAGCCATGTGGTATAGGACTTTTCGCCCCATACACAGTCGTCGTATAAAACAAACGCAATTGATTCACCATTGCTTGAGAAGATCGCCTTCACTTGCTCATAAGTCTCAGGCTCTTGTTCTACGAGTGATAAAGGGAATTCAAGCCTCTTGAAATCCTCATGCTTTTGGATTTCTGTGCCCTTGACAATATCCCACAGGCGTACTCTCCGTTTACTTCCAAATGACATGGCTGTCTTTTTGTCTTCATGGAATAAAAAGCTCTCAATTGTATCCCCATGAGAGGTGGGTAACAATCGCTCTTTCCGTACTGTCCAGTCCAAGAGTCGGATTGATCCATCGTAAAACCCTGCCGCGATAGTCGTGCTGTCTCGGGAAAAAGCAATTGTCGAGACACTGTCATGAACAACAAGTGTCCCCGCAACTCGCATGTAGCCGCGTCCCATATACGGATAGTCTTATCGGCTCCTCCAGATGCAATGACACAGCCATCTGGTGAAAAATCAAGAGCCCAAATAAAATTCATATGTCCTTCAAGCGTTGCGAGGCATGGATCCCAATCGTTATCAGTTTCGGGCAGTTTGGATATCCACTTTGGAATGCATGTATGGAATAGCTGTCGAATAGGACTTTTAATTGGGGCGAATATAATTGCTGATGAGTAAAGCTGGAGAGGATGTGTGTCGATTACTGAACGATAAGTGCGGACTAAACGAACCGCGTTTTGAAGGAAACTAGAAACTTCAGAATCATCACTCTCCTGTTTTCGTCAGAAAAATCATGAGTATTCAGGAATTTCTTACCGTAATATGCAATAATTCGCTTAACATGTCTACGATCTTGTATGCTTTTCCTAGAAGACAAAGTGCTTCTAACCAGTGCAAGAAATGCTGTGTGAGGAACACATATGCTATATGGTTGTTTCCAATTGATGTATTAGTCTGTACCAAGTGGTTCGTCCAGTATAAGCAAGCATAGCGGACATGTGCCGGCAAACGAGATTCAACGTGTGACAAAGGGATATCTTCGCGAGCGGCCCCAGGTTGCTGCAGGCTGCAAATGTTCTCCCGCAAAACTCCATCGGCTGAAAGCAGTTCCAAACACCTTGTGGCAAGCATACAATGGGTCTCTTCCTCGTTAATCCAAAAGGATTGCTGTCGCGGCCGCTCTCGTCAAGAAGATAGTCTCGGAAAGATAGGTGGAATAACCGCACTGGCAAATTAGGGTCTGCAGGAATATCAAGTGCTGAGTGAAGGAGGTCCAATCTGTCGTCGATGATAGTCCTAGGATGTCCAATAAGAAAAGCGAGTGATGTTGTAGCGAGTGGTTCATTTAATAATATAACCGACCCGACAATAAGACGAAACTTTTCAATTACCTCTAGCTTCTCAGGATTTGATATATCAATAATCTGCTGATCCAGAATTGGCTTATATGTGGAATCCAGTTTAGACTGATGTTTTCTCCCTGGTGTTTGAGTAGTCGTTCAAGTTGATAGTCAGGTCTTCCTTGTCTCCGATCGTTCACAAAACGACAGACAGTAGCTGCGAAGATGAAAAGCGGTGCTGCTATATTGGTGAGATGACCGATTACATCTTGACTTGGCCAGTCTTGCGAGATGCGCCTATCGTCAGTAACAGAACTGTTGTACGTGTTCCTAATATTTGATAGCTCGTCCCGCAGATATATGGCAATATCTGAGTTTATAGTAGGCTTTGGCATCTCGTGTAGAGCAATGGTCTGGTATTCCCCATCGATGCCGTGAAATCCGAGTCGAATCGGTAGCTCAGGTCTACTCGTCAGAAATGCCTTTAGCACAACACTCGACGTTGGTTGCGATAACACGTGGAGGATGTTTCTGATGTCATGATCCCCATCACATTCGTCGAGAGCATCCACAAGTAATACAATCGGTTTTACGTCCGCGCCGCTTAAACTGGCGATGGGGTTTAAAATAAGCTTCTCAAACTGCTCTCCCAACGATTTACTGCCGATACTAGCATCAGATTTTATAGCGAATCTGACCTTTGCTGCCAAACTGGGGCGTTTACTGACAACTTGAGCAGCAATGGTTGTGAAAAGTAGTGATGCGTTACCACGATCCCGTTCGCCTCGTTTAAAGAAGAAGGTACCACCTAGGCTTCCAATACGGTCGAATGATTCTGCGAGTGTACGAGATATAGTAGATTTTCCAGTGCCTGCACTCCCATTTAACCAAAAGATTGGAGGCCCTTGTAGATCTTCCGCCCATTTCATAACTTGTTGAAGAAGTTCGGCACGTGTTTGTGGGTGGCATCTCGCATCATGTTCATTGGCATGTGAGTCAAACGCAGCATTCTGCGCGACAGGTAGCTTCGATATGTCGAGCGTGTGTCCAATATCAAGGACGTTGGACCTGCATCGTCAGTACGCCGTGGAAGAGTGTAATGACAGCATTGGGGTTATCACATACATCTGGTCAATATTAAGAGCAGCAGATAGGTCGTCCCGATATTGTTTCAAACTTGTCACCATGAGATTAACGTCCGTGCTCTCGAAGGGCCATTTCAAGGCGCGGACTCCAAACTGGCTCATAATCTTGCGCCTCGTGCTAGGCCTGAGTCGTTCCTCCAGCTGCGTATGCAGCTCTGCCATTTTAGAAGTGCACCCACTTAATCCGCTGCGAAATTGTTGAGTCAGCTGAAGTTGTGAGCCCTGGGGACCTTCCAGTAACTCTTGGACCGCCTTTAAGATTGTGGTCAATCTTTCGACTTCATCTCGTAGGCGCTGAATGTCTGATCTAGCATTTTTGACTTCCTGGAAGAACTGGAAGCAGAGTGATGAAACTTTAGCCGATAAGTCTATAACTGCAATCACACTCGCAGCGGCTTCCATGTCGTCTAGAAGATATTCTATACTAGAAATTAATTAGAAGGATTGAATTCACGGGGAGAATGAAATTAGCAAGGCTGTAGGTAACTTGGAAATGAGGGGCTCTTAAGTAAACTGTATGATTATTCATGTAACGTTACTTTATTATTTTGCCTAAGGTATTAATGTATAATATAAGAGTATATTAATATTAGAACTACTATCCCTATGAGACTACTAAGGCTTAGACTAGGTAGAAGCTCTATAATATCTTCGTTAAATATTAAATTATTAATTAATTTCTTAATATATATAATATATAAAATTATTTTAAATTTTTATAATATTATATTAATTTATAAAATATAATAATAAAATTAAAATTAAAATTATTAAAAGAAATAAAATTAAATTTATAAAAAGAAAATATAAAAAAATTATAAAAATTATATTATTAAAATTATAAATAAATTTAAAATATATTATTATAATAAGAATATAATATTATTTAAAATAAAAAAAAAGTTTTTATAAATATATATTTTTATATTATATTAAATAATAATAATATAAAAAATTATTTATTAAATTAAATATATATTTTTTTTAATAAATTATAAAAAATTATAATTATTATTAAAAATTAATATATATATATATATATATAAATTTATATTTAATTAATTAAAAAAATAATTTAAAAAATTAAATTAAATAATTAAATTAATTTTAAATATTATATTAATATAAAAAAATTATAGTAATTTTTATTTTTAAATTATATAATAATATTAGTTTTATTATTTATAATATTAAAATTTAATAAAAAATAATATTTATTATATTTATATATAATTAAAAATAAAGTTTTTTAAAAAATATATAATTATTAAATAAAAATATAAAATTATTAAATAAAAATATAAAATTATTAATAATATAATATAAAATTATTATAATAATATATTATAATTTATTTATTTAAAAAGAAATTTATATAAATATTAATAATAATAATTAAAGTTTTTAATAAAATATATATTATTAAATAAATAATAAATTTAATAAATAAAATATTTATAATTAAATTAAAATAAATTTTAATAAAAATTTAATTTTATAAATTTTTATATATTAAAACTTTTATATATATTATAATATTTATATTATAAAAAATTATTAAATTAATTTAAATAATTTTTAAAAAATAAATTAAAAAATTTAAAATTTAAAATTATAATTATATTAAAAATATATTAAAATAATTTATATTTTATAAATTAAATATAAAAATTAATTTAAATTATATTATAATTAAATTAAATATTTATATTATAAAATTAATTTTAATAAGTTTTTTTAATAAATTTTAAACTTATATATTAATTTTTATAATAAAATTCTATAATTAAAATAATAATATTTTTAATATAAGATTATTTTTATTATAATATTATAAATTTAAAATTAATATTAAATTAATAATTTATTTTATTATATTTTATATTATTTTTATTTTAAAAATAAAAATAAATAAATATATAAATTAAATTATAAATAAAATTTTAATTATAATTAATATATTAATTTTAAAAAAATATTTTAAAATTTTATTATTTAAAATTATAATAAAAATATAAAATAATAAAAATTATAATAATTATAAATTAAATATATTATAAAATATAATATTTTAATAATTTTATAATTTTTATAATTATAAAAATATAATTAATTTAAATTTATAATATATATAATATATTATAATAATTAAAATTATTTTATATTATATAATAAATATAAAATAAATATAATTAAATAAATATTTTTAAATAAATATATAAAATTTATTTTATTTAAATTATTATAATATAATTATTAATTATTATAAACTCTTAAATTATTATATAATAATATAATAAATAAAATTACTTTATAATATAAAATAAATATAAAATAAATAAAATTTATTTTAATTTAAAATAATATATATTAAATTATTAATTAAATTAAATTATTTTTAAAGAATTTATAAAAAAATATTTTAATATTATATATTATTATTAATTAATAATTTTTAATTAATAATTAAAAAAAACTTTTTTTATATATTTATAATATTTATTTATTTTTTTATAAAATAATTTAAGATATTTATTATTATTATATTATAATATTTTATTATATAATAAATTATAATATTTTTTTATTAATTTTGATTATTTTTATTTTATAATATTTTTTTAATTTTTATTTTATTATATTTTAAATATTATATTAATATAAATTATAATAAATAATTTATATAATTTATTAATTTATTATAAATAATAAAATCCTTTAATATATATATAAAAATCTTTTTATTATTAAAAATTATTATTATTAATTATTAATAATATATAATTATTAAAATATTTTAAATTTAAATTTTTAAAAATAATTTATTTAATTAATTATAATAATTTAAATTATTTTATATTTTATAAAAAATATAAATTAAATAAACTCTATTATTTATCTAAATATAATAACCTAATCTTACCTACTCTATATCTCTTATAAAGTATAGAATAACTCAGATTATTATATAATCAAGCATTAGTTATTAGAGACCTTAAGAATCACTATAATTAAGTCTATAATAATATAGTAGCTTACTCTATGCACGTCTTAGGGATTCTGCATTGGCGGGTTAACGGTTCTAGGGTATATATTAAGGAAAAACATATTTGCCGCAATTCTCTCTACATGTCTTACTCCACCTGCTTATTCGCACTAGCTGAAGAACCATCGGCTGTAGAGCCGGTCCCTCGGCTTGTTGACTAAACGTGCTCGTTTTCCTGCTTGTGAACTCCAGACGCCTTGCGATCTCCTTACCGTTAGGCGCTTGGCAGATGTGCGTTAGTATTCTGGTAATGTGCCGTACGCCGAGCGGAATAGACTTGGCTTGAGCCACCCTATAAGCAGCTTGGATAAGGTTTTTAATGTCTCGTCCGTTTATTTCTAGATTGCCCAGGAGGTTGTATATCAAGGATCTTTGGTTATCCTACGATGCATCCAGATTGACCCGGCCACGCTTCCTGTCGTGGAGAAGGTTCTTCCAGATTTTGACCCGGGAGTCCTTTTCCAGCGCTGGATACTCTATCATGGCGTGTATTCTGTTGTAAAGGGCTGGGTTAAACTGCTCTACCTTGTTTGTTGTTAGAAAGAGGAGACCCCGGTAGTATTCCACTATCCAAAGAAATACTATAGTGTTTCAGTAAATTGATGCAGGACTGAGAGGAAATTCTACTTACCAGCAATAATAGCACTTCGCCGAAGGTTGGAAATATCTCTCTCGGCCATAATAATATCCGCTTCGTTAATGAGCACTATAGCCCCCAACGCCCACCTAGTCTGAATATTTGTCGGAGTTGATTCTCCAATCTTATTACGTCGGTGCTGAGCTCTCCGGTCGAGACTTGATAAAGGGGCGCTGGGTCTGTTCCGCAATAGCCTCTGGCTTTCTCGTAAATAAAAACTCCGGCGTTGCTGCTGCACGTACTTACCTGCAGTAAAGGTCTTTCCGAGGCCAGGCAATCCATGAAGCAAGAATATTAGACCTTTCCCTTCCCTTCCACTATATCGTCCTAACCAGGGAATACACCGTCAGTCAAGGAGAAACCCTCCACTAGGGTTTTGATGAGAGATTTGGTTTCATTTTCCAGCTGGAGTGTTTCCCATGGGTCAGGATATTAGTCGATATCCATGAGATCCTTGACTAGCACCTTAACCCATGCTTTTCGATCTAGCATGAATGCTAAAAGGCTAGACTGGCATATTATATATTCGGTATCTAATAAAACTTCCTCTTCCTCTGTTTCCTCACCCTCGGCTTCTACTCTGAGTACACCGGGCACTATGGTATGTGGACCGACAGGAGGTGGTATTGGCCGTGAGAGAGGCCTATACTGTGGACGGTATATATTCTGTCTCGGGGCTGGCGGTGGTGGCAGGGGCGCGGTGATGTCGTCTCCTAGACCCTTATAAGGATTGAAGCTTCTACTGGAAGCGGTTTTGGGGTCTGAGGTCTCAGAGCTCGAGTCCTCCGTTCCAGATGAGTCTATTTGTTGGCTCTCACCGCCTTCCTTCGATGTATTAATCTCTTTGCTTTTATCGTTTCTCTTGCCTCTCTGTGTTTTGTTCTTTGATGAGCTATGTCTGCGGGAACCCACCATTACCTCTTCTATAGAGCTGGCAATAAAATCAGCTGACTCGTTCGGTAGTATCTCCTGGGCAGCTATTGCGTCGATCACCATGCGTCCGTTTGACTATTGTCATGGGGCGTGACTTAGTTTTATTCGATAGTAGCAGAGAATGGAGTGTTATAATCTATATCGACCTGCTTTTGTTTGGTTCCAATCTCCATAGCTAGCTTAAGGAATGCCCCGGAGAGAATCCAGAGGGGTCCTTCGTGCAGCTTTATGGTGAAACGAGCTTTTTGAAGCTGTAAGTATGTTTTCGCCCTGGCAGTAAACTCTATGCGAATTCGCTCCTGCCGGTTTTCCTCGAGAAAATGCAAGGGAATTAACGATGGTGAATTTGTGTCTATCTGTACGGTGCTGCTGAATTTGGGAATGCTTAAGTTCTCCGTCTTTACACTATATTTCTTCCTATCATGGCAGGTATAGAGCAGTGAGAATTGCAAATGCTTCCCTAAGTCGAAATTAATGGTGTTGCGGTAATTCTGCACTAGAAAGTATTCGTTAAAGTCGCTTACTGTTAAATAGACTAGTTCAAACGGTCGAAATAATATCCATAGGACGTCAAACGTGACCTTGTTGTTCGGGACAAGCTCGTTGTACTTCGAGATAAGAGGACCAAGGCACTCGCTAGATCCCATGAAATCTAGTAGTAGATTTATTTCTTTTTGAAGGCGAGGCTTCATCTTAGGCGAATTCACCTGCTCCTTCAGTGGAAATTGAAGAAAGAATAGTCCACGGTATGGTCTTGTTATGATGACGGGCTCGGTGGTCAAGTCCTCGTAGTCAAAACCCTTGGCTGCCTTCTTCATAGCCTTTTGGAGGTCCTTGGATTGGATCTTAATTTGTACAGTAATTGTTTTACCTTTTCGGTTGATTTTCCGGCGGACTAGTATGGTTGAGTCCTTAAACTCGTTTGGTTCCTCTCTTCTATTGCCTTTATAACGCTCCAGAGTTAATGTTTGCGTTTTTGAGGGGTGCAAAGGATCGGGGAACTCGATAATTTGTAGAAGCTCTGGAGGTTTCATATCCATGTCTTGCTGTGTACCAGCGGTTATAGACTGAGCCGTTGCACTTAATGGGCGAGATTTTGTTGGCTCAGACGCATGCGTCGGCGGCTGAAGCAGCCCGTGTTGAGCATAATTATCCACCAGAGCAACTCCTTGTTCTGTCATGGTGTACGTGATTTAGCTACCAGATTCTAATATACCTCAGGAATGATAAGTATAGCGCCGTAACTAACTCGAGTAAAATGGTAAGGCAATTTCACCTAAATATATGCCTCTCGAACTGTTCCCTTACTCCGCCACTTTCTATCCATAGTGAATAACTTTATGATGCTGACCCCGCATTTCGAAGTAAGCATCGGGCAAATATATGCGTATCCATCTGCCTATTGGTTGAGGTTTTAATTTGCCCGTGGGTAATCTTCAAGCCAATTCGGCATGGTGAGCTTTAATTCCCGAAACAGGGCTGTCTTGTCTTTCTTATCCTTACCTGGTCACCCCATAGCCAACCTAGAATGTTTAACACTCAAGCTCAAGACTCTCCCAAGATGCAAAAACTTCACACAGATACATCAAAAGATGTAGCTACGGGCATCGCACCCGCTCAGGCGATACCAGATAAAATAAAGAAAAGACGGCACCATGGAAACCCGGCTGTTGACAGTCGTACCAAGGGTACCAAATACTCAAGCTCAGCTCAGATCAGCTCAACTGTTGATGAAGTTATGAGACATGTTCGCGCCCATATAGAGTACACAATGCCTTCATTCCCTCCTGGTATCAAGGATCTTCCTGAGTTCGAGAATGTCACCCAGTACGGCGTACCGCCTACGAAAGCAGACGCTCTGTGGATTCTTGAGACAAAGAGACTACTGGACGCATCGGCAGGCCTCCAGCCTCTGATGTTCGAGGATGAGAGCTTAGGTCCCATCTCTTCACAAGGTTATAGCAAGATTCGAGATGCTGCCCACCGGGTCCACGTTGCACTTATGATATCCCTTTACGATAATCTGCATATTATGTTTGAGCACAATCCCAGAAATGTTGACACGAGTCGTTCCAGAGGAATCGCTCTCTTCCTACAACAAGATGCCAGCAGATCCAGAGGTGAAGTTGAAGACAAGGGCAAGATGATAATTTATTGCCACGCGCTAATCAACTACATTACTGCCATATTCGCACGATTAATAACAAGAATCATCGATAATGAGCAGTGGAAGCTGTGTTGCGTCGCTACGCTGGTTAAGACGGCTGCCAAAACCAAGATTTTATGTCGCGATCCAAAGGGTCATGCTCTTCGGTGTATACGGCTTCACCAGAATGCCTGGGACAAGATGCTAGCCCATGCACATTTGAGACTACATTGTGGCATTGCAGAATCCGATGATAGCGACAGTGACGATGATGACAGGCCAGTTGCCAAGTCCAAGATTTTCGGCGTTTGGAGCAGAGCTGGACACAGGAGTATCTTAAGTCCTGACGACATGGACTCGGCCAAGTTCTACACAGATGTGCATGGCTACATGCGCCTCGATATTCATGATCTCATTGATATTACCATAGGACATCTGTCCGGTTCAACCCTCCCTGGCATCCCTATCGAAGTCTTCGAACTCTCAACATTTCTTAGCAGAACCTCGTTCGAGAAGTCTGGCTACGTACTTTTCCAAGACTGTAAAGGCCAGGTCTCGTCAACTTCTACAGCAGCGTCTCTGGCCATCACGAGCACTGCGTTGAACAACTTGCAGCTGACTCTAGGCTCCATCAAACAGCATCTGTCAAGCACGGAGTCCAAACCCCGAACGCCATGGAGGACAAAAAGGCGCATGCCTATGTACGTTGGGAGAAAATCCACAGAGGATCAACACCTGTACGCGAGCACCTCGAGCTTTCCAACGCACGTGATATCCTGAGTGTCATCGTTGCTGCAAGCTTCACCTCAACATTGTTCAGTGATTTGATGAATCGCAGCAACAGCCTTGGGAATCTGCTCAATTCAGTGGCTATTCCTGGCATAGTCTCGATGCCTAACTGCAGCATCCTATTTTCAATCGGCACCCGCGCGTATAATGACGACGAGCCACGCACTACTTCCATAGGCGCCGTTAAGTCCATCTCAAGATCTCTTCTGGTACACCGTCACCTGCATAGCCATAATGAAAGCCCCCAGAGCGGCGGCACCGACGACAAAGGTCAGCATAACTGGATCTTAGCATATATTGAAGAAAGCTTTCGACTTGTGGAGCCTAGGCAGAGAGTGCTAAAGGACCTCGACGAAGAGATCACGAATTTGTGGCAGTTCGATGACGACTCTGTAACTATCGGCTGCTGGAAGTACACGAGCATCGTTGCCTTCGTATGCGGTACGCTAGTCTGCGGAGGCCTTGCCGTGGGTTTCACAGTGGGCAACCGTATCCAGGAGTGGACCCATTCAACATCACCATCTTTTGCTGGGCATTTGCAGCGTTTATCTTGGTTGTTGCCAAGAGCGCCAGAGTAGAAGACTGGCCGTGGAGAGATTTTCTTAGAGGGAGAGTAGTGTGCCGTAGCCTGTCCGAGCTGTGCGTCGTTTCCGGAAAGGATCAACAGGACGTGCTTGCCTGGCTGCTGCAGAGCGAGACTTCGACGGTTCTTCAAACGAAGGGACCATACAATAAACTCTTTCGCCGGAGAGGAGACTGGGGATTCTCTATTGACTGCATGATCGAATTAAGGACGATGATGCGCAGTGGTATTGCGGTTCTTGAGGTACAGACACAATTGGGGCCGGCTTTGGCCTGCTTGGATGTTCGTCCAGGCGATGGACTTCGGTACTTTCTTCATTCCCAACAAATAAAGGACGGCGAGCAAATCATGGCTTGTCTTGAGCCCCCAGCGAAGGAGAACTTGAAGGCTATAGCAACGCTCCTACCGATGAATCTGGGATGGTCCCGTGTTCTTGGGGTGTAAAACATTCCAAGTAGATTATTTAAATAAGTAGTTAAGTATCTGATATATTAAATGGATATAGTATTGGCTCAGTTAATGGATGCGGAACTTCAGTAATCTTCTCATATAAACAGCTTCTACAACTCTTATAAATACAATTAATATGGAATTTTTAACCATTTATGTAATACGAAGCTTACATATAAAATAAGACACCATGTTGAAGTTCACCGTGGGACTCACTTCGGAGAACTATGAATCAGGGGTTGCAAGGCTCTACGACGGACAGCTGGGACTGCAGATGAACTGTTGAATAGTTTATAGCCATCCTACCGTCCAATATCATATTTTGTCTCTATTATTGGAATGTCTTTCAACCAAACTCTGGGACTCTCCCTGTATTTCAGATTCCATGTGGCATCAAGGCTCCCAATCTTGAGTGGCAGGAGATCCGAAAGTTAACCTATGCTTGCACTCAATTGAACAGACATCCTGTGATATTCATGTTTGTGTGAAACCTATTCAGGGTGTTTACCAATTGGACTTTCGCGAAGGCGAGAGATTGGAGGATATTAAGTGACTTGATTAGCTCAATCCAAACGGCAGTGGTCATATGGGTAATCAAGGGTTCGTCTAGCACTACCTATGATGTGGGATACGTATGCTTTAACCTTCTTCCAGTGACAGCTCCATTCTACGAAGTGAGAGTTATTAAACTGATTGGAGCAGTGACAATAAATATCACACCAGAAATTGGCCGTTTCTCCGGAAAGTCTGGTATGAATGTGGCTCAGCACTGAGAGGTCATTTATTCCGTACTCCATGCGCAATCACCATTGCAGGCCCAACGATATGTCAATTTCAAGGAGAGGGATGTGGTCGGTACATTGGCTGCTTGTTCAGCTACCCTTGCGTTGCTGTCTGCTGTGGCCCGTCCTGAATCGTGGCAACGTTGCACCAGACATAAGCAGGAAATGTGCACGCCTCGGTCAGGATACCAGCTGATTGTATGAGTAGAGGGCGTACTCGAGTGGATAAATGTAGCCTTGTCGGAAGGATATCAGAACGTCTTGGGAGTCTGTCACATGTCCCCTATTCAACTTTATGAACAGATCACAAAGAATCTCCAAATCACACAATGTCCGCCAAGTCCTCGACACATTAGCCGCTAGGAATGGCTTTCTCGTTACGTTGCATCCGAAACTATTTTCTTGTGCCCTCTGGTAGGGCGGCGCACGTCCACGTGTCTGTCAGCTCCGCCCAGCCCCTCAAGCGCTTCTACTCCACTACTTAGTTTCCTCGCATTCACCCTCCGCCACCCAATCCACCGAGTGGTACTACGATGAACACCATGAATAACTCCTTCCGGACGACGCTTATACCCACTTAATTGAGCCTTCACATGATATTGTGATTTTGCTTTTATAATTCCAGTCTTTGCTTCTTTGCTTCTATGCAACCCCTTCTTGTGCTTGTATTTCTCGTTGCTTACATGAAGGCCTTCTACGACTGCCTATTTCCAAGATATAAAGGATACGTGCCAGCTCGGGTCTACGATGCCCTAGAATAGGGATCGAATTCTTATACTTATCAAGGCAAGCTCTACTATTATTAATAAGGATATTCTTATATAAAATTTAGCTTAATATATACTTAGTATACTTACTATATATCTCTTAAATAAATCTATGATCAATATTGCTATAGCAAAGATATCCGAGGATTATACTATATTAATCAACCGAAATATTAACTTACCTTAGCTATAACCCTAAATAAGGTGGCAGAGATATCGCTGGTCGATCAATAAGATACTCAGGTTACCTGCCACGCCTGAGGTAGGCATAATAGCAGGTATATTGATACTATTTCGCAACGCTGCGGCCGCTACTCTCGGAGTTACACTCGATAAAGTAGTTATTTCGTATTCGGTATTCCCTGGTCTGCCTCGCTTTAATATTAATAATGCTCTAGATTTCGTCGGGCTGCACTCACTGTTGCGTTCGTCAGCCCATGGAAACTCACTTTGATAATTTTTGCATCCTTCCTGCAGTCTTCCCTATAGTTGGAGTGACGACCTTCTTTGATTCTAAAGTTGATGCCAAGATCATTCAAAACAACGCCCAAACCGACGCCTTCTCCGAAAACGTCCTCCGATGGATTAAAACCATACTTGCGTTTAACCTGTGTCGTCGATTAACTCACGAGTATGCGACCTATACGCAGAAGAGTTTTGATGAACTGGTTGTACGGTGTCATGTTTGGCGGAGAGTATTTTTTATCTATGCCGGCATGGCTCTTGCATTCTGGCAAGGTGTTGCCATGATCCACAGAGGGGAGGTCGATAACTTTGGGACCGTGTTTACGTAGGTCTTCTAAGTATCTGTCATTCTGGGAACACCGACATGTTGACGCACCATATCAGTGTCTTGTTCTCGGTTATCATGCATGGCCTCAGCTTCCTTGAACTCTTTAGCTCCGCATATCCTGGCCTTCAGCCGGGCGACGACAGCGGCAAGTGAGCTCTTTGTTTCAATGGACAGAAACTCCGAGATTAATCCCTTTGCAGATTCCGGAGTACAGCCCAAATAAGTCGAAGGTATCATTGAAATAAATGCAGTGAGCTTTGCTTACCAGAAAAAGCCAAGTGCTACAGTGTTGCGCCAGTTTTCCTTGAATATTCCTGCTGGCCGGGTTACGGCTCTCGTGGTAAGTTGGTTCTTGTGGAGTGATCTAAAAAGATTAATAGGTGGTCCATCGGACCTTAAGGACCCAGTGGTTCAGGTGAGAGTATAATAATTGGACTTCTAGAACGTTGGTACTATTCTATAGCAGGATCTATTAAATTAGACGGAGTCGATATTGCACACATTAACCTGAGGTGGCTACGTACCAACGTTCGCTTAGTACAACAAGTAAGTAAAGGCTCTTAATAAGTGCAATTCGAAATGTCGTTGCAAGATGCGAGTGAAACTAATTTCTCCAAGGAGCCAGTTCTCTTCAATGGTACAGTTTATGAAAACATTGCGTCGGTCCGACGCCTATTGGCACGATTGACAAAATTAGTAAGGAAATAATCAGATTTCCTCGACCCCGTCAACCACACAAGTTTGAGATGACTATTGATCATTCAGGGCCTCAAATTCAGCAATGGTTATCCGAATCTCCAAATGAGGTGCCTTGGAATAATGTGAGCTCTGTGCTGAATCAGCAGCCTGCGAATTCATCAGGGCAGGCAGCAGAGTCCCTTATTAAACGACTGCCGGGCGGAACAGATTCCCTGGAACCAAGTGGTTCCGAGGGTGAATGCAACCCAACCAGTCCCCTCCCAACATCTGCTTTATCCTAAATCGTTTGGGTTTATCTCGCCTCCAAGCATCAAGGTACGTAGTTTCACTTGATAAACATTAGACCATATTTAAATTCTATTTATGATTTACTATCGAAGGTCTGTAGGAAGCTTGCGTAATAAGGTTAAGGAAATGGCATATGACGCTATGCATTATAACCAGCGATTGAGCTGAGGAAGCCGTAGGTAAAATTGCTGGAGACTGCGATTATTAGCCCGACACTATTGGCTTTCACAACAGCTAGCTGACGACACCGTAAAATACGGGCCACACAGCAAGGGTGGCAGCCGCGTGGGCCTCCTAAAGGCAGAATGTTTCGGTGGGACTCTCTGACATGTAATAGAGCCCTTTGTGAAGAGGGGAAATGCTGGGACTTCTACTCTGTATCATGGGCCAATTTCTTAGGGACCTGAGGTCACCAGATTTTCCCTGCTCTAATTGGATCAGATCCATGTCTGTAATGTAACTGGCCCCTTGCACATTCACGCTGATATAGCCTGTTCATCACACGTGTACATCGATTACCCCACGTCTAATTTATTACCCTCACTTTCTCGCTGAACTGAATACCAGCCCCTATTGCTTTGATATATCTTAACTACTCGCTCTTGCAATGTCCTCCGAGGTGCCTGGTCTCAGTGTTCTTTTGAGCTTAGCGATGCTGGCTTTCAATGTAATGGTACAACCTACTGGCCGGGTGTGCGGGTTCCATCCCTCATCGCGAATCTATCTCCGGAGTTCACCAATACTGTGCGCTGTCGATGCCTTCCTCCTACTTACTGAGTACCTATGGAATTTCGCCCACAATCCTTCCTTAGTCTACGCGGCCAACAAGACTATTGCCCGACGCCATAGGGATGCTCCAGACACTCTGCCATCCCAACAGCGAGCAACTAAAGGTCCACTGCTGTTGCGGGTAGTCTTGTTTATCCTTGGGACTATATTTGGAGCTTTTAAGATCTTTTTCAGTTCTGGACTGCCATTGAGCAGTTCGCCGCCGGGGGCTTTATTAGTAGTCTCATAATAACCGAGATAATCAATCAATTAACAACTATTACGTCTGATGAGCTCAACAACGGCTCTCAGGTCACGAGAAGTGGAAGCACCGGTAAATTCCGAAAACTCATGCGCGTCTCTGAAGTTGCCTGTGGCGCAATCGCGATTCTATTGCAGCTCTTCTGGCTATCTTGGGTAGATCTAGCCGAGAAGAAGCCTGATGAGAACTTGCTTTCCAGGTGGATGTTCCGGCTTCTCCGGCTCCTCGCCCATATACTCGCAGGCCTGGTTTACATAGTGTCCCTCGAGGATGTATCAGATATCAGTTGGCTCACTATTAGGCGACGTAAAATAGCAATAACGGTTTCAATGCTATTAATCTTTGGGGTCGTCGGCATCTTTCAAATAAAGGACTATCGTTACACTTTAAGGTACATGCTGGTATCTTTTGGTCTATCCTCGGTTGCAAGATTATTGGGCTCACTAGACTTCACCGAGAAGTATATTTTATTTTACGATGTGGGTAGCAATAGAGTGCTACAAACAAATCACGTACAGCAGCTTAGTCACATACTTGCGTTTGATTTTTTAGCAGGTTATTATTCTTTTCAGTGTACTGGTATACACGACTCTACAAACCCGATGGTACATATAAGCCAGAGTGGTTAGAGATTTTAAGATAACAAAAGAATAATGCTAGGCGCCCTGCTGGAAATGGATCGATAACGCCCCTTTGGCGCGTATCCGACGCTTTGAATTGGTAGCATTCTGTAGAATTGCAGAGATAATGATCCAATGGGCGTAATTGAGGTGCCGTCTCGGCCCTACGCAACTATGCCACACCTAGAAGTCACTTTCAACTCCAGGTCTACAGTTTTCGTCAATCGCCTTCGTTTCCCTCTTCGGCAGTCAATTCGAGCTCAGCCATCACCTTTCACCTGGATATGTTGAAATCAGTGTACTAGAGTAATCCCACAGGCATTCCCTCCTCCTCTGGAATAGGAAAGCTCTTATAGTCCCCAAAGGAGATATAGACGCTGCACTTGTACCACTTCCTGGGGCTGATCACCTGCGCATTGCCATTCGTATCTGAAGCCAGGATGATGCCCATCACGCGGTCATCTACTCCGAGGTTGAAACCCATGAATTTGAAAGCCATGCTCTGCATCGCTGATTTCGCGCCTCGGCAGATATCTTCTTTGTGTCTTCTGGCTCTTTCATCTGCGCTAGCGGCACGAACTGCACCTGGATATCTCGTAGCGCATTCGGGTCATCATAAGGATCCTCAGGTCCGTCGTCAAGCAGGTCGAGACCAAATGCTCTCCATAGCGAGTTGCTCCTCAATTGCAGTCCCCGCCATTTCCGGAATCACGACATGATCATTTTGGGCGCCTGACGGAGCCGCGGTGCAGTTCATGACGCTTGGCATGAGTTATTCCTCGTCCTGCGTTGAGATGATCCGAAATTTGAAGGATGAAATCGGCGGCCATGACCCGAAATAACTGGCATGGGGACGGGAGCAATTATGACTTGCACCCCGTCGTGCTGCACACTGGACTGCAGCTTATGAGTTACGCCACCTACCACGACATCAGAACCGCTTACAAAGCAGTGTATTCCATCTACTATATCCCATCTACTATGTCCCATCTACTATATCTTATCTAGTCTCTACCTCATGCACAGCCGAGACATAAGGTCTCGTTGCCTTAGCCAAAGCATTGTCATCCGGCGGTCTTGGTGAGATCTTAGTGATGGCTGCTTCAAGAATTGTCTTGAAAGCGCCAGGCGTATTGCCATCTTAGCTTAATGATGGTGACGCGTCAAGCACTGGGGATGGATATCTTGTAGCGGCACAATATGAGTGGATCCCGCATGTAGACTTCCAAGACCTTGATAATCTGTCAAAATCTAAGAAAGATCTCGGGTTTCAGCTGTAACACTTTGACAATCTTATGAAGGCAGCCATTGCATTATCCCATCACTCGCTGACAGCTGCTGGCATTGACAGTCAGCTTCCGCATCTGCAAATATACAGAAGCTGGCTGCAAGGGAGTATGCTTGAGGGTCTGGAAGACACTGAGACCTCTTTGCTAGCTGACCGTTTCACATTCCTTCTTTCTCAGCTCCGAGAGACTTCCGCTGCGCTAGTAGCCAAGGCTAGAGCTGCAATCCATAATAACATCGCTGTCATATTGCGAGACGAGAAGAGGCTCCAAGAAATACTCCTCGCCTATGGTATTAACGATTTTGATGCTTGCAAGAAGCAGCGCAACCTTTCGGAGTTTAGTGGATGCTTGGGACTGACTGTTCCCAGCTTTCGGGTTCTCCAACTTGGCACGCGAGGTATCACCGCCACATCTGAGACTCTCCTAGTTCTGGCGTGACCAGAAGGCCAGGTCTTTTACTCTTAATATGCCATCACGGATTCACTTCCTACTGCAGCCCATGGTCGTCTCAAGTCGTGATAGAGAGAATGTGTTATATCTAAATCATCTCACTAGTATATCTATATTATATATCCATTCTAGTAACATAGGCTCTCTGTTTCTTAATGCCCCGCGTCTTATACTGAGGAAAGATATAAATGCCAACAGGGGTAGTTTGGGTGCAGACATAGTCTTCAGAGCCATTACCACCGGCGCGGCAAACGGTGGGGACATCGCCGGAACCCACAAGAACAGAACTGGAGAGTGTTAGATATATTCGTAAACTTACAGTCTTTGCACTTACCCATCTTTGAAATGGCGCGTGATTTCCAAAGCAAACTCGGAGTCATTAGATCCGGGAACGAGTGAGAAAAGTAGGTGCTGCCGCCATCGCACTGGGTAACAGCCGAGGGAAAGCAGGGTTGGAGAGTTCGCAGTGGAAAGTAGGAATATCGAAGGAGACGACCTGGACCGATGTGCCGTCGATACCAGAGGTCTTGCGAACCAAGAAGTTGCTTACCCAGACGTCCTCTTTAGGAGCCGGGGCAGCAGCAACTACAGTTGCGAAAAGGGTAGCGACAGCAGTGAAGGCACGCATTTTGATGTGTGAGTTGTTGGTGTAAGAGATGAGATGGTTTGAATGATGATTGATGAGATGATTTGAAGTGATGATATGAATTTGAGAGAGACACTTCAAGGATATATATACATGCAATAATCTATTGGATTGTGTCTATATAATGCGTTATTAATCGTGAAGCGTCGCTGTGTAATGGTAACCAAAGCAGCTCGTGATACGTGTGCAGGGTTATTAATACGAGTCTCCCGCCTAAATGCCGATGCTAATGCATTCTCCAGCAGAATACGGGAGTCGTATCCAAAATGGGAAGATGCATGCATGTTTACAAGGCAATTTCGCCGATAATCGACATGGTGATCGACATAGTGGGGCAGAGCGGGATTAGGGAATAAGCGGTTCCAGTGCTCATATAGGCAATTCACGACTAATTAAAAGAAAGTTCGCATAATAGGGACAGCGGTATACCAATAGAAAATCGACTCGGTGGGATAACGCGTCACTACACTCGTGTGTAGGTGCATTCCCTGGTCGGCTCCCAAAAGTATTTGAGCTTCCCAACAGGCCCTATGGTGATGGGCGGCCACCACTGTGCTAATGGGTGATATGTTACCGGGAGGTCATTTTATCCAGACATGGAGTGGTGTAGTGGCTGTGTCATCAGGGGTGGCTCCTGCATAGGTTTATTTATGGTGGTCACGAAACTTATCACTCCACTACAGTCGACTGATACAACGCTCGTTGTCGAGGTCAGGAAGCTTACGACTTTGGTGGTAGGGTATCTAAAGCCAATGGCAAATGGCGTCGGATCCATGCACTCAAAATTGATCGTGGTGGTTGGCGTAGCAAAGACGATAGAATCGTCGGGTGGACACTCTACAACGATCGGTGATATAACAGGAGGGAAGGTTACGGTGATGACTGTCGTGCCTCTAACACTTAATGTAGACATCACGCCAGTATAGTAGGTGCCGCTAGCACCAGAACTGCCGCCACTAGGCACCCTTGGTACAGTAATAGTCTGAAGATGCCAAAGATGCAAGTGATTGATAAATAAGCCAGAGTGCGGCTGAGCACTGTACGTAAAGAATGTGCACATGAAAAGTGATCCTAAAAGTCGGTACCGGCAATGCGTAAGGATTCGGGAAAAATCTGTTCAGCAGCAAGGGTTGCTTATGTTGGTTGCAGGCCGTAAAGGAGGAAGACTTTAGCTTGAGGACGCAGTGCTTCGCATCTAGTTCATCACCTGGTGTGGGATTGTCAGTATGCGACATTTGGGAGATCGACCAGTCCTCAGTCCTCAAACAGGAAGCCAAGGCGCAATGACGCGAGGTAACTACTCCTGTTCGAGTGGAACTGGGGAGACCTACATCATCATTGTCGGATATCCCTTGTCCCGAGAACCCGCTAGGTTGCTCCCGAACATTCCCTGCCGGGAGTTCCAGCACAAGAACTCAAAGCTAACCCCAGGGTCTTGGCTGCGGATCCTCCAAAGTGCGACAACAGTAGACAGAAGCGCTGGAGCTGCCAGCGTCAGCGACTCAAGTGCGAGAGCACCCTACCACAATGCCAAAATACAGTGACCCGCCAGGTTTCTTCCCCTTTACCATTTAGTGAGGAAGGCAAAA
Organism: Albifimbria verrucaria; assembly: GCA_020081605.1. Taxonomy (NCBI): domain Eukaryota; kingdom Fungi; phylum Ascomycota; class Sordariomycetes; order Hypocreales; family Stachybotryaceae; genus Albifimbria; species Albifimbria verrucaria. Next base: position 56,509 of record JAHREC010000016.1, read on the forward strand.
ATCCCTATCGGGAGCTGTTACCGTTAGTTGGAATTTATCAAGCCACCATCAGTGCCGTTATGGCCGTTGCCGCTTGCCACGTCATTCACTACATGATGGGCATGCCTGTCGCACGACTACGTCAAGTCCCTAAAGAGCTATCCTGTTTGAATTGCATCATGAAGCGTAATAGTTCTCATTCCAATGGCCTCCATTGCTCTTGGATACTTCAAGAGTTTTTGAACCACAAGCAGAAAGCACTAATGCTATTCTCGCACAATCTTACCAAAGTCGACGGCCGTCTGGAAAGATTGACTTTGGTGACTGCATAGCTCCTTGCTCTTATTTCACGATCTGTCAGTAACTATGTTATGGCTTAAGGAATCTGCAGCAACAGAAGGGTTCAGCCAATATCTCCGCTGTGCCACGTGAGTGAATTTGCGTAGTAAATAAGGGTAGAGCTACAAATGGAGGCGACACTTCCATTCTGGTATGTTAGCCGAATAAGTCTTTTCAAATTCGCGCTTAAAAGTCGTCATCATTAAACTGAATAAAATATTGATTCTTTGGAGTTCTGCTCAAATGGACAGTTCATGAAGCCGTTCAAAGCCGCAAACATTTACCACCCCTGACTATCAAGGCGGCCGAGCCCATTTTCCAAAATAATTTGATCACTAGCTTTCCTTTAATATTTAAGAGAATGAAGAATGAGGTAAAAGGTAAAGGAAAGTAGAAGTTAAGGAGACAAAGTCCTCTTCTAGCACTTTGGAAGAGTAGCGCCTAAATAAAATTAAAAAGTCAACTACTAGCCCACCGGTAGCACTCTAGAATGTTATACTTACCTACACATGGGAGGACGGCATCCTGGTTTCTTTCAATAAAAACCCCTCCGGATGGTCCAACCCTGAGCCAAAGTCTATAAGGTTTCAGTATATAATTATATAACTTGTTTGTCTTTGTAAAGGACCAGTAAAACATACTTGTCTGTTTGAACTTGGCAAGTAAAAGATACTGTACTGCCTCTGTTAAACTTGCCAGCGCTTGGTGCACATTGAGCTGGAAATCTTTTGCTGTCCACATCACCTCGCAAACTGCATCTAATGGGTTGGGCGACTTGGGGAACAGGCTCTGGCTCTGGGTTTGGATTTGGAGCAGGGCCTGCTACAACAGCAGCAGGCACAAGTCCACCAATGAAAAGAAAAGTTGAAATTCTCATGCTGTATTGAAGGATTAGAGTCAATGTAACATATAGACTACTCTATAATTCGAATGCTCAGAAGTAGAGTGAGACTGCTTAAATATGTGTGCTGAAGACCTGCCGCAAATATTCATCCTCGGGTCTCATGACAATAGTTCGAGATTGCGATGGCGGTAAGATATTGACGGTTGGAATGGAAATGCTTTAATTTTAAAACTTAGTGTATGTTAAAACGTCTGAGCTGAATTTTGGGTAACCTCTTAGCACCCCATGATCAACTATAGAGCAGCAATCTGGCCACGCTCATAAAGCTTAAACCGCCGCAGGTGTCCACGAAACCCCACTATCAGCCAGTCTAGATCCGCCACTAGCCGTCGTAGCACTTGGAGACCAAGCGAACTCTGCTGTGCTGGGGATGCTGTCAGCCTTCCTGACAAGGCGCAAGGCAGACCAAGGCCATGTGTCATCCGCACGGTGTTCCCAGAGACCTCACTTATTCTAAGCATAATAATGTCCTAAACGAATTCACACACAGGCCTGTCAAATTCACCGCAACGGCACCTCTGCGAAATATAGCACAGCCTTGTTACTCCGACCCCACAATACTGAGCCCACCAAGCAACCCGAGATGCTACGACGGCCCTTGCCGACTTTCACATTTGCATATTTCGCCCAATTACCACATCTTCCTCTCGGCTTATATTCCTCCAATTCGCAGAATGCTATGGCGGCTCTGCGAAATACCGCGAGGACCAGGACTCGGCCACCATTCTTAATCCTCAACTCTGTTCTATACCGCCCTTCTCAATCGTGAGGACGCAGATAATGGCAATCTCTAAGGTAAGTCGCTGGGTAGGAGGGGTGTAAATTTCGTCTTAATACAGTGACAGTATCATTGAATAATGCAGTGTCAAGCACTTCAGTAAGACCGATGCACGAGTAGAGTTTCTCTGGCCCTGTCAATGGGCAATGGAATGCAAAGGTGACTGGAAGGCAGGCTGTGGCGATAAGATTCGGTCGAGGCCCAGGCTGGAGCTGCTAGGCTATATATAATAATAGGAAATCAGGCCCTGTTGGACCAACTGACATAAAATTACTTGTATTAATCCGAATGCAAATTATTCAAGCTCCCTGCTTCTCAGGACTTTTAACAGAATTGAACTAAACCTAATTAGTAACCGTTCCAGTCACCTGATCGGCGTTCCTTCATTAGAAAGCTCGTTTACATGTATTCTATAGCCATAGCCACTTGGGGCCTGTTTTCTTACCGTATATGACTCAACAGGAGCCCTTAACGCCCTAGAAAACACCGACCCTCAGAAGTCTTAGGTAGCTAGATTTTCCCGGTTCAATTGGTCAATTTTCCCATTCTCGATGTTCCTTGCACCTTAGCGCACTCAAGTAGATAAAGGATTACGCGCAAGAGGTACTTTGTTGGCTTTCTCCACCAATTAAACTTATCTCATCTGCCCCACCCATTAAACCAGCCTAACTCAAGGAACAAGGCCGTTGGATAAAGAAAGATGGTCGGATTCTTCTAGACTCAACCGAACGTCTCGCGGTTAGGTACCAAATACTTCATCGGCTTAAAAAACCGCGGAAATCCGGGTGAATTCGGCCATAGAATAATGATCCTACTAAGAAAGAAAACACGATTATATTCAGGCTTGGTTCAACACAGGAAGGTGAAGAGAGCACGCAATCTGTTAGATTTAATAAATTTGGTAATAGTTTGTATTATTGGAGTTGGTCAATGTCTCGCTGAGTGAGTATTTAATTAAAACAGAAATCCCGGTGCCTTATATTTCTACTCTTTTCCCAGCGTTATAATATACCAATATTTCCCAATCAACGAGCTTTGTCCTAGGTAACAGAGCCTCCGTGGGTGATCCACACACCCAGGGGACAACTCTTCATCCCCCTAGTCTTTGATGCGTCCGGTAAGTCGCGCATAGCCGCATTCAGTCCGCGACCGAGAGACTCGGGTTCAGTCTCGAACAGTCCACTACTGCAACGAGCTAGGGTAGCACAAGAAAGAGCTTTCTCCAATAGAGTTATCCACTTCGGTCGGGATTCTCTTTTCTGGAAGTGTGCCACCCAACATATATCAGAAGCACCATACAGAGAAGGAGATTTGGACGACGCTGCTTTGAGCCAAGGGTTGCGACTGGGTCTTGGTATATGGGTGCAACTTACCGAGATTGTTAGCCTGCATGAGACCTGGGCTAAATTTATGTCAAAGTATTCTCAAATGCAACTGACATATCAGAGGGACAGGCTGGTTGTTATCTCTTCACTCTCGCGCATGCTCCAGTCAACCGCAAGGCAGCCTTATATCGCAGGCCATTGAAACAAAACACTTCCTCTCAGCTTGGCTTGGTATTTTGTTGGAGCAAATGTACCGGAGAAACTCTCTCCTGATGTCTCGCTGTCATAGTTATGGGCATCTGTCAAGGGAGCATCTGTATATATGGTAGGTTGCGACACCTACCACCTACTCTCTTGGTAAATCTAAGCCGCAGCCATGTTGTGACAGTCAAAATCATTTCACAGTCAGAATGGGCTATGGTTCTATTCTGGGATAAGAAACTAGAAGAAAAGCCGAAGAATGAGCTCTTTTGTCTTCCTATCGCCTATTCAGAGAGTGCATGCTGGGAACTTGTTCTGGAGGAAGTACACACTTTGGATCCATCGTAAAGAACTTATAGACGATTGGGTTCATTGAAGCCAAATCACATTATACATTCTCTTGTATGGCGTGATGATCACAAGGTTTTGCTGCAATAAAACAAACCCCTGGCTTACATTACGGCTGGATAAGATATGTTTCCTAAGGCCTATCCCATGTTCCATAGGGCCCGAAACACGGAAACGCAAGCATAGTGAGGAATTAGCATGTGAACTGTGGGTATCATTGGCTATTTTTATGAATTCCCATGCCTCTAATAGATACTACACTATTTTATATGCATCAAAGCTAAACAAGGTGCTATCTTGGTGCGACCATGTGAGTTCTAAGCCCCCTATGCCTAAGATCACGCGTGCGTCGTTTCCGAGGGACATCTTTGTTGCTTTGTGTTCTAAGGTGGGATCTTAGTACAGAGTGTTTCAAAGACCCTTAAGTCAAGTGATTTGCCACTCGGGTTGTTTGGTTATATCTGAGGTGTTTTATTCTCGATAAGGCATGGTTTTTCTTATCTACAAACAAAGCAAAGCCCTTAGGCTACTGAATTTATATTGGTTATTTATATATTATCTTTGACCTTCAGCACTTAGAAAGCTGCAAAAATACTGCTCGGCCGCCGATGTGGCTCAAACCTTACCTTGCTCAAACTCCTCGTTGCCAACGAGAGCAGAGCCCTCTCACTATAGGAGAACGACTCGGAAGCGCCGCCTAAGCAATTCCAATGGGGTATATCGTCCCGCTTTTCCAGCGGTGCATCGGCTATGTTGCTCGGCCTTACCGGCACCGACTTGCATGGTTAAATCCATTCGTACCCTGAAGCGGAAGTGGTGCCGCCAACTGGTAGAATCCTCGCAATAAAGCGCAGGGAGGAATTTCGCGGCAGTTTGATGCCCTTTGGGCTTGTTCGGGATCGTTGGAACTGTCCGCTCCCGACCGTGGTTCCGGAGCTTAACATTCGCCCATCCAAGGCGGAAATCCGAGACCTCGTGAGCTTCCGCAACGGGTTTGCATGGCGCAACCGGGATGGCCATCTGATGGAAGGTGCCAATTTTTTTTAGCTGCGAATAGACTATTAAATTGCTTATTGACTATGCTGGATGCTACGTTTTCAGCGCAGATAGCCCATGTAACTCCTAACAAGGGCGGCCTGGCTGCGAAGGATATCATGATGATGTGTGAAGCGTCACACTGAAAAGGGGCCAAAGAACTTATAAGCTGCTGAGCCATAACAGCAAGCATCACAGAGAGCAGTTAAGCCAAGCTTCGTGTCCAATAGCGTACAGCTACATGAAGATGCCCACGCCATTTAAGTCAAGTATAAGCAGGTCGACCCGGGCTTCTCACCACCCGGTGCTGTTACACACGAGCGGACGGGCTTCGAGGTGCGTTACGAAGGGCCACAGAACGAGTCCCGTTGCATCATTGTGCCATTGAGTAACCTCATTACAGACAGCAAGACGAGTCCCATGGGGTCTTTCTACGAAGGCCGGGACGAAAGTATATCCAGGTTTCTTGCGAAACAATAAGTACCTACACTACGCGATGCGCTTCGTAATTTTCGGCGAGCCTTCGAGGCCGTACTGGTTGCCAGGCGCTTCTGTCTCTCAGCCGAGGAGTCAAGAGTTGCTGGAGCTGCGAGGTGTCGAGTGAGATTGAATATCTGCTGACCACCTTGACATGTCTTTTACAACCCCTTTAATGTAGAATTTCTATACTCTCCCCAGTAGTTCGTCAGTGTGCTGCTTGTAGTCGTCTGACTCTAAGCACAATGACTTGCGCTCCCAGATCGCCACGAGCAGCATTGAGACCAGTCATAGACTATAAAATACAAATGCCCGAGTAGCGGCGACATAAGCTTGATCCAGTTGCATAGCAATGCCCGAACGCTCCCATTCCAGGGGCTTCACAATCTCTCGTCCCTGTTCTGAACTTATTATAAATTCAAGTAACGTGCGATGCGAAAACTCGATGAGTTGGTCCTAGGAGCGAGCAATCTCGGTTCTGTTAGCCCTATGACGGCGAAGGCGGGGTTGAAATCAAGGAGGCCTATACATCTTGTTAGAACCTCGTTGCGTGCCTTTTGCAAAAGGCCACTAGCTTATTTTCGTTGATATCTTTGTCGACGTTGAAGAATCTGCATCGCGTCTCGGAATTAGCCGCAAGCACTATTCCAAATGCATTCGAGCGATAACTGTTGCGTGCTGCAAGAGCGAGACTGAGAGACAGGGACGCCTTTTCTCGGTATATGTCACACATCCTCGTATAAATCATCGAACTCCTCAGGAAGTAGACGTAATAGATCTTTCTCCGTTTTCTGATCTACTATTCCTGGTCTTAAATTCCGAAGCGCCAGGGCCACCTAAGGGAAGACACCTTTAGCCTTCATGAGGACCGCTGTAACCAATCTCAGAGCAAGGCGAGGTGACAATAACCCTTCTTTTTGGTATTTTTACAACTCTCTGGTTATAAATGCCCTTATGTCTGATTCGGTAAGGAGGTGCAGCCGCAGGGTCGGCGCTTCGAAATTTGGTGGCGATGATTTTCCGCGCGATTTGAAACGCAGAATTTGACATTTGGAATTTAGACCAACCAATTGACTGTATCGATGATTCTGTATATGTGATTCAACTCGGTTACCTCCTCGAGGCCGTCGATTAATATGCATGCTCAGTGGGAAGCCGTGTTCAAAATTGTCTTCAAAAGGTCTTGGACATCTGTAATGGCAAAATATCACAGGCAGGGTCTTCATGTACATACTGAATAGGGTCCCGTTATCCGAGTTGACTGTGCAGTGCACATTATTGGCCAAAAGTTAGTACATTGAGTGCCCGCCAACACGAGGCGTCACCCCCGCGTCGGCAAGTATCTTGCCAGCAGAAACAGTGTGTAGCTAGTCTCTGCACGTGCCGGCGTATGACCGGGACTGTCAAGACGGGTCAGGACAGTGATGTAGATGCGGCCGGCCGTTGACAGCAGCCTTCGCGTCCAGGGAGGAATCAGCGGACTTCTGCTTACTGATATGAGTGGTTTCCCAACGCTCCCGAACGGTCACACCCGAGCAGTCGCCCATGTGACTGGCAGTGCATGTGCGGAGAAGTTAATTAAAGGTCACAAGTTGAGCTGAAGCCCTGTGTGTACGTATATCATGTTAGAATATCCCGAAAATAAAAACCTCAAATAGACAAGGAAGAGAATGCGCAATGATCTAGTCGCAATAGGCGGATTAACTAGACCAAGTCCCACTCTTTCGATTCATCGTGACTTCATTCCGGCATTTTTTCCGTGCCAAGAACACTGCAGAGGCGGCTGACCTTTCATAATCACTCATTCCCATGGACTCTGTAGCTGCATCATGCAAGTCTGCGCTTACGAAGCGGGCAATGAAAGTTGAAATGCTACGCCACATAGGTCGAGGTCGCCGGGTCGTCCGGAATACTTTTGGCTGAGGACTTCCAGAAGCGGGTATAAGATGAGCTGTCACATGACACAAGTAGCTCTTAACCCGTGCTACATTTAACCGTATGATGGCTGTCGGTTTGTGGCTTTTTATTAAGAATCCAGGCAGTCTGGACGCTATATTCCCTGCTGCCTGGGCTCACCAGGAGGCACCGTTTTGAGGAATTGGACCCGGACGCCGTGCATGTGCGCCGTGGACAATTAGAGCCTTGACGGACCGCATTTTGGCTGAAGACGAGATAACCCCGGATTCGGTGCTCGGAAGGTTACGCACCGTGTGGCTGCTTCAATACTCATCGTCGCGAAAAGGGAAGCCCCACGTCCGCAGTGAAGCCTGCTTGTATCGCGATAGCAAGCGATGCGACCAATACATGCTCTGCTAGACTGGGAAGGTTGAATATAATAACTTTCGTCTCTGATGCTTTGATAGGCTCAGGCCTCAGTTTCGAGCAACCACTCGCAATCTTTTCCATCATCAAATACTGCACAACATGAAACCTCTCGGAGCATTAGCGTGTCTCGTCGTTGGCATAGCGGGCGCTATCACTCACTTGGATCAGAACCTAGACGCAAGGGCCTCGCCAGCCTTGTGTGGTGTAGGAGACACTGTACAAGCAGGCAACTTTTACTTGAGAAACTACTGGGCTGAAGGATCACAGGGCTCGCAATGTACAACACTCATTTCGGCCAAGGGTTCCAAGGCCTCATGGAATGCCAAGTGGAGCTGGCCATCCAGTACCCCAGGGGTTCCTCCATGGTTTCATTGATACTGCCGCCTGGTGTGACTCGAATCTCAAGCTTCAATTCCATTCCAATATCGTGGCTATGGGAGTACGAATGCTCCTTCACGTCTCCTGCAGATAAGTTCGCTGGCTAAGCATGTGGAAACCTAGTTACAAATATGCCAAGAGCATTACCGCCAACGTCGGCTATGATATTTTCGGATTTGGAAACGGACCAACAGCCAGTAACTGGCAGCTCGTGATTTGGCTGGGTACGTACGGAATACAGCCATCGGGCTCCAAGTTTGGCACTGTTAGCCTGGGCCATGCTACATTCGATGTCTACACAGACGAGATCCATAAAGTGAAAACACACTTCTTTATAGCCAAATCCCCACGGACTGATTTTACTGGCGACCTTCTGGACTTTTTCAATTACTGCGTGGATAATCTTGGGATCGACACAGATTATAACATTTATTACATCCAGGGCGGCACAAAAATATATCAGGGTCTAAATGCCACTTTTTCCTCTTCAAGCTTCTCGATAGCACCGAAATACAAACCAGTGCCAACCTCAATCGCGCCGCCTACGCCATCGCAAACAGGCAAGGTGTGCTCTCCTCAATGGGCGCAATGCGGCGGCAACGGGTGGACAGGGCCAACTTGCTGTGAGGCTGGAAATTCCTGTATTTACCTGAACGAGTTCCATTCCCAATGCCTCGCGGATGTCAATTCTTCCTCCTCAATTGTACAGACCTCGAGCGCGCCGCCTGCACCATCAGAGACGACCCGTGTGTGCTCGCCGCAATGGACGCAGTGCGGCGGTAATGGTTGAGTGGGCCAACCTGCTGCCAGGCTGGAAGTTCTTGCATTTACCAGAACGAGTTCCATTCCCAATGCCTTGCGGATGGGATTTGAGGCTGTCTCCTCTGCAAAGCTTTAGTGAACGGGCCCAGGCCCTCCAATTTCAGGAAGATAGCTTTGCTGCCGCGATTGTTTTTTAGCGAGGACATGTCGCATGGTTCGGGGCAATCGCCACCGAATTTCTACACGGCGCAGGGTCGAGGGATTTCAGTCATGTCGTTGTCTAATTTCAGGACTAGTAAATCCTCATCACATGAAACAGAAAGTGACGGTATAAGTGCAATAATATAGGGACCTTGTTCTAATGGCTCTTGAACTGAACCAGGGGTGGACGCCATGATTGCCGAATGTGTTAATAGTTCATCCTTGGCTCTCAACGTGCAGTATCATTGTGGAGTTTAGCCGGCGATCTCTAACCAAGATCGAGGAGAGGGTGTAAACAAGGTGTGATTTCCCGGCTTAGCATGCCGTCCCATTTACTGTGCATGAATGGGATGGATTGATAGAAAATACGGTCTATGTCTATGCAGAGTACACAAATTGCAGTACAGCGTCTGAGGAACCAGTAGGTAATTCCAGGGCAGCCCTAGGCCTCGTGACTGGACCCTACGAGAGGAAAAGATACTGTCAGGCACGAAGGCACCATGTTATGGTAGCCTCATTTGCAATTTGAACAGACTTTTATCTCCTCGTGGATAATATTGAGGATAATTATTACTGTGGAAACGAACTTTCTTGATTTATAATAATCTTTGATACATTAATTTTCTATAATTTAGCTATAAATATACTTAAAGGTTTATACGTAAAGTCTATTTAATACCCTACTAATTATTATATATATTAATATAGCCAGATATAGCCCACGCTTATAACAGGGAGCGTATTCGCTTATGTCTTAGCGTATATCAAGCGTATTGCCGCGTATCACCCCTACATGATTCTCCCTCGCAGATTATACACGGGTCGTATTCTGATGTGAGGGCAGAATGTAACAGTGGCATGCATAGCAAATTACGCAATGGGTTCTAGGTGAAAGGTAATATCTATAGTGGACATTCTCAAAGTAATATCGGCAAAGCTCAGGGTCTGGGTGTGATGTGATACTATTGTATGTAAGAAGCTCTAGGTATATGTTTAAGCAATCGTAAATAGTTGAGTTTCGCTGAATGTTTTCCAGCGTCCTTATCTATGGATGTTCTAGATAGAGTTTTTCGTGCATGCTAGCCTCAATAGCCTACCCAGACTTATTTACAAGCATCTTTTAAGCTATGGGCTCTACGCATGCACAAGGTGAATAACAGAAGCATCAAAGATAAAAAATTGCCTTACTTCCATTGCTTTTTAGATAATATAGTAAGCTTCCTGACAATGGATGCATGTGAGATTGTGAAGCCAGAATACTAAGCAACTTCTAGAATGGCTGCTTATGCCATTTGAAGGGTCACGTTAAACTGAATATAGATAAGTGAATAGCGAGGCGAATACGCTCTCTGCCCTAACTTTATTGCTTACGCAGGCTAGATCTACAGTTCCTGAGTGTATATTCCTACCGTTACCGATTCAATCAACTGCGAACTACTGTGCTTACTGCCTGACAAATTTCTAACTCACGGCATTCCCGTTACCGAGAATCGAGCACATCAGTGTTTCATTATTCCCAAGTATAAAGAGCATGTGCGCTGCTTATTACCCTATCTTCTAACACGCTGCACATCTGTACACTCCAGAGATAATATTTGCATTTCGAGGCACCTTAACCAACACTGCGAATCTCCAACATGGTCCGCTTAGCTTCATTCGTTGGCTTGATGGCTGCAGCTACATGCACCATTGCTGCTCCTTCGACCGATGCGCAGGATGTAGATGGTCTTGGTCCGTCCTTCAGCTTTGAAGACTGGGTCAATGGCATCATTGCTGATCCAAGCGGAAACATCTCTCCCTGAGGAGGCCATCCAAGCATTCAACGAGTCAGGTAAGTACACATTCTGAATCCTTGGTGGTCATGTTTAATAGTTTGATAGGCAACCAGACCCAAGCTAATCTTAGGAAACGAGCCGACGTTGCCTGTAATAACAAGAATAAACCAAGAGCATCGGTATTCTCCATGCATCTATCTAGACTTATTACTCATGCTAACATAAGACAGCTCGCTGACTCGGTATCGTGCATTAATCAGCTCGCGGCTCGTGGAAGCACCGGCTGCCACATTCCATATGGCGGCGCACCTCTAATCACAGTTGGCCTTGCTCAAATCTACGGTGTTACTATAAACCATGCAGGTTCTATTTTACCATGGTAGGTTCAGTTATAGCTCTCCAATCAGGGCCATGTTTCAAGTCACGGCGCTAACAGAAACTTGCCAGCCAAACATTTGCGGCCTCTGCGGGTCGTATTCTCGATATTTGTGTCCGTCCAGGAGATACAACTGTACAGGGCTCAAATTATCCTAACCAAAATATCGAGATCCATCTTGGTCTTCCGGTCTAGGCTTAAGCGCTACATAACCAGGAATCTTCTATTAAGGACCCAGAAAGCGTAAACTTGATTTATTTTATAGCTTAGCTAAAATCCGTCGCAATCTGGCGGGGAAGAACAGGAGAGCATGCCGCTTCTAAAGCTCGGACAAACCTCCTCCGCTATTCTTATTTAGCAGGTTCAGCGTTGCCTCCGTCTCCGAATTCCTTAATAGTATCGAATAAATGAGCGCTTGGAATCATGGCGAATAGCGTAGAAAATTTTAATGTGTCTTATCTATTGCCTGGAACCGTCATGTCAACTCGATACCCTCCTATAATATTACCGATAATTCTTTCGAGTGTCTTCCTGCAAAGCCGATATATATAGCAAGGCTCGCTGGGATAACCCGTATCCTATTAACCTCACCTAAATAGAATTGAGCTGAAACTATTTAACTTGGCACCGCAGCAAAGACCCCGGAGCTGTAGTTGGGAGTATGCGAAGCTAGCCATGCTAGAGCCGACCTGCGAGAAGAAGCCTGGCAGTTGTCCCTCCGAGGACCATGTTAGTAAAGAAGGAAGTTGCATTGCATCAAATCATCGTCGTGAATCGCGATTCCCTGCATTTTAGCCTAAAGGACTTATCATCAACCCAGGGAATTGAAGGGCCGGTATATAAAAGTCTCCGTTATCTCGCTCTGCCTCATAAAACTTTCATCGAGCAAGTGTAAGAAGTGGCAACATACTCCTGTATCTTCATTGAACGCACCTTCTGTTGCCCGCCATCATATCGAGATGCAATTTTTGCCCATCTGCTGGCCCTCGCTGGGCTGGCCTCTGCCCACTGTATGCAGCCTGCTCCCCTCACAATAGAGACTGACGTTCAATCATCGCAGACACTATTCCGCGCATCTCGTCGGGTGGTGTTTCCGGCTCCGACTGGCAGTACACGCGCCGTACCGAAAACCATTACTCCAACGGTCCTGTGACCAACGTCGCCTCGTCGCAGATGACATGCTACGAGCTTAGCCCCGGTACCCCTGCACCGCAGACTCTGGCTGTCACAGCCGGGTCCAGCCTCACATTTAATGCCAATACGGCCCTTTCCCACCCTGGCCCAGTCAACGTCTATCTCGCCAAAGCACCCAGCACGGCTGCTGCTTTCGATGGCAAGGGCGCTGTTTGGTTCAAGATTTACGAGGAACCCGCCACGATTACGAGCTCAGGCATCAGCTGGGGCTCTTACAGTATGTACTTCTACTTCCCATTAGGCATGCCACGTCTCAGGAGAGATACAGCCAGCTAAGAAGGTGTCGTACAATAAACTGATGCATGTAAAACCAGATGCGCCGAGCTTTACGGTACCTATTCCTCGCTGCATCGCTAACGGCGAATATCTCGTCCGTTTTGAGCACATTGCTCTTCATAGCGCTGGCTCGGTTGGCGGTGCGCAGCTGTACCTCTCATGCTCTCAAATCTCCGTCACCGGCGGCTCCGGCACTGCTCGGCCTAGCCTCCTCAGCTTTCCTGGCGCGTACAGCCCGAATGACCCCGGCCTGCTCATCGGCATCTACTGGCCTATTCCTACGAGCTACACCAACCCTGGTGGCCGACCTCTCTCCTGCTAGAAGGAGTGCATTGGCTGCTTTGCTAAGTGGTAGGAAATATAGCTCGATATTGAATAAATCAGATGAAGGGAAGACCAAGTGGAAACACCGCCAAATATAATATTGTTGAATTATGTATATAGCCTTTACACCTACTTCGGTATATAATCATTATGGGAGACAGAGGGACCCTCTAGATCATTATATGATGCTTGATCTGCTGGCTGATGCAGCTCCCAGCGTTCGGCGAACCCTGAATGAGACTGTCGTGGACTGGCCTCTGGCGCAAATGACCTTTATATCCCTGAACCCGGTATGCCCATCCAGTGAACCCTCTAGGTTATAATAAGACTTAGGCATGAGATGGAACTTGGTAGCTACTTCTGCCGCTTTTGAAGAAGCTCCAGCAGTCTACAGGGTAGTCTAAGCTAAGTTGCAGCTAAAGCTCCCAAATGCTAAGCGAGCAAAAACGGTAGCAAGTTCTTGACTACAATGTCCCTATTTCCTACTTATAGTAGTTGATTATATCCAATTGGCTTAGTAGCAATACGTAGTGGTGGAAATTTCTTCTAATGATCGCCTTTCTTCGGCTGAGGACCCGAATGAGACCTAGGATACACCATATTAAAACGACACTCGGCTATTGACCAGCGCTTTGCATCAGTCTCGAAATATTGAGCTAACCCCGAGAGTGGTCAGCACTACGACCTTGTCGGTGTTGTCGCTTAACGCCTTGGAACAAAGCAATGCGGCTTCTCTTTAGAGGCTATATCACGAACAGGGTTTCCTAAAAAGGAAAAGGTTAGGCCCCTGGCTGGCTGATAATAATCTCAGGATGGAAAGCGAGAATCCATATTTTACTCCTTGGCTTCTTCTTCGGACGCTCCTAATCAATAAACCTGGGACGGACCTTGCATGAATTATCAGTGCGGACCGTTTCCAAGCTGCACGTCTGTAGGCTTACTCTACCATTAATGGATGCCACTAACGACGACAAGGCCAGCTTGACCACAACGGAATATTTATTGGTCCAATGCGCCAAGCATAAAACTTGTACCTGGAGCTTGTTAAGCTAGAGATGATAGACTTTAGACTTGCTACAGATCATGTATCTGCAACGTGAATATACCACCCAGGCAGCCCGCAGGTTCACAGTCCAGGGCATAATACTGTGAAAAGATCGAAGATATTCATCTCCAATGAGAAATTCAGCGTAGACCGAAAAATCCACCAGCAAGCTTGATTGAAGAAAGATTACATGGTTAAATGCAATACGACGTACAATTGAGCATTATAAGAAAACTTCCCTATGGTCCGACATCGACATATGTTCATCGCATAAAGAAAAACTGCATAAACATCGTCTCATTCGTTGAATATCTCAAGTCCCTTGCTCTCCAATATCATGTCGGCACATATAACAACTCAGATCCCACTATGGAGAGAACACTGCTCCATTCAGAAACTGGCGTTGTCGAATTGCACTTTCAAGCTGCGCTGTATTAGCAATGGACTATAACATTCCGTGGTGACACTTACTGCTTGTATTAAATGCAAAGTAGGACCAATTGTCGCTGAGGTAAATCTTCTCGCTTCCGACATTGATGGTCTTGACTATGCCCTGTTGTCCTGGTGCAGGACGAAGATTCTCTAAACCAGCTACAAGCTTGACCATTCCGGTCAGGAAGGTAACGGCCAAGCGTCTTCCGAAGCACTCATGCTGTGCGGTACTGTAGCCGGTAATCTCGGGCTGCTTGCGAGCAGGATCAAACTTATCAGCGTTAGGGACCTTGCTGGGGTCTCTTGCAGCGTCGGCCTTTATCCTGGTTAGCAATGGCAGGAGATTCTGAGGGAGAGATCTTACGATGTTCAGGATGAGCACGTTTTGTGGACTGACGGCCTTGCCCTCCACCTCGGCTGGAGCAGTAACGTAGCGAATAATGCGGAATGGGCTGGTCATACGCTGAACCTCAGCGACATAACCCTCGAGCTTAGAAATGTTGCCCGCTCGTGCTAGCTCTTGCACCTCTCGCCAAATGGAGAGATTGTCAGGACGCAAGAACCATTCCATTATCTCATAGAACTGCAAAAAGTCAATCAATTGGACAAACGCTGTTTCTATTTGACATACAGTGGTTACGAGAACTCCAATCTCACCAAAGGCCAGTAGCCAAAGCTGGTCAACGACATTCTCGGCCGAGGCACCCTGATCGAGCAAAGCGTTGACGAGCTTGAGACCCAAAGAACGGAGTGAATCCTGCTTGATAGAGGCCTGCCTTCCGAATGTCTTGTGCAGTGCCGATGCAATGCCGAGCCCAAACCCACGGCTATTGATGACATCGTCAACAAGCGGTCGAGTCGAGTCAATGACCACCTTGGCGCCTTCAAAGGCTCGGCGACGGCGATTCCAAGACTCAGCAGGGTCAGTGTTGTTGGTGGCCCAGATGCGCAGATTTGTCATTGCCTTGTAGAGTTGTGCTACGCTCAGCTTGCCATCGGGATTCTCGTCTGTGCGTAGGTCGAAGTAGAAGAGGTCCGATGTGAACTGGGTGTTGATGGGAATGGCAATGTCACGGATAATGTCGATCTGGTGAAGGCCTTCTTTGAGCTTGAAGTCGGCTTTTGTAATGAGGTCATGACCCACGCGGTCGATAAATTCATACACCGTCTTCTGCAAATTGGGGAGCTTGTGAAACGCCTGACCCGTCTTCTGACGGTGCTCAAAGTTTTGGGCTCATTTCCTGCGAGCATGAACCAGCTAAGATCCTTCTTGCCCTCGAAAATATAGTCCAGCACCTTACCCCAACCCAAGGGAATGTCTTGTGGTCATTGAGCACCTGCTGGATGCCTGCCCATGTTTTGATCACGACAGGGGTTTTGGGAGGGCTAGGGTCATCGAGAGTGTATTGATCAAAGGTTCCCAGCTCCTTGGCAATCTGAATGTTCATCTTCTTGGTGTACATGGGCTGCATGACTGCGATGGAGTTGAAAGGAAACCAACCAGGAAGGCCCCTCTGGATCAGCCTGTAGAGCATCGATCCACCGAGTGTCTTGGGATCTCCCTGAATCTCATTCATGCCCCACGACGTCAGGCTAGAAACTGTATAGTCTACAGTCAAGAAACGGTCTGAGCGCACCAGAGTGATGGCATCCGCGAGAACAGCACGGCCAATACTGTAAGTCGGGCAAATGCCAACTCCTGGGTTGCGTGCAGGCTTGATGTCCTCAACGAGCAAGCCAGGGTACAGCTCCACCATATCAGGATCACTGTAAAGTTTCTCGAGCTTGTATGCAATGTCATCGTTGGTTGTTATATCACTGAACTTAGCATATCGCTTCAGCCCAAAGAACTCGCGGAACTCATTGAGAGAGGCACAGCCCCACTTTCGAGACTGGATAATGCCTTGTATCTCGACAATCTTCAGCATCTTAGGCACCATTTTTGACCCAAAGGACCCTGCTGGGTCTTCCATGGCTTCCTTGAGAATTTTGACAAGATCCGAGTTCTTGAAAGTGCCATCTGCCTGGCGTTGCAGACCATCAAAGGTACGCTCGCTTGGCTCCACTGGAATCTTCTTCTCATACGCGGCCAGGGCCATGCCAAGCTCTTGCACACTAACGTTGTGGAGCTCATCGACGTTGCGGCCCGGGAAGAGCTGGAGGAAGAAGTCGTTGATCCAACGTTCGTCCTTCTGGGAGATGCAAGAGTGGAAGCGGTAAAGAAGGTTGAACTCGACGCTCACCTGGTTTCCAACGCCGCGAGGAACGCCTTCTCCATCGTACTGTTTGCCAATCTCCATGCGAGGGTCCAGCGACCAGTCCGTGTTTGAGTGGTGCAGGTTCATGATGGCACGGAGATAATCACCCAGGGCAATGGAGGCGTACATGCCGCAGACGATGAGACGTGCAGTGTTAAAAGGTCATGGTCCTGCTTGGCCAGGGCTTTGGCCCTTCCTTCAGGGCTAGGATCACTCGTAGAGAGCGTGAAGCGTCCCCTTCATTGATTTTGAGGAGCACATCGGCAACATAATTGTGGAAGCGGTTATACAGGACCAGCATGACGTTGACACCTGCTGGCTGTCCAAGAAGGCGCTTCTCATGAAAGGTATCTGGTTTGAGCTTGCCTTGCACCATGGTACGAACTTTGAGCTGATCGCGAAGCGAGGAGCCGTACAGAGGCGCGAGATCAAGGTAGGAAGATGTGTCTGACTTGTTCATGTCGGTACGGCTTGTCCTGAAAATGTCGTGAATAATAATGGAAGCATGGTAAAACAGCATCGAGGAGATTCCAGCGGGATTCTCCCTAAACTGTCCCTCCTCACGGGCCAACAACAGGTCAAACAACTGTCCCGGGTCTGGTCTCACGCCGTTGAGACGCTTAGCGCTGCGGACGGACTTTGCATATGGAGAACCAGCCCGGCCAAGGTGTGGCTGCATGATGTTGTTGAAGCTGCCGTCTGGCATGCGGTACTGGTGGAAGCCATTTGGGGCCGTTGGCACCTCTTCGCGAAGTTTGACTCCTGTTCCAGGTGCCTCGAACTCGATAATATCATACTTTTCGTGGTCGTGGCAGGCATTGGCTTCGTGGTGGTCGGCAACCTCATAGTTGACATCGCCTCCTACGTAGCTGAGAGGAGGGTGCTGTAGGTTGTTCCACAGTGTATCGATGAGCCGTTGGGTCAATTGAGCTCTGACAGCTGAAGTTGACGGGAGGTGGGAAAGGATGCCAATCATAAGTTCCGTGTTGCTATAGATGTTATGATCCTGTCTTTCTTTTGGCAAAACAGTTGTTGCAACTTACCCTTTCCTGTCATCAGATGGCTCCCCATCACTCATCAGACCCTTGATCAGGCCAACCAGCTCGGACAGAGACGCTGCCTGTCGTGCACCCACATAATCTTTGAGAATTGCCGCAGCAATTTGGGTAGGATCTTCCAGGAGATTTGGCTTGCTTGTCCTTGGAGCATCCCCGTACGACTCTCCCTCTTGGAACTTTTCGTTGAACGACATAATTGTGATTGAGAGTTAACGAACTTACAGGCTATTTCAGCAGGCTGAATATTTACTGTCATCCATCTTGTTTAAGTAACCTGAGCCCCTGCGTTGTATCGAACAAGTGCATAGACAAATTTGCATTGGCGACACGTCGCATCAGGCGGCTGACTGCATTACTGCATCATTGCTTCCTCTTAATTGATCGTAACGTGGCTTCCAAAGTGTTTGGTTGTATAGTCGAGCGGCAAATGTCCTTGACCTTGTCCAAGAAATGCCACCATCCATAGAATGGATCGAGACCGCAGATCCAAGGTCCATGGCTAATGTTTTCGTGGATGGCGTCGCAATAAGACAGGGGTGGGCGTTGCGAGAGGACGGCTGAAATGCATGCAGAGGAACTGAAATGGTAGGGTGCGTCGGAGCACTTGAAAGCTATCAACCAAGCGGAACGCAGGAGAGGCACCCGTACAAGAAGCCAAACCAATGGCCAACCCGCACCCAAACACAAATTGTGCTGCTATGCAACCAGAAGTTGCACTTTCACAAGACCTAGGACTTTGAGGCATCCCTTTGATTGCATGAAATCATAGGGTAATATCCCAATATACCCCGCTTGGAACGAACTGTGTTGAAAGGCAATGTTTCGATATCGTTCTTCTCTTCACTGGCATTGACCGTGTTATACATAACTGCCAAGGCGGAAGCGTCCCCGACGCCAGAGACATCTCTGGGTTGCAGCAAACACAGAGTTGCATCGTGACTGTCACATGTTGACCCTGAGAATGTCTCACAAGCGTAGGAATCAACTCCTGAGGACAATTCACGTACGACACGGGCTGTGCGTCAAGGCAGCCAGCCTATCAGAAGGGAACATGCAGCGGCACCGCCCAAAGAAGCAATGATCATGCTATGGGGCTAGCTGAGCCTCTAGACCCGACGCAGGCTTCCGAAAACGTGCAGAATGTGGACAGCTACATACTGAATTGTAGTCCTTACCGAAAAGTGGCTGGCGCCGTTCGAACGATTGGTGGCAGCAAGGCCGAGTAATGTACACATTGGCATCCATCCGTTGGCTCGGTCAGGTGGACTGTCCATTATTTGACTTGTGAGCCGTTGCCGTGTCACGGCAGGGTCATACAGAGGTTCACAGACACAAAAAGTGCCGAAAGAACAAGTGTCGGGACTAGATAAGTTGCATTTCTGCTCCCCGCCACTTTCTTTTCCAGTTCATGCCCACGCAGACTCTGTAACTGTCATTAGTCTTCCTATTACGCCGGAAATGTCGTCGAGGACCAAGAAGAACAACCCAGATAAGGAGCCAAACAAGCTCATCCTGTGTTTCGATGGCACAGGCAACACCTTTTCTGGGTCTAATGCCGACACCAACGTTGTCAAAATCCTCAACAAGCTGGATCGTCACCATCCGCGTCAGTATCATTACTACCAAAGTAGGCAAGCGAGCCGTTTATCAGAGAATGAGGGAAGATGCTGATACTTGAACGTAGCTGGTGTCGGAACGTACGATATCAATGAACGATCTGTTCACAAGACATGGTTTGGAGAGTTTCGAAGCAGTCTTTCCAAGACCATGGACCAAGCAATCGGAACCACCTTTGACTCGCATGTCATGGCTGGCTACCGCTTCCTGATGCGTTATCACAAGCCGGTAAGAGCTCTAAAACCCACAGCTCGAGTTCAATATTGATGTATGATCCTAGGGTGACAAGATTTACATGTTTGGTTTCAGCCGCGGTGCCTTCACGGCCAAGTTCTTGGCACGTATGATTGCCACGGTTGGACTGCTCTGCAAGGGCAACGAAGAGTTGGTGCCTTTTGCGTATCGGCTATATCAGCGGTACCTAGCAGGCGAACTGGAAACAATCTCTGAAGTTGTGCCCAGCAAAAGGCCCATGATATCAACGCCGACGATCAGCCTGTACTTGATGGCTGCGGTGATGAACATTCCGGCACGGCAAAGACCTTGCGCAGGACGAAATCACTGCGTTTAGCAGCACTTTCTGCCGAAAGGAGCTTGTTGAGGTGGATGGCGACGTGCGCGAAGAGAATGTCAAGGTTTACTTCCTCGGTATTTGGGATTGTGTCAACTCAGTGGCTGTGTTTGAAGGTACGACACCGGTGCCCGTTCCTGTTGAGGGCATTGCGCACTTTATCCGCCATGCCGTGGCTGTAGATGAGCGTCGTGTCAAGTTCAAGCCTTCGCTGCTATCTCAGGATATCCGCTGCTCCCATGGACAAAAGGAAGACATCAAAGAAGTCTGGTTCCCTGGTGCACACGGCGATGTCGGTGGCGGTTGGCCTGCATCAGACAATGACAACCTCGAGGACATGCAGGCCAATGGACCCAGCTTGTGGACTCGTATCAAGATGTTCTGGAGGACCAACAAGCCTAAGCAGGCGACCCGGGATGTGCGCAAGGACGCCTTTCAGTTGAGCGATGTTCCACTGTCTTGGATGATTCGCGAACTTGAGCACGTCGCCAAACTAGATCCCAAGTCTGGTGTCAAGTGGTCTTACAATGCTGAGGGATACAAACGCGCTTTTGCCAAAGATAAGAGCCAGAAGCAGGCCCTTAAGGGCTTGGTTCACGACTCCTTGTCCTTCAGCAGCGGCTCTGGCTTCTTCACAGTTCTTCTCTGGAAAATCATGGGTAAGCACGAACCCCTCAATCAAATCTACCTTGGCCCTTTTACTAACACCACGCAGAATATCTTCCGATCATCACTCGATGGGAGCTGGTTGGTGATGAATGGATCAACATGCGATTCCCCTTGAACAAAGGAGCGTACCGTGACATTCCCCGCGATGCAGTGATGCACGAATCGCTCGTGTACCGCTTGCGCAATGTTTCATCCTACTTTCCAGGGAACAACCACGGCGGTGCACTCGAGCCATGCCTGAAGCATAATGGTGTCGTGCCTGATTTTAAGCCTCTTATCCCCCAAGTGAGCTTGATGACCCAAGGCATCAGGTTTATGTTTTCCCTCCTGGCTACGGTGCTCGAAATGGAACAGTGTAGGTCTATACTACGCTGAATCATTCAAATGGTAATGGCCGGTGACAGTGTTATTACTTGAGTTGTCGGGATTTTTGTAAAGAATTGATAAGTAGTTCTATAAGGATATCTAAGATAGTTTGACCTAATAACTTATAGACTTAAAGTAAGTCTATTAATATATTATATCAAATTCTAAACTATGTTAAAGAAAGTAAGGTTAAGTCTGTAAAAAGGATTAAAGTGCGGTTTATTAAGGAAAAGCTACATATAGGATCTGTAAAAATTAAACTATTAAAACTGATCTAAATTGAGCATATATTATCTAAATCTAAATAAAATATAATAAAAAACAAAATTAATAGAAAAGATTAAAGTTTTAAAGATAAGATTAAAAATAACTTAAAAGAATAAACCTAACTATAAGACTAATAGGACTGAGGCGAAAATTCTATGGCTAAATAGATCCCTGATTAGCCTTAATAGTTGATATATCCTTTGAATATTAATAATAAGAAGGATATTAAATTCTCTTATCTCAACTTCTATAAACCTTCCATCAACTAATACGGGAAAAGGCAAGGTCTACAGCTCCCTGAGGAATTGCAAAGATTCTTGGGCCATATATTCGGCCTCTGATAGTTACATCTCCATATTTATACATAACATTGATAATTTCATCACAATTTTCCTTTCTCCGTCTCACTTATCACGGTTTTGTAACCAAAAAGGTAAGCAGCAACCTTTCTCATTTGCACCTCCTCGCTTCCTTCAGTGATGCGATATCGTCGAAAGTGCCGCCATATGTGTTCGAACGGGTAATGCCTACTATATCCATTACCACCATGTACCTGGATGGCATTGTCGGCAGCCTGCGTGGCGAGGCGATTGGCGTAGTAGTTACACATGCTAATCTTATGGCCGAGCTGCTTTTCGATGGCCACCCAAGGCGGAAGACTTTCGGAGTTATCAAGGCAACGTTTCTGGATAGCGTCCATTTCGTTCGCAGTGCGGAGGATGAGGAGCCGTACTGCGGGGGTGTTAAGATAGTTACATGAAAGGTGTTGGCCATGAGTCTACTCACACATTTCAATTTGCGTAGATAGCTCTACTAGTGGCCATTGAATTGCCTGGTTCGCCCCAAGCGGCTTGCCAAAGACCACTCGCTGGCGCGCGTAAGCCACAGACCGATCCACACAATACTGGGCTGCGCCGCATGAGCTTGCTGCCTGGCGTATCCGGTTCTCGTGCGTGAACGTTTGCGCAATGGCAAGCCCGTTGTCAAGGGGCCAAGCACTGTGGATGCAGGAACACGAACTTCATTCAGAAGAATAGTAGCATGATCGGTAGGCATGTTGAGTGTGTATTCGTAGGATTGAATTGTGATGCCGGGCGTATCACGAGGCACAATGAACGCCGTTATGCCACGGGGTGACCCTGACCCACCAGAAGTGCGTGCAAAAATAAGGAAGTGTGTAGCGGAGTGGGTTCCTGTTTGCCATCTCTTGTTGCCTGTAATCGTATAGCCCTGGGTCTTATCTTCAAGAATGATTCTGTATAAAAATAAGCAACAATTCAAATTCTTCGATAATGGTTCAAGTGGAAGGATGGGTTGTGTAATCCCATGTGACTATCTCCTGCGGGAGTTTACATACGATGTTGCCTTAGTATCCATGTATGTAGCATCACTGCCGTGGTGTAACTCTGTCAAACCAAAGGTCATGCCTGTAACACTAATTATGCGAGGTTCTTAGAAGTGGACAGGTGAACTAACGAAATTGGTTTGCGAGGCGGGCAGGAATGTGCTCGCTTTTCTGTTGTTCATTTCCCCAATGGTACAGCATGAGTACATCCGGAAAATTACCCACAATGCTGTGCTCATTTTGCAAGTCGTTCGCAAGGCTAACTCCACCACCGTATGCAGGATGAGAGGCCATATGGTAGCGCAATGCGCACATCCACAGGTTGGAGCCGTCCTGTCCGCCATATATTCGTGGTAAGGGAAACCTGTAAAAACCTGCCTCGTCTGCAATGGTGCGGGCACGGGTCAATAGGGCTTCCCATTCTGCTGTCGGCAGCCCTCCATTGTCCCACTGTGTTCGAGAAGGTTCGCGCCTATGATCGAAGAACCTGATGTTCTCTTGCTGTAACGGCAAAATCTTAGAGTTGATGAACGAATTCAACCTGTCTATGTACTCTTGCAGGTTTGCAGGTAGGTCGAAATTCATCGCAGTAGTTTCTGTTGAATCTGTCATGGTTCCAATTTCATTGGGCAGTTTGATAGAGAGCTTTAGTAAAGCTATTCAAACGAATGATGTGAATTGTTCTAGCATATGCCAGACGAACAAACCTGGAAAGTTGTGTATTAATTTCCTTTCTCAAGCCTTTAACATTGCGGAGACCCGGACTAATACCCCGGCCACCGGAGGCGGGGTACGGCGAGACAAGAGCAGGGGACCTCGGCTTATTTTCCTCCGTCATATATATACGAGACGACCCATCTATTATCTTGTTGATTTACCAGGACAAGTCTGGCTTAGGATTGTCCTGTATTTTTAATAATATAGAAAGCCCTTCAATAAAGTTTGTTAAGATTCTGGACCTCACCAGGTATTTGAGTAGGGTTTACGTCAATATGGCCGGTAAAGTGAGACAACCCATCGACGTGGAAGCATTGGAGGATTACCTACACTTACGGGTCCTCGAGATCGAACTTCCGATTGAATTGAAACAGGTGAGTGAATGACAAAGAAGTACGGTTCACAATTTGAATTCGTCACTGAGCTTTTATTAGTTCGGTTTCGGGCAGTCAAACCCTACGTACCAGATCACAACCCGTGGGGGCTTACGTTATGTCCTTCGTAAGAAGCCACCAGGAAACTGCTTTCTAAAGCAGCACATAAAGTTGAGCGTGAGTATCGCGTCATGACGGCACTGAATCTAACAGATTTTCCCGTGCCCAAGGTTGGTGAAAGCCCTCGGCTGATTCATAGCTCGATAGCCCCTTTACTTTACTAAATTTGAACACGACAGACATACTGCCTCTGCGAGGATAAAACTGTGATTGAAACCCCATTCTACCTGATGGAATTCTTAGATGGTCGCATCCTGGAAGATATTTCTCTCACAGGAGTCGCTCCGGCGGAACGTACGTCATTATGGAGAGCTGCTGTGCACAACTTGGCCAAACTTCACAGTATTGACTTTCGAAAGATTGGATTGGACAGCTACGGGAAAAGTGATCGGTTCTATGACCGGCAGCTGGCGACCTGGAAGCAGATATCTGCGGTGAGTCGAAGGCTTTCCCGCATGAAGATTTCCAATACCTTCAATGCGGATGCGACAGCTGACTTCTAACCAATCCCCAGAGCCAAAGCAAGGCGATATATTTAGACTCCAAGCAGCCCATTGGGCCAATCCCTCACTTTAATGAAATGCTGCAGTTCTTTGCTGATAAGACGCTCCAACCGAAGGAACGTGCATCACTGATTCATGGGGACTACAAGCTCGATAATCTGGTGTACCATAAAACGGAACCCAGAATTATCGGAGTCCTTGATTGGGAGATGAGCACCATCGGCCATCCTCTGTCTGACCTGGCGAACATCCTCAATGGGTTCTACACAGTCAATTTGGGCCTAGGCTACTTAAGTCCCGGATTCCTTCCTGGTGTCACGCCAGGGCTGCCAACAGCAGACATGGTGGTTGACTGGTATGTCGAGGTGGCGGGCTGGGATCCTCGACCTGAGTTGACATGGGCCGTTGCATTCTCCGTTTTTAGATCGGCAGCCATTTGTCAGGGTATTGCGGCGAGGGTGGCAGCAAGGCAAGCCAATACTAACGAACAAGCAAAGCAATACGCCAATGCATTTCACCCATTGGGTGAGTTTGCATGGGAGATGGTAAGGAAGATAAAGGAGGAGACGGATGAGTTGCGTGTGAAACTTTGACAAATGCCATTATTATATGTACTCAGAACCCGCATATGCTGAATTTACCAAATTTTTGTCTAGTAGTTGAGATTGATGGTGCCAGGGAAACCAGTAGAGGTGGCAGGAGAATCGTCGAGCAATCCGACACTGGACAAAGAGGCGTTTAAAAGTGAGGGTGGTAAGGAGCCAACTTTTACTCTCAGAGATCTCAACCTCATCATAGGACGTCACGAGCTTGTGGGTATTATTGGAACTGTCAGATCCGGCAAGGGCTCTCTTCTTTCAGCTCTAGCTGGAGAAATGAGAAAGATAGGGGAATATCACGCTTGGCATCTCCCGGGCATCCTGGCCGCAATCCGCGTGGATCCAAAATGCATCTTTTAGGAGAACATCACGTTGGAAAGAAGAGCTACCACGGCATCTTCCAATTCAGAGAAAGCCAGCGACAGTCGCTGATATAACGTCGTCGTCAATGCTTGCGATCTTCGGCCAGATTTGGACCTGTTTACGTACGGAGACTTGACCAAGCTCGGCGAACAAGGCATTACGACTTCTGGCGGTCAAAAGCAAAGACAAAATATCGCCCGGGCCATATAATATGATGCTGATCTTATCATAATGGACGATCCCTTGTCTGTGGTTGATGCTCATGTTGGGCAACATATTATGGACAACACTATATGCGGTCTCTTACAAAGAAGTGCCGCATTCAGCAACGCACCAGGTTCACATGCTCCACCGTTGTGACAGGATTATGTACATGTCAGAAGGCCGGGTCGTCGCGGATGGCACGTTTGATCATCTTAGGCAACAATGCTTCATTTCAACGTACGATGGCGACCGTTGATAACGAAGGAAGGCAACAAGAACCCCAAAAGGACACGGACGAGGACAAAGTCGAAGAGAGTAAAAGCGAGCAAATTACTGTGAAGGGCAACCCAAAAGAGGCGGGTGTGCTCATGCAGGCTGAAGAGCCTGCTGCCAATGACGCAGGCTGGTCCATTTACGCAACCTATTTGCGCGCGTCCGGGACCATCTTCATCCTGCCTTTGATGCTCATTCTGATTATTGCCGTTCACTGATCTATGGTCACCTCAAGCTTGTGGTTGTCATGGTGGACGTTAAACTGATTTGGCTTCCCCTTGAGGGGTATGTAAGGAGCAATTCTCACCCATATTATCTCAGACTACTGACTGCAGGTAAAGCTTTTATATATTAAATTATTTTTTTATAAATTTTAAATGTTTGTTATATTTTTAATTTTTTAATTTTTAACATATATTTTCTTTTATATTTTATTATATATACATATTAATTTATAAATTCTTCTAAATATAATTTTGATATTATAATTTTATATAAACTAACTTTAAGTATTAAATTCTTCTATATTTTCTATATTGCTTTAATAGTTTATAATTAGTAAAAGCCCCACCCGAAGCAAATAGCCAATCATGTTAACCGTCATTGCAATAACCCCTTCGTTTCTGCTTATAGATGACGTCAGCCACCTCCATCCCTTGGTTGACGGTCGATTGTTTGATGTTTCTGAACTTGTTATAGATTACGCCCTGTCATTTATTCCAGGGCCGATATATCCTTGTTGCAGGACTGAGTCAGATACACAGACTGTTATTTCTTGGCCTCGAGACCTCGCTCACTCACCGCGTTTGCGCATGGTCAGGCTACCCCGCTCTGAACCAAAATACAGAACTCTTCCCTTTGCCGCCCTCTTCAGCCTCACCTTTTCAGCCTTGCCCTCTTCGATCCATTCACCATCGACATTCCCTTCCCCGATTGGGAGTGTAGATCTGCCATAGAAGAGCCTGCGGACGCCCACAAAATCCGGCCATTTCCTCGTTTATTGCCAGCTGCTCACAGATTATCAGGTCCGGCGACGAAGCCATCGACAGGGCCGGTTGCAAAGCCGAAGCCTGTGACGACGGCCTGTGATACCTGTCGCAAAAAAAAATCAAGGTAATTAAAGTAGCCATATGTCTCCTCTCATCTCTACCTCTTGCCCTTATTGACGACTGGTCCCAACTATCCAGTGCTCCGGAGACAGGCCCACCTGCCGCCAATGTTTCCAGCGCAGAATACCCTGCCACTTCAGCGTACAGCTGGGCGAAGCGACTACGCTCAATGCCGTGAGGCGTAATCTCCATGATCTGAAGTCCCGGACAGCCGCCAACAAAGAGATACTCAACCTGCTGAGGGCCTCCCCAACAAGATGCACAAGAAATCTTTCAAAGGATCAGGTCCGGAGCAGACACTACAACTATATTAAACCACATCAAAGCAGGCGATGTCATGCTTCAGATGGCTGTCCGCCCCGAGACAAGGTATCGCTATGAAGTCCCATACGGATCCGAGATGCCTCAAAACTACACCATCAATAACCCTTATCTAAAATCAATGCTGTACGAAGCAACATCCATATACTTCCCAAGCCAACTCGAAAACTCCACCGAATCCGGCTCTCTGCTCGGCAAAGAGTACGAGAGCTTGTACCTGAAACCGTTTCATGCCGCCCAAGTTGTCGACCCTTTGCTTATCGACGCTAGGCCGTCACTGTGGACCGTTGTATCTGATGATGATATGCTAATGCGCGACCTCCTCAGCGAGCTTTTCCGTTGCGAATACCATTTCACAGCTGCATTTCAGAAGGACCTCTTTCTGGAGGACATGGTTGCGCGGAGAGGTGACTTTTGCTCATCCCTCCTCGTCAATACCACACTCGCCTATGCATGCGTATGTGATTTAGGTTAACTTTGCCTGGAGTTAGCTCCCCATTTGACATCTTTCTTAGGTTTGTTATCCCCATTTTCCTGATCGCGCAGAGTATTGGAATCCTAAGACTCTGTTGTATCGCTTTCTCGCTGAAGCGAAACGACTCTGGGAATTGGAAGCTTCTGAAGCTCGCATCACAACTATACAGGCCGGTATCTTATTCAGTGTGATACACAACCTCTGCGGCCTGGATGAGATTGGCCAACCATACAGGATACATGGTGTAGCATTAGCTGGCGAGCTCAACCTACTCAAGTGCAGGTTTGACGGGTTGAGTGAGCGGGAGAGAAGGGGCTGGGGATTTGCCGCTTGGGCCCTATTCAACTGGGAAACGTAAGTGCTTCACAACTTATGAGCGACGCGTTCTTTAACGAAAGAGTAGACTGGTGGCATTTTCATTCAACATCAAACCCACGCTCAATACGCCCCCAACTTGGCCTCTGCCAGATCCAGCAAAGAATATACAGTGGTATGGCGAGGTGTGGCTCAAGTACCCGTTGAGCCAAGGACTTGTACCCACATACTTTGGTCATGTCTTCATGGCTAGGAGTCTGTTCAGGATCATAATGAACGAGTTCTGTCACGCACATTTCTCCGAGAACTCGCAGATAACGCATGCCAAAGCGAACGAACTTGATGAACGGTTGAGAAATTGGCATAATAATCTGACAAAGCCGCTTCAACCTGACGCCATAGTGCTCCCTGGCCATCTACAACTTCAGTTAGTATCCGCAATATTAGCAACCTGAGACTGTCTCCGATTCATTAATTGACGATATTGTGCGAACAGTATATACTACCACCATCTCATTCTCAGCATATATGAGCCACTTCTCGATGTGGACTTAGAAAAACGGCCCACTGTGCAACATATCATCGCCGAAGCAAAGAAATACCTCCAAACTCTTGTTCGGCTGTATTACCTCCGACACGGTTTCGATGCCATGGACCTTTTCATAGTTATCCCATGTATGCTCACCGCAAGCGACTGCATCGAAGCTATCAATGAGCACACACCCAAAGCAGAGCTTGAAGCAATACGATCTACCCTTCTTTTGATGGTCAAAGGCCTATGCAGCCAGCGTCGCAACCATTACCTGGCAGAGGCCTTGTTCCACGTAATTCGAGGACAGATGCGTCCGTCAGAGCTTTCATTGTTGATGTTATCGATGAAAATTAACGAGGAGGAGTTCAACAATAAGAGAGATCTAGTTCAAAATGTGCGGAGCAGTTGGCCTGTAGCCGTGGTAAAGAAAAGGGAGGAGAAAGACTCTTTAATCTTGGCGAACTTGGTTGAGGAATATTCACATCTTAATGTAGATACAAAGCCCCAGACTAGGACAAATTAAGGAAAACAACTGTTCTAC
Organism: Albifimbria verrucaria; assembly: GCA_020081605.1. Classification (NCBI taxonomy): domain Eukaryota; kingdom Fungi; phylum Ascomycota; class Sordariomycetes; order Hypocreales; family Stachybotryaceae; genus Albifimbria; species Albifimbria verrucaria. The sequence goes on from JAHREC010000016.1 coordinate 85,580, forward strand.
GACCCAGACAATTGAACTTTGTGCCCTCAATTAAGTTGAAAAAGATGCAGATCGATTTTCATCGTCTAGCCGAAGCTGCAACTGCATTTCTAGCCCTCGACCTCATGCAAATGAGCACTGGAAAGCTTTTGTTTGCTATCTATTTCATGATGTTCGAGAATGTGACATAGCCGAAATCTCTTGGGAGCCCATTGAATGACAGTGGTAAAGTTTTAGTCACTGTTCTCCGAGCCATGCATCAAGACTGGCCCGACGTTCGCTCATCAGATCCTGGAAATTCGCCACGTTCCACATCTGGTAAGAATTGATCTTTCCAAAGCTTCATCTAGACATATGAGACTAGAATAAGAATAAAATGACCAAGCCGGCTAGAAGGCGGCATCTACTCGTTGTTGGCCTTGTTCAAATAGCTGTTCCAGCCAATAGAGTACGGTTGTTCGAAACTGGAGGCAATATGGCAGAGGGATACATCTACAGCCTACAACTGAAACCAGAAAGAAAATCTATTGCGATAAATCAATACGAGCAGTGTAACCCAGAAAATAGAAGGAGTTAGTTAGCTATGGGAGATGGAGTAAATAGATTCTGTGTTGATTATTCTATACTTCCAAACATGCAGTTCATGGCTGCTTCGATAAAAATTGGTTCTTCAAATGATTCACAAGCTTATTACGAGGTGTTGCTTGAGAGTAAAACACAGCTTTTGTACTAAGTTTGGCAAGGGCTGACAATAACTCAATAATTACTAACTCTGCTTGAAGTAGGTCGAACTTGAGAGCGAAAGTTGCACAGATGGAGCCAAAGAGGTTAAGTCGCTGTAATAGTGTTCTTGGTCTTCTTGTCCCGGCACTTTTCATTCTTCGTTTGAGCAAACTGAAAAGATATAAAATACGACGTTCAGAATGACCGTTTAATTTCGTGAAGATGCTATATGGTTTACTAGTAGGCCCAAGACCTTTAGAATAAGGCTGGTATACAAACTCAATAATAATATTTCATACCGAACGAATGGCGTCGAGTGTGGGAGAGAATACGACGCAATATGCATGAGATAACACTATAAAGGCAGATTGTCAATCATCGCAATTATAAACAAGTGAAATGCGATAAAATTTATGCGAGTGCTGCAAACCCCTTAAAATTGATGTCTTTGTACGATATATTTTGTCCACGTTTTTAATATTTCTAACCGATTGCTTCAAATTCAATATTCTACCGCCTCACCAACCCACATAACCTCCTGTAGAAACACTTATAATCCATATGACATTGAGAAGGTCTTCCCTGTCCAACGATTATGATTACTGTTCTAGTTATGAAGCTCCGTTATTAGCTGGCGATGCTGGAGTTTAAGAGGGTAGAGCAACCTCCCTAACCAGGTTTTTGCAAGGCGTACTACCAAGTATATAACCTCATTATGATAACAAGTTATGAGGCCGTTTTATTGAGTTGTAGCCTTCATGATAAATTTGGAAATAAGGTAACGATGAAAACTGATATTATCGACTTACACCTTATAGCTTAATAGGATAGCTTGGTAAGTATCCGCAACTGCATGTGGTCGCCGTAACCGACACTAGAATGTGTTACTATACTCACCGTGTTAGTTAGTAATAATACGTATTATGAACGGCTATATAGCCGATGCTTAGCTAGTATTCTCCTTAAAACCCCACATAGGAGGGTTATGAGCCTTTAGAGTTCGGCTGGTAATATGATGGAAATAGCTACACAAGTATTCTGGGTTCGGCGATGCAGAGATTGATGCCAGCACCGCACTATAGGCATTTCCTAAACTTGCCGCAGCTGGTGTCACCATTGTTATTTACAATAGCAGTGAAACCGCTGTTGACTGTCTTATTTTGCCTCCGGTTTCGTAACGGAATTAGTTGCAGTGCTGCGATCGAGAGCTCAACATGTTTCCTTGTCGGGGAATTGAACTGATTTTCTATCCCACAGCGACTGGGTCATAACTGCGTCTGGTTTAATTACAGCAGCGCTTGGGATTAACCATCATTCTCTCACCTCTCTCCTAAACCGAGCCTGGATATCTTCTCACTATTTCCTCGCCTAGGTCTTTTACTTAAAACTGTTAACCAAAGTTACGTAATAGAATGGCGATAACCGTAGATGAAGACTCGCTCCAAGTCTGAAAGACATGAATATAACTTGTTGGAGGCACCACTTGATGTAACGTTCATGTATCAAAGAATGGTGTATTGCTTGCTGATTAAGGATTCCATTCAGACTAAAATATTATAAGCTAGCAGGATCATATTATAAAGTCTAACCCTAAGGTCTTCCTAAGAAGGCAACCCTCCTCTAACAGCTACTAGGCCATACCAGTTATTTTTCGGATCAAGCAAATGTAGGTGATATACTGGTTTGGCCACTGGATAAGAATCGCCCGGGCCTAAGACTTGCCATTATTTCAAACCCTCGTCGTCCATTCTCGCCGCCATAAGCCTGTTCATCTTCTCTCAAAAGCTCCCACGCCCACTCATGTGTTGATCCTACTGCCGCCTCCGCCCAGTTCACCAATGTTGCGTGTGTCCTGAATCCTAGTACTCCATCTTCTAGTCTCAGTTCAAGGCAATTGCTAAAAGGTTTTTGGACAAGGTGCAAGAGATCCCGAGCTGCCTTATAAACGTTTGAGTTGCCATCTGGGATGGTAAAGAGATAATCCACAGATTCATTATCGTCTGAGTCGTCCGAAGGGTCCATACATCCCATACTAGCGATGGCTTCATTAATTATACCCAAGTACCAGCTTACTCTTTTTTCAAATGAAAATGCTATTTTGTCCACTAATGCACAATATATCAAGGTATCTAGGCACATATTGATGAGGATCAGGTCCGGACCATATGAATCATTTGGAAAGCCATTTAAAAACTTCTGGACTGCTGACTGCAGGATGATTATCGCTGAACTGTATGCGGAATAGCTTCTAGGAGTATTAGTTTTTGTCAGGGATACAGAAGAGTACACTAACATGCACAGCCAGCATAACTGGACAATAGCACCTTCAAGTCGCATTAGGGCAAGTATCCTTGCCATTGTTTTAGCTGCAGTTAAGCCTTCATTGATAGCCGCTCTAGCCTCGCTGTTATGTAAATGCCCAACTTTGTTTGCAATGATGCGACGGTGAAGGAGTTGTATGGCAGATAGGTAAAACAAATGAAGATAAAAGATGTTCGGTCTCAGTGGTGCAGGCCGCCTTATACTGAAGACAGTGTTAATAGCGATGGCCCGTGGTAACTCTTTATAGAAAGTCTCCAACGCTCTTCGGAACCTTTCAATCGTGGCACTATCATAATAACCGTAATCTCCCATTGTTCGGATAATCGTGGCCTTGATCATGGTGATTTTCACAAGCTGCCCTTGGATAAGATTTCCAGTCAAAATATCGTCGTCTTCCTCGGCCAAATGAACCTCTACATGTCCTTCCTCAGACACATGCCCCAAAGACGCACCTAGCCAACTTTGCAAATAAGCGGCAGATCCAATAATTGCCGAAAGAGAATGCCTACCCTGAGAAGATGAGAAGAGTTCGCCAGCCTCGTTTATAATCCAGAATATCCTGCCGATGTATTTCTGGTGGATACTGAGAGAGATGAAGCCCACAGGAGCGGCCAATGCCTAAACCGAGCTCTAGTGACTCATCAGATCATTGAAACATGAGTATAAACTGCGATGATCATACCAACGTATGCAATTGCAACGGTGGCCTTCAGCACAATGTTATACATGGCAAGCAAGGTGCAAACTTTCATAGCGCGTAAAGCATTGACCTGAATACAGTCATCGAGGAATAACTTTGCTGTGGAATAAAGAAACTCAGCCGATTCAATCGGGGTTGAAGTGTTGAAATTTGGAAGGCGACAGTAAAGCGTTCCAACGGCAGCTATACCGCATAGTTCAGCAAAGTAAGCTTTATCATACTCGCTTTTGGGGTCCTTGAGGATGTCCACGAAACTAGAGTTCTCATTATACCTAGTCGCTGGCAGTGTGACTTGAATAATATCGTTGATCTGTATACTGGTGAAGACATAGAATAGGAGCCCGGCAGATTGTTGAAAAACGTTGACCGCGGCTTTAACTGAAGAAACTGTTAAGAACTCAGCCCACGGCTGCGCTTGGGCAGATATACACAACAGATCTGCAGATATCGCCAGATTGTGTTCAAGCCTATGGTGGTCGAAGCTCTGCGCATTGGACAATCTGGTAGTAGTAGTGCATAACGGTGGAGACGAGATCGAGCCATTATCCTTCCCATCAGCACGATTGTCCATTCTATGCTCTTGGTTGTATTGGTGGAGCCATTGCTTGAGGCGCGGAATGTCAATAGAGTCCGAACTCCTGATAGCCACCAGGAACTGTTGCGCGTCTTCCACGGAACTTGTCTGAAGTCGCCAGAACGTTTCCATCAATAACGCATTATCTGTTTGCAACCGGTTGTTTGCAGCTTCAATTTCTTTCAAATCAGGCGGCGCAGCGTACTCGCATATTCTATCTCTGTTGATGCACTGCCGACATCTTGGTTTGATTCCATCGCACTACGTAAAGTATTAGTTCGTTACCTGAGGTAATCATCGTAGTAGATAAAGTTATCTCTGTACCCTGATTTTCTTTGACTTGCAGGCGATGCATGCTGTCTTTACATTCAGGCGGCTCCTTTGCAATTGCAGTGTTTGATGAGGTGCCACTTCATGACCATCCTGGGCCTTGGACGTGCTCTCAGGTCTAGGGGCTATGGCACGATATGATTGCATTCCTAATTGCTTGAAAGGTGGTTGTTAAATATACGCCGACCAGGTCAGTGGATGATGCATTAAAGTTAGTAGCCTAAACCTCAAAGGTGGGGTTATTCTTTGACTTGATATATTATTGGTTCCTCCACCGGAATAGGTTCCTGATATTCCTATTGGTTATAAATGAACTGGCTATCCATTCTGTAATGTTGCGCGTAAAAACTCGAAGATCTCATTTGGTGTAACAACTTGGGGGCGCTATGCTCCCGAGACACTGTTTTCTCTCGGCACTCCTGCAGGTCTTTTTGAAAATTTCTTCACAAACTCTGCCGATAGCACATGTGATTACCTCATGTAGACTCAGTTATAAGCATAAAATCTCAGAATTTATGCGAGGTATCAACAGACCAATGATCGCATGGACGAGTATCTCATTGAATGTGCGAAGGGCACATCTACATAATGGACCCGCAATATCTTAGTCAACATGTCGATACATGAAGAAACTTAATATTGCTCTATTGATGGTAGATATACTATGTAGATCTTCGTAAAGTCGCTAAATATGGAACTTCTATCACCACCTAATTTGATAGGTAGCCAATGTTACCCTTTTTCCCGCAGTTTTAATAGGATGAGATCCATGTCTATCATGTAGATGTGCCCTTCGCACATTCGATGAGATATAAATTCGAGGCAACCGAGATTATACATAGGATCCTATTGAACCGAACAGTTAATAGGTACCGAGTTTGAGCTTGATGAGGCTGTGCATGAAGGTAGAACTTCACGCTCTCCTCTCGCTACACACTCTAATGTGTTAATCAACACTTTCTAACGATGGATCAAGGGTTTTGTCGGCTCGAAGGTATGGAGTATGAAATTGGGCTTACACAGCAAAGTTACAACTCCAGCCACAAGGCGGAAATGACAAATACTGTTTTTTGAAGGCAAGCCAGCACGTCGCTTGCTATTGTTAATAGCAAACTGACCACACGTCATTCTCAAGGCAGCAGCAAGAGGCGATCAAGTGAGATCATGGTCGAGGGCGAATTTGAATCTCTGAAAGAAATTCACAACCTGATGCCTTCCTTCGTAACTAAAGTTTATGCCTGGGGTCAGTATCGATCGGATCCAGACACCTACTTTATTGCAACTCAGTTTCGAGAGATAGTGGGACAACCACCGGACCCAGCACGTTTCATCAAGAAGCTGGCAGAAATGCACAAATCTACGCGTTCACTGACATGGAAATTTGGTTTCCATGTGACCACATGCCGTGCCATCATTGAGTATTCCACCGACCTCTGGGAGGACTCTTGGGAAGCCCTATATATTAAGCAGCTTTCATACCTGTTGGAACTTGATTTGAAAGCGAATGGACCATGGCCGGAGTTCCAGCACGTCTGCGCACTGGTTCTCAAATTTGTCATACTCAGACTGCTTAGGCCATGCAAACGAAGGGCCAATCCATCAAGCCTTGTCTAGTCCATGGCGATCTCTGGGAGGAGAATACAGGTACTGATGTGGCAACTGGGGAGCCTTTTATATTCGATGCATGCTCGTTTAATGCGCATATTGAGTATGAGGTTGGAAATAGGAGAGCAGCGAGACAAAGGCTTAGCGCACCAGCGTATATGGACAACTATAAATGATTCTTTCCACCCTCTGAGCCAGGTCCGGATGCGAACTGGAGCTTCTACATGCAACACCTAACCATTTGCTTAGTTGAACACTGGGACAATTGCAATTTGCTGTACTCCCTCGGATTTGACTTAGGGACGGCTATTTTAATACCTGACTCACCACAACATCGAGTGTAAATACTGCTCTGTGCGTCCTGCCTCTGAAGTTATTGAGCTAAGTCCATGGGTTAGTGTAATACGACACATGACCGCATCTTACAAAAGATTTTGTGAATCTGAGCTCAGTCGGTCTCCGGAGTAGGGTCGTCAGGATCCCCAACCGCTGCTCCTCGTCGTCTCGTGTCTCAAGAGACAATGGCAGAAATCCTCGATCGAAAGCTAATGACTGCTTCAACCACCTCGATGTTAGCCAGGAAAAGAAGCTTACTGTTTCGTGCTATCATGGGATTAGCAAATTTGCCAGTCTACCGGCTATCCCCTCGACGTCGTTTTGATGTTGGCTTTATAGGTGTTAATCAAAGTAGTTTTGTGAACGCTTTAACGCTCAAGGCCACCCCTTGAGAATCGTATTTTTCTATCGTGTTGATATTTTATCCATATTTGACGCTCTATGCATATGTGAGCATGCTCCACGGACTATATAACAATTCAGTTTCATTTCCGACAGTCTGCAACAGATATAGGAGCAAGGGTAACTGCGTCTACAGGTACACGCGTAGTACTCCAGACGAAGGCCGTACTTTGCTGGCGCATGCTGTAGCAGAAAGAAATATAAGCTGAGCAATAATGAGATCTTTCGCGTGCTGTCATATCCCCGCTCTAGGCGTGAGAGCGTCACCAATAGGCGGGTGACCAAGTCAGCTGCTGCTTTCCCCTCTTCTCCATTGACGAAACTGCTATATTTGCAATCAAGCCTTGCTAATGTAATCAATAAACCCTCTCGATATCCCTTGATTTGTGAGAACATTACGGTTGATGCGAATGCTTTCATTCTCTCTGCTCTTTGAAAGATCATTTTGGGAACTGGCGACGTAGCTGTATGGCCGGGCGGTGGACAAAGTCTTCCTCAATGGCATCATTACAAACAATGCCACCTGTCAAGTCGCCCGATCCACGATCTGTTGATGGTCGTGTCTGGATGGATGGTTGTTGGGATTTATTCCACCATGATCACGCCAGCGCAATATTTCGAGCAAGACATTTTGGAGAGGCGTTATACATAGGTGTCCTTTCTGATGAAAGCATCCTTCACAACAAAGGTCTGGCAGTAATGAGCATGCAAGAACGGTATAGTTACCTTTTGCGATGGCTTTGCGCTTTGGAGAAACAGGGTTGCTGATATATTTGTGTCAGGGTTGGTATTGTCAATGCGTATCGCTGGGTCACCCAGACTGTTCCGTACCCATTCGGCGTTGCCAAGTTGACTGTCATCAACGACAGCGAATGCCAATTTGCAATATACGGCGACTATGATGTCGTGGATGGCAACGGGGAAGATCCTATGCGTTTTGTTAAAGAGGCTGGTCGATACAAAGTCGTCAAAAGAGCGCCAGATATCTCGACAACTGATTTCATCACACGTATCTTGTCGGGGACCAGAGCACATTTCATTCATTGTTTTTCAGAGCTATTTAACAGTGGGACTAGTAGTGGGTCACCAACGAGACCGATCTCAAAGCCTACCAATGTAATGGAGAAGACGTCGATGGAAAGATCCTGAGGGTAGAGTCACATCTCTTTTCCGCATCCGGTGATCACGTCAAAGGGTCCACTAGTAAAGAGTCTGAAGCCTTCCGCTTACTAACCCCAGGTAAAGGTCCAAATACGGGTCAGAGAGTTGTTTCCGTTGATGGGACATTTGATCTTCTCTCGCTGGGGCACGTCGAAATGCTCCAGCAGGTAGCTGAGGTTGTGGTTAACCCGTGGTCTGATCAGGCTTATGAAGGCCACAGGCATGGCGTTGAAACTTCAAACTTTGTGGTAGTGGGACTACATGCTGACAAAGTTGTCAATCACGAAATTGGTGACAATTCGCCAATCATGTATATTGGAGAGAGGACTGTATGTGATGCAATGCCGGGTATGATACGACCTCTTTGGTGCAAATCACGAGCCGATTCTCTAGAGACGTTGATGTTATGGATAACTCTCTCCCTGTAGCATCCGTAACTTTCTGGTCTTTTGTGGGCAGATTGCGGCCGTTTGATATTAGTTCTGGCTTATTTTCCTTACTTTGCCATTGCCCTCACCGTTCTTGCTGTCATATTTATCTGGTCCGCAAACTATTATCGACACTCGGCTAGGGAACTGAAGAAACCCGAAGCTCTATTACGTAGTCACTTTTTCCCCGCTTTGGGAGGCAGTCTCTGGTATCCCGACTATTCGAGCTTACGGACTGGAGAAAGAGTTCACTAATTCAGTAAATAAGTCAGTGGATGACATGGACGGGGCGTAAATCTTGATTAATAGGAACCGGCAATGGCCTGAAAAAAATGTGTGTAAAACCATTGACAATACTCAATCCATGGAGAACGAAGCTCCATTCCGCGAATTCAATGTTAAACTGGAGGAGGAACATATCCAGGTGCGATGTGACAACACCTAAACGATCGACTTAGTTCACAAGGAAACAGCGAAGCTGGCTACACGACTTCGGCATATAGATATTCACAACCACTGGCTTAGATAGATGGCTAAGAAGGGATCGTTGACCATGGAATACGTGCCATCGAAGGAGCAGCTTGCCGGGGACCTCAGCAAGCATTTGACCGCTCGGGTGTTCGAGGACTGGAAAATATAGATTGGCTTGCTTGATAATCAGACCCAATTATCTAACATACTGCATCTAGTGAGGCCCAAACAATTTAGATTTAGGAAACCAGGTTGATACCTCTCCCCAGACGCAGCCAATGGCGGTCGCCTTACCCGACGCTGGGTTCCTCGTTCCCCACCAGCCTACCAATGCAAAGCCTTCAGGCGCGTTTACAGCCACAGACACGTTGGCTGCTGGTGGAGCAGTCGGCGGTAGCTTCGGCCCATTAAGTATAGCGAAGAGTGGAAGCCAATCTGTTTTACTCTCAGTAGGCCACGTATTAAACACGACCTGTGTAACGTATAGTGGATCGCCACTGCCGTCAACTGGGTAGACTCGACGATTTGACGTAGAAGTTCTCGAAGCTGGTCCAGGAATGGCGTAAGTTGTGGTCCCTGGGCTAGAAACCAGTTCAGAGCGATAAGTTGCGGTAAATGATGCAGCTTTAGCATCAGTATCAGAGTCGGACCCGATGTCGGCGAGTTGTAGTGGATGCGCATTATCACTAACAGAGGGACTGAGTATGTATGACGCAGACGAGATAGTTTCATCAGTGCTTGATGGGTTTCCAATAAGTCGAGAGAACTTTAGGCGCTTAACTGCAAGATTGGATCGATTCAGAGTTATGAATGCTAGGGTACTGCCTCTGAGCAATGGATCTCTAGGGTCATACACTTCAAAGGGTGGAGTGAAGTCAGCGAGAGGTGATGGGGCATCAGCACAGCCTCCTGCAGAAATTAGCCGACAATCTTTTAATGGAAAAGTTGCTTACTGGTAATAGGTGCTTGAAAATCTGAGGCCGTATGTAAGGGATGCCGTGTTCTGGGTCCGATGCTATCCGTGGCATTCCGGTCACGAGATCAACCTAATACAGTTTATTAGCGGCTCTGATGATTTCTTCAGATTTCCTTACCTCGTTGACGATGCGCAGCATCTGGAGTCGCACTTGTCTAATGCCATCATCGAGACCGGCCAGGTCAGCTGTGTAAGGCCCGATTTTCTTAGTTGGATCGCTAGGGTCCTCCACTCCCGTTGTATTGTGGGGTTCCGTCAGTTTGACAAGACCGCTGTCATATTCATCCAGTGCTTTGAGGAATATGAGCTCCCGTTCCCAATGCTATACTCAGAGTGTACTGACTTATCTGCATGTTCTTCCACAGGGTTTTGTATGCTATGAAGCTGTCCATAAGCTCTGTCGTATACAGACTGGCATTCTCGTACTGAAGTGGGAGCAAGGTTGGAGGTTGAGTCTCAGCATAGGACCTTAGATTAGAATACTTGGTCAAGATCGCCCTATAAACACGTATTAGTTAACAATATATGTCACGGAAGGAACTTTATTACGTCGTTCTCTGTGGGGTTGCAGCAACGAGGTCGGGAAATTTGGCAGCAACTGCTGACATGCTTTCGATATCCCATTTGTCGGTGCTTTCCTTCAGTTTGCCGCCTCCAGACCAGTTCACTGTGATGGTGGTCTCGCACGACTTCTGCCAATCCGAATTTGTCAAGTTGACATTGACCTTTCCGGACACTTCAAACGACGCCTGCAGAGAGACGTGTGCTCTGCGAAGAACTGTTAGCCATGAAATCTTGAAGATCGTTAGACTTACTCAGCAAGTATATCTGTCTTCTTCGTGGTCTCAAGAACTTTGATGCTGATAAGTCCATAAAATTCGCCGCCCTCTTGAAAACCTGAGATGAAGCAGTCCCCAAACTTCTTTGTAAACTGTTCAGATGTCATAGCACCAGCGCTAGCTACACCTTGCTGTAACAGCGGCTTAAACACTAGGGCCTCGGGATCAGCTTGTTGCGTCTGATTGACCACCTTGACAGTAACAAGAAAGTTGATGTCGCTTTGCTGGAATTTGCTTGAGTCTATAAAAGACCCGCTTGCGCCACCACTGACCATTCCATACTTGATATTGAGAGCGCCTGAGATGTTCATGGAATTTGTTACATCACTAATCTTACTGACATAGCGGGATGAGTAGGTAACAATTTGGCTTGGTGGTGTGATGGTAACAGGGGTCTATCCACGGTTACAGCTTCGTTAATACATATTTGCTGCGTATACGAGTTGAAGCCCTGACCAAGCCTCATGGCATTATGATAAGGGGCTAGCGTAGTCATCTCTCTTGTGCTGCTAGTTGTGAACCATCAAAATATGACCATGCGCAAATATTAATGGTGAATAAAGTCTAGTAATTATGGATGGAGAGAACAGGAGTTTCTATGGACAAAAACCGCCGTATGTTAGCGCTTCTTAAAGAGTCTAAAACATAATAGCTACGTTTATGATACCTTTAAAAAATTCCTGTGTTTCTGAAAAGGCGGGCATGGAAAGTATGTGTGTCAGCTGTGGCTGCTGACATGTATGCCAACGATGCGACACTCCAGAATTGTAATCTCTAACCCAGATCGTTGCGGTCAGAAGGCTGAGCCGTTGTCAGAAGCTGAGAATGGCGTTCAAACGGCCCGATGTAGTTCAAGTATATCGTCCTTTGTACTTTAATTGCTTCACAAGGGCATTGGTTCTGATGTCCTACAATCCTGGTGCTGACTGAGCAAGGGAGTAAACTGTATGAGCTCCTTACATATCCATCACGATCACTTTTGCCAGAACAGAGGACTCCGTGTTCGAATTTTGGGTATTTGTAGAGATTTGTTTCAGCCGGTGTGGCTCTCAATCGCCTATCAAGCATTATCCTGATGAACGATTTACAATCTTTGGCTGAGCTGTTTCGAGGCGGTAATGCCGTTTCCTTGCCCTGGTTTGGGCGGTCTATTCAACTCTCAACACCGTTCGATTCTCAAAAAGCTGCAGAAGGCAGTGATCCTTTCCTTGACACTAGCCCTTTTGATTACAGAGCATTGCAGGCATCGTCCCTTGTGTTTGAACCTGAACCAAATCAACGTGGTGTCTTCTCCTCAACTACATCAATTCGATCAGGCGCACGCTCTGAGCACTTCAGCATGAATGGCGATATCACTGCTGGAAATTCATTCTTAGGAGGTAGTGGCTCCGGGACCTACAACAAGACTGTGTCCTCCAATAACTCGGTCAGTGATTTATACCCACATCATCAGCAACTTGTGCACGCTCACACTATATAGACTTGCAAGAGCAGCCAGCGCGCTTCAGTTAGAAAAGGGATATTGAGTTTCTCTAAGGAACCCATTCTTTCGTCGCAGGCCGTAGCCCTTCTGCGAAGCGCTTCAGGTCGCCAACAGTTTCGACGTCAGTACGGAGACTTTTTGTCTCTGGATACGCTTTGGGTGCAGATTGCGGTATCATGCTCGGCACAAATATAGCTTCCTCATCATCGTCGGAAGCGCTATCGTTAGTGCTAGAAGCACACCTTTTGATGTTTACCAAGAAGTGGGTGGAAAACGAAGCTAAGTTCAGCAGCTTCGCCACTAGCACGTCTTCGGCGACGTGTTTTGATAGTATGACCAATGCAAACGAGAATTTAAGCGGTGATCTAGCCGGTATATCAGCCAAGGCGGAAGAATATGCGCAGAAGCTTGCTTCTCTCGAGGAGCGCTTTCAGAGAATGAGAAATGAAAGGTTGCAGTTAACTGAATCCTCACAGCTAACATGGGGTGACATCCTTAAGATTGCATCGAGTAATTTGGTTGCAGAAGTCATGCTCCAACCTTACACTATGCTCAGACAGTTTTCAGCCAACGTGGACTAGGTCAAGGGCCATAAATGGACTAGGATCGTTCTAGCAGCGCAGATTGAGGGGCAGTGATTATGGAACTACCTGTTGAAAGACGATGATGCGGCTGAGATAATAGTCTCGAAAATAATAAGCTTAGTAGTAATAACTATCTAAATGCAGCTTACAGGGCTGAGAACTATCCATGCGAACTGTAACCTGCCTAACAACAACCCATGCGCTTATGGCACGGACTAGAGATATCTTAGTCTTGTGAAGGTGAGCGCCTTCACCGCTACATGTGTATCTGGCCATTCAAGGAAGAGCAAGAAGGTGCCTTAAGTGAGTGAACATGTTAAAGCAGACATCCATGCTTACATACCTGAATCAAATGCAACATTATGAGACATCCAATCAAGTCAAGTAGCTTTTCAATCCCTCACATCATTAAAGATGGGTTGATATTGATAAGTGGCTGGCAGGCATATTTAGTTAGAGCTAAGACCTATATATTCATTAATAATGTTATTCTTTTGAGCTTACAAGGTCACGGATAGTACCTACAGCCCAAGTCTATATAAACCCTACCCTAAGCATGACGCTGTTGATCTGTAACTGAGCACTCTATGCATATCAATTGTCTTCTAATACCTTTTCTAGAATTCCTTTTCTAGCATTCTATAAGCTAGTTTTAGTCGATAACAAAGAGAATCAGCCATGGCTGAGTCATGGTCCTACCCAGAATGGGAAATGACCTCCGACGTGGTATATTGGTCTACTAAAATATTGGACCATCCACCCCAGTTATTTGGCCAGTTTTCGGAATACCCCATCCCGAGTTCGACTACCGAAATCATCAACAAGCCAAATATTTACCGACCTTCTCCTGATGAGGATAATTCATTACGCTGGATAGTTCGAATCTATACGCGCAGTCTCAAGAACACTGGTAAAAATATCTATGGGGGCCCACTTGAAAATGGTGGGCAAATAGCCACACACTGGTACTCGGCAACAGCTTGGTTTGCTGCTGCTGCCCACAAGCCTGGCGAAAGGGCTACATACCTGATGACGGCCGCGCATAATGTTTTGGACCATCTTCCAAGGGTTGATGACAATGGAATAGTAGTGAATATCACCAAAAGAAGTTTTACACCAGCCGATGCCATCTTTGTTGTTGCCACGTGTGGCTCGGAGGTTTACCAGGGCTGGGTCGATCGAGTCGCCGTCATGAAGGGATATGCTTCATTTTGGACTCCCGAAACCACAGATCGTCGCTGTGATGGTGCTGCTTTACATATCGCCAACTCCAAGATTCCTGCTCACTTTTATCAAGGAATCGCTCCGCGGATAGCGGCAGTTCCTGCTCCAACCCTTCCAAAGACAACCATCATATACAATAAACGCTATGTGGTAATGGGCTTTCCGGGTGTCCTTGTTACACATCCCGAGCTCAATGGTATTTGGCTTTGTGGCCTACGTCGAGACGGAGTCAATGGTAAAAAGGAATGGGCTGGGAGAGGTATATTGCAGGAACAATTACCAGACGCATCGCACTGGGAAGTCCAGGAACTGTCGATTCTATCAAGGACAATCAAAACGGAGTGCTTGAATCTTCTCATACAGAAGTGCCTACCACCACTGGGGTTTCAGGCGGTCCATGTCTCATGTTTCTGACAGATGTCAATGACCGGATTGATCAAGGAGAGGTAGTGGTAGTCGGCGTACATAACTCAGGTGGATGTGACGCACCACTGGCGCCTTCCAATAACTCGGATTTTAAGTTAGTTGACCCTTGTCTGCTCCTCGTTCAAGTTGGAGCTTCGAATGGCATGTCATGGAAGTTAGGAATGTTCCCAGGAATTTAAATTGGCAGTATCTTACTCGCTAGAGTAGCTAGTGCTTGACTTTAGTATATAAAAGTTATGTTTCTAAATTGAAAGAATATAAGATTATTCTCTATCTTAAAATCTAATTAAAAGTTCTATTAAAGATATTTTAAAATAATATTAAAGGTTTTTTTAATATATTATAAGAAAATATATAATTTTTATATAAATTTAAATTTAAGATTAAAACTAATATATATAGATAATAAATAACTTAATATAATAAAAAGCCTAACTCTCTTAATTTATATTTTAATTAATTAATTAAATAATTTATTATAGTTAATTATATTAAATTTAATTTAAGAGATTAATATTAATTTTATTCTTTAAGCTTTTTAAAAAACCTAAAATTAAACCTATAATATATTATAATTATTTATAATATATTATAAAAAATATTTAAATATAAATAATAAAATATATTTTCTTAATATAATATTAAAATTAATTTATATAAATTATTTAATCTTAAAAAATAAATAATAATTTAATATATTTTTAATTTAAATATATAAGAATTTTTTTTTAATTTTATAATATTAAAAATATAATTAATTAATTATTTATTGAATAAAAAAGATTTTTATTAAAATATATTATAATAATCAGGGATTATTCTATATTATAAAATAAATATAAAATAAATAAAATTAAGGTTATTATAGTAATTATTATATAGAGAGAGATAGATAGAGATAGTATAAAATATATTCTAAGGTAATTATATTTATATTATAAGATTAAAGCTTATAAGCTTAAGGTTTTATTTATAAGCCTTTAAATTAATTTTAAGGGATTATTAATATTATATAATCTATAAAATAAATTATTTACTCTATATTATAAAATAAACTATTTTAACTTTATAATAATTATTCTCTCTTTTTTTATAAATATTTATATTTATTAATAGCTTTAATTTTATAATATTCTATTAAAATAATATTATATTATTAATATATTATTTATAATATAATTTTAATTTATATAGTTTAATTTTATTTTAAAAGTTTTAGCTTTAAATCTTATTATTTAAATATTTTATTATTATATTATTCTTAAATTATTATTATATTATAGATATTTTATTTATACTCCTAGGCTTTT
Source organism: Albifimbria verrucaria (assembly GCA_020081605.1). NCBI lineage: Eukaryota > Fungi > Ascomycota > Sordariomycetes > Hypocreales > Stachybotryaceae > Albifimbria > Albifimbria verrucaria. Next base: position 101,453 of record JAHREC010000016.1, read on the forward strand.
TAATTAATAATAAATCTTATAGCCTTAGAATATTATTATATAAATAATTTATTTAATTTTTATAATTATAGCCTTTATTATTAATTAATAATATTATTTTATTCACTTTATATTTATATAAAGCTATCTATTTATTAATCTTAAAATCCTTCTCTCTCTTATTTAATAAATATATAAAATCTTTAAAAATATAATATATAATTAATATAATAATATATTAAAGCTTATTTACTTAAATAAAAGAAATAATAATAAATATAAATAATAATAATTAAAGCCTTTAATAAAGTATATATTATTAAATAAATAATAAATATAATATATAAATAATTTATAATTAAACTAAAATAATATTTAATAAAAAGCCTAGCTTTATAGATTCTTTATATATTAAAGCCTTTAAATATATTATTAAGCTTATATTATAAAAGATTATTAAGTTAGTTTAAGCAGTTTTTAGAATATATTAAAAAAATTTATAGTTTAAATTTATAATTATATTAAGGATATATTAAAGCTATTTATACTCTATAAATTTAATATAAAACTTCTCTTAAACTATATTATAATTAAATTAAATACTTTTATTATAAAGCTAGCTTTAATAACCTCCCTTAATAAGCCCTAAAGCTATATATTAATTCTTTTTATAAGATTCTATAGCTAGAGTAATAATACCTTTAATATAAAACTACTCTTATTTTAATATTATAAATCTTTTATAATATATATTTATAAACCTAAGCTTTAAATTAATATTAAATTATATTTAAATATTATAAAAATAATAAATATAGCTTTAAGAAATAATATTATAATAACTATATATTAGCTTTAAAGTAAAAATTAAATAATATTTTTTAATAAAATATAATTCTATATATAAAAGATAAAATATAGATTTATAAAGTATTTAAATTAATTATAATTATAAATAAAAAACTTTTATAATAATAATAAAAAAGCTTATTTTATTTAAAATATAGATTTAATAAACTTTAAAAGATTTATTAAAGAAATTAATAAAATAAAGATTCTATATATATTATAAATATAAAATTAATATAAGAATAAATTATATATAATATTCTTAATAAATATAATTATTTTAAAAAATATTAATAAACTCTATAATAATAATATTATAATATAATCCTAGCTATTAAAATATAAATTATATAAGAATTTAATTAAGCTTATTTAATATTATAAATATTATAAATAAAAATATATAATAAAATATTATATTTTAAAATTAAAGTATAATTATTATATTTATATAATATATTTAAATAATAAAAATATTTATTTAATAATAAAAGGCTTAATTCTTAAAAATATATTTTTTATAAAAAAATATATATTTTAATTTTATACCTACTCTATAATAACTATAAAAAAAAAAAATATAAAAGATATTTATTTATTAATTCTATTAATTTAAAACTCTAATCTTTAAATTTAAAAAATCTAATAATTTATTAATCTCTCTATAAAAATATAATTTTAAAGTTTAAAATATAATTAATTTAATATTAAACTTAATATTAAACCCCTAAAAAAAAAATAAAAAAACTTATAAAGTATTTAAAATTTAACTCTATAAATAATAACTAAATTAATATTATATTAAGTTTTAATTATAATAATTTATATATTATTTTTAAGCTATTAATATTAAGCTTTTAATTCTTATAAATATAGTTTAAAGTATAAAACCCTTTTTATATAAATATTATAATAATATAAAAATCCTTTTATAAAATATAATTAATTAATAAATAAATATTAATTTAATATTATTAATATAAATTAAATATAATATAATTATATTCTAAGAGCTTATTTAAATTATAGCTTATTTATTATATTTTAATATATATAATTATTATTTAATATATTATAATAAATATATAATATTTTATATATATAAATATTATAAATTTAATTTATAGAAATTCTCTATAAAGTTAAATTAAATAATTATATATTTTATTATTTTAAATTTAAAAATTTATAATTATTATTTTATTTTTAATATAAAAAAGAATTAAAAATAATATAGTTTTTTATAAATATTATATTAAAAATAAATAAAAATATTTTTCTTATAAAGAATTTTAATTTATATTATTTATTATAGAATAAATATAATTAATATTTTATAATAAATAAAATATTTTATTTAAAAGTATATTAATTTAATTTAAGCTTTTTATACTTTAAAATATAATTATTAAAAATAAATTAAATAATAAAAATAATATTATTAATTTAAGCTAAATAATTTAAGGCTTTAAAATAATATAAATAAATATTAATAATATATTAAATAGCTTTAATTATATTATATAAATATTTTATATTATAATTATAATTCTTTTTATTATATTTTTATATTATTATTAAAATATAATAAATAAATAAAAAATTATAATTAAATTTATAATTTATTTTAATATATTTTATATTATCCTTAAATTAAAAATAAAAATAAATAAGCTTATAAACTAGATTATAAATTAGATTTTAATTATAATTAATATATTAATTTTTAAAAATACTTTAAAACCTAGATATTTAAACTTATAGTAGAATTATAAAATAATAAAAGCTATAGTAATTATAAGATAAATATATTATAAAATATAATATTTAAATAATTTTATTATCTTTAATAATTATAAAATAATATAATTAATTTAAGTCTATAATATCTATAATATATAATATAATATATAGAGAAATCTCCTAGAATTAGCTTTATATAACTCTATAAATAAAATAATATAAATAATAAAATATTAATCTTAGCTAAGAAATAAATATTAATTTAAATTTATATATATTCTATATTTTAAAAGATATATTTTAATTATAAATATATTTAATATTATAAAAATCTTTAAAAGAAAGCTTATATTTTAATAAAGAAGTTTTTTTTATTTTATTAATTATCTTAAATATTATTAATATAGATATAATAATAAAATAAGGCTATATTATAATAAATAATATATTAATTAATATTAAAATTATAATTATAAATATAAAATATATATTATTCTATTAATAACTATAAAAAGCTTTTAATAATAATAAAATCTTAATTAATCTATTTAAAGCCTATAATAATCTCTTCTTTAATATAATAATAACCTAGCTTAAGTTAATTTTATATTTAATTATTTCTTAAGCTATTTTTATATTATTTTATAATAATATTAAAGAAACTAAGAAAATTTATTAAATAATATTAAACTTTTAAAAGCTAAAAATCTATTTTATTATTTAATATAATTAATAAAATAATAAAAATAATATTAAAAACTAAATTATTTTTATTATAAAAAAATATAGTTTTTTATTTAAGAGTTAAATAAATAATTAATTAAGCTAGTTTATAAAAATAATAATAAAAATAATAATTAAAATAATATAAATAATATAAATTTAATATAATATTATTTTATTTTTTTAATTAAATATTAAAAAGCCTTTAATATAATTATTTATAATAAATTAATTTAAACTTTAAATAAAATAAGCTTTTTAAATTAAATTCTTAAATAAATTAAAAGCTATATTAATTTATAAATAAGCTATTTTTATTTTAATAATTAAATCTTAGAGAAATTCCTTATTATAATAAGAGTTTCTTAGGGTTTTAATTTATTATTAATATTTTTATTTTATATATTAATAGCCTTTATAAAACTCTTAAAACCTTATTAAATATTATAATTATTAATTATATAAATAATATAAATATTATTAATATTAAATATAATATAAAAATAATAATAATTTAATTAAAAATAGCTTAACTATTTTATAAAAATTAAGCTAAATTAATTAAATTTATTTATAAAATTAATAAAAATATTTTTATTTATTTTATTTATATTTATAAAATAAATATAAAATAAATATATTTTAATTTTATTATAATTAAATTAATAAAGATTATATAAATATTTAATATATAATTATATAAAAAGTTTAAATATAAAATATATATTATAAAAATCCTTATTAAGCTTATTTAATAATAATTTATATTAATTAATTTTATTATAATTATATAAAATTATTATATTAATTATATTTATAAATTATATATAAAAGTTATTTATATATATATTATATATAAAGCCTTTATTTATTATAAACTTATTCTTAAAAATAATAAATTATATATTTAATTTATCTCTTTAATAAAATAATAAATAAAATATCTCTAGATTATAATTAATATATATTATATAATCTTAATTAAAAATCTTAAAATTAAATTAAAGATTCTTATCTTTAAATCTTTATTTTAATAAAAAAATTATAAACTTTAAATATTATAATAACTTTAAAGAGATTTTTATTTTTTTTATATTATAATTATAAAGATTATTAAAATCTTAAAATAAATTAAAAAAAATAAAAAAATAATAAAAAGTTATAAAAATCTTATATATATTAAAATTATAATTAAATTATAAATATTATTTTAAAGAAAACTTTATAAACTTATAATATTAAAATAAAAATATTAATAAAAAAGTAAAATATTATTTTATATATATTAAAATTAATATATAATTAAAATAATAAATATATATTTATATATTTTATTTATTAAAACTCTTTAATTATATAAAAGCTTAAAAAATATTAAAGCTTTATATTTATATAAATAAAATTTAAAAAGATTAAATTATAAAAATTTTCTTTTTAAAAAAATCTTAAAAATAATAATGTTTTAATATTAATATAAAAAAAAATATAATATATATTTTTATTTATTATTTATTTTATAAATATATATATAAAATTATTATAAAAATATTTTAAAATTATATTTAATTTAAAAAATCTTTTTATATTTTAATAAAATTAAATTAATTATTTATAAATTATTTTAAATAAATTATTTAAAATAATTTAAATTAATAAAATAACTAAATTATAATTTTATTATTATAAATAAATTATATATTAATATTAAGCTTAATATAAATATATATTTAATTTTATAATTTATAAATTATAATTAAAATATTATAATTAAATAATTATAAAATATTATTATAAATTAAAAATATAATAAAATTATAATAAAATTATAATAATATTAAAATATATTTAAATAATAAATAAAAAAATTTATTTTATATTTTTAAAAATTTAAAAATTAATAATTTCTTTAAAATAATTATAATATTAAAATATAAATTTATTATATTTATAATAAAGTTAAAATTAATTTTTTATTTTTATTTAGCTTAATTTTTTAAATTTTTAATAATTTTTAAAATTTTAATAATTTTAATTAAGATTTTATTTTATTTATATATTTTTTTAGAAAGAGTTTATAATAATATAATTATATTATAATTATTTATTATATTTAATATAAATATAATAATAAAAAAATAATTAAATTTAATCTTAAAAATTAAATATATTATTTTTTTAAAAATTAATATATTTATTATATTAAATATATAATATTAATAAATTTATATTATATATAAATTATCTATAATTTAAATATTTATTAATATATATATATATATTTAATAAACTTAAATTTTTTAATTAAAACTATAAGAATATTAATATATTCTTAAAAGCTTTAGTTTTTTTATTTTTCTAATTTTTAGGAAAATATAAAAAAGTATATTAAAAATAAAAATAAAAAGAAAGTATTTATATTTTTAAAAGGTATTAATAATAAAAAAATTTTTATTAAATATTTATAAATATAATAATATATTTAATATATATATATAATAAAAATAATATAAAAATAATAAGGATTTATAATAATAATAATAATAATAATAATAATAATATATAATAATAATAATAATATTATTATTATTATTATTATTATTATTATTATTATTATTATTAAAAAAATTATAATAAAAATTAATAAAGAGTTATTATAAAGTTAAATTAATTTATTTATAAATAAATAATCTATAAAAAAAAAGTTTAAAAATAGCTTATATATTAATTAATAGCTTAAATATAAAAATAAAAATATTATAAAATTATTATATTTATAAAGTATATTTATAAACAAAAAGGCTTATTTATTTAATAATAAAATTAAAAAATAAAAATAAATAAATAAATAAAAAGCTTTTTAAAATTATATAATATATAGATTTATATTAAGTATTTTATTATTTTATTCTTAATAATTATTAATAATTAATATAATAATTAATATAATTATTATTATAATTACTATTTTTCTTTATTTTAAAAACTTATTTTATATAATTTTAAAAGACTATAAATTAATAATTTTATTTAAAGGTTTATTATAGCTTTATATTAATAATATAATAAATCTTTAAATAAAGCTACATTTATTAATATAAATATAATATTATAAATATAATTTTTTTAATATAGTTTAAGCTATAAATTATATTTAAAATAAAGATTTTAATATAAATATAAATTAAAGCTATATTATAAATAAATTTATTTAAATTAAAGTTTTTATTTATTATATAGTTTTTTTATAGCTTATGATTATAAATATATTATATATAATAAAATATATTATTTAAAGTATATAATAAATAAATAAATAAATAATTAATTATATATTTATTTATAAATATTATAATTTTAAATATTTATTAATAATTAATTTAAAATTTAATAAAAAGTATTTATAAATAATTAATTTAAAACTTAATAATAAAATATTTTAAATAATATTTTAAATAATATTTTAATATTTAATATTTTTATTTTTATTATTAATTTAAAAATAAAATATAATTCTTTATTTATATTTAATTTAAATTTAATAATATAATATTATTTAAATTTAATTAATAAATAAAATATTTTTATAAAAAAATAATCCTTTTAAAAATATTAAAATATAATTTAATTTTATAATTAAATAAATTTATATATTTTATTTTATTAATATTTTATTAATATTATTTTTAAATAAATTATATAAATAATTATTTAATAAAAAATATTTAAAAATCCTTTTAATAAAGGTTTTATTTAATAAACTTTATAATATAAATATATTTAAAATAATTATTAATATATTTTTATAAAATAATAAGAATATTATATTTAATTAAATTAAATAAATATATATATTTATTTTTATATTTTATATATTTAATTTTTTTATATAATATTAAATAATAATATTATAAAATATAAATAATATATATTATTTTTATTATATATTATTTAATTTTAATATTATTATATATTATTAATTATTTTAATAATTTAATAAAAATATTTTAAAATATATTTTTAGAATAATATTATATATATTTAAATAATATTATAATTATAATTAATTTTTATTATTAATTTTATAATTAAATTTATATTAAATTTCTTTTTTAATAAATAATAATTAAATAATAAACTTTTTATTATTAAATAAATATAAATTTTTATTAAAATTATTAATATATTAATAATATTTTATTTTTATATTTAAAATTAAATAATTTAATATTTTATTATTTTATTATTTTTATATAAATTTCTATTATTTTTTAATTTTTATTTAATTAAAATATTTTTAAAAATCTAATTTAAACTTTAATAAATTTTTAAAATTATTTTAAAAAATATTAAATATAAATATTATAAATTTTTAATTATCTTTAAATAATTAAATTATTATTATAATATATTATATAAATAATATTAAATAATATATTAAATATTTAATTTATATATATTTAAGAAATTTTTATATATTTATAAATAAATAATTAAATATTTAATATTTATAATAATTATATTAAATATAAAATATTATTTTTTATTTATAATTATTTAATAATTTAAATATAATAATTAATATTTTTAATATTTATTTTTATAAATTAATTATAATTTTAAATATAATTTAAAATCTTTATAATTAGAAATAATAAATAATAATTTTCTTATATATTATTAAAATTATAATAATTTATATAAAAATAAATAAAATTTTAAATTAATTCTTTATTTAAAAATATTAAAAATATTTATATTTTAATTTATAATAAATAATATATTAATTTATAAAATAATTTTTTTTTATAAATTAATAATATAATTTATTTATTTATATTTTAATAAAATCTTTATATTTTTAAAAATAAAATTAATTTTATATATTTATAATTTTAATAATATTATTATTATATTAATTACTCTTTAAGGAGAGTTAAGTAGAGTTAGTATAATTTATATTCTAAGATAGCTATATTTATATTATAAGACTAAAGCTTATAGGCTTAGGGCTTTATTTATAAGCTCTTAAGCTAACTCTAGGGATTAATAATATTATATAACCTACTCTATAAATTACTTACTCTTTATTATAGGATAAGCTATCTTAACTTTATAATATTAAAGTTTTTTCTAATATAATAATATATATATATATTTAATATATATTATATTTTAAATATATAATAATTAAATATATATATTAAAAGTTTAATATAAAGATTTTATTAAATATATAAGAAAAATATTATTAATAATATTATTATTTTTACTTTTTAATATTTAATATAATAATTTTTTTTAATAAGAATAATAATATATTTTATTAAATGATATAAATTTTTTATTTAATTATAATTATAATAAATTAATATAAAAAATATTATAAATATAATATATATATTTAAATAATATAAAATAAATAATATTATATATTTTTAAATAATTATAAAATATAAAATAATTTAATATAATATAATATTAATATATATTTTTTAATTTAAATATTTAAATTTTATATTAATAATATTATTAAATTATTTAATTATTAAAATTAATAATTAATATTTAAAATTATAATATATTTATTAATATTTTATTAATTATTTATTAATAAATATTTAAATTTATTATATAATAAAAAATTAATAATTATTATATATTATATATAATAATATTTTATTAATAATATATTATTAATTATTTTTTATATTTATAATAAAAATTATATTTTATTAATATTTTATTTAAAAAGATTTTTATAATTATATTTATTATATTATTATATATAAATTTTATAATTTAAAATAATTATAATTAATTATTTTAAAATTTATTAATAAAATATTTTAAATAATATTTTAAAATTTAATTTTTTTTTTTAATTATTTATTTAAAAATAAAATATAATTAATAATTTATATTTAATTTATATTTAATAATATAATATTATTTAAAATTAATTAATAAATAAAATATTTTTATTTAAAATAATTTTTTAAAATATTAAAATATAATTTAATTTTATAATAAAATAATTTTATAAATTTTATTATATTAATATTTATATTTATTAAAAAAATATATATATATATTTAATATATTAATATATTATTATTTAAATTATATTAATTTTTTATTTATTTTTTTAAATATAAATAATATTATAATAAAATTTATAAAAATTTTATTATAATTTTTAAATATAAATAATAATATAAAAATTTTATAAAAATAATATTTTTTTATTATTATTTTTAATAAATTATATAAAAATTTATTTAATTAATAATATTTTTAAAAAAAAGTTTTAATAAAATTTTTATTAAATTAATTTTATAATATAAATATATTTAAAATATTTTATTAATATATTATTATAAAATAATTATAATAATTTTATTTAATAATAAATTTAATTAATATATAAATATATTTTTATATTTAATAAATTTAAATTAATTTATTAATTATAAAAAATAATATATTTTAATTTTATTTATATATTATTTATTTAAATTTTTTAAATTTTAAAATATTTATTTTAAATATTTTTAATTAATTTAATTAAATTTAAATTTAAATTTAAATTATAAATTATTTTTAAAAAAATTTTTAATATTTTTATTATAAAAATTATTATTTATAATTAATATATTTTTTAAAAAATTATTTTTATTTTAATTTTAATAATTTTTTTATTAATTTTATTTTAATAATTTTTAAATTTTATTATTTTAAATAATAATATTTTATTTAATTTAATTATTTTTTTATTTAAAATTTTTTTATTTATAATAATTTATAATTTAATTATTAATAATTTTTTATTTTATAAATTTTATTTATATTTTTTATAAAAATATTTTATATTTAATTTATTTTATTTTATAATTTTAATAATAAATTTTTAATAAATAATATTTTATTTATATAATTTAATTTTTTTAATAATTTATTAATTAAATTTAATTTTTTTATATAATATTTAATAATAAAATTATAAAATATAAAAATATATATTATTTTATTTATTTATTATTAAATTCTAATTATATTATAAATTAATATAAATTTTAATAATTTAATTAAATTTTTTTAAAAATATTATTTTTTAAAATAATATTATTAATATTTAAATAATTTTATAATTATTATAAATTTTTAATTAAAAATTTTATAATTATTTTAAATTTTTAATTAAAAATTTTATAATTATTTTAAATTTTTAATTAAAAATTTTATAATTAAATTTAAATTTTTAAATTTTATTAATTAAAAAATAATTAAATAATTAATTTTTATTATTAAATTAAAATAATATTTTTATTATAATAAATTTTAAAATATTAATTTTAAATTTTATTATATATAAAATATTAAAATCTTATAATAATAATATTTTTTAAAATATATTAATAAATTAATAATATATTATTTTTTTTTATATTTAATATTAAAATATTAAATTTATTTTTATTTTTATTATTTTTAAATAATAAATATAAAAATATTATAATATTAATATATTATTATATATATTTTTAATAAAATTATAAAATTTTAAAAATATTTAAATTTTATAATAATTTATAAATTTTTTAATTTTAAATTATATTTATTTAATTTAAATTTATTATTATTTTTTATTTAAAAAAATAAATTTTAAGATTTTAATTTAATTTTAATAAAAAAATATTTTTAAAATTTTATAAAGAATTTAATTTTTTAAATTATTTTAAAAAATTATAATATAAATAATATATATTTTTTAATTTTTAAAAAAAAAATAATTATATTATTAAAATAATTTATATAAATAATATTAAATAATTTATTAAATATTTAATATATATATATTTAAAAATTATAAATATATTTATAAATTTAAAAAATATTATTATATATTTATAATAATTATATTAAATATAAAATATAATTTTTATTTATAATTTTTATAATTTAAATATAATAATAAATATTTTTAATATTTATTTTTATAAATTAATTATAATTTTAAATATTAAAAATTTTATAATTAAAAATTTTTATAATTAAAAATAATAAATAATAATTTTTTATATAATATTATTAAAATTATAATAATTTATATAAAAATATAAATTATTATTTTTTTAATATAAAAAAATAAATATTTTTATAAAATTTTTAATTAATTATTTATTTTAATATTTTTATAATTTTTATAATTTATTTTAAAATAAAAATATATTAATTTATAAAATAATTTTTTTTTATAAATTAATAATATAATTTATTATTTTATATTTAAATAAAATATTTATATTTTTAAAAATAAATATATTTTTATATATTTTAAATTATAAAAATAAAATATAATATTTTTTTAAAAGTTTTTTTTAAATTTAAATTATATAAATTATTATTTTTTTATATAAAATAATAAAAATATTTAAATTTTTTTAATATAATATTTATTTTTATATATTTAAATTATTAAATTTAATTTTAAAAATTAAAATAAATTTAATATTTAATTAAAATATTTATTAAAAATAATATTAAAATTTTTTATAATTTTAAATTTTTATTAATATTTATATATAAATATTTAATTTTTTAATTTTATTTTTATTATTTATAAAAATTATAAATATTTATTAAATATTATATATATATATAAAAAAATTATTTAAATTAATTAATTTTAAAAAATAATAATTAATTATTTAAATTTTTAAATTTTTATAAATTTTTTATTAATAATATTTATTTTAATATAATTATTAAAATTTATTTATATTATTATATTAATATAATTTTTAATTTAAATTAAAATATATATATAAAATAAAATTTTAAAAATTAATTTTAAAATTATTTTTAAAATTATTTTTTAATTATTAATTATTTTTTAATATTTTTATAATATTTTATTTTTAGTTTATTTAATAATTATTTTATAATTTTAAATTATATAATTTTTTTTAATAATAAAAATATTAAATTTTATTTAAATTATTTATTTTTAAAATTAAAATATAAAATTAAAAAATATAAATAAAAATTAAATAATTTATTTATATTTTATTAAAAAAATTTAAATATAAATTTATAATTTTTTTTATTTATAAAATTATATTATTTTTTAATATTATTAAATATAAATTTATAATTTTTTTATTTATAAAATTATATTATTTTTAATATTATTAAATTAAATTTAAAATTTTTTTAAAATTTTTAATATTTTAATATTATTAAAAATTAATTAATTTTAATATTTTTTTAATTTAATATAAAAAATTTAATTTTTATTTTTATTATTTTTAAAATTATTATTTTTAATAAATTAAAATAAATATAAAAATTTTATAAAAATAATTTTTTTATTTAATATTTTTTAATTATTAAATAATATAAATTTTATAATTTAAAGATTTTTAATTAAAATAATAATTTATTTTTTAAATTTATTTTAATTATTTTTAATTTTTAATTTTTAATTTTTTAATTATTTATTTAAATATTAATTTTATTTTATTTTATAATTATAATTTATATAATTAAATATAAAAAGAATTTTTTATAATTTTTTTATATTATTATTTAATTTTTTAAAAAATATATTTTAAATTTTTAAATTAATAATTATATTTTTAAAAATAATAATATATTTTAATTAAAAATATTTTAAATTTTAATTTTATTATTATTATTATTAATTAATAAAATTATATATATTATTATTTTAATATAAATTTAATTATTAAATATTTATTTTTTAAATTTAATTTTTATAATAAAATAATTTTTTTTAAAGATTTTTAAAGCTTTTAATTATATAATATATTATTAAATTATTAATATAAATTTTTATATTTAAATAATAATTAAAATAAATATATTATTTATAATTAATTTATTAAATATATATATTAAAAAATTAAATATATTTTTAATTAAAAATATAATTTTTATTAATTTATTATTATTAATATTTTAATAATATTTTAATATTATTATTTTTAAATAATAAAAATAAAAACTTTAAAATTATTATAATAATTATTATATAAAAAAATTAAATAAAAATAATATAAAATATATTTTAAAATAATTATATTTATATTATAAAATTAAAATTTATAAATTTAAAATTTTATTTATAAATTTTTATATTAATATTAAAAAATTATTAATATTATATAATTTATAAAATAAATTATTTTAATTTTATAATAAAAATTATTTATTTTTAAATAAATAAATAAAATTTATTTTAATTTAAAATAATATATATTAAATTATTAATTAAATTTAATTTATATTTTAAAAATTTAATTAAAAAATAATTTAATAATTATATATTATTAATAATTAATAATTTTTAATTAATAATTATAAAAAGATTTTTATTTATATATTATTATTTTATTTAAAAATAAATATATTTTTATTATTTTTAAAATAATATTAATTTTTATTATTTTTAAAAATAATAATTTATTTATTTATTTTATATTTAATTAATAAATTTTATTAATTTATATTTTAATATTTTTATTTATATTTATTATATTAATATATTAATTATATTAATTATTTTTATATAATATTTTTTATTATTATTTATTAATTTAATATTATATATAAATTTTTTTATTTTTTTATTTTATTATTTTAAAAAATATATTTTTATATTTTTTATAATAAATTAAAAATTTTTATTTATATAATTTTTATAATATATATTTTTATATTTAATATAATTAAATAAAAAATAAAATATATAATTTTTAATTATTTTATAAATTTTAAATTAATTTATATTAAATATTTTAAATATTATATTAATATAAATTATAATAGTTTTTAATTTATTAATTTTATTAATAATTTTATTTATTTTATTAATAATTTTATTAATTTTATTAATAATTTTATTAAATATATATTTATTTAATTTAAATATATATTTAAATAATTAATAATATATATATATAATAAATAATTTAATATAATAAATAATTTAAAAATTTTAATTTTTAAAATAAAAATTTTAAATAAAATATTATAAATTATTTAATTAATTAAAATTAATTATTATATTTTTATTTAAAAGCTTTTATTTATATTATATATATTTATATATTATATTTAAATTTATTATATATATTATAATATTTTTAAATAAATTAATTTAATTTTTTTAATTATTTTTTTAATAATTTAATTATTATTTATATATTAATATTTTTTTAATTAATTAATATTTAATTTTTTTTTATAATTATTATTTTTTATTATATAAATATTTTTTTAATATTAATTTAATATTTTATTTATTTTTTAAAAATTTTTAATTTTAATTTTAAATAAAATTATTTTATAAATAATTATTTTTATTTTTTTAAAAAAATTATAATATTTTTATAATTAATATTAAAAATTATTTTTATATTTTTTTAATTTAATTTTTAATATATTTAAATTAAAATTTAATTTTTTAATTATTTTTAAAATTTTTAAAATTAAAAAATAAATAATATAAATTTATTAATAATAAATTATAAAATTTATAATTAAATATAAAATTTTAAAATTATATAATTTATATTTAAAAAATATATTTTATATTTTTAAAAAATTTTAAATATTTAATTTAATTATAATAATTTAATATATTTTATAAAAATTAAAAAAATTTAATTTTAAAAATATAAATAATAAAATATTTAATTAAATATATTATTTTTTAATTATATATTTTTTAAAATAATTTAAAATAATTTATATTTAATAAATAAAATAAATAAAATAAATAAAATAAATAAAATAAATAAAATAAATAAAATAAATAAAATAAATAAAATAAATAAAATAAATAAAATAAATAAAATAAATAAAATAAATAAAATAAATAAAATAAATAAAATAAATAAAATAAATAAAATAAATAAAATAAATAAAATAAATAAAATAAATAAAATAAATAAAATAAATAAAATAAATAAAATAAATAAAATAAATAAAATAAATAAAATAAATAAAATAAATAAAATAAATAAAATAAATAAAATAAATAAAATAAATAAAATAAATAAAATAAATAAAATAAATAAAATAAATAAAATAATATATAAAATATAATAATTATATTTTTTTATAAAAATCTTTTAAAAAATTAAATTATAATTTTTTATTTATTAAAAATTATAAATAATATATATTATTTAATTTTTTAATTATATTTTAATTAAAATATTATAATTAATTAATATTTATTTTATTATTTATTAAATTATTTTTAATAATTATAATAATTTAATTAATTAAATAAAAACTTTATAATATTAATTAAAAAAATAATATTAATTTATAATAATAATAATAAATAATAATATTAATTTTTTAATATTAATTAATTTAAATATTATAATTTATTTATAGTTTTTAAATTAAATTTTTTAAAATTTATATATTTTTTTAAATTTATAATAATTATATTATTTATAATAATATTTATTATAAAATATATTTTATTAAAATTATATTAATTATTTAATTTTATATTATATTTTATAATTATATTTATTATATATATAAATTATATATATATTATAATTAAATTTTTATATTTAATTTTTAATAATTATATTAATAAAAAAATATTTTAAATTTTAATTATTATTTAATAAAATTTAAAATTTAATATATATTATAATTTATATTAATATAATATTTAAAATATATTAAAATAAATTAATTTAATATTTATAAAATAATTAAAAATTATATATTTTATTTTTTATTTAATTATATTAAATATAAAAATATATATTATAAAAAATTATATAAATAAAAATTCTTAATTTATTATAAAAATATAAAAATATATTTTTTAAAATAATAAAATAAAAATATAAAAAAATTTATATATAATATTAAATTAATAAATAATAATAAAAAAATATTATATAAAAATAATTAATATAATTAATATATTAATATAATAAATTTAAATAAAAATATTAAAATATAAATTAATAAAATTTATTAATTAAATATAAAATAAATAAATAAATTATTATTTTTAAAAATAATAAAAATTAATATTATTTTAAAAATAATAAAAATATATTTATTTTTAAATAAAATAATAATATATAAATAAAAATATTTTTTAATTATTAATTAAAAAATTATTAATTATTAATAATATATATTTATTAAATTATTTTTTAATTAAATTTTTTAAAGAATAATTTAAATTTAATTAATAATTTTATATATATTATTTTAAATTAAAATAAATTTTATTTATTTATTTAAAAATAAAAAACTTTAATTTTATTTATTTTATATTTATTTTATAATATAGAATAATCTTTAATTATTATAAAAATTAAAAATTATAAAAAAATTATTTTTATTTATTTAAATTTATAATTAAAAATATATATTTATATATTTTTATTAATAAATTAAATATTTTTAAAAAATTATTATTATTATTTATGTTTTTTATTTATTAATTTAAAAAATTAATATTTTATTATTTATATTTTTTATTTATTAATTTAAAAATATATTATTTTATTATTTAAATATATTTATATAATATAATTTTTAATTTTAATTTTAATAATAATATATAATTAATAAAAATTTTTTTAATAATATAATTAATAAATATATAAATTATTTTATTAAATACTTCTATAAAAATTTATAATTTATTTTATTTATAATTATTAATATATTTAATATATTTTATTTTAAATATATAAACTCTATATATATTTATAATAATTTAATATTATATTATTTTAATTAAATATAATTTTCTTTTAATTAATCCTAGTATAATCACTTAATTCTTATCGAGTTTCCTATTAAGATAATTTTATAAATCTCTTTAAGAAATAATATCTAGCTTCTTCGGTAGGATTATAGCTATAATAGTTAAAGATTATACTGCTATAATTATCCGAGCTACTCGACTAATATATATATCTTCATCTTCGCTATTACCCACATGGATAATCCTACATTTTGGGGTATTTTCTTCTGCTCCAATACGCTTCGCAAAGCAGTTAATTCTACATCAGTTAGTAGAGGACTCTTTATTCTAAAGCTAGATTTACTCAAAACTAACACCCCAAATAATTTTAGTTATCAACCAAAGACGAAAGACCATATGCTTTACTTCCTAAAAGCTTTAAAATTTGAAAAGCTCATCCGCTTCCGCTCGCCGGAGATTCAGTGATCTACTTATTAGTTTATGGAAGGAGGCTCTAATTCGCACATTATTCGATCTAAAATTAAGCGGAGTTTTCTGCTGCTATCTGTATGCGGTTATATTCGGAGTTTATACTTCAAGACTTGCATATATTTCGAAACGTGCGAGGTCATGACCTGGTACTATTGGGAATGAACATTTAGCTACTACCATATCCTACTAGGCGTAGCTATTAATTGGATTTTTAATCCTAGAATACTTCTAGTATACTTCTTGATTCCCCGGTAGAATATTTCGGTCTCATTTTGAAGTTACTCCGGTTGGAAAACGTACCCCACGACCCCTCGTCGGTGTATCCTAAATTATTGACTGCATTCCACTTCTCGGCTGAGTCGATTGTATAAAAGTGATCGGTGCCACTCGGGCTATAAGTGCGGTAGAGTGGCACTGTACGATGAACTTTCTTTGTGTATATATAGCCAACACGACCTTCATCCTGATACCCAAGCCTCTGAACTGCATTATCTCGTTCAGCCGCAGACGCGGTATAAAAATGATCCGTTGCGGAGGGTGAGTAGAGTCGGTAAAGAGCTGTGGTTTCCTTTTCCTTGGAAGAGTAGATGCGGCACGTGATTCCTTCAGGACTATATCCAAGATTTTGGACAGCGTTGTTGTATTCATTATGATCATTGGTGTAAAATGGTCGACAGCACCAGGGCTATAAGCTCGCCACAGATTGACAAGGTCTGCTGTCGCCTATAAAAGATTAGACACCTCTATGAAAAGTTGATCTATTCGATTCATATCGTTGGGAGGGGTCATCTTACAGACACTTGTACTGCTACAGCAATTGCAGATAGAACCAGGCCAAGGTAGAAGCGCATATTGAGGGCTAAAGTCGTAAGCTGTGGATTTCTAAGAAGTTTCCTAGGAAGAATCTCAAGAAGTTGCTTGAGAAGTGCTCAGGGAATGATGAGGAAATTGAAGAGCGAGGGTAATGTGTGGGTTGTAGTGCTCTATATATAATTTTCAAAAGATAGCCTTATGCTTGTATCACAGGCAAGAAGAGTAGTAAAACACTGCCCAGACTCGTTAGCTATGTGGAATGCCTCGCAATTATCGGAGGAGGCTCGGGCTGTGTTGAATAGCGCAGCCTGATATCAGCTGATGTTAACTGATGCAACCCCGACGGCTTGATACGACAATGGCTATGCATCGTGCAATTCTATTGGTTTTTCTACATGTAATATATCACGAAATAAGATAGTTCAATACCTGACGTGCAGGGTGCGGCTGAAGTGTCTAAGACATGAAAAAGAACTGGCAGCTTCCCAGGCATTGCCTAGCTATAGAGGCATTTCTGAAGAACTTCATGTGCGAATTCTCATTAGCGCCAGTGCTAATTCAAATTTGCGCCAGTCCTTCAACATCTATATTTCTACTTCATGTCGCCGGATATGTAACTTGCGAACATCCTTGAACGCTTAGAAGAACTGTGTGCTCTGTTTGACTCATGTCGTGAGACAATAAACCAATATATGTCTCGGCGGTATCTGCAAGCCCGCTGCTCTAGACCACGAAGACCTGGCCTGGTGGGTTGCATCACCGCGAGAATTTGGGTAATGGACTGGGGTACTGTAGTAAATTACATAATAAATCTCCTGATATTTCTAGATTGAGAATGCCTAACCATGGCTGGGCGAGCTTGCGGTGCTTACCGTCACTCGGGTATGTGGTTGCAATTTATTTACCAAGTAAAGTGGCAGTGCAAACGTTTGGAGCCTACAGAAAACTCGATGCAAGCATGTGTCCAGTCGGAAAGAAGGTGGAACTATCAGAAGGCTGTGGACCTTAGTATACCTTCACAACAGACCGTGGCAGTTTCAGTTCAAAGGAAACTGCTGCATCGTGGAGGTGGCCAGTCTTTGTGCAATCCAATATTCTTCTATTCAGGACTACTAAAATGGCACTTTTCGCCTCATCAGCCGTTTTCTCAATTGAGAACTGCATCATGCTACAAATTTCGACGTCTCATCACTATCTTCTGTTCTACTAAGTGGTAATTTTCTGCCAATCCGAACCATTCTCTGTGAATGACTCTTCTGTCTTGTTTCCCACGTAAGCAGGCCCATTATTAATACAGCACTTTTCTTTCTTCCTCAAAACAGAGTATTCACAACAGCCCCTACGCATTACCAATGAATCGCCCTCTCCTACTCGTCTATTGGTGCTGCCTATAATGCCCTCTGTCGTAGGAAATAGAAACGGCTGATGATTGTAAGCGTCTGCCAGTCTAAAGCCCACGGACCCAAACACGCCCTTTAGTACCTGTAATGGGGACTTATAATAAGCTAGAACTCCAATAATAACGAGAATCTGAATACTCACCGTCCAGGCCCACATTAGGAGAATGGTCAAGCTCCAAATACCTGATAAGGCGGTGACTGCCTGTGTGAGGAGCTGAAACACTATATCGCCAATGAAACCTGCCACTGACTGCACGAAACTTGATATGATGTAAACGTATAGAGGGGTGAAAATCTACCAGTTCATCTTATCGTACTTTTCTCCGAAGATTAGATCGGCAATTGATATTCTGCAGTCCTATATAGAATAGGCCAAGATTGCTATAACGGTTACGGTAAGATCGTACTATATATCCTTGTTCCATGGCTTCCTACCGTTGTACAGATTATTGGTCATTGTTTAATAACCCATAGCTTGGAATATCTATCCCGGTTGGACTGCTGTCTTATGGTGAATTCATCGGTTAGGCATGGCACGATTGAAGAGTGTCGCTTGCAGATGAATTCCTTAATCCAAGATCCCGTCCACCCAACACTGCCAATAGTATTGATGTAAACGAGGATATATTTCGACCCCAGAGTCTTTAGCGCCATCTGCAGGGAAATAAAAGCTTGTGCCATTCTGCATCGCCAGATGAAGTTCACTAAAGCCTCGAGTAGTGCATTCGCGAAGCCATGGATCTAATTGAGATGTGCACTCAACTTCGTGAATTGAAGCTGGGGCTGAGCAGTCCCTTTACGCAATCGTTAATCTTAACATTGGATAAGTTGGAGACGGCTAGGTGGTTGGGTCTAAAGTTTATGCCTTGAGTCTGAAAGGATCTTCTTTCTGCACCCTCTCCTAGACTTTCTAAAGAGGAACGAGCTTGAGCCACTCAGCGCCCTGATTCTTCTAAACTTCTGTTAAAATATGACAAGCCTCAATCAGAGAGTCACCGGCCGTCATTATGTGGACGCCTGCATCTCTGCACAGTTGGAAAGTCTCGTTCCGAAAGGTCTGATGGCGGCCCGTAGGGTCATTGTCTAATGAACTCACCCTCCCTCACTCAACGCCACAAAATCAAGTCGTATCTTATTTCCCTACGCCACATCTAGACGGTGCCTTGAGGAAACCAAGCCTTTCCGCCCGAAATTTCCACCAGCGCCATTTTTAAGCCTCAGGAGGCGCTTTCTGTCAACTACTCGGAGATCGGAGCTTCGCGCAAATTTTCCCTACATGATATTTCGAGTGAATCTTGCTCCAGTTATAACATGCATGTAAGAGGGTCTAGTCGCTTGAATTGTAGATAAGAGGGAGGGTATATCGGCAAGTTAGCAAAGTGATAGCTTGGAGTTCGATTGGAAGGTCTTCTAAATGAGAAAAGTCGATCTAACCGAAATCTTCTCCACTGAGACTGCTGTTCATTGTTATAATTTCATGAAGTTGCTCTCTCCAGAAACAACTTTGTAGGTAACTTATGCTTGCTATAAAAGCCGAAGACATCTTACTGAGCCAAGGAATTAATGGTAGATGAAGAAATATATTAAAAATAGGCTGCTAGAGAACCTGGATAACGTATATATAAGCATTTATTATTATATAATACTACTTGTTATTATCGTTTTATGCCACTAGTCCTAATGTACGGGCAGTGTATCCTAGTATGCGTCGCTATACTTCGTAATTGACATGGTGGTGCATAATAGTCGAACTGGACTTCTAAAACTTTAAGGAGAATGATGAGAGGTCTAAGGAGCAGCCTCAAACTCAGCCGTTTGTCGATCCTTAGTTCAAGCGAACAGGAATCTATTCAACTCGACTATTTCTAGCCAAGTAGAATATTAATACTAACGTATCCATTACTGGATTATACTACCGGTACATGATATTTAGGTGTAGCTATTAATCGGATTTTGGGACTACACACTACGTCATCTCACATAAGCACATTCCTGTTCTCCACGTGCGCTTAACTACTGAATCTAAATAAAGTAAGTATTTCTCTCTGAAGTAATCAAATTCCTAACTGCTCACTCAGATCCTTTGAAGTTCGATTAGACTCCATCTCCATGAAACTACAAGCAACGAAAAAACTTTTACCGGATAGCCTAACCGGTTTTCGTTTCCTCAGCCTTCCCTAAGAAACCCAATTGAAGATCCTCGAACATACAGATCTTGTAACTCCTCACGGCATGCCATATGGGACCCTCAGCGAAAGTTCCATCTTCCGCCAGGCCAGAAAAAAGGGTCTTGGCAGGCTCCCACTGCTCTTTTCCTGGTGAACTGGTGGGTTTGCCAAATGGCAAGAGAGGTGTTTTGGACACGCAACCATTTCGAGACATATGTTCACTCCCAGTCTCTATACGGGTACACTAAACCAGGGGGCCTTCTACCTTACCAAAACGTTTCTCTGCGAGTGAGTTCCTGAATGGTACCGTACCGATTAAATTCTTGCGCAATATTCCCTCCTGGACCTGCGATGGTTTGGTATTGTAGAGGAAGAGAACACAGAAAATGCGACAGAAGACTGGTTCCGAGTTTTAGGGGATATCAAGACGTACGGAGGGATCCATATTGATTTTCTTCATATCGATAATTATCGTTATGTTGATCCATCTAAAGCAGTATGGGAAGGGAGCTCGAACGATTCTATAATACAAAGTGTGAGAGCTTTTATGCACTCACATTTGTGGCCACTTCCAGGATACAACACCCCCTGCTTTCACGCGACAGCTTCTCGTCAGAGTCAAGTCAGATACCGCGGAGCTTACATATTCTATTCGTCAAAAGAGCCAGAAAATTCCAACTAGTTACTATAACAGCGAATTAGGAAATTATCATGCCAGTCAGTTATTCTCATGGCATTGGAGCGAAGATATGAAAAAGGAGAGGTCCTGGTATAACGAGGCTCAAGAAGGGGTTGGTGTGAAACTGTTTGGATAAAGATGCGTTCGCCACGCTTAGAGTATTAAATGAATATGAAGGCTAGCTATAAATTGAATTATAAGATTCATAGTAGCTACCCCTATAGGTGATCAAGACAACGTAGTTACCCAGTTATTTTACCATGTCACGACGAGAGGTCTCTTTATTATCTCGCAACAGCTTTGTTTTCACCGTCTTAGCCAACAATTCTCAGTCAATTTCAGTGATAACCTATTGTACTCAGTAGCTGGAGGCCCTTTGAATCACGCTAACTGCTAAGAGGCTTCCAAAGGCTCCTATTAGGCAGAAGAAATAAGATATGCGAAAGCCTGCAACTCTACGTTCTGCCTCAGTCTTACTCATTGTGCAGAAAATTTGAAAATGTGCTATAACTCTCTGACCGGGCCCTTAAAATAGTAACGAGCCCGTAGAAAATACCACCCGACGCTGAAAATCACGACAACTCCGAACACCAGGATGCTCCAGTTAACTGTGTCCAATGTTGGTGACATAACCATCGGCCAAAACGACCAAAATAGTGTCAAGATACTGTAACAACAGGCGAAAACATTGTTCAGCGTTCCAAATGGCTCCGGAAGTCTCCAGGGGCCCCAATATAAACCACCTGGTATCGAATCAGTGTCGCCGGGGTAATGTCTTATCGCCCCTGTCATTCGCTTCCAAAGGAGCAGCGTGCAGGGGATGATGTAGGACGAATAAATAGCTGCAACGGACAAGGAGAGCAGAGCTTGTAAAGAAGTAGCAGAACCCAATGAGATGAGTGACAGCAAAACAGTCGTGCCAAGTGTAACGCAGACAGCGTTGGTGGGCAATGCGTTATTGGTAAGCTGGAGCAATTATTAGCATTGAAATTCATAATGTCGTGTCTTATCAAAGGCCCCTCTTACCTTGACCAAAACGCTCGACAATGGCAGTCCCCGTCTCTGGCGAAGGACCAGAGCATCCGGGAGGCGGAAGCAAAGTTGCCAATGACAGCCGTGAAACCAAGTACAAGGAGGATTCCGCCCATAAGACAAGCTCCTACAGTCGAATCGGTGGCAGATCGAAATACCTCCAAGCAGGGATAAAAGATGGTGCCTACGCTCGCAACAGCAGCCTCCAAGTCGGTTATGCAGAATACAAATGCAATTGCTATTCCAGTCGCGAGGGCGCCGTTGATGGTTACTGCATACATCAACGCCTGGGGTACCACCTTTGCGGCATTCTGGACTTCCTCTGACATGTGAACGGCGCAGTCGGCTCCCAAGATCGACGAAGCCAGGCTTGGGTATGCTACCATGAAAGCAATACCTTGTGAAGGCCACAGGCCGTTGTTGGTGAAACCGGTGAAGACAAAGGATGCATCGTTGTAGGGAGACAAGTATACCATGGGGATGAGGATTCCAAAGAATCCCGCGAGATGGAGAATGAGAATGAGGCTTTCCAGCTTGGCTAGCTTCCGGCTGTTGATCAAGTTGAGTGTCGTTGCAAGTAGGGCGGCAGCCCAGATTATCAGCACTGTGTGCCAGGCTTCAGGTCTGTAGGCTGGACGAGCAAGAACAACAATGCCTTGTAGAAGCGTCGCAAAGAGGTAGCTGGCTGAACAACATGCCGCCTGCCACGCCAGCGTTGTGAGCCAAGCCGTTATGTATGACAGGAAATAGGACCAAGAGGTCGGTGCCAACATCGAGGCCCAGTGGTCTACAGATGTCAGGGTCAGCAAGAAGTTCTGAAGCGAATATGCTGAGAATGGGCAAGGAGCGGCATACATTGACCACCGGTTGTGGGTGCGATAGAGGCGAGCTCTGCCAGCGACGCATAGATCGAAGTAATGCCAATCCAGTTGAATATGAGACCCCATATCAAGCTAGCTGGCCCCCAATCATGAGACCAGGTACTGAGCTGAGCAGAATGCCCTCCCAAGAACACAGCGATGAACATGCGAACCCAAGGATGGACATAAACCCGAAGTTTCGGTTCAGCATAGGCCTCTTTCCGAGCCGCCGCAAGTAGGCGTCATCTTCATAGCTGGACCTGTAACTTCGGGCAGATGCACTGGCCGGACCAGGCTTACCGGAGTGACTGTCAATCACCTGTTCTTCCAGCTCCATGGTAAACTTTGGCGTGGCTGATGATGTGGACATGGCGAGAAGAGAGTTGGGAATGTCTCAAAGTCAAAGGAGTATGCCAAGGGGCAAGAGACATGACCTGAGGAACAAACTGTGGAAAGAAGCCAGCCAGCCTGGAGTCTAATACTATACATACAACCACTCAAATCGTTGGTAATAGGCCGTAATCAAGCGCCGGCCATTTCAGGCGAACATAGTGTTCGCTGCAGACAACGTCCGTTGCAAAAGTTCCAGCGGCCGATCTCTGCCGCCGCCTGCTCCTAGTGTCGCATTCGGCCCCCAGGCTGTTGATTCGAAAAACTCAATAATGTTACCCGACTACATAACGAGTCCTCAAATGGGACATTACTATTTGAGGCGTAGTCCAATAAGATTTTTAAATCTGTACGGTGACCCAGCCTCTGCGGCGTGGACAAATTCACGGCCGCCCGCAGTCCAACCGATTGATACGTTGTAAGCCAAAAAGATGCATCCAACGTGGCAAAATCGTTTCAACAACTGTGTTTGTAATTCATCAGGGAGGGTGATACCACATCAGCAAGGATTCATTGCTGGTTGGTTGAGCTAGTACGCCACCCTAAAACCAAAGTTCTTTCTTGATCACTTCTTCTCCTCCCCGATGTCGCTTTATGTTGTTGGTTTGGCTTCGGTGCGAGGCGAGGGGAAGGAAGTGCAACATCGGTGGCAATTCACCTCCAATCTCGTACTAAGTGTGGAAGGATTGGCTTCGATAAAAATACAGGTTCACATATCCTGCATGGATATCAGATGAGGACTGCGACGTCGCGGATACAGGCAAGTTCCAAGTTTTGGGTTTGTATCTGTTTGATAGGCCCACCTAGTCAGATACGTAGAATGCTTAGACATGGTCCCTACAAAGCTGTTGATGCAGGAGTCGTCAGGTGGCGTCAATACCTTTAAAGCGGGCTCACATTTTCCACCCACGCGTCGCAAATGGTTCTTGCCTGTATGCACTGTGTGCGCAACCGACATTTCCACATCATGCCGCGATCCGGGAGTAGAATCCACCAGTCAGATCCGAATGCCATCCTCCAGATGGTAACATGGCTTCTGCTTGCTCTAATGTCGCTGATGCTGGGCTTCCGGCTCCTCACCCGCTTCTTTATCAAAGGAGGGATTAGATTCTTGTACGAAGACATCCTCATCCTCTTATCATTTGTAGGTCCTCTGTCATAGAGCATAAAAGATACAGCTGACATTGCTCCAGATACTGGGCCTCGGGAATCCATCACAATAGTTATCCCAGAAGGCAGTATTTTCGGCAAGGACATTAACACGATTAGCGATGAGTCCCTGGAAGCAGGTCTTAAGGTCAGTAATAGTAAATGAAGTACGCTTTCCTGACGTTTCTGATCATCGCTGCGAAACAGGCTGGGTACGCGAGAGACATCTTATTTATTTGCTGCATAGCGCTCTCGAGGCTCTCCTTCTGCCTAGGTTTATTCGAACTTACCCCGTCACGAAGCCATCGGACCCTATTGAGGGCACTCACCGCCTTGGTCACCAGCCTAGGACTGATAAACCTCGTCACGAGTGCGTTTCAATGTGGCACACGCGGACCCTGGGACATGCGAGCAAAATGCTTCAATCGAGTGAGCGACCTGGACCCGAAAAAGGCTTTTGAGACTGAACGTGACAGAGTAGATTCTTATCCTACGTTTCGATCAGTGGCATCATCGCAGAAATTGGTTTGGTTGCGGCGCCGATGTTTATAATATTTCCATTGAAGATGCCGCTCGGCATTCGTTTTCGTATCCTTTTGTTCTACAGTTTGCGTATCCTGTATGTTGAAAAGACCCTTCCTTCTTTTCTTATATTACGCCTACTAACATGGATAGCGTCATTATTGCCTTGGTTTGTGAGCTCGCCTTCCAAGCGCGACTCTTTGAGGAGAACTTCACGCTGCGAGCATTCCCTTGGTACATTTGCCTACAGCTCATACAATTCGCAAGCGTGACAGCAGCCTGTGTTGTATATTTCTGGCCCTTCTTGCGTTCGTTGCGCAGCGGCCTTATGCAGGCGAACAACCCACTTTTCGTTGCATCGCACAGTGAATTCGCGCTCCCCAATTTTAGCCGGGCCGAAATGGGGAATTCGAGGACAGAAGAGAGCTCGACATACGTTCAGAATAGGAGCCGGAGCGGTTATGTGGAGATAGTGAAAACTCAGCCCAGGAAGTGATCAATCAGTGTTAGGAGGAGGGAAGCTGAATTGAGAACTCTACGTGGAGGAGCCCCTGATGTGCTTGGCCAGCAATGATGTGTGAGGCGACAGGCTGCCGTAGATATCCAGTTTCATGGCCCAAAGGCACCACAGCACCTCTATTTCTGCATGTCTTGACGAGGCAAGGCAAGCCCTCGGCGTCATATAGAGAGTGTGTGTGCCTGGCTAATAATAAATGGCAAGATGGAATCAAGTACATATCCACATTGTGTCACTTATATTCATCTCATCCGAGGACAAATGTTTATTGGACCTAGCATTTCTCCTCACTAATTCCACCTGCGACTCCGGCGATGGGGTACTAGTGCATCTGAGGTGCTTTCTCTTCATCGTCCTTAGAGACTACATCTCCCGACAGAACAAACCAACCGTTGTCGTGGAATTCCTTGTCGCCAGACTCTGCGCGAGCGCCACGGGTCAGGAGCCTGGTGGGCTCGTTCTCAACCGACAGCCCATTCGATTTGTTTCTTATACCAACGGATGCTGCCAAAAGGTCAGTAAGCTCCATTACTGAGGGCAATATACGTGAACTTACTAGGTAGAGGCTTGGATGAGGCCATGTAGGCAAGTCCCAAAGCGAAGATCAGGCACTTTGCAGAGACCATGTTGAATGTAGATATATGGCGTATCAAGGCAAAGGAGAATTTGTGTTGCTGAGAAGACCAGTTTCTGAGGACGTGAGGAATGGCATCCTTATAGGCAATAGCTAGTGAGTGAGATGTCTTTTCTCCTCTGTTAAACAATGCCTGTGATAGCCTTGGTCGAGTATGACCCAGACCAGAGCACTGTTCGATACCAAGGTACCAACAGTGTCAGCAGCACATCAGGTTACATCAGGAAGTGTCACTTGGCCTGGAGTCATTTCACCATATCTTCCGAAGAAGCTGCGAAGCCATCCCTCCTCAATGACTGAAGCAGTGTTGCAGTCGACGCATGGGGATCCTTCGACGGGCGCAGCCGTACGCCCAGGTGTCCACAAGCTCGTGATATTTGACAGATGTCTATGGATGGCAAGGGCATAGATTCGACAATCAAAAGTTCCCTGCAGAGGGAAGGGTTGCAGCAAGAAACCAATATCTTCCTAGGCCTGCATGGGAAGGCGTACGAGGGCCCCTTGGTGATTGCCGCGTAAACGCCAGTTTAATTTTTAGTAGGGGCCGATACTACGATGATAACACAAGCCGTCGGATGTTGTCGATATTTCGGTTCGGCATTGGGTTAGCTAGCATGAATATAAGCATTCTTGTGACCACACCCGATTCGTTTGTCCGTAGAGGGTCGCGGCCACCTCCCCATTCCTGTTCTTATCCTGTCTTCTTCATCTCTACTCTGAGTAGCACATTCAAGAAGCTTTCCAACACAAAATCCCACCTTCACCGTCCCTACCATACTCACCGGCCATGGGTAACAAATTCAGTGGCTCCTATGAGCATCTTCTTGAGAATGACAAAGACCCATTGCCTGATGATGGGTTCTTGACTAGAAAAAGACGCCGTGGTTGCGCAGAAATTATCTACTATTGCTCAATTTCATTCTTTTCGTTTATGTTGCTGGAGTAGTCACATTCAACACGGTCAAGTTCCTTTCTCCAACCGGTGTCTGCAAAGCCAAGGACGCCCATTATAGTACGTACGAGAGGAACTCTTGTGTTCATTTGTTAATACTTCATAGGGCTGCCTGAAGAATCTATCACATACGAGGAGAGACCAGAGTGGGACGAGCCAATGCATCCCTGGAATTTGCGGCCATCACAAGCGCTTGATGATGCTTGGAATGACTTGCTCTACGGTAAGCAGCACTCCAGTTGTATCATTCCAATACTTGCAGCTAATCAGTCCATAGCTGTAAATATCAGAATCACTCCCGAAGAAATGGCGTTGCAGGGTCACAACGTCACGAATCGCATCGAGGTCAATGGCGGGGACTACTGGGGAATCATGGGGATTCACCACCATCTACACTGCCTTGATACGCTACGCAAAGTAATCCATTGGGACTACTACGAGTCCAGAGTTCACAAGCACCCAGGCCTTGAGAAGCGTGGCTACGATAAAGATCATTCTGGTTTGTGCTATAACCCGACTCACAACTTTCAGGCTGAGGACTTATCATGCGCAGATCACTGCATCGATGCGATCCGCCAGGCCCTCATGTGTCATGCCAATACAGAGATACATTCTGGTGTGTGGACCTACGATCCCAACGTCCCTAACCACGTTAAGCTCGCATCACGCGCAACGACAACATGTGTGAAATGGGATAGTGTAGATGCATGGGCTAGAAAAAGAGCACTTCTCCCGGGCCACTTTACCTTCCGTCCAGTTCCTTTCGATCGAGTGGCTTAGGCTTCACGTTTGGCTTTAGGGAGGTGCCTTTCTTTGGTGTTTTGTTATCACACAATTGGGAGGTATGGTTGTGATCACATGAGTAGTTTACTGATAGTCTGGAAAGAATACATCATCTTTGTTCAGCTCTGTTGTAACTTGGTTGCTGAATGATACACGTGCAGAAAACCATGTACTTTGGTCCATCCAATCCTCAAGGAGCAGAATTGGATACCTACGCACGCCTGCTGCCTTTCAAGCCATGGATGGTCGAATGCAGGTGTAAGTTAATCTAGGTTATCCCCTTGGTAGCGCTTCTGTACCTGAACCCTTCTTGATCAAATGCAACAAAATGAAGGATTGTCGTCCTTCCGGGTTTGTCGCAATACATCCGCACCCCTTGCAAGGTGTGCGTCACATCAGTGACATACAACCAACTTGTTGATTCATAGTAGCCGGGCACAGTCAAGTTGTTGGTTCACGGTAGCAGGGCACAGCCAACTTTTGGCTGGCTTGACTGCAACTCGCTTTACCGAGAGGCATGATAAATTGGCCAATCAGGCATGACAGTGTGAATGTAAGCATATTACCATTGTTGAAGCCTTGCTTAGTGTGTCATTGGGGCCAACTTCTATTGTGTCATCGAGCTTGAGGGGTCGGTCGAGTCACAAGAGCAGATTATCATCACATTTATCAGCCGCATTAAGTTGTTGGTTTGTTCAATGTAACCCAACTTAGCTTATCTGTACTGATGGTACTCCTATACGTTGTAGATAAAGTAGTATAGTTCCATCAGCACCTCGTATCACCTACCTAACTAGTATAAGAATACTACCATACTCGGAGCCTTGCGTGCCGTCCCTTCGGGGGCCGAAGCAATGTGCCGCCGGAACACCATGACTCGCCTGAAAAGGAGGGCCTATTAGGCGGAAGCGACACACCAAGCACATATATTGACTGGTGTCTGAATTCCTCTGTTTCTTAGCATCGTCTTACCAACCCCTTTTGGATGCCTTGTGTTCTCGGAACCAACCGACTTGTAGGGTGGCCTTGCCAATGTTGCTCCTGCTACTGAGAAAGTAGATCCTTGCTATGTCCCACTACCCAACGACTGAAGGAGAAGCACCTC
The DNA here is from genome assembly GCA_020081605.1 of Albifimbria verrucaria. Lineage (NCBI taxonomy): Eukaryota > Fungi > Ascomycota > Sordariomycetes > Hypocreales > Stachybotryaceae > Albifimbria > Albifimbria verrucaria. Next base: position 132,008 of record JAHREC010000016.1, read on the forward strand.
ACAATGGTGCCGGCGAGGGAATACCTTGCAAAACGGTACAATCATGATCCACATTGATCCCAAATCTTCTTCCATCAACTCTAACAATGCTCACAGTGGTACAAAGTCATTGGAGACTTAAAGAATTCCAAACAAGTGCCCTCATCTGTCTTCATGGAGGCCCTGGCGCTGGCCATGAATATTTTGCCTCATGCATCGACCTTTTCGAGATATATGGCATTCCTCTCGTCTTGTATGACCAGATTGGCTGCGGACGGTCGACCCATTTCCGCAACAAAATCGGAGATGCTTCATTCTGGACTTTTCAGCTTTTCATGGACGAGCTTGACAACCTCATTGATCACTTGGACCTCCGGGGTGGTTTCTCCATACTAGGCCATAGCTGGGGCGGCATGCTTGGCGCAGTCTATGCCGCGACTCACCCAACCGGTTTGAAGAAGCTGCTACTTTCGAGCTCTCCAGCTAGCATTCCCCTTTTCGTGAAAGCAGGCAAGATCCTCCGATCTCAGCTGCCCGATGACGTTCGTGACATTCTGGAGAAAGGCGAGCAAGACGGAAATCTTGACAGTCCAGAATATGTGCGAGCGAGCGCTGTCTTCTATTCCACATACGTCTGTCGACTGGATCCCCGGCCTGAACCGATTGAACAGGGTTTCAAAAACCTAAAGGATGATCCAACAGCATACCTTACAGTGTAAGCATTCCGTCACGCGATGGTGTCTAAATTGATAGTTACATAACACATCTACCTACAGACAAGGGCCATCGGAGATCGTAATCACTGGTAGTTTAAAGGACTGGGACGGAACTGAAGATGCTAAGAAAATCGCGGTAGACACCTTGATCTTGACCGGAAAGTATGACGAGATGCATGAGATTTGTGTCGAGCCATGGTTCAGGTACATCCCCGTGTGAAGTGGAGGATCCTTGAAAATTCGAGCCACATGGCATTCTGGGAAGAACGCGCCCATTTTATGGAGATGGCAGGAGCATTTCTCGCAGGTTACTAGGTTCGGCGCGAGCAGTATCTCGGAGGAGCCCTTGTATGCTCTTCCCATTAGACAGTGACCACTAACTGGGATCGTATGCAAGGGAATACACCCGCCTAATTGCTTACAACTCCGTGACTTCCTTCCTTTTTATTATCTTCTGTCCTGAAATTTTAAGAGTGAGCTAGACAACCGCGTGTGCGGGTTGCCTTACCTTGCCCAGCGACAGAAACAAAGAAATGTTTTGGTTCACTAGGCTTTCTTGGCGTCGCTGCCTTTCGAGCCATTCACAAGACAAGCCCTTGGGTTCCGAGGTACTTCATATGCTATTATGTAGCAGCCTCAGCTCGTCCCACGATCTCACCTCCTCGGACGGTGCTTCAAGTTAGATTTGGGGCTAGGGCCAGATAGGGGTTCCTTCCGCGGTTGTGTTAACGTCGGGTATGTTGTTAATTTTATCTCGAGAATAAGCATAAATTCTAATTCTGTTCTTGATGTAAATTTAAATCTCTCGCATGTCTCAGTATACTTCAATTAATAAAGTTTGATAGGGTTATATAGAATAGTGTTTTTAGTATCTCATTGAATGTGCGAGGGGCACATCTACATAATGGACCCGCAAGATCTTAGTCAACATGCCGATACATAAAGAAACTTGATATCGCTCAATTGATGGTAGATATGCTATGTAGATCTTTGTAAGGTCAATAAATGATAGGACTTCTATCACCACATAATTTGCTAGCTAGCCAATGTCTCCCGTTTTCCCCAGTTTTAATAGGATGAGACCCATGTCTATCATGTAGATGTGCCCCCGCACATTCGATGAGATCTAATCGTTATCTTGTCACTCAAATAAACCAACCCACGGGAAGATCGCGTGAACCCTTTCCCTCAAGTAACTACTTCGTACAAGTCAGGACACGCGTTGGTCTTTGTCAGGCCGGAGTGATCCTGGTTACACCTGCACAGGTGGCGAACTGCAGCCACATTCCCACCGTAATAGCAGCTAGAATACCAAGTCAGGGATAAACTAGCCGGCGTCCCCCTCAGTCACCGAGCTGCCTCACCGCCATATCCAAGGACGTCATTGGTCCAGGTTGGGCCGTGTTCACTTTCTGGGCAAGAATTTGTTAGTTGTCGTGTGCGGAGTGCATACGAAGAGACATGGTTTGTACTCCGACCAATTAGACTGCCGAGTGCACCATCCCGGAGAAGTCGCATACTACGCTGTGCCGGTGTTTGCCCCACACACGACCTCAAACGCTGCGAAGTTGCAGGGGATCTGACGCTGCCTGCTTATGTGTGCTAGCACATATGAATGCTTGGTCAGTAGTCACATAAATATGCTGTTGGCTCTACACTAGGAAGGCAAAGAGGCCAAGGTTGACAAAAGTCCCTAGCATGCAATTTTGGGGGCGCTGTTCAACATTTTGTGTCCTCTTTTCCACATTGATAAGCAAAACAAACAGAGGATCATCGTCATTGCTGTCGCAGCAAGATGCCGTGCGAAAATCTGCCAAACTGCAGGGGGTTTGTCGCAGCGTGTAGGTGCGAACGAGTGGGCAAGGCCGAATAACCATGGGCCAGAACACATCAAACCTACTTTAGTCTTATGGACTTTTCGGTTCAGAGCATATTTTCGAGAGCTGCATAAAGCTGGCTTGAATCTCTGCTGCCCTCCTACCCAATGTTTCACTTGGTTTCCCATAAGTCACTACTCAATCATTCACAAGCCTTTCAAACTATTACGTTAGTTTAGCTGCAATAATGTCGTCATCGGGAGCACCACAGTTGATTTTTGGCTGCGGCGGCCTTGGCCTTGAAATTGTTGGCGACGAGACAGTGAGCCAGCTCTTGCGCACCTTGAAAGAAGGCGGTGTCACGCGGATTGATACGTCCGCAACTTACCCACCCACAGACGTTGGTGCATCACAGCGTCTTCTTGGACAACATGGGGCCCCACAAATGGGATTCGCCATTGATACCAAGGTGTTGACCAGCCTCACTGGCAACTTCGATGGCACCCTGGAACCTGAGAAAATTTTCAGGTCCGCAACAGAGAGTGTTGAGTCTTTACAATTTGGAAATGGCCAGCGCATCCATGTATTCTACCTTCATGTTCCAGATATGGCTACCCCGCTGGAAGATCAGGTAGCGGCATTCGATGCTCTACACAAAAGAAAGTGTTTGAGAAGGTAAATGTTCTCCTCGGTTGGCGGACCTGAATAACTGGATTAATATGGATCAGTTTGGCGTCTGCAATCTCCCAACCCAACGACTGTCCGAGTTTATTGATGTCTGCGAACGCAAGAACTATGTGAAGCCTACCATTTTCCAGGGAGATATAATTTTATTGACCGCATGCACGAGGGCCCGACTCTTGGCCTTGTTCGTAAGCACGGGATGCAATTTGTGGCCCACAGTCCACATGCTAGTGGATTCTTATCTGGGGCCCTAACCACAGGACAAGTGGAAGGCACTCGTTTTGAAGAAGGCAACATCATGTCGGGTGAAGCTCGTCTGTATGATCAAGACAAATATCACTCTCTTGTACGGTCGATGGATGGTTTACTTGAGTCGCATGATATTACGAAAACGGAAGCAGCATTACGGTGGCTTTCGTTCCACTCTGACCTGACGCCTGAGGATGCCATCATATTTGGATCAAGCAAGATTCAACAGGTCGAAAACAATATTGCGGCTGTTAAGAAAGGTCCACTTCCTGAAGAGATTGTCACCGGGCTAAATCGCATCTATAATGATCTCGAATAGGTGTCGATAGTTGAATACAACGGCTTATCTACTTAGCTACACCTTTCTTAAAGAAGGCTCAATTTGTAGTTCATAATCTTAACCACCTAGACCTAAGAGCCGAGGCAGTTGATTAAAGTCAAGAGGTTGTAAACAAAGTATGCGTATAGACAATCGTTACAAGTGCATGAATGTCTTGAAATATTCTTTTCTATACGAATAGCTGATCCTTGGAGAGTTCAGGGTAGTCTGGATCGAAAGGCCACTAACAGCGCTGTGGGCCTTCCTACTCACTTTTCCCTCAAAATAGAAAGTCACAGTCTAATACTAACCTTGCTATAGTTCAAATCTCTGATAGTGGTTCTTAGAGGAGGGTAATTCCGCTTTAAATACAGGGTCCTGAGAAGATTCCAGAGAGCTGAAACCCAGGTTAGACTCATTTAAGCTACTCAACTACAATCGTTTCAATAAATGCTCATTCTGGTGCCTCTTTCTCATAACATCATGCTTATAATGAAATCCACTACATACCAAGATGACATACTATTGTCGTGATTAGCTAGGATAAGTGGAGGGTATATATCTGCTTAGTCTCAGATGAATATTATTTCGGTGGGGTTATACAGCATACAACGGAATTGCGCAAAGTCAAGGCAGTTATCATACTAAATGGACACTACATATAATTGTTACCGCCAAGAACATGACTCATCAGGCGCTTTCCTCGAATTACCCATATTGCGCGGCATCAACGAGCAATTGTGAAGGATAGCCAATATTTAACGTGATAAACTCCTGCAACCAACACTGTTTCCATCTAAGACTAATGCTCCTTAATCTGAGTCGGAAGGCATTGCCTCTGCTTTTTTGCCCCTTCTACACCAGAAAACCAACTGACGCGGTCCTTAACATATTGCTCAATAGTAGGCTTCAGCTTGGTCTCGTGCAAATTAAAGTCGTCTACAGTACCAAGACGAAGAATGCTCTTGCCAGGAAATGCCGCACCAACGCGATACATGAGCGTGCCACAAGTTGAACAGAAGTAATTTGTCATCTGCTTGTAGGAGCCAATTGTTTCCGATTGTCCGAAGGCCTTCAGGTTGTCGCGGCCGCGCAAGTGCTGCAGGTGCGTATCGGCGATGGTGAAGTTGGATGCGAACATGGACGCGGTGATTTTCCGACAGTCCACGCAGTTGCAGACAAAGGTGTTGATGAGACCAGGTCCTTCAGTAGGCTACAATCTGCATATCAGTACTGCGTGTAATCATACAGAATGAAACTTTCGACAAAGCCAAGCTTGCAGAACTTACAAATGACAATTGCACAGCACCACAGAAGCACGTGGCAGTTGCTTCTGTTTCGGTCGACCAGCCATCTCGAGCGAGACCAGCCAAAGGGATATAGGCGGTAGACTTGTCTGTCGAGGCCATTTCTGCTATTTGCTTTGTGCTTGGCGGGTGTTGTTGTCGACGTGAGAATTGTGCTTGTAGTATAGTGCTTTGCAGATAGCGTCTTGTTTTCAACTCATGGTTGTGATGGGAGGATGCTACGAGTTAAATAGTGTGAATATGGACATGGGTTGAGGCATGAAATAGGATTGCTTGGTAATGCGACGTAGTGTAGGGAGGGTTTGCGAGGTGATTGGCATTGCTGCTACTCTTTCTGCCAGTCGATAACCTGACTTTCTCACGGACGGAGACACGGTTGACGGAATCGCGGAATGAAATCCGGAATAACGGAGCTAGGACTTTGCGTCATGTAGAGGCATTTGACCAATGAAAGCGCCACTATTGGGAGTCCTGGCACGAATTCGCCCCACTATTTGATTTGTATTGGAACTCCGTGATTCCGTCTTCTGTCAGGTATTGTAAGATTGCATTAGGATTCATGAACAACAGTCTCCAAACCTCGAACTTGTTGAGCTATATATCTGGTTCTAGTTCCTGACATTTAGAAAATGTCTTCCACTATCTATTGTTCACATCCAAATCAAGTATGATAAACAGTCAGAGTGTTCATTAGATTGCACACTCTCATCGACCACTATTATCATTTATCATTACCTATCTTGGATTTATACCACCTCCACACATTGATAAATATCTCTGGGTTCAATTTTACGTCAAAAATGGCTTCCAGTAGTTACAACCCCGCTGAGACCAGGCTGTTCAAGCCTATCAAGGTTGGCCGCATGCAACTTCAGCATCGCATCGTCTTCCCTCCCTTGACCCGTAATCGAAACGACGATCAGCATACGCCTCTTGACTTCATGCAAAAGTACTATGGAGACCGTGCTTCCCAACCAGGCACACTAGTCATCTCCGAGGCCACTTCCATCTCCCACCAAGAAGAGGGACAGCGCAACATACCTGGTCTTGTTAGTGATCGTCAGGTAGATGCCTGGAGCAAGATCATTCAAGCTGTTCACAATAAAGGATCCTTCTTCTTCCAACAAATTTGGGGCCTCGGGCGAGCATCCACCCCGGACTATATGGTGGAGAAGAATCTTCCGTATCGTGGCAGTAGTGGCGTGCCAATAACGCCTGATGCAGTCGCGCCTGCGGAGATGACGGAAGAACATATCCTGCAAACTATCCAAGATTTTGTTGAAACATCCAAGAGGGCGATTCAGGCTGGAGCAGATGGCGTTGAGATCCATTCTGCGCATGGCTATCTGCTCGACCAGTTCCTGTCTGGCAAAGTCAACCAGCGCACCGATAAATGGGGTGGTTCCATTGAAAACAGGGCACGCTTGACTCTCGAGGTAGTCAAAGCCGTTGTCCGAGCTATTGGCGCCGAACGGGTGGCTATTCGCCTTTCGCCGTACGCCTCGTTTCAGGGCGCCGAGAAGACTGACACGGTAGAACTCTATTCGTACATTATCGACGAGCTCAAGAAGATGAAAGCCGAGTTTGCTTACCTATCTCTCGTGGAAGCAGTCGGAGACCCTGCTAGCCTCATCTTCAATGGCAAGGGAGTAAACCAAGGGATGACGTTGGATTTCATTCTGGAATCTTGGAACAATTTATCTCCTGTCCTCGTCGCCGGAGGCTACACTCCACAAAGTGCCGCGCAAGCTGTGGAGGAGCACTACCAGAAGTGGGACGTGCTCATTGGTTTCGGTCGTCATTTCCTTGCAAACCCCGATCTGGTCTTCAGGATACAGAACAATATTCCACTGAACAAGTACAACCGGTCTACTTTCTATCTCACCATGTCGGAGGTGGGATACAACGACTACCCCTTCAGCGAAGAGTACGTTCGGACACATTTGGGACAAAGGAGGCGGTAATGATAGACTCTGCAAATAGTTTCAAGGTGTTTTCTTAAGAGGCAACAATAGTATAGAAGGATTTTGACTTATACTTTTCATTTATCAACTTATGCACTCATTTCTTAGCCTCAGCTGGCTCATTGTTGCTGAGAGCATGCCACTCATCTCCAGGTCAGGGTTATTCTATACATCCTGGTAAGATAAATGACGTCATACGTCTCTTACCCTATAGAAAAATAAATCTGCTGTCTTACATTTCATGGGAATTTTTACTTGACATTGTTATCATACTATACTGTACTTCTATAGGTTAATAGGAAATTTTTCATGCTAACAGTTACTATAAAAGTGCCGAAGAAATTTATCTAGCATGAACGCATAAACGTTGAAGGTGGCCAGAGTCTTTAAGTAAGTAGCCTGGAAAGTCTTTAGTTTCCGGCTTAATCTGTGTATGCGTCATTCTTTGTGCCTCCACAAGGATCAACTTACGTTTACCAACCATAATCTTTGGTGGCCAACAAATTATGTATGGCAGTATGTTCCACACTGAAACATATATATATATCTTTAACACCATCTTAAATGCTCTAAAACTGTGGGTAAAACAACATATAATTGACATCTTTTGCGCAGAATCTATCCGCTTGGACTGAGCGTCGCACTCTGAAAATAGTCGTATTACTAATCGCACATCATCATCCAGCTTTCAATGCCGTGCTTTGTTTCGTACCTCAAGTCCTACATGCCCCCACCCCCACAACCTGCACACCTCAACCCCATCGTACCGTGATTCTGCTCGTCCAACAGCTTCAGGTTCAATGCATGCGCTCATGCACAGGGTTTCACCTCAATCTGGAAGTAGCGCAGCCACGGGTCAGCATGTTATGCAACGGAGCCGAAAAACTGTCTCGCGGGCCTGTGATTGGTGTAGGGTGAGGAAGATAAGGTGCGACAATGGAGACCCGTGCAAAGCCTGCCGCCAGAGACAGGCGGATTGCACACACAAAGGAATCGATGAGCCAAGAACGCTGCCAGGAGCATTGAGGTACCGCGCTATGTTGATATCTAGCCATGCAGCAAAGTATCTAACTCATCCTGTGCAGAGAGATTGACAGACTGAAGCTCCGCGTAAAGGAATTGGAAGCTGAAGTTCAACTACATCGGGCTGGAATGGGTGCCACGGACTCGCTGCCAACCCCAGAGCCCGCCATAGACACGGGCTCAAGACGCTACTCTCACCAAGGGTCTACGCAGTCGCTCCCCTCTTTAATGTCTTCCATGTCCTCGAAACATACATGGGAAGGCATTTATGTCGCTGCCTCCAAGTCAGACCAGCCGTCCTACTATGGGCCTGCATCTATGTTCTACTTTGTCGGTCGCATGGGCCGCTATCTAACAAAAGCGCTTCAGCAACCGCACATTGACCGTAATTTCCAGCCCCAGGGTGCAAGCAAAAACATGCACATACGGAATGTAGAGGCAGGCGAAGCTGTAACAAGCCCTGATAGCGCCAGCTTCACCGGCCTATCACGTGTCCATGAGGAGGCTTTGTTCAAGTTGTTCTGGGAGGGTTACCACTGCCTATATCCCATCCTCGACGAGACTGAATTCCGGAAATACTACGCTTCATTGTGGGAACCATCCCAGCGAGAACGTGTGCAATCTCCTCTTGTTGACATCATCCTCGCGGTGTGCTTGCAGTATGGTTACGCCTTTATTCCCCGAAGCATTGCCCATCCCGCGGACCGTGATCCCTCTTTCGGTGATGCAGCAGTGGCTGGAAGGTGGTATTATCGCCGGGCACAGACGCTTCTCACTGCTGAACTCGAGAGCCCAACCTTCAAAACTGTACAGTGCTGCATTTTCACCAGCATCTACCTTTGCTGTGCCTCCTTCCAGAACATGAGCAGTGTAGTTACGGCACAGGCCGTCAGGACGGCGCAGGTTCTAGGTCTACATCTGGAGCCTCCGGCTGATGCACCTCGCGGGGAGAGAGAACTCCGTAAGAGGCTATGGTGGGCAGTATGGATTCTCGATGCCAAGTCGTCCTCCAAGATGGGCCGTCCTTTTCGGCAGACTCGTCCCAGTCGACGGTGTCTTTGCCCTCTGATGACTTGGACTCTGCATCGCACAACAACGCGGCACTGGGATCTGTTGCTCCTGACCTGACGTGGTTGACCTACTTCCTTAACCATACAACATTGTTCGGAACCATGGTTGATATTTACAAATCATTCTATGCCAGAAGCTGCGAAATAATACGTCAAAACAATCTAACATACATTTACTCGGACCCGCATGCGCTGGAGGCCTGTGCCAAAGACCTTGCCGCCAGGATACCGGCTATGAAGGATTGGGTTGATAGTTTGCCAGATCAAATGAAATTGCCCCGTCGCAGCGGCGCCGAACCCTTCACAACAGATCGCTCAGGAGTTAAAATCGACACACTTTCGCCAACATGGCTGCAACGACAACGATTCTATCTTGAGTTAACATATCACTCGATGCTTGTGAGCCTTACACGCCCGTTCATAAACTTTCACTCCAGCCAAGACACATATACCCCGGTCACAGAACGCCAGGCAAACATTTGCGTCGACCACGCCATCACTTTTACGCTGATTATGCATCAAGTCAACACAGAATCAGATCTTATGAGTGGTTGGACAGAGTTCTTTATTAACCAATGGAACATTGCCGTTACTATGGTCGGTTTTGTTCTAGCCAATCCAGTTCACCCCACAACCCCCAAAGCGCGCCAGGCTCTTGACAAGGCTATTGCCACCTTTGATATGCTCGGTTTGCACTTTTCTGTCAGCGCCGATGCCGCTAGAATTATGAGAGACCTTGTTGGCAAAGCGGATATTCTGGGGGAGGCAACCAGAGTGGTATTCTTGTTGATCACGCAGGGCTCGACGCGACTCCGAGCATAGCTTATGATGTTGGAGATCAAAACAACGACAGCTTGATGTGGCTGGATCCGAGCCATTTTGGTGGATCTGGATCGTCCAACGAGATACTGGATTGGGCGTTGTCAATTGACTCGTTTAATAATTACGAGACTTTCTTTGACACTAGCTACATTGGAAATCGGTAGCTGGTAGATGATAATGTCTCTTTTAGACTATGGAGTCTGGATTCAAGCCTGCTGCAAAGTACGGCAGAGAAGCAAGCTCGCTATTAGGACGTTTGACTGGGTCGACCGACTTCTTGGTAAGGCGTTACGAGGAGTACTGCCTACGGAATGATAACGGACTGGAGGCACTTTGACTTTCCAGTAGCTGACGAGTGAATGGGTACTATGCGAGTTGCATGTCCTGGCGAGATAAGTATATACTTCGAAAGGAGAGGGAAAGAATAAAGACCAATCAGCTAATAGGAGGCGTACTCGTCTTACAGTGTGGACTTTTAGCCCGTGTATTTCCAAATATTCTAATCAATCTCTTCTATTAATTTCTTCTTGATGTAGATATACCAGTTTAATACCTACTATTCTTCTTTTTAAGAGTTTTATAGTGAGTATCTAAGACTTTATGCTGGATCCAGCGAACTGCTCATTAGTAATCCAGTGTCTTAGATATTTTAGTGACTAGGCTTATAATATTAATATCAATATAAATAGTAGATGAAGTTTAAAGAATAACAAAAGGTCAGAAAGCGAATATATATATGTATATATAAATCAAAAGTTATATTAGTAAACATAGAATAAATACTAAAGTATAGTTAATCAAGGGCTATCTGCTACAGTGAACGCCATGTGACCGCTATCTCTTGCATCTAAAATCCAATAACCGCTAATATGAGCTGTAGCATTGTCCAGGTGGCGGGGAGAGCCTGGATAACTATCAACAAAGGGTAGCCGGGGACTATTGTTTGTACCATTAACATTCCGCCAAATTTAGTAACGAGCTTTTTTATATCCGTCATCAACGACAGGTAACTTGTTAATATGAAAATACCAGAACCAGGTGGTTGGGATTAAGAACGTGCAGATGTCTAGATCGGACCTGCGTTGAACGAATTTGTCAAGAAACTTTTGAAGCGGTTCCAAAGGTTCGTCATTTGGGAAGTACGCAGTGCCGTGGAGGTAGACATGGAGATGACGCAAGGCCGGAAATTGTGATGATAGAACCTGTAGGAAATCACCTAAATGTGCTTCATCAAGAACTGGTTTGCCTTCTTCAAGGCTGTAAGATTCACGCAGTTTCCAAGTCATTTCCAGATAATGTATCGAAGCAAGTCGTTGTGGTAGAAGGAACCGCGATATGTTCAATATCACGGGTTCGTCCATGAGAATAAAGGTGTTGGTTGAATATAGCACCTCAATACCCTCGGCATAGCTGTACGTTTGTTGGCAAACTTCCCGCATTGGCATCTGAAGGCACTAACTTTTGTCGACAGGAAAAAGCCAGCCCATTATTCCAATGTAGCAGGCACAGGGCTCGTTCGGACTCCTCCACGCGAAGCAATTATTCGCTTGACCGTTACGGCAATTGTCGGCCCATAACCCTCGCTACGACTCTTTGGCCCATACATTCATCCTGTCACATCTTATTAGAGGATCAGAGGCATTAGACGCAAGACGATGACGGATGGAACTCCACCACTGCCATGACAGGGGCTGCTTTTTGTCAAATTTTTGGTGTTTTTGGTACCAATCTTTGTGGTGGTTGGCAATCCCGCCGTGGTTTTCAGGAATAACTTGCAGGGTTGCATTGGGATAAATGTACGAGAGGTTCAAGCGAAGGCCCTTGTCGCCAAAAGCCAGCCGAAGAATGTCTCGCCTGATATTGGTTGGGAGCCAGAAGAACGGGCATGACTCTTGGAACAAGGCGTAGGGGGCATCATTTGAGCCGCTGTGCCGAAACCCCGGCGGTGTGAGAGGTTGTGGTTGGGGAGTCACAGAAAAAGACGGTGGCGGTACGACCTCAGGTTCTTCTGGTTCTTCTCGGGTCCGAGAAACAATTGAATATGATGGTGAGGATGCACTGTAATGTGGCGATGTTGGCGACGACACTTCTGGTTCATGAGCTGGTACGGGGCTTGCGGGCCGTGATTGACGTATGAGCTCGGTTGGGTCTTGAAGCGAACAGAACGAAGGGAGCGGCTGGCGTCAAAAGATGAGGGGATCTGAGTGTCATGGTCTAAGTTACTCCACCGTAATGCTTCTGCTAGCGATGGTGGTCTTGCTGGATGTGTAATTTTTTTAAAAAACAAACACATCATATGAATTGAACATTTTAGGCTGTTGCCTTGAAGCGCTATTTCTCAACAGACAACATGGAAACCATGAACCTTGTTAAAATGTGGGATACCAGGTTAACCAGGGTGTAGATATCATAGCCACGATCCAATAGGCATGAAAGGATGGTTGGGACGCTCTCAATATCAAAGAAGAAGTAATTGTTACCAGCCTAAACACGCAATCGTTTCCACAACTTGTCAATTCATATTTATTCCAAAGGTCAGGAGCCATGAAGATCCCCGCTGCGATTGAGACTGTCCCTCTTCTTGCCCTCCCCGTGGGCTGCTGCCCTCGCCGAGGCTGAAGCTTCACATTATACCACTACTTTCCACCCTGTTGGGACATCTGGGTCTCCAGATACCATCGTCGACGATTATGGAAACACAGCCTTTTCCACAACTTCTGGGGATGGCGAAATGTCACTCCTCTGCAAATTCCAGGCCTCGTGTAATACGCTCTAGCTCCATAACAAGTACGACAATTTCATGTACAGTCAGTGTAGACATACAACGGCTAGAAAAGACTCACACATATCGATTTGGACCATTGCCTCGAGAACCAATGCAGTACTCTAGTACCTAAAAGGAGGTAAGTTCAGAAGCATACAAGCCCGACATTTCCTCTGGAAAGGCTCCTAAATGAGGCATTAGAGGCTGTTATAGTGGCTCCTATGCCCACAAGTACTGCATAGTGAACAATAGTCTGTGTACCTGTTATGTCCTTGCGTTATGGAAATTGCAAAAATCGCTCTCAGTTATTTATAATTCAATGGCATGTTTTCTGCCGTCATGTTTTCTCTTCTCCTGTTATGGTTCTCTTGGTGAGTTCTGCTATATGCGCAACTGTACTACTCCGTCTCCACAGGCACCTGGAATCATCTGTTTCCCTTAGGATCTGCGTTTTTATGAAGTGAAGGGACTGCGGTGTAATAACTAGTTGGTACACTATGATCTTCAAGATAAAATGGGACCTGACTCTCGAGCCAACAGACCACACGCGTCGAGGTTAAATTGACCCACACGCTTTCTGTTTCAGGCATGGGTGAGCACAGATCTACAAGAGACATGTGCGCATTTTAACTTTTGGGGGCACAGGGGCAAATGAATTTAGCTCGCATGATAGTCAGGTTCAAAGCACGGCCCATTGGCCATGTTATTATTATCCGTTGTACGATGAAGCAGTCAGCCAGGTAGGTTTGCCATGGTCTTCTAATAGCCTTAGTGGAGGGCAAGAAGAAGACAAGAAGGCCACAAAGGCTTGTCTCAAATGCCATTATGCATCAACAAATGATCGCTTACGCCGTGTCGGAAAGGATAAAAATAATAGAAGCAACAACACCTATAAAATATTCCCATAACTGGCGAATAAATACAACTCCTGTGGATTGACTTTTCGCCAAGCGCATGATGCGAGCTAATAAGTTACGTTCTAGATCATGGCCATGTGGCAGGGTGACATGCTAAGCAGCCCATGCGAATGCCTCACGGTGCAAGATTAGCAATTCGCACCTTGAGATGATAAGTTTGTAGACGAGTTGAAGCGAGCTCCCGTGCTTGTGAAATGTTTTTACCTCGTGGGGAGGAATATATCACTTCTGAAAGTTCCTCCACTTACCTTCCTGAGTCAACGAGGTCTAATCTTCTGGGTCTATTGTAGTATACCCAATGACTTGATGCAGAAGTATAACTCCTTGCCGGTTCAGTCTTTAACCTTACCCTCTACTGCATCGTCTACTCAGTTCACCATCGCATGGGTGTCGACCTTCGGCTCATTTGTTGCGTTAAGACCGCTTCCTTCCTTGCGGAATCGGGCTTGCCTACAGCTGTTGAACTGGCGCAAAAATACACACGCAGTTCAAATGAGTAATACAAGCTGCGTTCGACACATTCAAATAGTCACATTCATGTAGAAATGCTCTGAGTGACCTGATAATGCCGCTAGCGGCAGCTACTTACTTTCTTTCTCTGCGCTACATTTTTTAAAGCGGCTTTTGTTTTTTCCAAAGAAAACCTAGCATTGTCGGGTGCTATATTGCTCCGTTGTGCGAAGATGGTTTTGTGGGGTAAAGGGTAACGAGCTCTTAACGGATTGCTTTATTCCTAGAAACTTGTTTCTCGCCATATTTTCTGCTTATTGAGCATTGAATCAATATGCTATAAAAAAGGTTATAATACCAAAAACCGGACCGGACTAAGATTCATGACGATTACCTACCATGTACATTTTTGTAGTTCATTTGTCATTACCTGGTTAGGCTTCTTTGCGAACCCGCGCTGACGATCGGGATACTCTGCCAAAGGCGGTCAAGTAACACTCAAAGGAGGTCAGTGAACATCAGGCAACAGTGAGACAGATACAACGAATCAAGCATACCGTTCCGCAATTATGAGTGGAACTCATAAGGGATTCTACCGGCTCTTTTACAAGGCTGGAAAAATATGGTTTTATAATGTATTTTGACACTATGTCCGGCGCTTCGGAGACGTATATTCCACTATTCCCAGCCCCTGAGACTACGTTTCTATTATCATTTACAGCATCTTAGGTCAACCCGTTTCCTTTACTAAGAATGAAAATGTCCTGGCCGATAAGACAGTATAATATGAAGTCCCAGAAGTACACCCAAATATGCGCGTATGTGGGCTTCGGCCTTTGTGAAAGAATTGTCCATAAAAAACGTGGAGGTATATCATCTTTCGATGCTGCAAAATCTCAGCTAGACTAGATTCTCGTTTAAAACCCTTCTATGTAATGAAACCTGATCTTATGGCGTCTTTCGTAGCCAGAGTTTTCCACCCTCGCCGTCCAAGACTTGTACCTTGTTACTCGTATCCGCACGACTTACACATTTGCCTCGAGGGCAGGTACTTTTTGGTGTTGCTGCAGGTGCAGTAGATCTCGCAATTTTGCAGGACCCCTGGGGGCATGTGTTGCCATCCCCGGTGCAGTACATGCTCTCGCCCCAGCAGACGCAAGAGCAATTGGTCTCGCACGCCTCCTCGCTAGCGCCATCAGCGCAGTTGATTTCCTGAGCAACGACGCCGGTGAGGAACAGGGTGCTGCTCAATGACATGATGACTGTTAAGGCAGAGAGTCTCATATTTGCTGATTGTGTAAAGGGTTCTTGTTCCTTCTTTAGGTGATCTTCTCTAGTTGACGTTGTGTTAGAAGCTTCATTATTTGGGACTACACGCTCATTCTTACCTTGCTGTTAATCCTGCAGGACCAAATCTGAAGATTCTGTTCTTGATACTAAAAGCGATCAATATAAGGCGGACAGATGAGGTCTTTTTATAGCCGGTGGTTCTGCTCTTGTTGAATAATTTACGGAGTAACCAGACATGACTGTCTGCGTGCTCAGACAGTCATGTCGTATTAGGAGCTACACCCTTGTTGACTTCTACCCTGTGAATCATCTGAGCGTATTTTGGCAACTTTGCGTTAGCATTTCTCCTGGGGGTATTTGATGGCATCTTGTATCACAGCGTGTCAACGTCTATGGATGATCCGCCTCGTTGTCTGACCGATACTGTACTTCGGAACCGCGAACCTAGTTCAAGTTTGCCTGCGCACCCCACAGATGTCAGCGGCCCCCAGTCTCACGCGCGGAGAACCTGCTCCGTGGATCGACGAGTTCATTGTGAACGCGCGCATCTGTTCAGGGTGCTTAGCACACCGAAACGAGTAATACGTAGATCTTTGTGATGTCATTTCAAGTCATACCAAGTCATTCAAGGTCTTTTCAAGCCATTCCAAGAGCAAGTCCATAGCGGTGTTGCAAGCATGCCTGGGGCGCGAAATACTCCCATTAAAAGTAACCGAGGAGATAACATCAGTTCTCAAGTCTTCCCTGCCTCTTCTACGCTTCATCAACCCCTTGCAACAAAAATATCAATATGATGGAGTCAGTCAACCAGATTTCACTGAGGGAAGCACCCTTAATAATGACATTGTCCGAGAAACGGGTTTTAATCACCGCGTTGCATATTGGTGATGGCTTTCTGTTGTTCGCCTCTGCGAGTGGATGCGTCTACAGAGTCGACCTAGTGACGGAGTCCGTCGAGGTACTCGTGCAAGTGAAAGACGTTTGGAGCCTCGCTTGTCGGGATAGCAACGTTATATTTGGCAGTTTGAATGGCGAAATCTATGTTCTTGACATAAAGACCCGGTAGGAGCCTTGTCGGCGAGCTATCATCTGGATCATGAGCGAACGGCGACTAAGGAATACTATTAGAGCAACCTTGAATACAATCAAAGCGCACGACTCGGCTGTACGCTGCATTGCAATCCTTGACAACGGGACCGTTGTTTCCGGCTCGCGAGACGGTACTATTCGACTCTGGACCCTTGAATCTGACCAACTCGAGTTACGCCGCGTTCTCCGCGGCCATACTGCCGAGGTGCGAAACGTCCAAGTTCATGGCGACGTGATTGTATCCGGCAGCTATGACGGAGCTGCTCGGGTATGGAATGCTGAAACAGGAGAGTGTTTACACATTCTTCACGGTCATCGGAGTCAAGTTCATGGTGTGGCATATGACGGGAAGAGGGTTGCCACCAGCAGCACTGACGGTGATATCCGCATGTGGGACTCGGAGACTGGGTAGGTCCTTGCTTCACGTCAGTCGAAAATCTCTTCTCTAACTCGATCCTCTTGTTTCAGAACCTGTACGGCCACATTCGTTGGCCACGGAAGCAAAGCTAAAAACGTATCGCATCTCCGTTTAGTTGGAGATTCTCTCATCTCAGGCGGTGCAGATGGCTCTGTCAAGTCGTGGTACTTGTCTCCGCTTGACGCCAGCCCCGGGAGCTGGCAAGCTCTGATGGCAATGGCACCGCTATCAGCACAATAAGGGTTCAGGGGGCATGCCATTGCCGGCACCACAGGAGGATCTGTCAAGATCATCGACTGTCAGTCCGGTAAGACACTATATACATGGACAGACGGGGCCTGTGGCATTGCCGTATTTCAGGTCGGCTTCACCCTTGAGCGCAGTCCAGTGGCGGTTTACCTGAAGGACGAGTCTGTTATGGTGACGGTGTTCTAGCGGCTGTACGGGCCTAAAGCATTTCGAAAGGGCCGGCGAAAGATTATTGTGGAACAGTAGCGATAAAAGCAGACAAGAATAATCGGACTTTCATAGCTAGCACCTATGTAGAACGTTGTGGCCGACGACGGTCGAAGCACTAGAGTAGCTGACGGGGAAGATCAGAGACTAATTCTTTGGTGTAGCTCCTGATACTTTGTGGCATTTACCGTTAAGTATGATGTTTATAAAGACAAGGAAAGCTATGCGAATAAATCTCAGAGCCTATCAAGCTTCAAGTATTCCGTTAAAGTCAATCACGAGTTGGGCCATCCAGAAGTGGCGAGGCGGTGCGCTTAGATCCCGAAGTCGTGATGATGTTCACGGACCCGCGATGATCCAACCAAAGCAGCTCACCTGTCGGGCTAGGGGGCAAATAAGCGCCAGCAGGGCGTCCATAATCACAAATCACAGACGTGGACACGGAAGCCTTTGCAGTGAGCAGGACAGTATTACCATTCCTTGCATCCAGGACTTGACGTAGACAACAGCGCCGCGTAGTGCAGAGCCGTAGCGGACCTAGTACTTGGACTCGAGTGGGGATCCCACGCCACCCGGCTCACAACGTTGATGCCACGAAAGGTCATCTACAAAAGCAGTTTGAAGTTTTCGAGATTAACTGAACCATCGGGTTCAAGATGCGCTCGAAATGGAAAGCTCACATACATTTCAGCTTAGACTTCACGCTAGGGTGTTGCGTTTTTCCGAGTTGAAGAACATCTGAGGCCACACCCGCACTGAATCGTTGCTGCGACTGTATATATATCGAACCGAGTGGTATGCAAATCGAAGGAACATTATGTGTTTAGCTCACGTGGTAATCGTAGAGTATTCTGTCGTTGTTGCAGGCCGCACTATCTAGCGCAGCAACCCTTGCATTCAGATTTAGTTGACCTGCGTTCCTTCGAGGTCGAAGTTCTAATTGATGACAAGGTTGATCCTACCCCCTAAGACTGAAGTTGAGGGCCTCGCTGAATGTTTACCCTGCAGGAGGGGACTTCGAGCGGCAGATTGTGGGGAATTATAGCCTATCTGGGGACCTGTAGCTGTTACCGAGGAAGGAGTTCTGATCGTTTTAAGAAGTTTAACCATGAAGGATTTGCTATATGAAGTGGGCCTCCGACCGATGATAGGGCTGAAGCACTTGTCTCGGTGCAGTAATAGGCGAACGGGTAGGGAATTGCATCACTTGGGTCAGTTGGGGTAGCTGAGTAGTGTGGATACGGAGAATTAATGTGCGACGATGCCTCGAATGTGTGAACAGCCAGTTCCTCGTTTCATCGTTACCCGAGCGAGTAAAAATATAAATGGAAAGCCACTGGAGTAGGTATCCTCCATAGCGACCATCATGCCTGTTGTGGTATGACTTGGATGGTTTGTGGGTCCTGCCTGGTCAAACATGCTTCTTAAACTTCTCGTCGCCTCGGGCGCACTTCTCACTCAAGCATATGCCATTGCTGTTGAGAAGGCTTCGCTGCGGGTAAATGGAGCGTATGATCCTCTAGATGTAGATACGGCTACTCCACGGCTCACATGGCGTCTGAACTCACCCAAGCGCGGCGATGCGCAGACCGGCTATCGAATTCAAGCCTCCAGTTCACCCAACTTTACCGAGGTAAACCTTTGGGATTCCGGTAAAGTCGATTCAAGCAATCCTTATGCATTCTACGCCGGTAACGACCTCAAGTCACGCTCTGGAGTGTTCTGGCGAGTTCAGGTCTGGGACGTGGACGGAGAGGTATCGGCATGGAGTACTCTTGCGAAATTTGAGGTTTCGTTATTGAATGCAGACGATTGGGAAGCGAAATGGATCAGCAACAAAAATTTTGAAACAGGAAATACCTCTTTGCCAGTCTTCGCAAAGGACTTTGCCGTTGACTGTGAGGTTTTCAAAGCGAGACTTTACCTTCTAGGCCTCGGCCTCCATATTCCTGAGATCAATGGTGAAGAGATTACAGACGAGGTATTGCAGCCAGGATACAGCACTGTTAACGACACGCTGCTGTATTCGACTTACGATGTTACCAATCACTTGGTAAAGGAAATAATGTGATCGGGGTCTCCCTAGGTAAAGGCATCTACAACGTAGAGAAACCACTGCTTGGACGCTATCGTAAATTCGAACAAGCATACCAAGAGTTGAGACTTATCGCACAGCTAGAGTATCAATGCGATGGAGGAAAAACAGAGAAAATTTTGTCTGACAACAGTTGGCTCACGTCAGTGGACGGGCCCTATTGGGAGACCTCTTGGTACGGCGGTGAAGAATACGATGCTCGCAAAGAGTTGACCAGCTGGTCAACTGTCGATTTTGACAGATCCAGCTGGGCAAAAGCAGATCTGACACAAGGACCGCCTGGTAAATTGGTTAGTCCCAGAAGTCCACCATTGAAGATCACAGAGACAATCAAGCCTGTTTCTGTGAAGAAGGTCAGTCTACATGAGCTCTGAATGATCAGGTGGGCATGTACTAATAATACGATACAGAACGACAAAGGTTTCTGGGTCTATGACTTTGGGGTTAATTTTGCTGGAACGTTTTCTTTCACAATGAAAATCAGAGGAGTATGCAACAGTACCAAGATGCTATCGATCGCTTGCTGACAGTTTACAGGGGAAGGTATCCGTATCACATTTTGGCCAGATGAACGCTCTGGGCTAGGCCAAGGAACAACCGGTGGCCCTATTTTCGATGCTTACACTATGTCCAGTGCCGAAACTCAGATATACTCCCCAAAATGGTTGTATCATGGATTCCAGTTCCTCGGTGTTAATACTACTTGGGAGCCTTCACTGGATGACATGGTCGGTTATGTGATTCGTGCAGAGAACGAGCCTGTTCTATCATTTTCTACAAGCGATCAACTTTTCAACGACATCCACAGGATAATCGATCGCTCAATCAAAGGCAATATGCATTCTGTTCTAACCGACTGCCCTCACCGTGAAAAGTATGGATGGCTCGAGCAGGACCATCTTGTGTTTGAGCCAGTGGCTCTCGGTTATGACATCCAAGCGTACGGCGATGATCTTATACGAAACGTCGCTGATGCCCAAGCCGAGGACGTTCCAGGCCTCATACCAGACATTGCACCGGAGTTTGGCAAACCCATGGGTGGTGGGTATCGGAATGATCCTAACTGGGGTGTTGCAATTATTAAGGTGCCTTACCTTCTTTACCATTATTACGGCGACATAAATGTACTTAGAATGCGTCACCGCTTTATGCGCGAGTACCTCGATTATCTCCAGCGACGTGCAAACGGGAACCCATGGCTTGATGACGGCGGACTCGGCGACTGGCTTGGGTTGGATAAAACAACGCCAAAGGGTTCAACATCTACTTTTGGATATCACCAAGCGGCATATTATTTATCGAAAGTGGAAGCTATTCTGGGCAATGATGTGGAGGCGGCCGCGTATGCTAAGTTGGCGCAGAATATCAGAGAGGGCTTCCACTCAAAATGGTTCAATGAAACTGATGGACCACATTATTGTGCCAATTCGCAGGCTTGCAATGCAATGGCTTTGGATATCGGAGCTGTGCCAGAGCATTATGAAAAGGCCGTTTTAAACGAAATCATAAAGTCACTAGAAGAAGGCGGTTGGCACATGACAGTCGGTGAAATTGCTCTGCCGAGTAAGTTCTGATCTGTTGAAAAGATTCATGAAACATGCACTTACACAACCAAAGGCTTGTTCCAGGTCCTCAGTAAAGGTCGCCGCCAAGATGTTCTTTACAAAATCATGACCCTACGAACCATGCCGAGTTATGGCTACCAGCTTGAACATGGTGCCACAGCTTTATGGGAACATTGGGATGCGGATACAACCGGTGGAAGCCTCAATCATTTCATGTATGTTGATTCGCCAATCCGAAGAGAATTTCAAAATCTAATACAGCTCATCAGGTATGGATACGGTGACCTTTGGCTTCTTCAGCTTTCTGGTCTCTCACAGAAGAACACATCCGTCGCATGGAAGGAGATTGTCTTTGATCCAATAATTCAAGGTGACTTAACATCAGCGGAGTCTTCGTACGTCACACCCACGGGCATTGCCTCTGCAAGCTGGAGTCTTCATGGTAATAACTTCACTTATGGCATCACTGTACCGGTTGGGAGTAGAGGATGGGTATACATGAAGGCAAATGAGATTTGGGAAAGCGGCTCGGCAGCTAAGCCCGGAGAGAATGGAATTATAAGTATAAAGAAGGGTTGCCAGAGAACAATAGTAGAGATCGGCAGTGGTAGGTATGAGTTCACGACGAAGTGAACTTGGCGAAACAGGATAGGAGTGTAAAGCTCATTCACTTCTTTCCTCCGCTCGTTACTGTGACTTCTCCATGAGATATATATATATGTCACTGAGAAACTATGCAATAGAGTTCGTAAGCCATTACTGCAGCGCAGTCCCTATAGGATTATAATAGACTGGAAGCATAGAGTAATATTTGAGTATTGCAGTTAATATATAGTTCATGAGAATATAAAAATAATACTAAAATAAATATAGACTTTTATATATATCTACAAGCCAAAAGCTATACGTTTATGTTTTTTCCGAAACATTATAATTATAATCTATAATAACTTTTTATAAATTATTTAAACTTTAACCCTAAGCCAGTAACCCAGTTTGTCTATGCTACTAATATATCATCGATAATTAGGATCTAATAGTGGTGATATACGACCAACATGCATATATTAGACCCAACGATGGCTATCTATCTAGACAGCATCGGGTGATCACCCAATCGCACTTCTGTCGCCAATATTCAGGGTATCATGTCCTCGCCTTCGTCGATCTTATAATCCGCCCCATGCTCGCGGAGCAACTTTACAACGGCTGTCGCCTCGTGATGAACAGCCCAGCGAAGGGGTGTCCAGTCGGACATGATGCTATTTCTGTCGAAAGCGTCGGAATCCACCTGCCAAGCAGGCGCCGACTTGTAGATGGCCTCTTTGGACTGGGTCTTGGCGATGGCCACGTCCAGCATTCCACCCCAGGCAATCCTATGGAAGGGATGCTGCCAGTAAGGCGCGCTCCCAACAAAGACCCGTGCCGGGCTCTCGATGGGTGGCAGTAGATGAGAGTACAGCGATAGGAGATGCCGTGCAAGCTGGGCGGCGCTGCAGTCTTCGTCCAATGGCCCATACCTCTCTTGGTACGCTGCTTCGGGCATCATAACCGGATAGAGGCGCCCACGGGAGGGCCATTTTCAGGCACTTTCATCCAAGGAGCCGGTGCGGGTCCTGGGGCCCGGTTCTCGGGTACGCTCGATTCATTTCTATCGTGATAGCTCCGAGAACATGGAAGATAGTCAATCCATGGGTGGTCACAAAACTCGTGCTGGACCCGAGAGAGAGGAGTAGGCGCGCCGATTTGACAGCAGCATACTCAGTCTTATAAACCCTGCTATTAGGGGCTAACGCACAGGCGAGAGGTGTCCATCCAGTGTTGCCAGAGATGTTCACATCAAGGCTAGACCCACGCGATAGCAGGTATTCGAGAGTTTTGTGCTTGCCGCCCGCCGCAGCATAGTGAAGGAGCGATTCCCCACACTTACTTGTCTGCATCCAGTCTGATTCCGCTGGAAGGTAGTAGCGAAGGAAGATGTCCGTACTGGAACCCTCGGCAGCCAGGTGGGAAGGGGTTGCCCCAAGTTATCTCTGATCGTAATGGAGGCACCATAATTAACCAAGAGGCGAATACTGGACTCATGGGGCTGGTAGCCTTGTAGAGGATCAAACTCTTGGAAAAAACAACCTCGGGTCGTGTCATAGGATCTGTGCTTAAGGAAAAGCAAACCGGTGCAGGGCCGTACTTCCATCCTCCCATTGCGTGTTGGGATCTGCTCCCTTTTCCAAAAGGGCCCTCAAGCCGCCCTGCTTGTCGATACCCTCTGTGGCTTTGCAGAGAAGATTGGAGCCCTCCAGACTGAGGTTGATGCCGCTGATATCGATCAATGTAGAAACTAGGCGGTAGTGTTGTTCAATATCATACTGGCTAAAGTAGACATGCTGCCCCGGGATATCCGGCACATTGATGCGGTCATCCATAGAGAAATCCAAAGCTTTACGCAGACCTTCCTCGTCAAACCGGACTTTTCTAATGAGCATCTCGACGACGTCGGCACGCCACCTCGTGGCTGCGCACACAAGACTGTTGAGCAGGGTGGCATGCGTCCATTCGAAGGCATCTAAGAACTCGGCCACTATGACTGTGTGCCCAGAGCAGGCGGCCTCGATTAGGCTATGCTCGAGCAGCTCCTGCTCGTCATGGCCGCAGATGACAATGCCTGTGGGTGTGGTCGCAATGAGTCGATCCACCAGGAGCCGCCAAATATCCCGGTTGCCGTGGGCGGAGGCGTGTTCTAATGCGGTAAGGAAACAGTGGCCTCTCGAATCGTCTTCTAGTGGGCTCATGTCAGCATCTAGCAAGATGCGCACTGCCTCGACATTGTCGTGCTGGATCGCAATGCTGAGGAAATTATCCTGCAACGTCCGGACATGAACATTGTCTGGAGAACGCTCAAGGTATTCTCTTAACAAATGCAGACGATTCTCGCGGATATGAGCCTGGGCCTGTTCGATCTCCAGGGTACGGCGAAAAGACCGCTCCTGTTCGGAATCTTCAAATTCCATGGTGATGGTATCTGGCACTTGGACTAGTGTGAGGCAAGCCAGTTAGATGGAGTGGTGATGGTATCCTATAGGAGAGAAACCAAGAGCGGGGTTTTTGTATATACTCTAGTCTATCTATCTGAGTCATCCCTTTGCCTTGGGGCATAAACGCTAAAAGAAGCAGCGGAACTGACATGACCGTATGTATAGCTTGCAACATTATCCTTTTCCCACTTGCTGCAACCTAGCTTTCTACCGTCACTCATTTTTCATCTTCCGTCTTATCATTCCACGAACGGATTGGGCACAAGCATTACCAAGTGTCCGCTACTAGCTTGTCCGGGCATTCGAGCGGAACCCTGCCAAGGGGTGGATTGACATGCAGAAAGAGCCCCATGGGCACCGCGCTCTGGCAGGCATCGTCTTGCAGCTCTTATCATTCTGGGCCTGAACATACTGGTCGCAGCGGCTCGTGGTGCCCTCGGCCACCATAGTACCCTCTGGGGTTGAACAACCTGGTCGGCGTACCCATTGCCGAACACTCTGGGTCCTTCAATGTCTTCGTTGCTGGGCGTGGAATTTATGGGCGGAGGAGGGGTAAACTTGATTCCTGGAATCTTAAAGTAGATGATTCGGCCTCAGAACGAGCTTGTGCTTCAGAGGGTGGTGCACTGCGAGTCCAAGCCTTAGTTCCACCCGATGGGTTTGATTCATGAGGTTCTGTGGCAGACGGCACCTCGACACAGATGTCGTATTTGGAATAAAACTTGTAAATAACCTCACACTGGTCCTGGAGGCAGAGCCTGGTGCCGGGTGACGCTGTTATGCAGTCGGTCAGCTCCAGGTTGAGGTAATACAGTCTGGCATCTGAGCAAGAGTAGCGCTCCGCGATACTCTTGCATGTGATCCTTAATCTGCGCTGTGTATTATCTTTCGGACTCGCAGCGGGCCTCCTTCGTGTTTTTGATGTTGATAGGCTTAGGAAGCACCGTAACAGGGTTGTCAACTGTGTAATCTGGAAACACTTGAGCCACTCATACGCGCTGGAGAGGCCTGGACCTCGGCAGGAACACTTGCTCTTATTGACAAACCCCAGCAAGCCTACAACTAATCCTGAACCCTAGGCCGAGCAGGAGGAGTATTGCATCATCTTCAGTTTTTCCCCGAAGCAGTACGAGAAAAACTCCTCTCGCGGCATATAGCTAAGCTTGTCCACGTCCTTGAAGGAGTCCATGATAGCGGGGCACAAAGCCTTGCCCGCTCGTGGACCCTCACAACGTATTCCGTAGCCTCTAATTACTCATGCAAAGATTGACGGCAAAGGCACTTTCTTCAAAGACGTATTTCAGCTCATATTTACAGCTTGTTCCTGTCACACCTAGAACGCAGAGATGTATCTCGGACGTCACATAATATATAATATAATGTAGAAGACAACCAACCCGCGGCATGCTAAAATCTGGTGGTTCGAAGTCTCTCACATCCCTAATCCATCTTTGCTTCGATTCAGCTAGTCTGTAAATACGAGACACTTCCAGCGAGCCTACCTGCTGACGAATGATCCGGTTTTCCATTCATCCTCGAAGACTAAGTTTCCTGCGCGCAAGTGCTGTGAGCTCCAAACTTTGGTCCGTATCTGGTGGGATACCCACGGAAGTTCCATGGCTGCCCTCCTGGACCCTGCCATAGTGTTAGCTATGGACAAAATGATTTTGATATTATTTAGAGGAGTTGAAAGTCTGGTCAAACTTTGACGCCGTGGTCGAGAAGTATTCGTACAATCTCTGCTCTATTGGCTCTGGCAATGGCAGCGATGTAAAGTGGAGTCAGTCCGTATTTGCTCTTAAGACTGGGAGAAGCTCCTTGTCGAGGAGTAGCTTGAATACTGTGACCTGACCAGATCTGACTGCAGTTGCAAGAGGAGCGAAGCCCGTTGGAGGGCATTCGTGATTGATGTTGACTCCGCTGGCCAGATACTTTCGTAGCTTAGTAGAGATGAGAGAGCCCTTACCGATGTCAAGGTGGATACTTTCGGTCATTTGAGAGTATGTTCAGAAAGATGATTTCTTGTTAATAACAGCATGAATATAATAACCTGGCCGGCTCTTATCTCCATGAGGAAGAATCCATGATATACGCCTTTTCAATGAAACCCTGAACTAAGACAATCTTGGCTGCCCAATCCATCCAACTTGTAGCCCTCCTCACTGAAAAGTCGGTGTAAGCGTAATAGTCCACATGGCTTAATAGATATCACCTCCTCATATTTCCATCTACAGTTCTCTGATGGCCTTGTTGACTCCGCACTACCCTTTTCTCGAATGTGGCATGGTCAGCAAACAAATGAGTATCAGAACAAGAATGATCATACCCCCAGGCCATGTGTCAGGTGGCATCGAAACGCTATGTTGTCTAGAATGGGCTTGAGTGGAAGTGCCGATCCAGTCTTGACCTCGACAATGCTTCTCCATTTTCTATTAAGATACTACTACTCTCTCAAGGGATCAACTATTTTCAAAACTAGTTACCCTATTCATAATCCCCACCTCCTTTTCTCCACGAGACTAATCCACCTCTTGCTGCCTCTTCAAAGTAGGCCTAGAATCTGAGTCGCCGGAGCCACAACTCTTAATAGCAAAGAAGACTTGCAGAAAATTGGAATTGGCTATACCCAGTCCTGGCTTCTCCGTTTGCATAATCGTGAAAACCAGTAAAGTAAACGATAAGAATATCCGTGATGCTGTAAATGTCAACGAAGACCATCGTACTTCGACCTATGTTTCCAAAGTCATACGTTACCCAACTATTTTCATACTGGGAATGCTATAGTTTTCATATCATGTTAGCTCTAGTAATCAATGTGGAAAAACAGCTTTACTTAACATACATGCTGCATGCAGCGATGGAAATATTGCTTGTAACATTATTTACCAACTCCAACTGGCACTCTCTGGTTGTCATGTTTTCTCGCAATTCCCCATTTGCCATTCTCAAGTTTCTGTCATATTCAGTTGGCATAGTGGGTGCAGGATCTACCGAATTCCACGTCCTAATGGATTTGTTAGTTTCGTCAGATAAGACACAAACGCCACCCGAAGCAGCGACATATCTTCTCCTCCAAACAGTATTAAGTCTTTGGAGTTACCAGACACACCAAGAGCAGACGTGTCATTTTGATGAGAAGAATCATTTATTAATACAGCACTGCATACTTCGTCATGAGTCGAATCAACTAAAATCCTAAATGGAATGCTGTCCCGCACTGTCACGTTGTATGCTAGCCTAGTGGACTACTTGCTCGGTTTAAATTAGTAGCCTATTGTATAAATGTAACTAATAATGCAGCGAGTGCTATAAAAGCTTCGATTATTGACTCTGTAATATTGTGGATGTTGTCCAAGCTCCGCCAATTTCCTTCTCCAGGGCGTATGATATTGTGACAGGATACCATTGATTGCTTCTGTCGTACCGCGGACCTTCCAACCCGATAGTTGATACTGTATATCGGTCTTGAAATTTAGTATGCTATCCTAGGTGGTGCAAGAGTTGACTGGCCAGCACGTCAACTAGTCGCATTCAGTCTATTCAGTCTATTCACTCTATTCAATTCTACAAGCTCTGGCCACAAGGGAAGATGAAAGCCTCTGCGGGCCGTTCCATCCCTGCTATTTCGTTCAATTGATCCATCGTAAGCTGATTGCGATCCTGCCATTGCATGATCATCTGGTGGTTCTTGCATTTGCGGTTCAGGTTAAAGTCTGGAACCGGGAACGGCTGGGTATCTACCCAGTTGTGTGTAATCACATCCAAACTCGGTTGACAGGTCAGAGTGTGCAACAGCACAGCCAAACAGTGATCTCGGTGGGCGTTTTGAAGCACACCGGGATTGTCCCCATACTTGGAACGGAAATAGTAGTCGTAGTGTGCCCACTTGCGCAGCACATTAAGACAATGAAGTTGGTGTTGGCTGTCAATCTCTGCAAGATGGGCATCGTCTCCGAAGCCTGGAGCGTCTGTCAGATCTGAGTATCTTAAGAGAGCAGAAAATAGCCTCCTCACCCCAATGCTTTGGTGCTTTGACTGTTTTCGACGGATCTTTGCCAAGTCGACGAACGTCCTCACCGCTGATCAAGAAAATACCGATATCAGAGATGGACTCCCAGAGAGCGTCAACCTCATCCGATGGTGGCCCTCGATATGGATTGATAGGCCTATCGAAAAGTTCGTTTACCTCATGGCGTTTGATGGGCTCACCAAGGTCTATTTTGCTAAGCAAAGGCGCTGGCTCAAGCGGGTTAGTTACCTATCGTAACGAGGCTTTCTTGTTGAGCTGGAGCGACATACAGAATGCAGCAGTTTGTTTGAGGTGCCATTGGTAACTCCCAAGGCGCAGATTGTAGGCTATAATAAGACAAGATATTGAAATCACGAGCATAATTCGGTTGAGCCACAATAGGATCACCTCGGCGGTGGCGCGCCATTTCGGCTTTGTCATGAAACCATTCTATGCCCAGCCAGGTGAGGAGCGCGGCTCAACGGTGCATTGCAGACTTACCTGCAAATCTAACCCTTCTCCCGGAGTCAGAGGTACATACCTTGGTGCCATAGTTCGTTTCAGTTCGTCTCTGTTTCCGCAGTTCTGCTTGGAAGCTCGAGCTTAAGATATCGTGGGTCAGTGAGTTGTTCCTATGGCCCTTTGGAGTGGTTTGAAGCGGTGAGAGACATGGAAGGACATTTGCTGTCATTAGTGGAGTAGTAACATATCTTTGGCGCGCATAAGAAGAAGCCCTAAGTCGGGCGTAATTTGTTGGCTCTGTTGTGATTTTCGATGGCACTATGTAACATTGGTGTCTATGATTCGGGCCTATAATTCTGCATCATGCATGTCCGTCACGCCTGAGTCCAAGCAACACCCAGTTTGGAAGTATTAGTCTAGGATGCAGCAAAACAATCCAAAGTCGTATACTTTTCTCCTAATCTGTAATTCCAGCCGCAATTGTCCGTGCCACGAAGAGAGGTGACGTAGATAAGATCGCATAAGCTTCCCACTGTCCTATCAGAATGAAGGTGGAAAGACGTCTATCACTACAAACTAGATTGCGCCCGGCATTTATGATCGCAAATGTAACATGCTGGTTACTGAGAGTGCTTTCATCCCTCCAGTACAAAACAAGTAACGGGGCTTGCCGCTCGTCGTCACACTTCGCTTACAAAGTTGCAGACTGCGTGTATCCTCTTTTCATTATGATCATTCGTCGCATCATAATATCACCATTGAAGGGCCTAGTTTCTAACTGAATCCATTGGTGCATGCAGCTGATTTGACTTTTTCATAGACGCAGATCCTTCGTCCCAGGCTCCCAGATTTGGCAGGTGAAAGTCGCTGAGGGAGACTGCATAGCTGTTTGACTAACCCGCACAAGTTGGCACGGATGCCACAATTAGGCTGTGCCTATTTGAATTTTTCAATGTCCAACTCCTTGCTATAATACTGTGCCATATTTCTACTATTGCCTCTACAGTTTTGACTTGGTACAGACAGGACTGCCACCATGCCATGAATTGGGGTTGGGAGACTACCAATAATCAAGGTGAGGGGTTATAGACGAACAAAGCTGGAGAGTCCTCGAGGAAGTTATTGACTCAGATTGCATTCTGAATTTGGTAGAATATTACGTGACAATGTAATTATGGCTTGCGTCAATAATATGCAGGCTTATTCTGCATCCCCCGACTGAGTTCCGACATCACCAAGCTAGCAATATCTAAGGTCTGCATAAGCTGCAGGAAGAGAGCCTGCAATGGTGGTTGAGAGTCAGTAGAGCCTTTACGAAACCATAGATGGTTTTTACGGATCTCCCGCAATGATCCGTCGTGTTGCAGGTCTGAGCAATTAAATATATAAATACCTATCATGAATTCAAGCAGAGGAGGCAGTTCTAAGCCCTCTTCATGATACGAATTTTACAATAAGATAGGCTTGTAATTTTATTGTTTAAGGATACTTTGCCTTACTACTCTCTTATCATAAGGGCTTGACAAATAGAAGCCGACGTCGTTATGCAATTCAAGCTATCCGCTGCCGCTATCATGGCTGTCCTCGCGGCCACGGCCGCAACAGCCCCAACTGCCAGTAAGATAGAAACAATTGTCCTATGGAGTTGCCTAACTGGGTCATGTTCTTACATATAGTACAGATTCTCGCGATGTTGCGCCGAATGTGAAGGCGCGTGAGGCTGTCGTGCCAAACGTTATCGCTTATGAAAATCCTAAGAATGTTGTTAGCTCTGGCCAATCGGTCGTGCCTAATGTCGTTGCTTATGAAAATCCTAAAAATGTTGTTGGTTCTGGCAAATAATCCAATTCTCAAGACATCTACAGTGAGATTCTTATAGGGTGGTATATACCTACTTTTAAGGATCCTTGTGGAGGCGCGAAGGAGGCTGGATTGCCGGTATAAGGTGGTCCTTGTTAAACCGGCTTAAAAATGCACAGGCAGTTTGAATGACTAAGACAAGCTGCGTTGGACAATTTCAAAGTGTCATATTCATGTGAAACATGCTTTATGCTAATTAACCCATATCAAATATCAACCAAAGAGGGGTAAAAGTTAGATAATTGAATCAAGCATCATCTTCTTCAGCTGTACGGTTTAATAAATGTCACCAGCTTTTTCCGGTTCTAATTGGATCAGATCCATGTCTGGTACCTAGATGTGGCCTTCCTACATTCAATGAGATAACTCTAAACATGAAGTAATGTATGAATATTAAAGTTTATTAAGTATAAAATTTAAATTATAATCATTTAATCTATTAGGTTATTAAATACTTAGATATACTTAGATGAATTCCTTTTACAAAATCTAATGTTAACTTAATTATTTTCTTCATATCTAGCAAATGATCTTTAAATATTTAATATACTTATAGCTTTACTACCCACATACTGCCTAAAAAAGCAAGATGCTTACTATATGCACATTTCTAGGTTCTAGCATAGTATAATATCTTGCTCCACTAGCCCCATTTCACCCAGTCTTTTCCATTCTTCCGCCCTAAAAGTGTAAAGCCTCTTTTAAGTCCCAGCCACCCCGACCAACCGGCATTCGACGTCTCAGCTGTTAGATACATGTCTCCCACCAATTGATATTCATCTTTGGTGTTTGTCTCTCTGAGCACAAATGGGCATTTTGCTCCGAAGATAATGCAGCATATGTCCCCTGTTTGCGCAACGCGTGGTCCGAGGCCAAAATATCCACGCTCAGACATAATGAACCGTCGGTTACGAGATACCTTGGACACCAAGGTATCAAAGTCGATTAGGCCGATTGATTTTGTCCCATCTCTTAATATCTTATGTTAAAGCGCCACTAAACTGCGCGCCTTGTCGTTGGAGTTCAACCAAGTACTGGGCTTCTAACTCCTTCTCCCGCTCTGTAGATAGGCGCAGGCGTTTCCCACCGCCCATGGTCCAGGTGAAGGCTAGCGGCACACTACTTGTTGAGTACGCGCATCTGTGCTTCGAGCGTTGGAGAGTATTCCAGACTTGGGCCGCTTGAGTCGTCGTAGACTTCTCATGGTTGAATGGACTTGAGGTGAATTGGATGTGATCCAGGAAGACACCTCGGAGTTTCAATTTACCATTACCAATTAGCACGGGCTTCGAGACTTCACTGTTCATCGACGACAGATGATCGTATCCTCGCAAAGACCAAACCAAATCTGCACAGGGGTTCCAATGTGGTACCCAAGAAGGACTTCGGGACTCTAATGATTCTTCATCGTGGTCGACACAATTCAAGATGTCTAAATCATCTGTTGATCTCAAGTACATTTCTGCGAATTCACGGAAGATATCATGAGCAGGTCTTGAGTAATCAGGAATAATATCCAGCTTTCTTTGGCCTTGAGGAAACATCCTCGCAAGGCCGAGAACAGCATAGATGCGATCCCTTTCCTCGGTAGCTCCCAGTGCTCTCCCTTGCCTCATCATATCTATCGTCTTTAACTGAAAACTCTTCATGTAAGTTCGAAGAGCTTGTGGTAATTTGTCCAAATCATTGGCAAGCCGGAGGTTATGCAGGTCCGGTAGCCACTGAGACCATCTCCCAATGATTGTAGGAGCTAAAGCTGCTGCATAGATAATTGTTCTGAGGAGTAAATCCCAATCAATTTTATGGGCGCCCCAGTGTAAGAGGACTTGTGGCGCCAAAGCAGCTTCTTGGACCACCCACAAACGGCGGAACCAGGGATGCTCTATCAGCATTTTAATGAAATCCCAGCCTGTATCTGATATAATAGGATCGTCTTGGTGAAGATATGGATATGTTTCTTTGTTGTAATTCGCTTTTTGTAGTAGTTGGTGGATCAAGTCGATCACTCTGGACACGAGGCACTGGACGTGTGTGCTGCCTCCTTGAATGTCTTTACCAAGGCATACAAGTGTTCTCTTGGCTCTGGCGTAAATCTGATCCATCAATCCCACTTGGTGGCCTTGTTCCTTTTATTTCCCTGATGTATGCAAATGGAATCTGCCCACAACGTACGAGGCTCGGAGAGTAGCCGCACTTGGAGAAGAGCATCCCGAAGACTTGCAGTTATATATATTCTTTGGTGGCCGCAGAGTATGACCTGATCTCTGCAAGCGTCGCCCCAAACATACGAGATAGCTTCAAAGTCTGGGATGTTCTCCAGAGATACGGTGTGAAGCATGCAACTCAAAGGCTCATCATCTGCACCCGGATGCAGGGTCATGTATCTTACAAACATCCCGGCTGGAAGCGCGTCATATGCGTAGGTAAGGCATTCATTTTCCACTTCGGTACTGATTTTATGCTCGAACACGTGGAGATGAGAATATCTCTCAAACGCAATTTGAATTTCGTAAGAGTCTGCGGCTAGTATAATGCGGGTATAAGACCGAGGAGTCAATGATGCTAAAGTTTTAAAGCTTGGTGGCCTAATAACATTGATTGACGCTGATTACCCTCAAATTAATATTAAGGAGAAAACCTCATGTGTATTCATCCACCCAGTCTTGTCAAAATATATAGGTTGTGGCCCATAAGGCTCAGAAGTAATTGCCTCTCAAGGCTTGGGGCAGGGTTGCATTTCTGCCTAGGGTGGCAGTGTCACAGATAATGTAGCTGAGAAGTGA
Source organism: Albifimbria verrucaria (assembly GCA_020081605.1). NCBI lineage: Eukaryota > Fungi > Ascomycota > Sordariomycetes > Hypocreales > Stachybotryaceae > Albifimbria > Albifimbria verrucaria. Next base: position 165,148 of record JAHREC010000016.1, read on the forward strand.
CTGCATTACAAAATTTGGTACATGTCCAGTCGTACCTCCTGAAAGCTGGCAGACAGAGGTATCTTTCGGCTAATTAATTTCCAAGAACGGCAGGCTGTCTCTCACACAGCCTCGATTTCTTCTCTTTGTTATTTACTTCGCAGTTTTGAGACCCTACAAGTCCCTTCAGAGTATGCTCATGCATTACCAATAGATTGAATGCACTTAAGCAACCACAATCACAAGCTAATTGGAGCACGAAGTGTCCACATGCCCGAGCGGCTTGCCACCGATCATATATAGCGCCACCAGGCAGTAAGCGCCCAACTCTTCAGGGAGTAACATTCTTTGAAGCCCACTAGACTGCTTGAGCTTTTAAAGTTCATGAAACGATATGATGGTATGACCAGGAACAGCATCCAATCATGGATTCATGCGAAAGCTCGGCAGTTTCAAGCTCGCATAGATTATTGTATGCGAGCCCAGGTAGACGAGCAGACATTTCGCAGCCTCCACAGATACTATTTGAGCACCATGGTGCGCTCTTATAGTAGAACATTTAATACGGTTGCTGGGCAGGTGCTGTTGGTGTCTCAAAGACATCTCGCTATGACTGCTGCTTCTATGTAAAACGCCAATAACATCTTGCCTTACTAAAAGCCTGGACCGAATAAACCCTATTGCTGGTCTCCTTGAAGGAGCATGCACCGCAATCGCGAGCCTTGCATTGGCAATTGGGGACAATTCGTCGCGCTTGGGAGCCGCCATCCGGGAACCAAGCGCTCAGCAGTGCAACTTGCCACATGACTAGAGCTTTTCACATATGCGAATGTGCGGGCTTTTCAACCAAGTTGAACCTCAACTCATGGCATTGGCAACGGGGTTTATATGGGAAGCACGCCGTTCCACCTTCTATGGATGAACGCCGGGCTCATTTACACATAAGGACACATCAGTCAGGGATGTCAAAGCAGAAGTGTGGGTTATTTTGAGTCATCTCCCGTCAGTTCTAGAGAACCATTCGGTCAGACGCACATGCTACCCGGGACATATAATGAGAGACGGGCGAAGTATATTATCGCTAGGTTCTACGGTGACATGATTGTGATTGAAGCTTCTTGAGACCATACAGCTGAGCGCAATTGGAAAAATTTGACTCTTTCATAGTGTAAAAGATGAAAGTTTCTTGACCATCTAAAGACTCCACAAACCTCCTTGAGCTCTAGCTAAGGTGATATTGGTGTTCTGCGAGCCAGGGTAGCTTAATCAAGGCAGTCAGTGTTGACTGCGTCCAGCAACCTATAGCTGGCGCTGATGATTCTACTGTTAAACTTATATCTTTCTGGTCAGCTGTAAGATAAAAGTCTTATAGAAGGATAAGCTTCTTAGCTTAGACATAAACATTTGATATTTTACCCCAAGTTTAGGCTCTAAACAATCAGGCTATCCTGATATAAATCAATCAACCTTGACAACAGGTTTGACATTTGGGATCATCAAACGGCGATCCACACGCCCGGCAGTCGAAGCCATCGCAGGCCGGATTTGGTGGATCACCACGGCCACCCTCAAAAGTATATTTAAGGCATCCAACCTGACATGTGCCTCCGACACCCCCATTATTACCTATGAAAGAGGTTAATTCGATGCACTTATAAACCCAAAACTTACATCTCAGTAGGATAATATTGTAAAAAGCCACTTACACTTTGTAAAATTCTCACGGACAAGCAAGTACGCCGTGATCTGGCTTGGACCAAGCGGGAACCCAAAGCTTTGCTTTTCCACCGTGGTAACACACCCCGAAACCCACTCGGCCTTAAAATAGTAGTTGATATCGTCGCCGTCCTGCTTGCGCAACTCCCACGGCGCCGAGCTAGGTCCTATTGAGTCGTCCGCGACGTCGCCGCGCAGGTTGCTAAAGTCTTTGGAGAAGTTATCCTGCGCGCCAGGGTTGATGTCGGCGTGGCCAGGAAGTCAGACTCCTTGAAGCACTCGATGGGCCCGCGCGTCAGCGGAGTGGTGGGCTTGGTGTCTTTTGAGGTGGTAGTGGAGGTGGTGCCACCGATGCTGGTTGTGGAGGCTGTGAAGTCCGATGAGTTGGGGTCCTTGGGGTCGTGGAAGCCTGGAGGCGCTCCGGTGGGCGTTGGGTCGCAATAGTAGCCGGAGCAGATGGTGCCGCCGCATGCTGTGGTCCCGCCTTTGCATGTTGGGCCGGCAGTGGGGCCTGAGGTGAAGGAGATGGTTGTTCCGCCGGCGCTGCCCCTTTGCTGCTTCAAGCGTGACTCGAGAGCCGCGAAAACCTGGTGCGTGTACTCAGCGCCAAGGGTCTGAGTCCCCAGTCCTCCTCACCAAAGGTGCCGATGGGCGCGGCCGTCTGGTCGCCAATGACGTCGGTGGTCTCGTCCGACACCGTGATGGAGCAGCCCGTGACTGTCTCACACAACGTTGTTGACGACGTCGTCACGCCACCTGACACAAAATGGCTCGTTGTGCAGGCTTCGGCCGTCTTCTTCTCACACTCAGGCTCTGAGTCCGTTGTGAGCCGGTGATCTTGCCCGATGGTGATCTTGGGCCAGTTGGGCAGGTTCCCACGAATGGTGACGCCTGGTGGGAGCTTGATGATGTTAATCGGCGGGGTCCGGGACCGTAGATGCCCGGCGGCAGGATCCAGTGCCACGACCGAACGCGCACATTTCCCCATGAAATGCAGAAGAAGAAGAACCAAGATGCACAGGGCACGTGCACACCATCATCATCGGGCTCGGGCTCGTCTAGCTCCTCTTCTTCGGGCTCAATGCTGCCAAACGAAGGCCAGCGCGTGAACACGGGAAGCGGAGGGGTGGTAGATGGAGGAGAGCCAGTCTTCCAGGCTGTTACCAGGAACAATCGACGGTGGCGACGGCCGTGGCGGGGCCGAGGAATGTGAACACTCGGGTGGTCGGGCAGGCGAAGTTCAGGGTGCGGTCTGCCTCGTCGGTACACGTTGTTGCAACGGCAATCGCAGGTGTCGCAAAGACGATTGATGTCTCGGCAGGGCACTGAATCGTGATGGCCCCAGTCGAGGCCGGGAACGTCACCGTTGTCACCGTGGCTCCGTTGACAGTGATACGGCTGGTGATGGGGGTAAAGTACGTCGTGCTAGTGGCGAGACCTGAGCTGCTATCAGACGGCAATGTGGCCGGGTCCGTGAAGCTGACGGACGGCCCGCCGTCGATCTGTGGCCAGGGTGGGAGAGTGATGGTTCTGGCAGTCGAACTGCCCTTTCCATCTGGCAACGTGACCACGACAGGGCCAATATCTACGCTGGGGAAGACAGTGATGGGCACTGCCCCGGATGACGTCACGTTGACATTGGAATACGGGATGCCGTCGGTGACAATCGAGGGAACGGAAATGGTCACCGTTGTGGTCGTGGTGGCAAAGACAGTGGTTGCGACACCGCCAATGGTGGTGCTAGAGAAACCTCCATACTCTAACGAGGTTGTGAAGCTGCTTGGGCGAATTGTTGTTGCCGTGCCCAACGACTTTGTGGGAATGATGAGCTGACAAGACTTGCCCGGGCAGCTCACTGTGGGCGAGTTCCATATATCTGTGCCAACCCAGACAATGTCAAGGTTGTCATCACCAGGAAGCGGCACCCACACGCTGACTTCTGTGGTGAAGCCGCGCTGGTTCTCTTCCTGGGGAATATTTGTATCATCGATACCACTGGCTATATTAATCGTAGCCACCGTGAACAAATTGAAAATAACTACACCTGTCGAGCCTTTGACCTCTAGAATGCGGTCTTGGCAGTTATGCGTGGGGATACAGTCTTGGTAGTATTCGTTGAAGAAGCTGTACAGCCCAGCAGAGTGGATCATGATGTCCTTGGACTTGATAATCTGCATGCCCCAGGCATAATTACAGCGATCATCCCACACCTCAGCCGTGACCTCGCACTCGCTGAAATCCGGATCATTCGGGAACGAAGCGGCCGCGCGGAACGGCTCGGGCGGCCTTGGTTTGGGCTGGTAGTACGGCGACTCAGTCTGCAGGTGACCCATGTAGATGTTCTTAGCCCCACTGAGAAGGTAGTTGTACAGCACCGAGTGCTCAGAGCCTCCACCAAGGAACCACGAGGGCCCTCGGACTCGATGAGCATGCCGCGTGCACCAAAGATGGAGATTTGCGTCGAGCTAGAGTCGGGCACGCCGAAGATGGACTTGTCGTTGTCGTGGTCGCTCACCCACGCCCATACGTTTTCAAAGTAACCGTTGGCCTGGCGCGTCACGCGGAACATGAGTGACGCGGCAATGCACTCTGGCTTGTTAGTGAACTTGGGACACTTGCTGAGGTCGAGGTCGGTGCCGAGGGCCCCGCCGACTCTGAAATGCGAATCCTAGGGTTTCGATTAGCATCACTGTCGTTGGTCCAGGTTTGCAAAGTGAAAACTTACCCACATAGCAGCGGCTCCCTGCTCAGAAGCTGCAACGTTCCACTCCATCATGATGGCACCAGCTGTGGCGCCTCGTACCGAGAACAGCATCTCAGTGATTTCCATGCTGCCAATGTCGCCCTTGTTGCCGACCTGTACCATCACCTTGGGGTTCTTCATGTCGCTAAAGTAAAAGCCAGATCCGAGGATCTGCGACCACAGCGTGCCCTGTACGACGGAGCCGGTGGGGATGTTGACCGTGGATCCGACCGCGTAGACGCCGGCAGGGAAGTAGGCAACCTTCTTCTGGTCCAGGGCTTTACGGAGGAAGCTATTGATACAGGATGCCTGGTCACCCGTCGCATCGTTCTTGCAGTTTCCGTCCGAGGTGGCGATCAAGAAGGATACAGCACCGAGCTTCTCATACTGCGGACGAGAACGCACGTAGAGCTGGCCATCTTTATTGTTCAGGCCCTTACCTCTAGCTGGGGCCTTGACATCACCAGTCTGTGTCGAGCCCTTTTCACCATCATAACGCTTGCCGGTGGCCCACAGCTTCGAGTTTCCGGATAAGAGAGAGCCTCCGCCTTGCGCCCTAACCGGGTTGGCCACATTCTTGAACTCGGTGTTGTCTAGAACAATGTTGGGCGATTGTGCAAGATTGTTTGTCAGGATACCAGTGTCAACGTCACTGATAGTAGAATCGATGATGGACACACTCCCGATGCCCTGGCCGGTGTCACCACCGATTCCAGAAATGTTAAAGGCAATGGATCCGCCTTTGACAGTGATCTGCTGCCAATTCCAGCCCCAGTCCCAGATCATCTGCACGGCCGTGTTACAGTTGCTGAAGACGAGGTTGCGCGCAGTGTACTGCTGCGACCCGGCACGCCAGCCAATATTGCCGCCATTGAAGGTGATGTCTGACACGAAGCCGCCGCTGCCGTTCTCGGTAAAGATGCCGACAGCGGTGGTGGTTTTGGTAGTGGGCATCTCAAACACAAGGTTTTGCAGCGAAGTCGCCTGCGAGACTTGCCAGTGGATGCCCGTAGGCACGAGATCCTGGTCATTTTCAGCCGTCGACTCGGGCATGTCGCGCAGATCGAATTTGAAGTTGCGGATCTGACGGAAGAACTGGTTCTGGTTGATGTACCACTGCTGGCCAGATTGGCCTGGGATGTAGCTGATCCACGGGGTCCGTTAGTCAACAACGGATTCATAACATAATGCGTAACTGAACCAAGACTTACGGATCGACATCAAATAGTGCAATGCCTTCAAAGTCGTCGCAGCCTTTAATAATGGGCATGTCGTTGGGGTCTCCGACAAATTGGGTGTAGTAGTATTGGATGACCGGTGAGCAGATCTTGTAGGTACCACCGGGAAGTATACCACAGCGCCTTGCGAAAAGGTATTGCCGCATTTTTGGCCGCAGCGTGTTTTGGAGCCGCCGACCGAGTTCATGTTCCAGGCAGCTGAGGCGGCGTTGAGCGCCTCGGTCGCGTCTGACTCGCCCTTGTTGTCGGCACCAAAGTCCTTTACAACATCGCGAAAGAATTGGTAGTCGCTACTACCAGCAAAAGGTTGCTGGGCTTCTCATTAGTGGCTGTCCAATTTGAGCGCATTTATATATGTGGTTAACTTACTATACCTAATGGTCCTAGAGTTCTGAGCCAAAAGTCAGACGACTGACGTTTTTCGGGGCCCGAGGATTTGAATTCGGTTGTCCTCGTTCCATTGTGTCCGGAGTAGCCACCACGAGTTACCCTCCCCTTTCGAAGGTTGCCCATATACTTGTCCAGGCTGCCAGAATAGGCCCATACTGGTCCATTGTGCTTCCCTTGTCAGGGGCAGACTTGTAGTAGTTGTGCTGATTGTCGACCATGTACGCCGGCGCGGGCTGTTAAGATACATTAGCATTATTCTTCCTCCAAGTCAATGTTGATGAAAACTTACTCTTGGGTCGTACGCAGGGAGCTTGATGGTATCATTTGAGCCTCGGGACGTGTCGGCTGCCCCCACAAGACTATTCTGTGCGGCCAGCAAAGCTAGCAATAGAGTGAGAAACGGTGCAGTCATGGTTGTTGCACCGCTTCAGTAATCACTCTATAAGAGCTGATGGAACTGTAGAGAAAGGGCGATAACTGGAGACAAAGCGAATGAGCAAAGGAGAGGGCGTCCTCCATCATTTCACCAGAAATCAACAGCAGATCTGGATACGGCGGCGTCAACTCCCATTCCCGTCCGTCATTGGCCAACTCAGGCAGAATTGACCGGTCCCGAAGCAACTCACATCAATCGCGCAGCCTTGCTTGGCGATGCTTAGCATCGCTGGCTTTGAGCCGCAAAGGGACCGAGCGTGAGTGTGTGCTGCAGGGACATGGCACCCTGGCAGAATGTTTCGGGTCAAGCAAAAGTACTTCCTGTCATCCGCCAAAGATATGTGCGACAAGGGGTCGCACCCAATAATTCGGCACAAGGATTCATGCTGACGCGGGGTTATTGATGAATCTTGTGCCCGGCTCTGGGATTTATCTAAATGCAGTGTGATGGAAACCAATGAAGGATTTGGTCTGTCGTGACCAGGTGACAAATTTTGCCGTGATTTGGTATTGATGTTTATGATTGAGGGGCTTGTAAAAGTCCCTTAGGATGACCCTTGATCCGTTGATTCAGATTTAGGGTACATGACTTGCCGAGGCTATGGACTATGGTAATAGCATAGTGGCCGACGAGATCTCGGGAAAGCAACCAATCGGTCAACCTTAGAGCGAGGACCGAGTGGCCAGGCAAGGCAGGCGGAACCGCGCAAAGGATGGTGATGCGGCCATCTGCAGAAAGTTGTCCTTTGGACGCTCAAGAGTTGCTGATACCTAGCTGAGTTGTTTGTATAAGATGACTGCGTCCTTTACCATGTTTCGTCCTGACCACCGGCGATACATCACTGCTCCCTGAACTACTCACTAGAAGGAATTTTGAACTATTTGGCCCATCCCAGGCGTCTTCAAAATGTTCTCTAAGCTCGTTACTCTTGCTTTCCTCGGCAGCGCCGTGGCAGCGCCAGCCAGTGGTGCCGCCCTGGCTCCTCCGACCTTCAGTCTGCTCGTACTTGCTACGCAACGGAGACACCTGCCAAGCTCTGCTACACTGCGCCAGACAATATCCCTCAGGATGTCGATGTCGCTGATGTCAAGTTCATCGCCGACTATCTCCGCGCCTATGGCGCCCAGATCAGGACCGGCCGCCTCTTCAACATGGCCGCGGCTGACACGCCCGACTGTGGCGAGTGGCTCCTCTACGCCTACGGCACCGCACAGGCGTTCGCCAAGCACATCAACAGCACGGTCAACACCAGCGTGCTGTTTGCCGACATCGCCACCACCATTGATGGTGGAGCCGGCGCCGACGAGACCCAAGTAGCTGGCTCCTGCTTGGCTGTGGCACTGATGGTGGCTCCCTTGGGGTCCAGGTCGACACGGCCAACCCCACGTACACGGGGTCCACCTACCCCAAAGGCTATGTGACCAATGGCATCCTGGTCAAGATTGTGGCTTCGGGAGCGTAAGGGACGGCGTCTGTGCTGTACCTAGTGCTGGTACCTACGTTATATGTTTACATAGCAACCCCACATGCCAAGCCGATTGCAGCTCAGGGCCCTTTGTCCTTGGCATTTGATTCATATATCTTGCAGGCTTGCACTAATAAATGCGCTTCCAATTTCTTCTCGTTGCAATGTGTCCCGAATTGGAAGAACCTCACGTAGACTAAGGACAATTCCCTATTGTCTAATGTACACTTAGATTGAGTATAAAAGTGGACCTTGATTCCTTCAGAGCCTTGCACCACTATCACGTTCTACTATGTACTCGACCATCCCAGGGCAGGATTCATATCAACTTTAGTCGCATAAGCCCAATGTAACCTATAGGCAACAGAAGTCCCCAAACTAGCTAATGTGACCCAACCATCAAAAACTTCAGCGCCTATTGACAAAGAAGTCCGAAGCCGCTCTGGCAGGGAGCTGACTCTCGATTTTGCCCACTCCGCTTGACTGATTGGTGGATGACTGCAGCCTAGGTTAGCATGGAAGCCTCGATATTGCTCCGCTTGCTTAAATAAGGTATAATATGTTTCCAGGTGGGATGTCAGCATCTTGGAGGATGAGGCGCCTATCAATATGTATCTATATCAGACATAAGCATGCGAAGGATACATATCAGGCACGCGCATTAACTACTGAATCAAACTCCAGACACCATGTCAGCCAGGACGTAAACTCAGAATAGGAAGGTCGAAAGACTACTTACTATCACGCGCTTCGTGAAGCCCCTACCAAGCGCCCAATTATTGGAAGGAATGTCCACTACGGAATCGCTGACCACTGAATTGTTTACGTGGATGCCAAATACGATCCTTTGCACCCGGAATTTCGGCTTCACCGGGTAGCTCATTGAATGTGCGAAGGCTCCAACTATGTAGCGGACATGGATCTGACCCAATCAAAACCGGAGAGAACCTAGTAACATTGGCCGGCTAGTAAACTGGCTTATGATAGAAGTTCCAACGAGATATGAGCCAGAGCCTTTAGAAATCTCCCAGGGACTTTTTGTCGGCCCTTTCTCGGGATGACTGTTGGGCAAGGTTGTGGCTCCTATGAGGGCTGAAGTTTCTGGCAATCGCGCGTGCCCACTCTCTCACGAGCCAGATAGTGGAGGTTTCTATCATGCCTCAAAATCACTGAGACTGTTGTAGTCCTTGCCCCTCTTTGTTGCTTTAGATTATCTCCCCTTCCCAAAGAGCCTTCGCCGCCAGCAACCTCCAAGCTCGAGCTCTCCTTGGGCGTGCACGAGATGGCAAAAATTCCTTGGTTTATCTGCGTGGCTATATGCCTCTTTGCCCTCTTATCACCTACTGGTGCACTCGTGATTGGTGACATCTTCACAGTTCAAGGCGGTAACACTAATGGCGGTTGCGATGCTCGAATCGCCACATTGAACGCATGGCGAACGGAGTGCGAATTTTCTCTCGATGAGGCCTTGCTCGCCATCGAAGACTATGGGCAGACCAAGAAAGACGCAAAGGAACCGGGAGATCAGGCCTCGCTGAGCACGAGGGCTGAACGAGTCCAAGCGGCAATGAATACTTGGTTCGGTATCAAACTAGGAAGTAACCCTGATGCTAACACTATCGAAGCAATTAGATGTGAGTAATCATTACCATACACCTTGATCATGTGTTTTCTGGGCTATTGCAATATTTTCTACAGGCCTTCATAAGCCCCTCTCGTCCCTCCCATAACCTAGAAGCACCGGCTTGACTGATGCCGTGATCAGTGGAAATTCAATATGTGAAGAACTTTTTGGGAGAAGAAGGGCAGGAGAGTATCCTCGGGAGTCCTTTTGGTTACACTGTGACACTACCTTTCTCGAGGAAAAGATCCTGAAGACATCGCAGAGACCTACGAGGGCTTCAATATTATTGACGACGAAGGCGACCTCATCAGCATTAGCAGAATACCCGGGTACCAAACTCAGCTAAAAAGGACAAAAGCATCAAGCCGTGGTGGGCTGGTGACCATACAACGATAAACGCTTATTACTTCGACGCGCTTGGGGCCAATTTCTGCACTGGAGATCACCTCGGCCTCACCGCTGCTGTCGAGCCATTTGAACGAGGCCCAGATGGGAAGGCCCACCCTCGCAGCCAGATTGCAAGCATCATCATCTGCCCGTATGCCTTTGACACCAGCCCGAAGCCGAACAGTTACAGAGAAGCAAACAACCTCATCACCGTGGCCAGGAGTTTTGCGGAGGTTGTGCCTAAGAGTGCCACGCTTCTTCATGAGGCTTTCCACGCCCTGCGCGGAAACGCATTTCTATCTGGCAAGGCAGAAAGCAGTAAGAATTCAGCCCCCAATCTATGCTCTGTGAACCTAGACGTATACTGAATTGGTGGAATGACAGCGGATCTCGGAGAATGCATAGGTTTTAATGCTGCAACGCAACGCAAAAATCCTGAGAACTATGTCTTCTTCATCGCCCACATGAATCATTTGTTCGGAGAGCCCGATGGCAATCAGCCCTGGTCGATTGGGCGTAACTGGGATTTCGCGATTCAGGGCAACGCTAGAATCTTTGGAGCGGTTTCAATTTAGTGCCAGAAGGAGGACGGAAAATTGATGCATGCAACACCGCTGACACTGAAGTATAAACGTTACGACATGTGGATTAGATGAAGTACATTGATTGAGTGGTAATGCGTTCCTGGGTCCTAACGCCGCCGTATGCCTCGTTTTTGAAACATAGCCATGGTTCAGTTGCTAGCAAAAGCTGAGAACCCATGTTGAAAATGGAATGTTGTCTTGGCTCAAATGAACAAGCTGGGTTATGTGCAATTTCTATTTCCGCAAATCTGTTTGCATGAAGGATGAATCATCGTAGCCAAGCCACAAGATATTCGCGCCACGAAATTCAGTAAAGAGCAAGATATGAAGCAGATGACCTCCCTGGTATTATGAAATACTCACTTAGAATAGCATCCCAAATTTCCATGTAGAACAACTTGTTGATCTGGATAGCTTCTCGACACCCTACCTCATTACCTCATTCTAGGTCTTTCGCTGCCTCCCCATCTTTATTTGCAATCTTGACTCATACGAATCATTCTTCCTCGGGAGGATAACGCGGCACGTTGCGGATATCCCATCGCTCCTGTTCCCATGCAGTGACTGGGGGCTTGCCTTGGAAACGGCTTGCTTCCAGGCACTTCTAGCCTCTGGGTTGGTCGCCGAGGCCTCCTGCTCTGGGGCAGGGTCGCCCGAGTGCCCGACACTAGGCCAGAGACGAAACTCACAGATGATTGTACGTCCTTGCCCATGCTGCTCCAAGCCCCGAATTTCTCTTCCACCCACATGTCTTCATTGAGCAGCCAGAAATAAATGATGAGGGATCGCCAGTTGAATTGGCGATGTAGTTCAAGATACTCCGATCCAGGTGGATAGAACGTGCCAAGGGCGTCGTACAAGTCATGATACCACTTCTCCTTCATCGAATCGTCTTTTTGCGGTACCATGTATGCTGTGAATGTGACGCGGCCCTCCAAATCTGCGGTAGGATATGCGTTGACATGTTCAAATGTGAGAAATCGGGACGCTGCTTGCGATGATGACGACGACGAAGTGTTATGCAGTGCCGAGCCGACCACGTAAGAGTCTTGTGACTGATCGTTTTGTTGGAGGTTCCGCAGAAACTCCTCGCAGGCAGGGAATCTTGAAAATTCTTCAAGTCTTCCAGCGTTCGCCAGACTGATTTAACGACAATTCAGTCAAAGGTTATGCTGTCACGATTTGCATCGATAAAACTCACCTACGACATAGGCAGCCTGCTCAGGATTCTCAACCATTCTTCCCACAGATACCTTCCGGACACCTTTCACGCCCGCAAGGGCCCAACATGCACATCCTCGTGAGTGACGGGCCACGTTGGCCACTCCTGCACCTTCGGTAAGTGGAATCGCGTCCAGGTTATGAACCCCTTGCCAATCTGTTTTGCTGTTCGATTGAGACGAGCCATGGCTGCTCAGGCCGTGGAGACAATAAACTATTGCGTTGGGAAAAGGAAGGCTAAGCGTGCTCAGCTAATTTTAAGGCTGTAGTAAGGCGGGGTATTCAAGGCTTTTAAGCCTTATTGTACAAAGATACTAGGAAGGGTCAAAGAGTAAATATGTCATTATAGAATATTATAAAGATCAATAAAGTAAATAGGCTTAAAACTAGTTTTCCAATTATGTTTAGACGTTGAGATATTAATTAATTAATATCCATTTCTTATTAATATATCTATATATATACGTGTATAACTATATAAATTCTGGAATTCATGTATTTTATTAAAGCCCAAATCCATAATCTACCTACACAATCGCGGTGTTTAGGCGCACGATACGTTCAAGATCAAAATAGTCGGACTTGATGATTGAAGAGAAGTTATGGATTGATTAAAACAAATGCAAAGTTAATGCCTTCCTGTACAGATCGAATGATCCTCAAGCAGGTCGAAGCTCTAGGGTAAGTACAAAGCAAAATAAATACAGGGCATTCCATTCCCAACACAATATCTCTTTACGTCTCTCAACAATCCAATTTCATAACTCGAAATCAACTTTAATAGTTAGTTATAGCCCCCATGGCTGCACGACAGAGATTGTTAAATATACCCTAACCTCAACTTGAATCGCGGAAATGGATCATACTGATAGTCCATCAGCTAACAGAAGACAACAACTCCCATTTCCGAGTCTATTACTAGAGTAGGGAGCAAGTTCAACCTTGAAATCTGATCTTTTCGCGTTGATCATCACTGTTGCTTAATTTCCACACTAGATCATGCTAGTCTAACCGAGCTCCAGAAGGCGGCATCAACGTCCTTCGGCCTCACCCCGGCTCTGGGTCCCAGACAGACAAACCTCGATATAAGTTCTACGAAAGGATCAGGAGGGAGCTCATCTCCTCACACGGCATAAGAATCGCTCACCTGCTAGGAGACCATCCACTCTGATTGTGATCAGTCTTTTCCCAGGGGTCATCACCTGGGGTGTCTGGTGTAGGGCACCGAAGTTATTCACTTTGGGTATTTCTGGGACATTCCGCAGCTGCGCCGGTCTATTTCTTCGTGCGGAAAATAAACTTTCAGAGCGGGCGAGCTCTTCATCGACCGTGGGCGTACCACCTGAGGAGCTATCCCTCATGGCACTCGGCGTGGCAAAGCATTCACAAGTTTGGGGCGATCCAGACCACTGGCCGTTGAGAAAGTAACCCTCGTCCATCTCGGCAGTGAAGCAGTCAGGGGCCGAAGAGACCATGACTCCCTTTTGCTGTAGATACCACTCCACCTCGTCACAGTCGTAGAAATCGTCCTCCAATCCTGGTACGACAAAACGTATTCTTTTACCCATGCATGGGTCTCGCGTTCTGCCGATGAGTGGTGTCCCTGCTACTTGGCCGGCTGGCAGAATCTCGGAACGAAATGAATCGAACTGTCGGCTGCTGACAACATGTTTGTAATTCTGTGCCTGTGATGTCCTATCAATAACAAAACTTGTATTGCCATGACAGCCACCGACGTCTTGGTACGCGCAGTTGTTGAGTTGTCTAGAGGTATCTGCTCGGCTAGTCTGATCTGGGCATTGTCGGTCACGCGGGGTGTCAAATCGGTCCATGGCGAGGCAGTTACTCATACGCCGTGCAATAACGTCGCGATTCTCGAAAAGGAGCGGAAATCCGAAGACAGCAGCGTAGAGATGGTGTGGAGGATTAGGCATAAACAGCAGATGAAGCCCTTGCTCGAGAACCCCGCGGCGAAGTCGTCTAGCAAATGTTGGGTCCGAATTGGGAAGTACTGAGTGCTGAAAGAGCGGCTGAGGTATTGGGTTGGATGGGAAAGCAGTCTTCTCCACAGAAGATAAGGTGGAGATACGGGTTGAAGGTATACCAGCTTCGGGCGCCGTGTCGAGAATCAAGCCGAAGGGAAGCTGGTGCTGTTTTGCGCAGCCGGTTGGAGAGGAACTTTGTCACATGCTGGTGACGGCATATCAGTCGGAGTATAGAGGGGTTCGTCCTGAGACCATAGGCCCAAGTTTTCTGGATGGAAATTGCGAGGGCGGCTAGTGATACTGTCTTCAGCTCGAGCCGTGGGAGATGCTGCAAACGCCTGGATAAACTCTACGTCAGGCGGATGAGATCCCATCAAACCGGGAAATAGGACCTCAGGGCAGCTGCTGGACCTGCTACCCGAGCGAGACCTGGTCATCTGCCTCGGGGATAGCCTTTTCGAGCTGCAAGAGTTGAACCCAGAGACATTATGTCTCGCGGTGGTATGGCGCTCAGCGACACCCTCGCTGGGCTCAACGCCGTTGACTTTCTGGGTCAGTGTTAGAAACTTGTTAGTCGTTTGCTGGAATTGGCGTCCGAACTGGGGATCCCGCTCAAGTAGGTCACTAGCTACAGCAAAACCACGTAGTTCAGTGAAGGCTTCGTTCATCTGCTCGGTAATATTTTCCAACTCATTGATCCTGTCTTGCATAAATTGTACAGACATTGCCTTTCGGTCGCGGTATGCCTTTTGTGCGCGCCGGAGCTGGGTCCGTCGGTGCTTCCGAAGACAAGGCGTTAGCATCAACCGTTCTCGAGGATGGTAGTAAGAGGGGAAAGTGGTGATGGCGATACTCACATGATCTGCTACTGATCCATGGCTGCTTGTCAACTTGGGACGCCCCTCCCACGCCTTTGCTGAGGGACTTTGTCGTGATCGAGCAAGTTGACTGGCTGGCATGGCGTTTGCTTCTGTGGCTGTGGTATAGCGACCTGGGCCGGAGGCGGAGCGTGGAATTTTGGTGTGCAGTCGATGTAAGACTCGGCGCTGAGGGTGGACGACAAATCTTGGTGCATCATAGACAGCTACACGCAGTCCCTGCCCTGGAGCGGAGACGCGATCTAGAAATGATGCTACTGGAATTGCTGGATACCGTGTGGAGCCAGGATGATCAAGGTGCGTAGGAAGGAAACATCGTAGATGCTTCGAAGCATGGAACACCCGCGCCTGTGAGAGGGTCGCCAACATGGCATTCTCTAAGGCTACGGGTGTGAGGTGAGATTCATACCATATCTTAGTCCTATCTAGGTACCATCTAATGACCAACGTTATGCACCAGCCCCGCTGCACGGCGTCTTCAGCCTCTCCAATGCGATCCACCCTGTCACGACATCGACGACTGGGTAGCTTGTGAGAAAGCGGGGAAAAGGAAAAGAAGAGCCGCTCATCGTGCAAGTGCGTGAGCAACGTCCAGACGGCATGATGAATTCTGCACTCTAGGTGACAGATGGAGTGGGCATCAAGCCGGATCGGGCTCCACGTCCGAAATCTTCCAACATGACATACTAGGTTGTCGTATTACTTTATTTGAAACTATTCTTGCCTGGAGGACACTACTTCAATGTTTTTCCTCGAGTAAGACATATGAGATCGACTGCCCAGCCCTGCGGGAATAGATGTATTGGCCTTAATAAATCTAGGCGTTCTTGTAGATGATAGGAAAGACGTCTTTGCTCCCGAGAGAGAGGGAGGCCGAGGGTGGATGGGTGGTTGATAGATTTGTCCGAAGAGAAGCAGGTATTTGTTGATTTATCATCGGCTGAGCCGAGGCTGGACCCGCTTACTAGCTGGAAAAATTACGCTACGCGTCCCCACTCTTCTGCAGGGCCCTTTCTCCGAGATCAGATTACCACCACCGAGAACCTTGTCCGGGTCTATCCAGTGTAACTGTACGGGCCTTGATGAAACGGTGTAGATGGGTGTGTACACTGATGTTTGTTCCTTACTTCAAAGAACATGTGATGCGAAATACTCGTGGGAATTACATGTCAGATGAAGCCAATCGAAACCAGTATGTCACGCAGATACATTGTATACGGGTCTGGGCTCCGAGGCACTTGTTGAACCTCGGCCGTACTAAATCCACCACCATTTCTGCTACCCATCAAACTACCGATACGCAGGACAACGTAAACAAGCAGCTCAGAGGTTGGGTCTGGTTTATGTATATTTAATAACACTTGATTCACGTTGAAGAATAGAAATCATAGGTGCTAGCCTGTTTCATAGCATTCTCATCCTTTATTAAACAATCCTTTTCAACAAGAGCCAGAACTGATAGTCACCATGCCTAAATGGGTCTTCACTCACACCAAAGGTGCCTTCACCTCAGACGACAAGGAGACGCTTGCCAAGGGCATGAGCAACATCTACAAGACGTTTGGATTGCCCGCTTTCCTGGCCCATGTGCACTTCTCAGAGTTGGACGCTGATGACATGTGGAGTGGCGGTGAGCACTCGCATGCCTTCACCACAATCACCATTTACCACGCAGCCGCCAACATTAGCAGCAAGAAGGAAGACGAGAACTTCTTAAAGGCTCTGGATGATGTTGTCCGACCTGTCCTTAAGCCCAAGGGCGTCAGTTGGGAGTCGAACATTTACGAGACTCCCCGCGATAACTGGAGAGTGCAGGAATGGCGCCTCCAGACTTTGGCACCGATATGTTGAACAAGTGGATCAAGAACAATGCTTTCAGCAAGGAGGACGAGGAGGACCTATTGACTAAGCAGGGATACTTTGTGAGTTGTCTCCCTACACAAGGCCTCGGAATGAAGAAATGCTCATCGAAAAAAGGACAACACTCTGTGGGAGCGGCCCAACTTCTTCGCAAGGGATTAATTATACCTTTCGGCCAGGGAGTGACACAACTGATCGACATCACATCGACATAGAAAATTAGAACGAGTCCTTATTTCGTGGTGGGATTGCGTTTCTTGACCGATTGATGATTTTGACCGTTACTTGATGTCTCCATCTATTCAAGTCTGAGAGGGCTCATTGGCCGCCCTGAGCGTAAAAACGGCTCTGCTAATGCTGCAAAGTGTGCGCTGGTGCGGTACTTTAGCTAATTCGAAACTTGCCTATGATACTTGCGATAACTGCTGATTAAAACCTCCAATACTACCTGTATCATGAATATAACTATCTCTTGAATGCCTTCCGTCACATAGTAGGTCAACCTTATGCACGGGATCGAGTCTGGTGATTGTTCTTCCCGCGGAACCCAGGGACAGACATTGGCTACAAGAGCCGAAGAAGTGTGCACTAGACGATATGGTCTAAATTATGACCAAGGTTGCGAGGTGCTTCTCCATGTATATCAAAAGGATGGCAGAGAAACTATCATATACTCTGGAGAACGGCGGGATGGCTCGGTCTTTATCATTATTGCTGCCTAGACTTATCAACACATGGCGATATATCACGGAGAACAAGAGCAAGATATTCCACTTTAAAGTCCCATGAGTTTAGTTACTATGGGATGAATTAAAATACTCTACTTAAGAAATTCCATCTAGCTAGATGCATTCTGGTTGATTGCCTTTTTCTTTGGCCCCAGAGTGATCGTATGCTGTCTTCAGAGATGTCTTTGGTTCTTTTAAAAGCTCAAAAAGCCTGATTGTTAGCTGTCATCTATTTGATAATCTTGTAAGCCCACTGTTATGAAGAATAGCTTTAGGGATAGCTGGGCACTGCCGCGTAGACGTTTGGTCTGTACGCATTGCGTGGAAGAGATGCTGGAGTGTTTTCTTGGTCTTTGTCTCCTGGCCGAATTTTATGAGCGTCTAGGAGCAGTACCAGCTGTTGAACACTCTGAGAACAGCGGAGCTTGGATCATTTTGGGTCTGCTATGGCGATTCTGGGGTCGCGGATGTAGGTGGGTTCTTAGAGAGATGCCCGACCCGGTCCGCGAGGATCGTTTAGATCAAGTCACAGGAGTCAGGGGTGGGAAATTGATATGTTATACGGCCTGAAGTATGATTTAAAAAGATCTCCTCATTGTTATAACCTCAGAGTCTACGGCTCCGCAGGATGATATTGTCGTTGGCAAGTTATACAGGATGGACTCAGAGACTTGCCGAGGCTCAAATGCATTCATTGGGCGAGACAATCAGGGAAAAGGTTCAATCTTTTGATGGCTGAGTGGGGCAATTGACTCCTCTATTCTCCGCATTTATGCCAGGAGCTTAAGGGGCTGTGGCATTGAATTCTTGGGAGACGGGTAAGCTTCTCTGTCCAACCCGCCCAAGACGGCATTTAATACCCTTTGGATCACACTGCAAGCTTAGAGGAAGGCAATGGCATTTTAGACCTGCCTTACAAGCCATGAAGTGCCTCTTAACAGTGCGAAAAAGATGCTTTAGTATGGGCTCGGCTCCTCGGCACTCAAGGTTATTGTTTTATAATCTATTTACGTCGAGGGATTTTTCATCATGCAGAAGGAGATGGCCGAAACCTCCATGTGAACGGTTTTCCTCTACACATTACTTATAGAAAGGTATATATTGCAACGTTGTCCGCAAAGATCCGGCCTTGGACGTCGCCACAATCGTGCCCGGCCTGTCTTGTCAGCTTCTTTATCCCGAACACTTGCGAACTGCTTTCTTCCTCAAAATGGTTGAGTTACGCTCTGCGGTCTACATTGCCCCACCAACCCTGGCAATCAGGCCTCCTCCCATTTCGAGCAAGGGGACTGGTCACCTATTTCCTGCACCCTTATTTATTCAGCAAAAGAGGCCGTCCTTGTGGACACGCCTATCACAATCAAACAAACTCAGGATCTTATTCAATGGATCGAGAAGATTGCCCCTGGGCGCCGACTATCGTACATTTACATTACACATGGCCATGGTGACCACTTCTTCGGACTTCCTCTCCACCTCGATCGCTTTCCCGAAGCAGCACCTGTTGCGACAATGGCGACGGTGAAACATATGGAGCAACAGGTCGCGGAGCCATACTACTACGATACCTGGGAGTCCCGATTCCCCGGACAGATTTATAAGCCCTTCAAACTGGCCCAACCTCTTCCGGACAACCAGTTCAAACTCGAGGGTCGTTGGGTATTCCAGGCAGTCGAATGTGGCCATACCGATACTCATGATTCAACAGTTCTCTGGGTCCCAGACCTGAAGTTGGCTGTTTGTGGAGATGTCGTTTACGGTCAAGTGCATCAGATGTTCTACGAGGCGAACACGCCAGCGAAACGCGACGAGTGGATTCGGGCTATCGAGAAGGTCGAAGCTCTTTGTCCTGCTTACGTCGTTCCAGGACACCGCCAGGCTGAAGAGATCGACGGAGTATGGCACCTGGAAGCAACTAAGAAATATATCCAGGATTTTTCCCGAGTTGTTGAAAGCAAGCCAAAAGATGCCTCTGAGGTCGTCAGAGCGATGCTGGAGTTGCATCCAGATCGCTACAATACAAATGCCCTGGCATTGAGCGCGCTTAGGGTCTTTGCAGCGGCGCAAAATGATTGAATTCCGCTTCTAGTTAGTTTTATAGTAAATATTTGTTAGAGTTATCAAAGGCTTCCCTCATTCAACCTACGGCGCCAATGACGCGGCCGGCATACATGCTCGGGCGTGTCAAAAGCCCACAGCCCTGAATCCTCCCACGAATCGACACTACTATTATGCTAAGCAGATTAGGAGCGTCGCAAATCTGCCATGCAAGGCCAATTTGACCCCGACCCGCGCTGTCGCTCAAAGAGACATACCATGTCATTCTCTATTCTATGGAATAAACCCTTTACACCCATGCATGGGGAAGCCGAATCTATCATTCAGAGGTGTTCCGTTTTGGTGGATCAAAATTGTGATATCCCTGGGCAACAGCATAACATCCCTGCTACCCTGAATACACCCAGGCGGGAGCAGGGTCATTGTCGCCTAAAGTAAAGAGTGCTTGGGAAAATGCCATTATAAATGAGGACAACCATCTACTCATCCGCCAGCTCACCTCCGTTTGCAAACACAGGCTGCCACCGACTCTTCTACTGAAATTTTTCCTCGTTGACTCAATTGCCGAACGAAGTGTGGCTAGAGATTGCGCAGTCTCTGTATGCTCCCATTGAACAAGACAGGCTCCCTATGAGTATTCCACGAATACGGACATTGTGAGCCAGCTATCTTGCCTATCCCGCACCTCCAAAACCCTCCATGCAATTGTTCGACCATATGTCTACCGGAGTGTGGGTGAGTCATACCCGACCGGGCACTTCGAGATGCTGAAGCTGTTGAGCGAGCGTCCAGACCTCTGTAGACTCGTCCGCTTCCTTAATACGAAGAATTTTCACATCTACAACCACAATAGGCAAATTTTATCTGGGCCATTTCAAAAGGCGAGACGCAGTCTCAAGTTGCCTCGAAGTGTGATAGATCGTCTGGACGGGTTTATATCTAGTACGTCCGTCGATGGAGATGAAAACAATGGCTGGACACTGTTGTTGGATGCTATAACGGTGTTTTGTATGGGCTTGTTCCCTAACTTGGAGACCCTGTTGATTGGAGTACACTATTCTTTCGAAGAAGACGCCATACTGCCGTCACTGTGCCAGAAAATCCAACGAAGAGAACCAGGAAAGCAACTTCATGGTCAGTCGCCTACAGTCGCAGATACACCAGGATTTGACTATTTTGCGAACCTGACTGAGCTCCGCGTATGCCATACGGATACCGAAATGGCTACTTCTGCGTCGGAATTCGAGAATCTTCTTATTATGTCAAGTCTGCGAGAGTTCTATGGCTTGATGATTAATTGGAATACCGCGTTAACACCTCGACATAACCTATATTTCTGCAAAGTCGTGCTGGAAAACTCGCTCATTGAGGCCCTTGGTTTCAGGGACTTGTTAGAGCTGTGTCCCACCTTGAGAGTTCTCAAGGTATCGTGGGAGCGACACATCTGTAGGCGAATCTGAGCTGGATCTGAATAGTTTCGGTGATTCGTTACGGGCTTACGGGCTGAAGTTGCAAGAGTTGAGCATGGACTATCGCGAGCCCAGTGAGGATTTTGGGTACGGGGAGAATGAGCGCTTGATTGGCAGGATAGGCGATCTGTCCAGCATTCAGCATCTGACGCGCCTGTCCGTACATTAGATATGCTACTTGGTAAAGAGGTGTTTGATTATGGAGAGGTCGGCCTAGACGAGTATGAAGAAAGCAGGCCAGAACAGCCCCTACAGCTCGAATTGTGCCTTCCGAAAAGCTTGAAGACGTTGCGTCTGTACAGGGTCTACGACGATGAGGAAGTCATGCAGCAACAAATGGTCAAAGTCCTCACCAGCCCTCGTCTTACCAATCTTGTTCAACTTCGGGTGTAGGGCATTGAGGGGTTGAAGCAAAGATTTGATAATCTTGGCTGGGTAGTTAGTGTTGAGCCAGAACCGTATAGGAAGAGCGACTTGGTCTTCGTTCTGACTTTGCCGATGACACTGACATCAATATAATCTTGAAAGTAAAAGACTCTGCCGCTGTTGCAATTATGGCAAAAACACCTGCTAATTTCTCGACTCATGCAAGTTTCTTTATCTAATAAGCAAGAAGTATGAGAGGAAGCTGGTTGGTACGGCCCTTGGAGCCCTTTCTTTAATACCTCGAGGACAGCTTAGAGAGAGACAAATTTGGTTAGAGACCTAGCAAGATATTGTTACTTGAGGCAATCTGCTAGAGTTATGTTCTTCATCGATAAAAAATTTGATCATATATAGATTTTGCTAGTATCTCCCCGCTACTGCTTGATCCAACGCGTATCTGGCAGGAAGCTGATTGAAGGAGAGCCGTAGAAGAACCAAATAACCACGTGGAGTTCGGGTCACTTTCTCTTCAGTTTCTCTAACGGAAGAATGAAAGAAACATGGGCCTGGCTGATTTGCACTCAGTGAAACCTTTTGCACCTGCCCTTGTCTCATTGATAACTTTTCCATAAACGTAGTAGTAGCAGCTATAAAAATAAACATATATGCCCCATAACTAACCCAATCAGCCTGAGTTTGATTTATAAAAGGAAAATGTTCAGATGTTTCCAATGACTTGTAATTCTCACCACGTGGCTATCTTCTCCATATCAATTTATACGTCATTCAAGATATCTAAAACTAGGATGTCTGTAACCTAGCTTGTCGGCATCCTCATCACTCAGTCCGTGCAAACGAAAGTCTCGATTGCCTAAATCGCGCTGCCTGTTCTCCAACTTGACATAAATTATGCCAGCGATGCCGAGTAGGCAGACAATAGCTTCAGCTCCCATGTTTATTAAATGCCCATTCTTATAAATGGGTGCATCATTGGCGAGATAGGACCACACCGCGATAAGGGAACCGAAGTTGCCCATAGTGACCACAAATGCTGACGATACAGCTCGGATGGAGTTTCCGGCAGTATTGTTCAGGACCCAAGCCAAAACAGTTGTGCCGATGAAGAAGATGCCTATGGCAGCAACATACACACCAGCATACTTGATATCCGCTCTATTGACAGTGCTAAGGATTGCATAGCCAGCCAGAGCCAAAGAGAACCACCGCAGACGAAGATTCCCCGCTTTCGAAAACGATCGCTAACCCATGCCATGAAGACAGACACTATTGTAGCCACTGTGTAAACGGGGACGGTGTACAACTGTGCTTGAATCGACTCGTATCCAAGTGCAGCGATGATCGTGGGCATGAAGAGTGCAATTGACTGTACGGCAACATTGGCAAACATGAAGGCAAAGCCGCAAATAATGCTATTCACGTTGAAAATGCCTCGGTAAATGTCGGACTTAGTGATATTTTTATTGTGCAATTCTCTGTGCTCATGGTTGATGCGTTCGCTAGCTATGTGCCGGTCACGATCTGAGAGAAAGACGCAGTCCATTGGGATCGATGGAAGAATCGTCATGGCAACAAATCCGAATAGAATGGTGAGAATGCCCTCGAAGAAAAAGATGTTCCGCCAAGTATGGATCTGCATGGACTGAAAGCCCCATGGTGGGATCTGACTGAGCCCCGCCGCAAGCAAACCACCAAATGCACCAGCAAGACAGGCGCCATCAATGAACAGGCTAATTCGAAACAGTAGTTCACTGCGACGATAGAAGCAGGATAGATAATATGAGATTCCTGGCGCTAGCCCACCTTCTGTGAGTCCGAGTACGAAACGGGCAGCGAGAAGCCCCTTGTAGCTTGTAACGACTACATGTGATTATCCATTAGTATAGGCAGAATAAGTAAGCATACAGGTGCTTGTCGCTTCCTGACGAATGCAAATAAAATGAAAATGTAAATGCAATGAACACCGAATTAATTCAGACTTGATATATGAGTGGAGGGATGGGGATGAGGGTTCCTTACAAGCCGTGCACATGGAAACGAACCCGAAGGCCACTACCATGGAGGGAAGGTAGTACTTGGCTCCGATGGTCATTAGTATAATGTTGGAGGGTATTTCTACCAAGAAATACCCGATGTAGAAGAATGTAAGCGCCCAATTGAAACGATATCCAGTAAGTTCCAAGTCGATGGCCAGGCCCTGGATGCGCGCATTGCTATTCAGTAAGCGTTAGCTCAATAGAATTAGATAGCCTTTACGAAGGGGCACACCTATATTGGCTCTGGGGAGAGCATGAAGTTAGTTTCATACTGAATCGATGCTGGCTTAAAGTCAACGATACCCAGCGACTTACCGATCTAGAAAACACAATAGGTAGAGGATGGATACAGTTGGAACAATGCGAAGATCAAGCTTCCAGCGAACAGCCGTCTCTTCTTCTTTGGTCCAATCCGGCTCTTCAATCCTAAGACCCATGATTCTCTCGCTAGATTTGTCGTCTGTCCTGCGATCCATGTCAGGCAGAAATATTAGAATGTCCCGAAAACAAACAACGATGAGTGTTGTACATGTGACTGATCGTGGGTGCGAATGGAGAACAGGTGTGTTTGTCACCAAGAATAGGACGCAGTAAGAGAAGAAACGGTACTGAAATGGGTAAGATTGGAAGGCTGAAACACATAGACGGCTAGATGAGGGATTCTTATACCCCGCTGTTTGAATTCAGAAGAAATGTTGCTCTTCTGATGTAGGATGCGGCTCAGGTTCTGCTAATGATATGATTGCTATAGCTTATAGCTTCAAGCATGGGTCACCAATCGTAAAAGGGCATTCCTGTGGAGCATTGTAGCATTGAAAATCATCTCCACTTAATATAACTCTGTTATATTGGATCTACTATTGTTCTTGCCTTGCCTTGAACACAAAAATTTGGTCAAAGGGGGTTGGAGGACACCTGACAGTGCATTTATAAGGGTTGGGAGCATAGGTAATAGCTTGTGTCTCATCACCTTTTCAATGGTGTGATGAGTAAGATTTTCGACGCTACAACGGAGAGATGCTTCCGCGCATGCATGAAAATCAAATGCCGAAAATCCATATTCCTTATCGTACACTGTGCAGATCCTCTATGGCGGCATTTAATTTGACCAAAGAATCATTCTTGCATGACAGCTTGCATTTATTTCAATAGTGTGCCATAAATCACAGGGATCTCCTCTATTCGTTTGTACCCTTCCACGCAACAACCAGCTTTACTTTTGAAAGCTCTATTATTAGCCAAAGTTGGAGAAAGCAGAGCTATCAAGACTTCAACCCTGGCTCATAGTTCTACGAGATCACGAATGAAATTCAAGTTGCCCAATATTGGTCAAACTCGCTCACCTTGAATAGCAAGGCAGCCTAGCCTATCTGTCTTCTTTGACGCGAAGAAATATGATTGAATCGCCATAACTTTCTATGGTCAAGCAAATGATTATGGAATTACATCCTGGAGGGGTTCCTATTTTTTTTTTTTTTTTTTTTTTGAGTTCGAAGGTATTAATGCGTCTCATTCTCAATGAGGTTTCGAGGATTACTATGTAGGAGACTGTACGATGATGCGTGATGTAGCGTGCATTATTACTGGAACGCCGTTTCAGATGAATAGAGTTGTTGCCGCATGCTGTATGTAGCATGCTCTCCTTCGCATAGCCTTCGCGCGGTCGCTCGGACTTCGGACATTTGTGCGACCGGTAGGCTATGTAAACTTGTAATAAGCGACATAATTTACAGCTTTGTTGCTTCGGTTATCAGAGAGTTTTTATCCCGACGGAGATCTCATTCATCTTATAACCTAGTACCCCACTAAATCATAAGCCATCAAGTTGGGGTCGGGTAACGCATATGAAGACCGTAGCCCCGACAATATTTCTACAAAGGCATCATTTATTCACCACGATTGGAGGCAGTGTTTCCTTGGGAGAGTTTTCTTTCCATCTCGGCATTTACTCACTTAACTAGGATACTGACATAAGCGAAGTCTTCCTAAATAACCACTGCAAGTAGTATATTAATGGAACCGATGACTTGATAGAGATGATGATGGGTAGGTTTGGTTTAATGACAATATTGAGTGATCTCGGTAACTATATACTGATTCTACGCTGAGCCTCGACGAGTAGATCATGTCCGCCCAGTCTATGTTAATACTTACGCACCAAAAATTGCATGTGAAACATGTCCCTTTGATATGTGGTCTGGACGAATTAGCCTAGTCGAGGATACACCCTCTGGACCAAATGGGGTCATCTTGTCTGTTGATAAATAAACAATGTACTTGACATACTGAGGCTGGGTAATCATTAATCGACGGACGCGTGGATCCTGCTCCATCCATACACATCAGCTCCACGGGCCTGCGGACAATACATGGTAGTGACGTAGCGGCATCACGGAAAGCTTTGTTCAATAAATGCCTGGTGTACCGCGCAATTAATCAAACGCCCCATGGAGTCAAAACACCGAGGAATGGGAATTTAGTGGCCGGCTACTGAACACGGTATTGATGTCTTATCCCCACAATGAACCTGTTGTTCGAGTGCAGGCAAACTGTAATGTTATTGATATGGCTTGGGCAGGAAGGTATTGTGACGAATTATGAGCAGTAAGGAAAAAGCTGGATTGTACGAATGACACCCACCCTTAAGGGCCCTATCCTAGATTAAATAGAGAGACTAGTAGATGTATGGGAAATTGACTGGTTTTTGAATTGATCACTGGTAATTATGCACCCTTGTGGTACTATTAATCAACTACGCGTGAGAAACAACGCCCAGTGATTCGCCTAATTCTTCTCCCTGCACTATTGGGGCCTTAGCATCAAGGGCAACATAGAATACACGCGCAAACTCTGTCTTGCTGGGGTTGCTCCAAGCGTGGTTAGTTCCACGTTGCACTGCAACATCTCCTTTCTTAACTACAAAATAGCTGGTTAACCATGACACTTCATACCTTGGTTAAGATCAAAGCGAATGACGATAGAGCGAGACATATAATTGGACGTAGGACTAAGGATGCACTTACGTCTTCGCTTTTCACCGCCCTCCAGTTCAAGTTGTATTTCACCCTCAATGACAACACCAAAATCAAGAGTGATGGTGCGGTGCCACAATGGAGGCGCACCTGGATGATAATCAATGTAGCGTGAGATAAAGCCGCCAGGGATCATAAATGATTCGGGCTTCTTCGCGAGATGGCCTTGATAGGTCTTCAAATCAGCATCTTCGGCAAGAGCAGCAGGAAATGTGTCGCCACTATAAGCAAGGAATATATCGCCACCTAGTGGTGTGCGCTCAAATTTGATTTCCTCTGTAATACTAGTCTCAAAAACTGGTCTTCCTGACGCATCATGTGTCGTGATATAGCGGTGGACAACAGAAAAGGGGTTTTCTGGAACTGACACTTGCTGATTGGCCATGTTGTATATACTTCGTTGTTTTAGACTAGGTACTCGATGAACAGGTTGAAGAAGAAGCTTGGAGCAGGCTTGTGCTTGGCTTCTTAAGAAGAACGTGCGGCATGATTGTTCGTCCGATCAAGAAATGAAAAAACAAAAACAAAGTCAATTTTGGTGCATGGGAAGGGCTCCGATCCTGCCGATGTTCCAGTAAATCAGTAGTGGCTCGGAAGTCGGGGCCGGTGCCCGAGCCCATTGTCGGCAGGACAGTTGACACCTACCCTACGCCGAATTTCATGTGGCTCCTGTTCTATGCATTATATCACAACAGGATTGAATCAATTACTTGGCGCAACTGCTGTGTCCTGGTTGTCCTACCCAACATTATTACGGCTTAAGTACACGTAAGAGATATCAGAGAATGAGTGTTCCTGAGAAGCTGTTCCTTATGCCTAGTGGTTTATGTCGCCAGGTAGTGATGACAAAATAGAGTAGCAACGCAGGCAGTCATATCTACTTATTCTATCTGCCAGTATTGGAAAACGAGTCGAACGTCAAATTTAAATGTTTTCTAGGTCCGTCGAGAGATATGACCCCGACACACAGTGAGCGAAAAGGTTTGCTCCAACTCCGCGGCTTCTCGGTTTCTAATAAGATAGAATGGGAAGGGTAGCTCAAGAATTGTTAGAACAAAAGTATTTGTATTGGAGACGGAACAGCTGTGTAGAATTACGAACTATCTGGGTGCAAGTTGGCGGCAGTGAAGACATAGTGGTTCTTGGTTACAGGGCTGATATATGCTGAAGCAATGGTCGCTTCAAAACGTAGACCAAGAGCACAAACCAACCATTTCTGTCTATTACCAAGGCTGGAAAGTCAGCGTTCTAAGCGATGGCCGTTCATTTCAATTCGTACACAACTGAATTCGGAGCCATGTTTCCAGACTTCGCAGGTGGGTCGGCCAGCTTCGGTTGACGTGCGCCGATGCCCGATTTTTTGGTTGACTATGTTTTCAAGGAGAATTGCTCGCCGGGTTACGGGTGCCGAGTTGCGACGGTAACGTTCCAAGCTACAGTGCAACTCATGTGAAGGTTGAGTATAGAAATTTATTTGCGAACAAAAATCTGGAGTTTTGCGGATTTGCCGGCTCCCAAAGCATAGCAACTGCCTGGGACATGAGCTCACTCGGTCGGTGCAATTGTTACGCCGCCCATTTCTACAAGAAATGAGCAAGCGCGTTTTCCCACAAACAATACTACTTATTTGGAAACTCGCAAGATGATGTATAATTATGTCTTGTTATCAACAAACTGCATGACCTTAATCAGGTTCTCTACTGAAGTCCGGTTTCTAAATACTGTCTTTGCAATTTTGAGGCTTATATCCGTAAGTAGACAATTCTCCTTGAGAAAAAGGTTAATCTGATAAACTCGCTAACCGTCTTGTAAGTGAACTTGGCTAGAAGAATGTCCCGCACCCGAGAAGGTGCATTCCCGTCGAACGACACAGCCGAGACAGCACAAACTCCGATGGAAGTGGCTGCGCAAGCACCGCCATTGACAATCGAAGAAAACAATCTGGTGACATGGAGCGGATCAGACGACGTAGACAATCCACAAAATTTTCCATTTGCCCGAAAAATGCTCATCACTACTATCTGGGTATACGGCAATCTTACGACAGCTATTGGAAGCAGCATTTGGAGCAGTGGCAGTAATGCTATTGCATCTGAGTTTAGTGTCAGTTCAGTGGTGGTGACACTGGGTATCAGCCTGTTTCTACTGGTAGGTTGTGCTTTCAGTTTAGCTTGGTATAGTGGATAGCTAGGAGGCTGACAATCTCACTTGTGGGCGTCTCAAATGTAGGGTTACGCAATTGCTCCTCCCATATGGGGGCCTTTATCTGAACGGTTTGGCCGGAAGTGGCCCATGACCATGGGCATGCTTGTCTTTACTCTATTTTGCATCCCAGCAGCAGTGGGTAGAAACATAGCGACGCTCTTGATTGCTCGATTCTTCCAGGGGCTTTCGGTTCCGCGCCATTGTCATTGACTGGTGGCGGCATTGTTGATATATGGAGTCCTTATAACAGAGGCGTGGCCGTTGCTGCATGCATCGGCACTATTTTTGGGTCACCTATATTGGCACCTATCATGGGTAACTTCATCGCAGAATCACACTTGGGTTGGAGATGGACGCAGTGGCTTAGCTGCATTATGGGAGGCAGTTGTCTGATCTTGACCATGCTATGTCTCCCAGAAACACTAGCACCCAAGATCCTACAGGCTCGAGCCGCCAAGCTGCGCAAAACTGGCGTTAATCCAGGCGCCCAAGCTGATTTTGATAACAAGAAGCAGGCGAATTTTAAGGATATTGTGCGAGTATACCTCATGCGACCGTTCGTGCTACTTGCCATAGAACCAATTCTAGTCCTCGTCACGATGTATCAATCTTTTATATACGGCATCCTTTACTTGGTTTTTGTTTCCTATCCAATTATTTTCCGTGAGGTCCGACATTGGACTCTCGCTATAAGCGCTTTGCCCTTCCTCGGTCTTTTGGCGGGTATCATGATCGGTGCTATAGTTGTCATCTGGCATACAAAAACCAAGTTCATGCTTATCCTGAACACCAACGGAGAGAAAATTATACCAGAGCACCATCTACCGATTATGATCCTTGGGGTTGCCTATTGCCTGTAGGTTTGTTTGTTTTTGCGTGGACTTCCCACCCTGACACTCCCTGGGCTGGCATGATAGTTGGTAGCATTCCGATTGGCATGGGGATGTACATGGTTTTCGTGCAATGCTTCAATTATCTGATAGCTGTTTATGCGCCCATCGCTAATAGCGCAATCGGCGGTAACACCTTCATACGCAGTCTTTTGGTGCAGGCTTCCCGCTATTCGCCCCTTATATGTACCGTAAGCTTGGCGTGGATTGGGCAACCAGTACTCTCGGTTTCATCAGCATTGCTATGATACCCATACCAATTCTGTTCTACAGATTCGGCCATCGCGTCCGTTCATGGTCCAAAAACAGTATTAACACAGTCTAATGCGTGCACATTTATGTTGCATCATAAATAACATCGATTGAAAGTCAATGCATTGAGTTACCATACCTCGCCTTGGTTTCATCTCTTTCTGTCCTTACATTCCCTGCAATGGACCTCCTCAATCATTCCACTTCGCCTTCTGGTCTTTGATTAGATTTCTAAAAACGCACTATTTTATCATATGGAGTTTTTAGTATGTATTTAGTGACTCGCGCAACTGTATTTAGGTCGATATTGGCGTTCAGCTCTTGGGCTGGCTAACATGTTATGTTGGAATTGAGGACTTCAGTTCCTTGCCGCATGCAAAGTATGCAATTCTATCAAAGCTGCAAAATTTGTGGTCACCTTAAACAAGGCTAAATGCCTTCATTTGACATCAATGGGATGTTTATTGACGGGACAACACATGTTGAGGTGGCATAACTTGATTGAGTCGTAAATACACCGATAGGAGAGTTCATTTGTCCTATTCTTCTTCCAACCCGGCAATGTCGGCGGGAAGATTAAGTAGGAAATTTGAATTGAAATCGCACCAATCTGAATCAGTCGTGGTTGGAACAGCATTTAGATCCGCGAGGGCCAAAGACGTGGAGAACGAAGGTAGACCGTATTGGTTAGAAACCGACAAAGGTCTAGCAAGAAGATCTGTGTGGCCCGTTTCCAGTGTGAAAAGACCATGATCAGTCAACTCAACGGCTCTATTCGGATCCATAGCCTGACCACTACTTTGGAATGACGCTTGGCTGAAATAATGTCGATGGTCTTGGCTATGATCAAAGGAACAAGCGTTCAAGATGTCCGGTATCGCGGGTGGCGAAAGATCGGTGGATGTGAGTGTTGCGGAAGACTGACAACTTCTGTTTTCTCTGCTATATTGTCCACGTTCCAGGACTTGTTGGGAATCATTTAAAGGTACCAGGGATTCCACCACGGCCAGAAGAAGACTGAGTCCCCAAGAAAGTCCCACATACATTTGATTGAAGAAATTATGTGTCAAGCTCTCAAACTGTAATACCTCAATTTGGTCACAAACAGCCTGGAGCAGTTGAATGTCAGTCTTCACTTCAGTGTGACACTTGGTCTCACCGAAAATATGCGTAAGATGTAAGGCAATTAGTTCGATGAAAGCTACAATAGGATAGTTCCGAATCAACCTGGCTAACAAGGCGAGTTGGAAAGTGGTGGCTGATTCTTTGCAGACACCAATGATAACCTCGAGACTCGTACGAGCTAGTTCTGCAATTCTCGCATGTTTTTCAGCCGAGTCTTGTTCACACCGGAGGAGCAGAATCTGTAGTATATGATACCCGTATTTCAGCTCTGTTTGTAAAGATTTGATGTCTGCTGTGGTGCTAGGCAGGGAACCATTTAGTTGCGTGAAATGTTTCCGACCAAATTGTTCTAGCAAGTTGTTTATGCGCTGCATGTGACGAGCACGGGCCTGGTTTGGTGCAGAGGCTGCCTTTGAGGCGTAAAAGTCGATGTAAATATTCTCCCACACAACCATCATATAGTTGAGGGCAGAATTAGATAAGACGTCATCGTTGGATGACGGGACGTGCTCAGTACTTGAGTGGTAATCAGAATCAAAAGCATAAAGGTCGCATGGCTGACCAGTCATGAAGACGCGCTGCTTATCCAGTGTGTATAAGACCCAAAAAGTCGCTCTCGCTCTTTTTCAAGTTTATGAGAACCAGTGTCGATTTCTTTTTGATGGCTTCCTCTCGATCGGTGAAGTCCCAAGGCACGTCCAAGTTGACAAGCTGCCTGGCAAACACGCTCAGCAATCGAGTTATTGTAAAAGTCTCGAGCCACGAGTATCTAATAAGTATAATGTAAGCATACTGATTGAAACCTACATAAAATTTGCGAAAGAGTTGGACTACTCTTCTAATTACAAGGAATTTTTAGCCACATACTAAAGTCAACATTGCCTTCACATTAAGTATACTAGGTACCATGAAGACATCGAGTTTCCGGACAGCTCGATCACAGTTCTCCAAAAACGGAGGTAAGTTACCGTCATTCATTCCACGTGTGTTGCGGTGGGAAGCACGAGCGGCTCGTGTTTCCAGACCAAGCTGGAGAAGGACGATGGCATTTGCGATGAGGGGCCATGCTTGGTTT
The DNA here is from genome assembly GCA_020081605.1 of Albifimbria verrucaria. Taxonomy (NCBI): domain Eukaryota; kingdom Fungi; phylum Ascomycota; class Sordariomycetes; order Hypocreales; family Stachybotryaceae; genus Albifimbria; species Albifimbria verrucaria. The sequence goes on from JAHREC010000016.1 coordinate 196,908, forward strand.
TCCTGTGTTTGATGCTCAATACTATAGAGAGCATCTATTGCCTGATAAAGATCTCCGTCATCAAATATTGGAGTCCGTTTATTGAAATTTCGTAGGTAGCCATCCACAGAAAGATTCACAATTAGACGAGGAGGGGCACTTATTGGTTTCAGATCTCTATCTGCCACAAGCTCTTCGCATCGCGTTTGGAAGGAAAGTCGTCCAGTTTCAGCTGTAAAGTGGCCCTTAAAGCTGAATTCCGAAGAGCAGGGAAGTAACGGGAGGCGGCTTCTTTGCCTAGGTTCTCATTCAAACTTTCCTCTTGTGTCTGTGTTGGTAATAGAGGCTCAGTCGCTTGGCGCCATAAAGATTTAATCAGGACTATTGGAGCTGGATAGCTATATAAACGCTCTCCGCCATGCGCAAACTCAACCAGTTCCACTGAAAACTCACTCCTCGATGATATGTGCAACTGCGGCGGCTCATCGCCGCAGTCTTCTGTCACATGCATATCGAATGATCCTTGAGAATCTAATGGTCCAGCAGCACTCGAAACAGGCAGTCTCGCAACAGTGGCTGCAATTTGACGTGTGAACTCGGTCAACGCACCAAGGGTCTGGTCAACGTGATTGATGTGCTTCAATACAACCGAGAATTCATCGCGCCTAAAGCAGAGTTGGAGGCTTAATCTCATGTTCTCAAGTTATGCTGAAATAGGAATCATCAATGACCTACAATTGCTTCGTATGATTTACCCGCTTTAATGCACTAGATGAGTTGCACTCTACCCCAGCCTTGTGGCAATTGGAGCATTCGGGTTGACGTCTGTCACATCGGACTTTGCGCAGCCGACACTGATCGCATGCTGCAGTGGAGGAAACTTCCTCATTGTTGGAACGAGCCCGCTTCCGAATGCTCTCAGTACACATGGCTGATATTAAATTTCGATTGAGTCGGGCTGCGATGGTGAGGGGCAACCGTCTACACGCAGGTGGTGATAGACTAGAGGAAGCTAAGGCAACGGTGCGTGGGATACGACATCAACGTTCCCGTGTTAGGTTGTTAGGGAAATGCAGAGATATCAATGGGAATTAACAGTCATATACGAACAAAGAGGGATAATCACGTGGATTTTTGGTCAACAGATAAGCACTGAGCCTTGCATAAATATGGTTGGTTATTCTCTTGACCGTATTGACCATGGCAGCACCCTGCCTTACAATCGTCAAGGTAGCTAACACATTCCCATAGATAGTGATTCATGAAAATCTGGGAACATTATCTTAAGACTCTGCACTGAAAGGTCAAACATTGCATTCATATTATGTCTCAATTTGCTACGGTGCGCCACATTTACCCGTTATGAAGCGCGTCGTATGCTAGGCTCGCACAGTCGCCTGTAAAGGTACAACTAGCAGACCGCTCATCGGAGGCACTTGTTTGTTATTTGACCGGCATGCTTACCAGGAATAATCGCGCTCACGTATACTGCACCGTTATGCGCGTTACCCATGTCCAGCAAAATAAGATCCGCTACGGTGCATAACTTCCTGACCTCCGTAGCTAGCAGTAAGTCAGCAATACAACCCAACGGTGCCATTTCCGCCACGCTTAGTGGTTCTCTGAGTGAGATCCTATGGTATGATATAGGTGGTTGGTTGGTTGTTGGTTGAGCTTGCTACTCTAGGGATATGATCGTCTTGCCTCGACGAGACAGTTCATCTCGCGTCCCCGCTTGCTTGCGGCCGAGTTTAGGATAAAGTATAAATAGCAAGTCTAGATATAGGATTATATTATCTGAATTGTCCAATAATTTGATTGAATAAATAAATAGGTTATATTCTATTACGTATTATACTACAACCTGCAACACAAGGGTATGTTTTCTTAGAAGTTTGAAGAAATAAATAATCATAATAATAATAATAATAATATATATCGATATATACATATTTATGATTAGAAAAACTTAATAATCTATTTTATCTTATTTCTCTTTCTCTACCCTTATCCTCCTTTTCTTTTTCTCTTCTACTTCTCTAATCTTCTAATCCTATTTGCCCAACCTTAAAATCCGCCAATACTAAACGAACCCTCTTAAGCAGACTTATAATTACCATAAATATCTCCCATGAACTCTATTATAGAATTAGACCATCCAGTGTATATAGCGTATTACAGAGATAGGTAGACTTACTAAGCCCCATGCCATAATACTTCTTTCCCTTTCTGAATTCATAAATTTGTTTAATCTCCTCAGTAGTAAGCTGAAAGCTTGAGAGGTTTTCCAAAGTATGCTTGAAGTCGCTCCCTCCTCTTACTAGTTGTGACGGTGATGAAGCGTTGGTCTAGGATCCATCGTAAGGCAATTTCACCCTCGGATACACCATACTTTTGCGCCAGGTCAGCATACACCTGATCTACAGGGCCAGGACGCGCTGCGGTGATGGGAGATAGTACTGAGTAGCATACTGTGGCAATTCCATGCTTATGGTGGAACTCGAGCAGCTCCGTATGCTGTTGGTATGGATGGAACTCAATTTGGTTGACAGCAGGGATGACTGTGGCTGTCTCGAGAATGATTTCCAAGTCTTCCTTGTCAAAGTTGGAGACGCCGATGGACCTAACCTTTCCCGAGTGTCTAATTGTTTCCATTTGTGACCAAATCTGTTGTAAGCCCGCAGCCGAGCCTGCGGCGAAGGGCACGTGCACAAGATATAAATCCACATAGTCAAGACCTAGCTTCTGGAGAGAGGATTCTAGAACAGCTCTGACGTCTTGTTCTTTAGTTCCAACGACCTTGGCTGTGACGAATAGCTTCTCTCGAGGCAACCCTGAGGCTTTAATTCCCTCGCCCACACCCGTCTCATTCATATAGGCTGCTTGGATGTCAGTGGTATACTTTCCATTACGGCTAATTAGCATGACTACCTTCGGCAGTATCGAGATGATAATACCCATTCTGGAGGGCCATGAGTGTCATTTCGCCAACATGTTTATCCGGCTGCATGAGGTGCGCAGTACCGAGACCGTAGGAAAGCTATAATGATTAGTGGGGATGGCCAGATCGCAATCTTGGGGACAGTTTTTCTACCATTGGAATCTCGTTTCCATCGTTCAACTTGACTACAGGTATGGGCACCATGTTGTCTAGTGGGTTGGATAATCGGAAACTTAGACAGGGGAAGTAGGGGTTGTGTTCAGTCTCTTGGTGGAGTGGCAGGTGTAGGATGAGTCCGCTTTTGTACATTGTCAATTCCCTTTTTGATCACTACTGCGACGTGGACTCGGATTGTCAGAATAGAATAACGTGTCCAGTGCAGTAGCATTATACTGTGGGAGGGTGCCATTGTTGGTCCCCATCTTAGCATGGTATGGGGAAAGGGCCTAAAGGACGGGCCAACATCCTGTTTCCATCCTCTCCAAGCCATTCTCGTGCTGCGATACGCGATGTAGGACTTTGTGCTAAACGACCAACCCAATCGAATTGTCTTGGCAACCAACAACAATACGGAGGCGAATTACAAGAGATCACAGCATCAGCGGCCAAGTCGTCATCCGGTTTTGATAACAATGTGGCACCCCAACAATTTGACGTTATTATCACCTCAGGAAGCATCTTGGCCCTGGCTGAGTTGCCCAGCGACTGTTTTCAGGTACAATAGGACAAGTAACCTGCCCTAGGCGGGGATCCATTGAGCGAAGCCAATCGTCATCTCTGAAGCTATCAAGTTGATTTGTTGGTTCTGGGAGCAGTGAACAAAGCGGGGATGGACTCGTGGTGGATTGAAAGGGTGGTAGCGAAGAGCCGCTCCGAGTGCAACTGTATGCAGTGATGTCTTCGCGCATGTGCATAAGGCGAAACAATTTGGGTTCTATCAAGGCAGCCTCCATCCCCACTGCAATTCATCCACAAAATAACATCTTAAAATCTGTCTGGCTGTCCTTGGCATGGGAATTGGTCCTAGCTGAGCAAACCTAAACCTGGTGACCCCTTGCGGGCACACACCATTAGTGGCATGGGGTTCTTGTTACGTGGGAAGGATGTCCATCATACCTCGAGTCGTAGCGTGGGAATTTGGTATGCGTGCAATTATCGAGATTATGATGTCTGACGAATCCGATGCATGCGTCGTGCATGGATAAACACTCCTTCTTGCTGTACATTTGGGATGGATGCAACTACGCCCCTCACAAATATAGGCGGCCTAAAGCAGCCAATCACTATCGAATTCCGCTTGCAACTCATGGGTGATGACCCTTCGTATAGCGTGCACCAACCGTGTAAGGTAGGTTGCCTTCGGGAACTCATGGGCTCCGAGGTAGACAACGGTGTTGCATCAGGAGACATCGCATATCCTAGCCAATCCTTGGCTTCCCTTGGCTCGATGTGATCCTCCACTCCCTGGATATGCACAGTAGGCAGGTTGGTGACGGTCTCAGTTCCCTGTCACTTCAAAGCCACACCTACCGTTTCTGCTGCCCGCTGCAGTCGGCCCGCCACGCAATTAAAAATGGTGCATTGGATGGGCAAAGACAGTTTCTCTATGTTTCAGTTCATTCGAAGTGACTAGTCTTAATCACTTAGGGCTGTTGTGGCTTCGCTCCTCAAGTTCCTGGATCTACACACCCTTCTTTAGGGGCTCAAGAATTCATCATCAAGATCCCATTTTGAACCAAGCTCCAAACCAATCACCGTCTGCCTACCATGCCACTTTACACGGATCTTCCAGCCGAAATTGACTCAGTCGATGTTATTGTCGCAGGAGGTGAGTCCAATCTCTCTTCATTATTCAACCATATCTGACCGACTTCTCAGGAGGCACAGCAGCGTATATCGTTGGCTTGCACGTCTGGAAATATGGCCCTGGTCCAGATGCTTCTCAATCATGGTGCGGAAATCAATGAGCCAGTTCATCGGTACTACGGTCGGAATGCACTACAGGCTGCTGCCGAGATCGGCCAATTGAAATGGCAAAAGCCCTTCTGACCCTTGGAGCGGATATCAACGCTCCAGCCTCTGCGACAGCAGGCCTGACTGCCGTGCAAGCAGCCGCCGTATCTGGAAGCATGGATCTCGTCAAGCTGTTCTTATCTTGTGGTGCTGAAATCAACGCCCCGGCCTGCAAATACAAGGGCCTGACCGCGCTCCAAGCAACCGTCTTTTACGGGCACGACTCCATAGTGACCATGCTGCTTGATAACGGCGCTGACGTCAACGCTCCAGGGTCATCTGTGATAGGCGGCACAGCCCCGCATGCGGCCGCAGAAGCAGGACACGAGGAGATTGTCCAGAGGCTGTTGGATCACGGTGCAGATGTAAACTCCGAGGCGGGATGGTATGGACAGACGGCGTTGCAGATCGCGGCAGCACAGGGCAACGAGGGCATCGTGCATTTATTGAGGGAGAAGGGTGCAAAGGGGACAGCCACAGGGAAAGTCTGTTGTTTAGCCATCCGCATTAGGTGCTGGTTGAAGAATGAGAACAATCGATACCCCGCTTGAAGCAACATAGCACGTTAAGGATGCTGTATTTGACCCAACTACTTTACTTACATGGGCTAGTCTCATGGATCAGAAGAACTCGGCTAGCCACTGGAAATCCCTCGTACCATGGTTGCAGTAAAGCATTACACGCAATGCCATTTGTGTGTGTGGAAGAAACGCCATAAACCTCTCACTGAGGGGCTGGCTGGAATGAGTGGCTTGAGATCAGCCACACCACAACAGAGACATACGCACGATGATCATATGCAAGATACATCACAGACCAAGGAATTCAATGAAACACTAAATTGAGTGACGTAGGACCTTGACGTCGATGGCACAGTCTTGATTTCTTTGCAACTACAAGTTCAGTAGCCCAGCGATCCACGAACCCACCATGTCTTTTGTCAACATCTCACTGGCCTTTCTTCCACAATGATAGAATCCATACTGACCATAGCATTACTTTTCAGCACTCTTCATGTCTTCCTGAGTCATGCTCAATCCGCCCCAACCTACCGAGACGAGCTGCTTTCACTTCACAAAGCGCTCGTCGATATCCCATCCATCACCGGAAACGAGACAGAAGTTGGCAATTTTCTCATTGATTACCTGAATGAAAAGGGCCTAGTTGCGGAAGCCCAACCAATTTCATCGAGTAACAGCACAAAGGCTTCGCGGTTCAACGTGGTTGCATGGCCCGAAAACCGTCCGTCCAACTGGTCTAAAGTGGTTGTCACGACTCATATCGATGTAGTGCCACCTTATATTCCATACTCACGCTCTGGACCGGAGCCACCTACGGCGGAGACTCTTATCGCAGGCCGAGGGACTGTCGATGCGAAAGGTAGCGTGGCGACGCAGATCGTAGCGCTCTTGCAGCTGCTATCCGAGAATCTAGTCACGGGCGATGATGTTATGCTGGTCTTTGTCGTTGGAGAGGAGAAAGATGGTGTAGGCATGAAGCAGTTCTCCAGCGTCATGGAGAGACAGAAGCACCGGTCACGCGCCGCCATCTTTGGCGAGCCCACTGAGGCTTTGCTAGCCTGTGGCCACAAGGGTATTCTGGCCTGCCAATTATCTGTCAAGGAAAGGCTGGACACAGTGGCTATCCGTCCTCGGGGAAGAGTGCCAATGAGGTGCTTATGCGCGGGTTGATCAAGGCCATAGACACCGATCTCGGACAAAGTGAAGCCTACGGCAACACCACACTCAACATTGGTGTGATTGAGGGCGGCATTGCCAATAACGTCATTCCGGCAGAAGCCAGTGCTAACATATCGCTTCGAGTGGCTATTGGACCGTCAAAGACGGGTCATGAAATCGTCAAAAAGAACCTACAGGATGTCTTGACTAGTGTGGACGACAAGGCTTTCAAGCTGGACTGTGGTAATGGCGTGGGTTACAGGACAATACCTATATCTTGTGACGTTGAAGGTAAGTACTTGATTTCTTCAACCAGTCCAACTCTTGCGAAACGATGGCGGAGACTCTATGAAAACGAGCGCAAGCGGACAACCTCAGCGTCCACCGGGATAGCCCTTTCCTACAACCGGTGCTGTCATGGGTTTTATTGGTACAGATGGCTGATATTGTCTCTAGGATTCAAGACAGGAGTAGTCAACTATGGTACGGATATCCCCAATTTGGAGGGCAACCACACGAGATACCTTTACGGCCCAGGAAGTATTCTTGTCGCGCATTCAGAGGACGAGGCGGTCAAGCTGGGAGATTTGGAACAAGCTGTGGAAGACTACAAGAAGCTCATTTTGCATGCAGTCAAGGATTTTGGCGATACTAACTGAATGATCAAGAAGCGCCATTGTCGCGCGTTCTCTCTTGTTCTCTTCTATTTCTTGTTTTTATAGACTCACATTGACAAGTTGCGGATATGATGTTACTAGAAATGCAATTGAACTGTTTTCGCTCATGGATAGCCCACCCTGCATAACCCAAAGGAGATATAGCGCGCGCACGGTAGCTTATGAAGCTATGTGAGGCTACGGTATTTCCTAGCTTCCGTAACAAGGTTAGCTACAGCGCATACATACCAATTCTTTACAGAAGTTCTTCCGATGTCCAATTATATCAGTGCCGTAGCGTTGGTCACATATCCCACACGGATCTACCTCCGTCCCATACGTGCATCCGCAATGCGATCCCAGTGTTGTAATTGGCAAGGCATAGCAATCATCCAGGCTTACATGCTTATAAATTCGATGATTAGAAATCCTTGGCGGTAAATATGATACCGCATCCCTGCCTTAGGAACGAGCCAATAATAGGTGAGGCCGTAAGGCAATCTTGCCAACAAAAATGGGCGTCAGCAGCGTACGGGCCATAACCTCTTTTTCAAGGATAGCTTACGGGGTTGTCTCTTCCCTTCTGCTGTCGTCAGCTTCAACAGCAATCAAAGAAATTCCTAGACACACGTTGGCCATGTCTACACTGCATAAGAAGTCCGGGACGTCTCCGGTGGAACCCTCCAATAATTCAGCATTAATCGAACAGCCTGTCAAGGTAACCACTACAACAAAGCCGGCTGAAAAGCCTGGCTTTTTCCACAATGTTGACGGAGGTGCGCGTGGTTGTGCCTCTGTCGTGGGAGCCTGGTTGATTCAATTCTCCATGCTGGGCGCTGTTCTGGCTTTCGGAAGTTACCAGACATTCTACCAGGATCTATGGTTGCCAGTGAGTATTGGGCAATACCTTATGAGGCACATTTTCGATGGGCGATACTGACCATTTGTGTCATTCGCTTGACTAAAGGACTACTCTCATTCCTCCATCTCGTGGATTGGTAGCTTACAGATTTTCATGGAGTTCTTGTGCGTATCACTACAACATTCCGAGAGCGTCAGGGTGGGAACCTTGACATGTTTCAGACCCAGAAAGAAAGAGAAAGCTTAGCACTAACAAACGCCGATTTCCGCAGCCTTGGTGTCTTTGGCGGGTTTCTCCTCGATAGTGGGCATTGGCGTTGGACTGTCGGCGGTGGATCTATGCTCTTCGTCTTCGCCTTTTTCATGTTGAGTTTATGCCGAGCGGGTCAATATGCGCCTATCATCTTGTCTCAAGGGTGAGTCGAGCAAATATCAATTTTTCATGCATGCGACAGCTTCTGCCAACTAACCATTCGTGGTCTGTTAGGGTCGGCATGGGCGCTGGTCTTGGGTTTGCCTATCTACCCGTCTCCGGTATCGTTTCGAAGCACTTCAAGAAGCGCCGAGCGTTGGCTATGGGTATTATAACCACAGGGGCTCCATTGGCGGGTTCGTCCTCTCACTGCTCGGCAACAAACTTCTGTACTCTGACCTTGGCTTTCCTTGGACTGTCCGCGTCAGCGCCTTCATAGTGCTTGGCTCCTGCGTGATCGCGAATTTGCTGCTGTCAGATATTCACCCTGGAGAACCCGCAGTTGTGACACAGAACCCCGAGAAAAGCATGGCAGAAGCAACTGACGGCATCGCTACGGCCGAAAGATCGAAAGTATCACCGAACAAGGAGGACAACAAGGCGACATTATCAGACCTCGAAGGATGTGGAGAGAGTGTAGAGCTGTCGCATAAACCGCGCACCATCAAGCAGATGTTACAGGATCCAGCCTACCTGGCTATCATTTCCATGGGTTTTGTTGTCAGCCTGGGCCTCTATTTCCCAATGTCAGCAACCCAGCAGGATTATCCCATTTTCGTATAAATCAGTCGAAACTGACAAAAGTGCAACTTCCAGGTTTGCAATCCAGTCATTCGCTCTAGACCACGGGATCCCATCTGGGCTTGCAAGTTGGCTGCTGCCGCTGCTAAATCTTACTAGTGTACTAGGTAGAACAATTCCCAACTGGTTGGCTGATCGATATGGTCTATTTGAGGTAATTTGAAACCAAGTCTCGGACCAGACACAACCTACGAATCTGAAACTGACGGAACGCTTACGAAAAGCTTTATATTCCCTGCACATTAGCCGCTGGTGTTGTACAGTTTGCCATCGGTGGAGCCACCAACTCTGCTGGCGTTGTCATCGTCTCGGTTCTGTAAGCTCTTCAGGGTCTGTTAATGTGAAATATGAAAGGTTCTGGAGTTGACACTTTGCTGCTCTAGGTATGGCTTTTTTCGGGGTCAAGTGAGTCCTTGCTACTCTTACACCGCCGTGATTGTGAATTCCCTCTGATATCGATGCGCAGTTCCCTCACTATATTTCCCGATGATATCCTCGCTAGATCCCGATGTCTCATCTACCGGCATGCGACTTGGTGTTGCATGTCTGCCAGTGGGCGTTGCATCCTTAGTTGGTACACCGATTGCAGAAGCCTTGGTTGGTTCCGGTCATAACTGGTGGCGCGGGCTCGGGTATGCGGGCGCCACTCAGATCATCTCAGCCATGCTGTTGACGTTCGCATGGGTGATGGAGAAGAAGCGGGGACAAGCTAAACACTAGTGAAATCACGTAAATCGCTTTGTTCTTGGTGTTTATTAGAAAGAAGCAGGAATAGATCGCTAGTCCCATTATCCAACATGATTATCATTGTGGTGTGGTGCTCAACGCCATTGCTTTGGATTGATAATACGGTCGATGATTCAATATCGAACTCTTTCTTAAATGTCCAAACCACGATTCAATGATAATACTATGGGGCAATGGGTCCCATGATATTGTTTGGACGTTGGTTGGACCATCTTGAAAGGTGATACCTTTCCAATAGAGTGCCTTGACAGAGGACTGGCGTGGCAAGTCATGATGACTGCAAACTTATCAAAGGTGGTTAGCACGTATTTCAAGAAATAATCCCATGTGATAACAGAGAATAACAGCAGGCCTAAACCCCGTGGACGTAGTTTATGCGTGTGCGAGATGTGTTCTAACAGGAACATAGATGTGCCTAAGTTACTCCTTCTTTTTGGAAACCAAATTACGAGATAAGGCCAATAATTGAATCATGCTCGGTCCAGATTTACTAAAACTGCATCCCTCGAGGAATGTTTGACTAGGCACAGAGATTGGAGGCTGGATTCGTTGGTGGTTATCATCTTTGCGTGTAACATGGGTGTTTTGCTGGAAGGTTACGACAACCAATGATTCCTTCTTGGTCGCAAACATGGTCGCACAGGCATAAAGTCCTATGTGGATAGAAGAGAGGTGAGACAGACACTTGATCTCAGTATTCTGGTAGCATTGCTACCATTGTGGGTATGTCAGTGGCCCTTTTGTAGGGTCAACCGTAGGGTTAGGCTCTCTAGATAACAAGATTGCAAACATCCGTTTGCCCTACTGTCTGCTCCATCGTTTGCATGACACCTTCCATGTACCAAATCATTCCTTGGGCAGGCAAGCGCTGAGCCTCACAGCGAGTTATGTATCCTAATGTCTTCGCCGCCTTACACTCCCTGTATACAATCTTCTACCACGTTATGCAGCTCCCTGACCGCATTGCTTCATAGACCAGTGTGTTGTACCGTCTTACAGAGGGAGATACCCGGCCCGATGCGTTCTCTGTGTCGCCCGAGACTCGGGCTTCGGTTATGAAGGAAACCCTTTGCAGGGGCAAGCTGGAACCTTCAGTTCAGAGCCTATTACATCCCTTTAGAACCCAAGCATCGCCCGCCCGCTGCCACGAGTCATGTTCACCGTCCAATAACGCGGGTAGGGAGCTACGGACAAGGACTCGAGGCTGAGCAATAGCACTCCATTATTACTGTCAAGATGCAACAACCACGACTCAGCGTAGTTCAACGCCACATGAATACGGCTATAATCACCGGAGACAACTGATGTAACGATCAACCCGCCACCATCAGCAAGCTTCTGTGAACAGTGTTCTTTTTCCTCTTCCTACCATCCTGTAGCCCATGCGATTTTCGATTGCATGACGAGTGGGAGTTCAGAACCATGCGAGAGAAAATGCTCGTTATGTGACTGAAAATATACCTTGATTGCCCACCTCGGAATTCGAATAACAACAGCTATGTCGTGTTATGTTCATATATCTTATGGCATCACAATCTCTTGATCGCGATTAGATACTATAGGTTGATGAAACCATTAGAAGTGAGCGATATGTAGCGTACTGCCGGAGAACAAATCCTGCGGAGCCTACAACCTCAAATTTGCCATCATCTATGTGCCTAGTATGAGAATAGCTACTATTAATCCAATCAACTGCTAATCCTCTACGTCATTTGGTAAGGCAATTTTAATGCATAGACTAGCCCTTGTATAGAGTAAGGGATAAGGGTGCTAGTGCTCTATTGAATGGAGTTGAAGGATTCCTACCCCGGACATATTTGTTTGAGAAGCAGAGAGTTGCTGATGCTATTTCTAGACCATAGAGCATTGGTCTAGCCTAAACTAAATTAGTTAAGCAGTAGAGCTGGAAGCTGCACCCAACAATCGGCGCCCTCTCCAAGGAGATTTGAAGCAAACTACGGCCGTCCAGGTCACTAAATGAATCCTGGAGAGTATATGATGTTCGCATGACGACTTTATAGCATTGTAACAAGGCTGACTTATGGTGTATTAAAGCCATCAGAGTAGACCACGGGTGTGGGGCACTATCTAAATAAGGGTTTCTGTAATGTAAATTTTACACGAATTAATTTAGGCAGGCGGTAGCGTGGAAACTGGTCGATGGATCCCATGCAACCGTAGGGGGCATAAAATGATCAAGCCGGGGTAGAGCTTTACATACCATGCTTTGGGAAGCGATGAGCAAGCGCTAACTCGGAATCCTCTATCCTAGTAGTCAAAGGTAGCCAGGTCCCGCTTATATAAAAGGAGGCGACAAGAATCAGAAAGTGAGTGCTAGAGCCAACAGCAGCATCGCCAAGCTAACACAGCTAAAATGCATCTCAAGACATTCACCGTCGGAATTCTCTCATCAATTCCCGTGCTGGCGCAAGCTGGAGGAGTATTCTGAAACGATCTCCTACACCTGCTCTTGAAAATGGCACATACATTGTGGATCGACAAGCAGAATTCGCCAACCGTCTGACTGTTGACTTCGCTAGCGAGGGTATACCTCCTAGTTTGCAAATAAGTGACTATCCTGTCAACGACGTCTGGCATTTCTCTGCCGGCAACTCCGTCGTACGAAATGGCTATCTAGAGCTTGTTGTCACAGGTGGCTCAGCCATTCCTTACGTTGGTGGCGAGATTACCACGGCAGTGAGGAACATCAAGTATGCCAGCGTGCGTACTATTGCCATCCTTACAGAAACGCCGGGTGTCTGCAACGGTATGTGCTTGTACCGCCCGTAATTAATCCGTTGCTAAGCCGAATTGCAGGAATGTTCTTCTACCAGTCCAATACCCAGGAAACTGATATCGAATGGCTATCGGACCCTAACTCGCAGTCAAACGGCGGCGTTCGCAAGCTATGGTTGACCAATCAGGATACTGACGGGAATGGCAAGACGTACCTGGCGATTGAGCCTCCTGCTGACCCTACCACTACCGAGCATGAATATCGTATTGACTGGACCGAGGGCGTGTTGCCTGGTTTGTTGACGGAGTTCAAGTCTGGGAGACGAACCAAGATGTTCCCAGTGTTCCTGGCCCTTGGGTCTGGAACAACTGGTCAAACAGTGATATTGGCTGGAGTGCTGGGCCACCTGCCCAGGATGCTGTTTTCAGGATCCGATCTATTGATATGTACTATAACACTGCTTGATTGTACCATTAAGGAACCATTTTGGATATATATCTCATAACTATATTCCAAGGAATCAAATTATAAGTGAAAATGATGCTATGGAGATTCATTTTTACTCCTATCTTTCGTCTGTAAATATAGAACTTAGCTATACAATCCACATATTCTTGGACTTTAAGCTTTCTAATGTTAACAGATACTACTATTCTCTCTACTAGATGTGAATATTCAAAAACTAACACCTATATAGCTACTAATGATAGAATTAGCCCCAACCATATCGCCCGATATATTCCCAGCGAAGCCTCATTTTGGTACAGTTAAGACGTTTCCCAAAGGATTATTCAAGGAATTATTCTTTATCCATGACGCTTTGGAAAACTTAGTAGTTGATTGTGTAGAAAGCATCAGCCGGGAGCCCTCCCATGCTAACAGGAGAGACGCAATTGTCTATGACATGCAATCCTTTCACATCATGGACTTTGGAGTTGGATTCCAGGCAAGCATCTTCCGCAGTAACACCCATACGACATCTACCTGGGATGTGGTGACTTCAAGTGTGGTGAGACGATGTCGGACACGTGCTTCAAGCCCTTAGTCAAAGCGGGAATGTCGATTTCAGAACCGTTCAGTTAGAATTTCAAATTGATATCTGGCAGAACTCTTGGGTCGGTAGATCAGATCCTCACAGTTCCAGTTGGATTGTGGCTCTTCATCTCAACGACGGGAAAGAAGAAGGTTGTCGCAGGCCATCTGATGCGGCTACACCCAGGATAGTGACCATTGAGAGTGCCACCAGCTCCGCCGAGTAGAATAAGATCTGTGACAATGTTGTCGCTGAACTCAGCTCGGTACAGCATGAATATGGGGCAGCGCCGTCACCGTAGCCGCTGTAATCTTGCTGCCCCTGTTCAAGACAAGTATCTCATTCCGCTGTCGCGTCGGGTTGAAGGTACATGCTTCGAATGGGTTGTTCTCAAATGGGACATTGGTGTTGAAGTGAATGCCAATCTCACATTTATTCCTAAGGTGTTCACTCTATTAAATATCGGCACTCTTCTGACTGCCAGATCCGTGAACTTATACCAGCGACTAGGTCTGCGACCACATGTATGCATATGCCATGTTCCTCTAGCTCGTTACATGGGCCACTACCGGAAAACTTAAGGATCTGTGGTGTTGAAAGCACCACCAGCGACAATAACCTCTTTCCTGAGACAACACAATTGTGTTTACGTCTTGAATAGGTGGGTTGTACCGTCTTTCAGCTTCACAGAAGCTAAGTACTTAACACGGTAGGCTCGAGTTTGTCTATGTTTTTTCTTGAACAAAACTTTGGTCGCGAGACTATATATGATGAGGGTCAGAGGATAAAGAGGCGACCTATCTTCGGCTCGTGCCGCAATGGCCTCGCTAATGATGTTCCAAGGACTGGCTCTACGACGGTTCTCGCCAATATGAACAGCGGTCGGGTAGAGACCCGGGGCTTCATATCGGCCAGCATTTGCACGATTGAGATCATGCTGCATCCGATCAATAATCTCGGCTTTGTCTAATATTTGGACGCCTTAGATTGCACGATCGTATTCTAGGCAATCTTCAGTGCTTCTGTATGGTCAACAAGATAAGAAACATTGTTTTGGGTGGTTTATGCTGTTAGTACTTCCTGCCTATGAGTTGACGATGGTGAACTCACTGAGATTTTTCATCAAATCCGTGTTTGAGGGTGCCCGTGGAACGTAGACTTTGTGGTTCGAAGCTTTAAAATGCTTTCAAAAGGTCTCTGGCTCCCAAGACTCATCTCTAGTGATTTCTGCGATAGTGTGCCCATCTTGGTTGCGTGGCAGAGCAACTACATTTGAAAGCGCCGAGCCTCCGAACGTGGCTCCACGGGGTTAGGAAATTCCAAGCCTGGGGAACTTTCAATAAGGTCATATGATGGCTAGCAGTGGAGATCCTACGATGTAGCACCTGTGGGAGAACTCAAACCATACAACACGATGCTACAGGGAAGACAGTAGGTGAACGCGCAGTCCCGTCATGCTGGCGTCTCATTCCCATAATGCGATACAGAGAGCATAATGTACGGTAATCTCGATATAACGTTACCTACTATCAGCCAATACCGTAGGCTTTTAACACATCCGGACTTTGTTCGGTTCCACTTAGTCAATTCCTTAGTTTACTACCTGGTCTGCACCTACAAGTCTCAAGGAGATAGGAGAGGATAGCTCTTTCTTTACTTCAAGGAACAGTGAAACTATAGCCTCCGCGTTTTTCTACTCGGCAATTTTCGAAGAGATTCAAGGTAGCTCTGCCTATGATATGATCATGCAAAGATATAGTAGGAAGTGACGCATAGCTTAGGATAATAACTTAGGAACAATTACAGCGTGTACATCTCTTGCAGTCTTACACATCCCGGCTTCCCTCACCACAATTCACATGTCGGCTCCTTAATCTTACACTGAAACGACTCGCGGAATTCCCTGCTATTCGCCATAGTCCCCAGGACGCGCGCCCACTTGGGCGCGTGGGGATCTGTGTAGATTTTTCCAATCGCTGCGTCCTTTTTCGACTTGCCGCACCACCAGTTGGCGTACGAGACGAAGAAGAGCTGCTCCTGCGTAAAGAACCCAAGGCCGGGGAGATGCTCGTTCGGTGTCTCCCCTGCGCGGCGCCGCCAGGCCTGGAACCCGGCAGACAGGCCCCCGCGTCGGCAATATTCTCGCCTAGCGTCAGCCGTCCGTTTACATGGAGGGGCTTTCCGTCGGGGCCCTCGACCGTGTAGTTGGCATACTGGTTGACGAAGCACTCGGTGCGCTTCTTGAAAGCCTTGACGGTGTCGTCTGTCCACCATTCCGTCAGGTTTCCGTTCTCATCATAATGCCGGCCTGTCGAGTCGAAAGCGTGACTGAGCTCGTGGCCCGCAACTGACCCGAACGCGCCGTACGAGACGTACGCTGGGACTTGGACGTCAAAGACAGGGAACTGCATGATACCTGCAGGGAAAACGATTTCATTGCCCGGCGGATTGTAGTATGCATTGACAGTGGGCACAGACATACCCCATTGATCACGGTCGACTGGCTTCCCGAGCGCAGCCCACTCACGGGCAACATCAAAAGTCCGCAATGAGAGCTCGTTGGCGAAGAAGTTGGATGACGACACATTGACTGCTGCGTAGTAGTTGTGAAGCTCCGTTGCGTTGGTGATGTCGGGGCTAGCGGTAGGGTAGCCAATCTTCTGGATAATGTTATGCACTTTGTTAATGGCCCTCCCCGTCGTCTCCTTGTCCATCCACTTGGTGGCCTTCAGCTTCTTGACAAACTCCAGCTTGATATCCTTGATGATGGTATCGCCGAACTCTTTGGCCTCCGGCGAGAATGCCTTCTCGATGTAGAAACGACTCAGCAGCCAGCTAAGTCCATCGTCAACATGGCTGACGCATACGCGCCAACGTTCGGGGTCGATTCAGGGTCCTACGCGGCCTCAGCTTATTAGTCCACTAGAATACTGCGAGTATTGTCTCACCTTGCCTGCCAACTTGTTCTTGAAGCGCTTGTAGGGAACGAGTTCATCTGCCTCAATAGAGGAGGCAAATGATTGAATGACCTTCCAGGCGAAATAGGCGCGAACAACATCCTCTCCAGCATCCGAAATAATGCCCGACAGAGCCTTTAGGTAGCTAGGCGACGTCACTATAACGCGCTTAACGTCGATGTCGGATGGCGCAAGGTTGTTGATAAGATGATTGAGTCCAACTTCAGGGGCCAGCGCTGCCGCCTTGTCGAGGTCCATGGGATTGTACGTTTTCTAGAAGCATGCAGGTAAGCAGATGAATGCTTCATGTAGTTCGTGTGCGGGACAAACCGTGACATCCTCGCGTTCCTCCGTGCTTGGGGAGGCCGCCGCAAGCTTTTTTCCAGCTCAATTACCCTGTCGAAGTTCTGCTCATCCTCGTCCGGGTAGATACGGTGAAGTACGTTGGCAGCCACGCTGCGATACGCATTGAGGACTTCGTCGTCATCGTAACGCTCTTTGGAGGGCAGACCAAATGACCAGGGTGGTGAGATAGACACCACGACCTTGTCTGGATCACGGTCGTCTGCCCCGTGCCGGGTGCGATGAACGGGTTGATGCCGTGGCGGGCGAGGAAAAGGGTGGCATCGTTGACCCAGTCAGCCTGAGCTGATGCCCCGGTCCACCTTTGCCTGAGCTCTTCCAGGACTTGTTTCAGTGGAGTTAACCCCGAGTTTTTGATCGCATTCTCATCGAGGCAGGCGTCATAAGCGGCTTTCAGTTTGTCGAAATTCTCCTGGTCAACCCCAGCCTACACATCACTCATTAGCTCAAGCCGTGGCAGTCGCGAGACCCGGTCAGCGTCGTACCATGGATTCCCCGGGTAGGGTGCCTCGAGGATGTGCCGGAGCAGTAATTGCGAGTTCTCTACCATAATGGTGCCGGTAAAGGCATCGCCCTGGTCGGGGCGCAAGTCATGGCGATCGCGCCAGCCGCCGCAGACCAGCTCCTCGAAGTTGGTGCAAGGATCGAGGCTCTTGTAGTCAGGCGAAAGGTTGTAGAGGATTTCGGAAGCGGCGTGCACACATGCTGGGGTCAAGCAGACATCAGGCTGGTCCGGCCTAGCTGGCTGGGGCGCTTGCGATAGCTTGTAATAACGTAGGCTCGTGAGGCCCCAGTACGCAAGGGCGGCAGTGCCAATGGCGGCTGTGACGACGCGGCGGCGGAGGGAATTCGTTCTAGTAATAGGCTGGGTACGTTGTTGCGGCAGCACCGCGACTGTCTTCATCTCAATATCAGGCTTCATACTGAAAGCTCGAGCGAAAGGACGGACGTGGTGTCGAAGGTGTAAGGTCGACAGGGAGCTTAGCTTGAGCTCCTACCTAATAATAACACTTAAGGGTAATGTACGGGGTAAATACGTACCAGTGACCTCATTGGAAAGACGGAGGCTGGGGATAACCTTAGTAAGCCGCTTTGAGCTACCGGGACCCAATTGTTAACCCGTCTGTATGAGTATGATGATGTAGGGTATGACAAAATGCCCGATCCAATACGTGAGCTTTTGTTAGTATAGCTGAAACCCAAGAAATCATGCTTGGTTTATCTGTTAGATTCCATATCTCGTTTTTAGTATTTTGATATTGCGTAACTAAAATACAGTCATGTTTTATAAAAATCCCACTGCTTAAGTAGTCAAATCTGTTGGTTGACCGAAATAAAATCCACAATAACACTGCATGAATTTATTAGGTGCAGTATTAACCAATGGTATTCCCAAACGTTTCCCTGTGTCTTCAAACATATGCAGGTTGTGAGGCTGGGTCTAAGAAAGGAAGAGATTGACGAAATTGCGATTAATCTGGTCGCCCGAGTTGTCTTATCCACGTAGTATTTTCAGCCTCAGCTGAGCTATCCTTGCAGATTTGCGCAGCCATCTACTTAGCATTCCCCCTATTAAAGGTTTTCCTGTTACAAGTTCTTATATTATCCACCATCGGTTATGTAGCATCCTCATACTCTCCACGCCTTATAGTCGTCAGTCTATAGTCATGAACCTCTCTCACGAAGCTGTCATTTTGCTACGTCCTCCATCTCATACGGAATTACCACCTCCAGCCGAATACCAAGACCCGAAAGCCACCTTCTTCGGCTTTGGAGGATGGTGGACTGTATTTTCCACTTTTCCGCTCTCGCAGTACCAACGAAAATCTCCTAGAACTGGTCAATTTGTTATAGAATTTGATCTCCCAGCCAAAACCTATATTCACAAGGAAATCTGGCTTGATTTGAGTGTCGAGGCACCGAGAGGGCAATATTACCCACCCCTCAAACTATTTCTAAGCCCGGCAAACTACTTGAACCCGGTGACGACGAGCCGCTTAAGGAATCCACACTGAGAAAGTTGATAAGCAGACGACACCATTGGTGGTCAAAAGACAAGCCCGTGAGCACTGTGCACGCACCAGACCCAGACCAACGAGTGTCAGCGTTCAAGGAGGATGAAACGGGTCGTCAATGGGAGATCATATGCTGGGGCAAGCAGGGACAGCTAAATGAGTGGATGGTTGACGATGATAATGGGTGGATTAGCGACAGTGCTGGGGAGAGAAGGGCGGACTGGAGAAACTTGTACGTGGTTGTCTACTACCATGCAACGGCAGACGCAGAGGCTGGCATTGAGGTGTGGGATTCGATTGGGCCCAGGAGGAGATTAACAGACGACACGAGTGGCAAGATACGAGACGCCATACGCAAGGTCGAGGATCCGGCATTTGGACGTTTGGCTGAGAAATTGGTTGAGGTCGTCCCTCTATAATTTGATAACCAGAGCTTACGAGATAGAGCACTTATTTATTCAAAAACTAACCGGGTGCCTGAGAGATACCCTATACAGTAACTACTACTTTGCCTAGAACACTTTCTTGTCTCTTTTTCAGCTGCCTTCCAGGTACTTTGTGCTCCGCATATCTCACCTGCTTCAGCCATGCTCTCAGCGATTGATATCGTGCCATGTCTCAGTGAGAGCAATGCATTCGATGTTCAAGTCGGGGCTCTTATCAAATTCCTGCCCAGCAGCACATGGTTCGCAATGCTGCACTGTGTCCAATGTTATCTGCCACTTAGCCCATCACGTGTTAAGGGATGACTCCCAGGCCGTCTGCGATCTGATTCGTCGGAAATGTGTCACTAATATAGTCTGGTTGAGGGTTGCCGAATCATACCAAGCTTGTGGAGTAATAAATGAGCACACCGGGCTGGCAGAATGTCTATCTTCATTCCGTCATTTGCTCTAATCTAACCGAGCATTGTTCATTCGATCCTCTTGCTGTCAAGGGTCTTGCTCACTGTGATGGCTGATGAATACAGATCTTATCCAACCCCTCGGGCAAAGCAAGCTTGTGATAATTGCCGGTGAGTCTCGACACCAACTGTTCGAGGAAATGCCTTACATTTTACAGGCGGAAAAAGGCTAAATGTCCCGGTGAGAAACCGCACTGCTCGTTGTGCGTCCGTCTGAGACAGCGATGTCGGTACGCCAGCTACGCCGGTCGGCACCATGGTGCAAATAGGCCGGGAAGTGTTCGGCGTGGCATTGATGGCATGCAAGTGAGATACAATTGTAGGCCATCAAGCTAATGTGAGATTTGCTAACTGCAAATAGAGCAGACGTCGGACAGTCGTTCCATCTACAGAGCAAAGGTGGTTGCTGGCCTATAACACAGAATTTTCCAATAAATTTTCCACTAACAGAACATAAAATCTAGCGATGGTCTGCAGGGCGCATCTCCCCAAGCCATGCGAAATGGCCTACGCAATTGTAATAACCGAAGCACACAAAGTGTTCTTCCAGGCCAACAAACCCCAGGACGCAAATCCGATTCACTTGAGGATTTTGAGTACGTCTCAAACCAACCTTTTTAGCCCTGCTAACCAATCCTCGAGATTTTTACTCGAACGAGATATTCCGAAAGACCTATTAAGTGAAGCCTTTGTCAAGTACTTCGAGCATTTCAACAACCAGCCATACCCAGTCATCTGCCATATGCAAGGCAGCGACCCTTCACGGTTCAGAGCGTTCCGTTAGTTGTCTTATATCCATTGCTTGCCCTGACCTTACCGACCTTTCATCATACGTTAGCGGAAAATAAAGAACAGCTCGAGAGAGTTCTACAGTTCTTCGTCGGGTCGGCCTGGCAACTGCTTACAGAAGCAATCACCAAATTCGAATTTGACATCTCTTTCTTCCAAGGCCTATGTCTTTTAGCGCAGGTCGATTTTGCTTGTAAGGACCTTCTAACCCTTGAAAGTCCAGCGACAATCCCACTTGATATGTAGATGCTGATGATCACGCTGCATGAAGCTGGAAACACGTGTCGAGCACAGGCCCAAGTCGCTCTTGGCCTAGTTGTAGCGCGGAGCCAGGGAATGCTTTCTTCTGATAGCTTTCAACTCAGCGAAGACGTCTATGCAGTTAATGGCCAAGTAGTCTGGACTCTGTTCATGATGGATCGGTTATTTAACACCAGCAGCCACACAAGTCCCTCAGTCAACCCTTCTTTTTTCGCTTGTGTCTTTTCGATGGCCCTCAAAACCCAGCCACCCAGCCGGACACGTCACGAATATTTACTTTACACGAGTTGATTGACCACAAGGTTCACCTGGAATCTGTAACAATTGCTTCTCTCAACATTGAGCTGCTGTCGATTTGGGAGGATGTAGTGACCGAGATTTTTCACAGTTCAAAAGCAATGACTGTTCCATTCTGGAAAGACGGTTCATCGAGAAGCAAAATAATATCACGGCTTTTAGAAGCAGAGCTGAGTGAGCATAGACGGTAATCCTAGATTGGCGTCAACTAATCTGTCTTAGATTGTGGCAAGCATACATACCTATCTGTTGGCCCACCTGTCAAAAACCTCCAGGAACCCCAGGCCAAGGAGTATTATCGTACATGGTTTTTATGCAGCTGCTCCATTCTACCATTAATTGCTGCTTGTAAGTCATCTGTAGGCTATGTATACACTCGCCACTGACAGTACTGTAAAAGGAACCATCCTTTTATTATCTATATCAAGACTAAAGCGCTCCGCGGACGAGTGCCGTTAACTTTTCTCCAGAAATCTTACAAGTACTCCATGATATACTCAAACTGGGTTGTTCGGTTAATTAGTGACATGAAAGACTCGGGCCTTTGGTTGTACGACCCTTTTGTGGGTTATATGGCTACAATCTCAGCAACTATACAACTTGAACAGACGCTCAACAAGAATGATACACTGTCCAATGCCGCTAAATCAAAGTTTGGCAAGCTGCATGAGTTCATGAGGGAAATGTCCAAACAATGCCCAGTTGTATCAGTCATGGTAGGTTTTCCTTTTTAAGAAATGGTTTGTGTTGCATCCTGCGGAGAGGTGTCTAATTCCCATCCAGGTCAAAATTCTGGATGAGCTGGCAGTCAATTTACGGCAACGCCAGACTATCAATCGGGTGGATCGGGATTATGACGGGGCTGTACCTACGGAACCGATTGAAAATATTACAATTGGTGAGGAGGATATTGCCGTTATGTGGAAAGTTTTTGACTACGCAGAAATTTCTCGCGAGCAGGGACATCAGAAGCCAACAACACCATCCTCAGTCTCTGTTTCCAATCAACAACTGCCGGAAACAAACCCAACACAGGGGTCCGAGGCAGGATTTCCAGCAAGTGGGAACTCTTTGGGTCTTGCGTCTGCTAATGTTCTCATTGGACATCAAGACGCCAATTCGGGTTCGTTAGAATTTCAGATTGAGGACTTTGACCCACACCAACGTCACGATTTTGGGGAGGACTGGATGCTTATGGGACGGCTTTGGTCAGAATATTTTCCGGGAGACTTGTAAGGTACTCTCAGAAAAATACATTTCAGTCTTGGAGAATTGCGAAAAAACACTATGAGCGAATTTGCCACCTGAATGCTAATTGAAATGGCCCAGTTGTTGGAAACTATCGCTTTCATCTCGCTAGCATTTTGGAGAGAAAGAAATGAAAACCAATCAAGTATTCCATAAACGACTAAATATCTTAAGTCTAATAAGGAGAAGAATATTCAGCATCTCAATAAGAACTTAGCCGCCATCCAGTATACCATATAATCTAGTTCCCCAAGGATAGATTGAGCTAATTTTCACAGTTATGTATATTCGGGTATAATACTGGTATGTGGAATTAATTAGACAACTAATCCTTCAATATCTCTAATTTTTATCTAATTTATGTTAATTAATTTCCTGGATAGTTACTTGTGTTATACTTGGGTGTGCTCAGGAGGATTCAATAATTATAATAATAAGATACTAATGAGCTAATTGACTTTTCATAAGATATATTATTATATCTCCTCTTAATAATTCTTTATTCCAGTAGAAGCCTGATCTTCTTTAGGCAGCTTTCAAAATTGGCGCTGCCGGCTCCTTGGACCTAGAAGGTTGTTATTGGCTATTTGGCTATGATATCGAGCGCAGCGAGGGTGGCTCAACGGTCACCGCCCGGGGCATTAACGCCAGTGCCTCAAAGGCGTGCCTTTTCTTGTGCTGTAAATTCTCTTCGAACTGGACCACCACGGCTTCCATCTCCTTCGAAAACGTCTTTACTATCCTTGTATTCTTTCCTGAAACGCCATCTCTGTGCAAGATCTTGGGGTAAGGAGCGCTGCATTGCGGCCATAATATACTTTCCAAGAACAGGGAGAAATTTGAAACCACTGTGAAGTTGTAAGTAACTGCTGTTTCTGTTCCTCATATGACTCACTGTCCGCTGCCTCCTGTTGCAAGAAAGAGATTTTGTGAATCTGGATGGTAGTCGAAAATGAAATCACCAGTTGGTGTATCTGTGTACCAACAAACAGCAACGCGATCAAAATCTCTGGATGCGAGCTCCGGTAGTATTTCCGCGATCCCGTGACGTAGCCTTTGCTTGCCATCTTCCGGTACAAAATTTGAACGAGAACTACGAGGTTTCGATGAAGGGAGGATATTTCGGACAAGCTGGACCCGATAGATCCATCGGCTCCGTCACTCGCGGTTCTCGTGTATCCCCAGCCATGAACTGCAACCTTGAAATACTTGGTTCCTGGGTGTGGCGGGAAGCAGAACCAACCTGACGTAAAGTTAATGTAGATAGGTAGTTTTTCGTATCGCTCAACCTCCTCGTCCGTCAATCGCATGAAACCCAAGACCTGAGCCGTAGCCAGTACGGTGTTGTGCATCGGAATTAACTTGGGGTCCAGGCTCCAGTAGCAAGGACAAAAAGTCACCAGAAACAGAATTTCCTGAACTAGTGCGTGCAGCAGTAATATTGCCGTTCGAGTCGCTGTCGAACCCAGTCACGGTTCCTGCAGCGCCGTAAATAAAGGATATGACGCCCGTCTCGATGCATCTGTCTCGCAAGTTTGCAATAGCTAGTTGAGCGTCTGCCCAGCCGCCTTTTTCGTTGCAGTATCCATTGAATCCGACATCAGAGATGTCGCCTGTGATGTCAGGAAACTGGGAGTTGATTTGCGCGCTGTTCTTCACTGGCTGCCATGGTAAGGACAGCTGATCCAGGGCAGAAGTGCATTTCTCAATGTATGATCGTCCAGCTTGATTTCTCGCCGTCAGAACAATTGGAACCTCACGAAACGCGTCTTTATATATGGGCGAAGAAGCCCAAAGATCGTATGCTTCCTTCCCAATGCGAGCGTAAGTTAGATCCCCATAGTCAAAGCGTATGATTCTGGAAATGTCTGAGCTTGAGCCGTCCGGTACCTATTTTGCTGCAAGTTAGTCCTGTAGGTTGACAAAGTGAGACACCTACTGGAGGGCAGTGTCGATCGAGGACAGTTATGTTGGTGTAACCGTCCTGGCTCAGCTCAAATGCTGTGGACAGGCCAAAGGCACCTGCGCCGACAATGACGATTCTACTGTGTTTGTCCATGTTTCACACTGGATGCTACGAAGTAGTATAGTAACTCAAGATAATATATGTTTTGGTATTTCATGCGGCGGCATTGGTGTCTTTAACAGAGGTTCATAGGAAAATATATGCGGAATGCACGGAACACGGAACACGGAGCACGGAATACGGAATACGGAACACGGAACACGGCTCAAGGGACAGCTATTCAAGTTACATCTTTCTCGGCAAGTTGGAGCCGAGAAATTGTGGAGCCATTCTCGTTATCCAGTGACTGCATTGCAGGCCGAGGGAAGTAGGCGTAGCCTTGGTTGTAAATGACGGACAGTGTTTGCATATTAACGTGACAGAGTTGCGCGATGAAGGGTCAGACTTCAGCGGCGTTTAGGAGTTGGCGGGGACGTGATAGCCACGAAATTGATGAAGTGGCCAAAGAAGGGATGTGTTTTCGAGAGGCAAAAAAAAAAAGAAAGAAAGAAAGAAAGAAAGGAACGGGGCAAGAATTCAGCAATTGATGCTTCTATCTGCTCCATCTCACCTTGATCGTCCTGTTCAATGGCTACGAATAGTTTTGGCGGATGTGCAGCCAGATCAAGCACTTAGCGAGGAGAGATGCGTGGTTGTGCGATATCTTCTTACCTTCCCGCCTACCGGGTCATTGCGTTTATGAGACTCGATCATCTGGGACAAATCCACAGGCCAGTAGTAATATGAACTTTTTGTCGGGCTGAAGAGAATGTCCAAGCCGCTCATGGTTCCATCAAGTTCCAATCATTCGGCGGTGGTAACGAGAGCGGCGAGGTGGGGCGGGCCAGTGATATTCGAGGACCAGTCACGGTTCTTGTGCGCCTTGGAGATGACGATCGGAGAGAAAAGAGCGGCATTGTGAGTAAGGTCAGTGATCTCAGAGTTCTACTCCTCCCTTCGCTATTCGCGGTGGCCTTGAGACTAATTTTGAAGACGTTCCTCAGCATCATTTCAATGACTTCTACTGGCAGATTTATAAGCATCTCGTGTGTTAGCGACTTCATAAAGGGTTGGATAATGGAAGAAGATTGTGGAAGATGGCCGGGAAAGTGATGCACGACGCTGGATAGAACCATATTGGATAAAGAGAACCTAGACTAACTAGGACCGGCATTCTAGAGTCAAGCTTTTAGATGTGGACGTTTTGGTACGAAGCCTCTAGTCGTGATAATAACGATTGAGGACTGATATAAATGGTTTAGGGTACGTCTTTAATTTAGAAGACTGTCTAATGATAAATAACTAAACCTGGTTTTAACTTAGGATGTAGATTATATAATTATTCTTAATTGTATAATAATAATTGAATTATATCTATATATAAGAACAATTTATTAGTTTTATTTTATAAATAATTGGGAGAATATTTTATGTATGTATTTGATCATAAATAGCTGGCAGTTTAGTTACAATAGCTCCATCCTCAATTATTTTATGGGCTGAGATTAATCCGTTCCGGCTGTGTCAGGAGAATATTTGCTTGGATTGTACTGCTGTAATTACCACAAATTTAAGAGGCATTTAAAGCTGTTCCAATCGGCTGGGCCCGACCCGGTTTGTCTTAGATTTTTATGAGGTCTCACCATCCCGCCTATCGTACGTTTCCTTTCTAAGCATAGTACTTTTGACTTAGATGAGCAATGAACACTTTTCATTAATTGAGGCTGATGCTTCGAGACAAGGAGTTTATGGAGATAAAGATTGACGAGTAGTGTGCATTTCGTGTAGCCTTATAAATAAAATCGAATAAGAATCGAAATTATATTTAAGAGAGAGTCTACAACTATTATCTATGTTTAATTGTAAATACTAATATTAGTGCTGAATGTTTTGCTTTGAGGCCCTGGTTCCTTTTTATTTAAGACAGGTTGAAGTAGGTATGTCTCCCTGGAATGGTTTCAGACGAAGCCGGGCTCGGGCCAGATCCCAGACCCCTGGCCCGGGTCGGAAGCTAGTGGCTAGCTCCCGCCGCCATCCCTCACTCGTAGTAGGACCGAAGAGCTTTAACCACTCACATTGGAAATGCGGCGCCATGTCTCAGGAGAGAGTCGGATTTTCCATTGCCATCTTCATCAGATTCCAGTCCCCAATATAGATCCCTTATATGGCTTGCCCTGAAGATCATCGTTACTTCATCCCCATCCCCAGTGGAAAGTTGCATTTTTAGTAATTAGATCATCGCTAGTCCCAACCGCACCACCCTTTCAACCTGAGATGTGCCTCTGCCGTGTCTTGCATAGATGATGCCATCCTTCGCTCGTGTGTGTAACCAATAGGTCTGATAACCCATCACGCATACATGCCATACCATTAGTTGCATTCGGTGCGCTGCCGTTGTAAGCAATTACCCAGAAGAGACGGTATCCCTCTCGTGGCATGATGCTGACCCTATATTGTTCCTGGCTAACCAGCAAGACTTGTATTCGCGGTAAGCCCCAGTTTGTAGACTTTGTTTACAGATTAGCATCCAAATTTATTGGGAAAACGGGACTCGAAAAACTTTTAAGGAGACGTCACATCATTATGTATGGCGGCTATTTGATTTGCTATGGCGAAGTGCACCTTACATACATAGCAGGCAAGAAAGTGTTGTGTTATATCCAATTTGCTGGAGCACTCGCGTCGCATAACTCCTACAAAACCCACACATTAAAGTTGTAAGATTAGTTAATTGTCTGCTCGTGCGCTTGGGAGTTGACTGGATGAGTCCTTGTTGAGGGTCGAATGTTTTCAGCGTTTGACGGGGCGGGAGACGCGTCTCAGGCGATGCCGGACACCTCGCCGGCATAAGGAGATATGTTAATGACTCAGCACAGCTGTTGTTACGAAGCCGCAGAAAGATCAGAGCCTCGGGAAGGGACAGATCTTCCCGCCATCTTAGTCTCTAAATCGCCATAACTTGAATTCCTGAACGGAATTGACAAGGCAAAGACCTTTGTCGCAGAAGAAGTTACGACTGAAGGCTGAGACATCGCCGCATCTGTGTAACACAACATAGGACGAACGCATACGAGGGAGGAATCCACATATTCTTGAGGAATGAATTCACCAGTTAGGCATTGGCAGCCCTCCTAAGGATACTAGAAATACGTGATGTAGCAGAGATATAAAGGCGAAGAACAACACCACACTGGGATCTACTGACCATTCGTCAAGAGAATAGTTCCCGGGCTACATCGATCACCAACTTACGAAAACACCCCCAGCCTAGCGGCTGAGTACTTTCCTTTAATTTTCTCCGGCTATGACCAATCATCGAGGTGCCCCTTGGGTGCAGGCTGCCGTCATGGGCTCCATGTTGGCAGCTCTGGCCCTTGCCAATCCCAACTTTGGCACTATTGAAGTGGTTACAACTAAGTATCACGACTTGAATCAATGCCTGGCCATCTGTACTGGTGTCCCGGGGAGTGAGAATGGCCACGTCAAATTTGGCTCTTCTGGAGGCTCTCAACATGGAGCTTTGGGAGGAGGATCCGGAGGACACCTAGAAGACCCTCACCACGGCGCCTTTGGGGTCAGACCTTTTGCTGAGCCTACAAAGGTACCACAGCCAGGACCAGCATCCGACTGCGAATATGTCACACTTGAAGTACCAACCCATGGTAAAATTGGAGCGACGAAGACAATCGAACCGAATTGCGATGGTTGTTACGGTACTATCTACCATTATGAACCTACAGATAGACCATTTGTTACTCTGACGACTAAAGGAAGCGGCCGGTGGCCAACTGTTTCACTAAAAGTACCTGATCACCACTGCGGCGTCTGCGAGGGTACCGTCTACATCTGTCAACCAACATCAGCGCCAAAGGGGTCCTGGTTCCAGTGGAAGGCTGGCAAGAAGGGAGACGCCCACGATATCCACCATCATCAGGAAAACGAACATGGGCATGGTAAACACCATACTGGAGTGTTTGGTACTCCGGAGCCTAAGCATCCCAAGGAGTCTGAAAAAGCTACCGCAACATCCAAAACACACAAACATGGAAAGCCAGACAAGAAGCTTCCCAAGGAGTCTGGTAACACTTTGGAACATAGTTCCCATTTCATTGAAGTGGCCCGCGTGAAGACGTCAGCTTCTGAGGTTCTAGAGAGCCGCAAAGATACCCCAACACCCCTAATTCAGATCGCCAGTGCCTCCATTGCTTCAATCGATCACAGCACTACTCGAGAAAATGCTGAGCCAACTGATACTCTCCTCTTACCACAGCAATTGGTGAGCTCAGGTACCTCTGTCTTCTTGAGTGGTAGAAGCACCACTTACACTGCACCGGGTGATCAAAATACCATCGCTCCATCTGGTTCTCAAAGCACTACTCAAGAAAATGCTGAGCCAACTGGTACTCTCCTCTTACTACAGCAATTGGCGAGCTCAGGTACCTCTGTCTCCTTGAGTGATAGAAGCACTAGTTCCACTGCACCCGGTGATGAGACTACTACTGAAGAGAACGACATCTTCATAGCGCAGCTGGAATTTCGGACTTCTCCCTCAGCAGGTGATCAAAGTACTACTGAGGACAACACCAATACTGCTCCCACTAGCAGCCAGACCACGGTAAACTCGTCGAGACCCAGCATCTCCACTGTACCAGCTGATGAAAGCACTGTGTCCACGACCACGACCACGACCTCGACTACATCGCACCGAACTTTTGCTGGTATTAGCAATACTATTACGGAAAGCACTACCAGTGAGAGGCCAACCCCTACGGCATCTGAGATTGTCGAACTCACATCCTTTGATCTGGGCAAAATTAGAGCACTTCAGGATTACATCGACACCCTGACAATACTTGTGGAAAACAGTCGAGATGCTGGTAATTGGACTTTCGACTGGAGCACGATTGTGGACTCAACTGAAGCTAGCAGTACCACACCATATGATTGGAGTCAGTTAGAGATTTCTTTGGACGGGACGGGTACCACATCAGCGCCCAGTGATCTCATGAATTTCTTTAAGCTCCTGCTTATGAAGGTCGGTGATGAGTACACACCAGAGGAGCTAATCGGTTTCCTGAAACGTTATATTGCTGGAAGTAGCGACAACATTCCTTCTACGATCCTCGACTTCTTCAATCTTTTCTTCTCGGGACGTGGTAACTTTGGTATGGGTCCGGTCGAATTCCAAAGCGCAACCTCGGAGCTACTGCACTTCCTGAACCTCTTTGAGACTGACAAAGCTACGATCGAGAATGTACCCTCAATTCTATTGAACTTCCTCCAGGATTATATGCCGGATGAAGATACTTCTTCCGATATTATGAACTTCCTCAACCTCTACTTATCTGGAAATCCGGACGACGAGGACATTCCCGCAGAATTACTAAGATTCTTCAAAGCATACTTCCCGGAAAGGGCAATTATGTCTATGAGCCTTCCGACTTAGTTGACTTCGCCGAGGTCTACAATTCTGGCCAAGCGACTCCTCAAAACATCCCCGGAGTTGCTAAGCTTCTTCAGAAACTATTCTTCCGACAATGATGACCAGATCGTACCCTTGGACTTAAAGAGCAACCTTAATCTCTTCTTAGCCGGCAGGACAACGCCAGATAACACTCCACCGGAACTACTGAACTTCTTCAAGACCTACTTTTTGGGTTACGATAACAGTGACGCTATACCCGCAGACTGGAACAGTTTCCTAGAACAGTATACAACAGCTGATAATGATGATCTTCCTCTCAACTGGAAGAACTTCTTCGATATATACTTCACGGGCGAAGATGCTGAAGAAACCACAAACTTCGACTGGAACAGCTTCTTTGATGTGTTTTTCTCAGATGAGAATAGTGGGGATCAAAGTACTTCGCCTCTGAACAAGTTCCTCGACTACTGGTTTTCAAGCAAAAATAGTGATAACCCACTACTAAACTGGGATGAATTCAATGACAAATACTACCCCGGTAGTGACGCGGGAAGTGCGCCATCAGACTGGAAGAGCCTGTTCGATTTTGGCTCCGCCACTACGGCAGACCCTCAAGACCTCAAGAGCACTGTATCGGGATGGCTACAGGAATATGGTAGTAGTGTGGGCGGCACCAGTGGCCTGAAGGCTAACCTGCTTGATCTTTATAACGTCGAAGACGGCCTTAATGTCAGTGGAGAAGTGCTCGACGGAGCTGTCACAGAATTGGAGAAGAATGGACTCACATCTACTGCGGATGTCTCTAATGACCGCCTGGTCGAGATTAAAGACGCGCTTAATAAAGTGGGCATCCATTCGATAGTCGATGGAGGCGGTCTTGAGGGCTTCGAAAATCTGGGGCTTGCCCTTGGTCTGGCTAAAGGTGTGCCGCTGCTGAGCGAGAAGATAGTTACTGATGCCATGGATGAACCGCAGTGCAAGGGTCTTAATCTCGCTGTAGCATGCCTCGTGGGCCAGATTATTGAAGAATCGGGTGTTGATACAGCTGATGTTGTTCAGCACTTGAAAGAAGAGCTTCCAGATATTTTCGGGTCTAGAAAATGAGGTCTCTTATAGAAGAGATCTATTACCTAGAATATTAATAGATGAGTTTCATAATCTAAGGGTGTCAATCTTGTTGTGTGATTGAAAATGATGGCAATTGTAAACAGAGCTTTATTATTATTCCCTCAATTGTATTTTAAACATCAAACCCAGAAAGAACGTCAGAAATCGTGTATCTCACCTCAGGACTTGAGACAGATCCGAAGCATAAGATGAAATTCTCGCTCACACTGGATCACACTCCAGCCAATATGACCCGAATACTGGTCGAATACTATGTCTGAGAACTCTACGTAGGCGATATTCGGCGCAAGTGGATGTCTCAAGTCATGGATCAATCGTGGTTCTTACAAGTCCATGTAGACCCGTCAAAGCTGGCATTAATGGCTTGCGATGGGCGCTCAACTTATCTCTGGTGTCTTTGGAGAAGATTGTACTCGATAACTATGGTGAGATGAAGCCGAGCTACCTGGGGCCTTCAGAAACGACGGTTTATGTTTAAACTTCATCAATAACCTGTCGTATCATGAACAATGAACCTTTTAGTTGAGTACCTTGCCTTACTTTTATATTTCAATTACTCCCAGACAAATGAAGGCGTTGATACTCCCTTTGTGTACTTGTGACTTCTACACAAAGCAAGCGGCTTCTTATCAAAATTTGCTTCGAGAACGGCTTATAGCAATAATAAATATTGGTTTGTAACTCATGTCAGAATTATAGGTATCCCAATCATCATAATCGTGCCATTACTGCCACGAAACTTGCTTCTCGCACATATCAGGTATCTTGCTCATGTTGAGTGGGTACGCAGATCAATACAAGCACCGACAATTGGAATGAGAGGAATCGGCACTCATCTCATTAGGCACCGTCCCTCTGCCGAAATTATTCTGGAACAGAACAACGGTTCGATTATGCAAAGCGTTTTTTAGCTAGTCTACGGCAATGCTGCTTTCCTTAACCGCGTATGTCACCGAGGCGTAGCGGCACGGTAAGATTCCGAGCGTGTGTTCCGGGATGAAGCCGAAGATGCCGAGTGGCTGTCCGCTTCTGGAAATGAAACCAAGTTACCGTTCAAAGCCGCAGTATAACTGCTAAGCAAAAATTGGGCACCGTCTGTGTACAGTGATGGATATATTTTAACACCACCGCTTGCATCCAACATTCAAGCCTTCGAGTCTTACATGCCATGCCACGTTAAAGTTAGGCTCTTCATCCAACATGACAGAAGTCCCCGAATTTAGCATCCTTACGCCAAATGCCATGCTAGGCTATGGCTACAATGTTGAACATTTTTGGTATGGCATTCAAAAATATCAGCCTGCGGCCATCATCGCTGATAGTGGATCGACGGATGGGGGCCATATAAGCTGGGCATGAATAAGATGACGTGCGGGCGAGGCTCCTACGTTCGCGACCTCGAGCCGATACTTACAGCCTGTTATCACTACAAGATCAAGGTATTGATTGGTTCGGTGGGAGGAGATGGCAGCAACAGCCACGTGCAAGAAATGTTGGGTATTGTTTCATCGATCTCGCAAAGGCTAGGCTTCACTTTCAAAATCGCCACCATCAACGCTGGCATGAATCGGGACTTGATTAAATCCAGGATACAAACTCAGAAGGTCAGTCCTTGTGGACCAGTACCGAAATTACTACCAGAAGTTGTTGATGGAGCTGTGGACGTGGTGGCACAGATGGGTGCTGAGCCGTAAGTAACTCCCAGTTCTTGTTGAATGGAGCTTGTATTAACAAGAAAATTAGATTTATTGAAGCACTTGAAGGTAACCCTGATATAATTCTGGGTGGCAGATGTTATGACCCCGCACCTTTTGCTGCGTTCTGTCTCTCAAGAGGCGTCTCGAGTGGAGTAGCATGGCACATGGGCAAGATTATGGAGTGTGGTGGCATCTGCGCAGTTCCCAAGGGCCGTTCTATGGTTGCAACTATGCGTCATGATTCTTTTGATCTGACACCCTTGGCACCCGAAGAGAGGTGCACCCTTTGTCTGTTGCGGCTCACACACTATACGAGAAGACGAGGCCAGACCGTCTGCCAGGCCCAGGCGGTATCCTCAGCCTAGACAACGCCCGTTACGACCAGGTGACTGAGAAAACAACACGCGTGTCAGGTGCCCAATTCCTGGAGACCCCGTATCAGGTTAAACTTGAAGGTGTCACGTTCTTGGGATATCGGACCATCTTCATTGGCGGAATAAGAGATCCAATCCTCATCAACCAAATAGACGACTTCCTCGAGCGAGTACGCAAATACACTCAGAACCTATTTCCCGAGCTCGACAAATCAGACAGCTGTCGTCTCATCTACCATATCTATGGCAAAAATGGCGTTATGGGCCCATTGGAGACTCAAAATTCAACCAGCCCTCATGAAATTGCAATTCTGGGCGAGGTTGTCGCCCCTACGCAGGATCTGGCTTACACGATCGCGAACAATGCACGAGCTTCTATCCTGCATTTCTCATATCCCGGGCAGATTGCGACAACTGGCAACTTTGCTAGCCCACTGTCGCCACATGAGCAGGAGGCCGGTGCGGTTTTCAGATTCAGCTTGTACCATCTCGTTGATCTTGAAGACGATGAGCCAGTTTCACTCTTTCCCATCACATTCAAGCAGGTAACTTCGAACAACAGCCCGGCACCTAAGAGTACTCTGTCTGAGGAGCGGCTGCAAGCCCTGGAGAACGGTGTTCTTACACCTCTAGGCAGGTCCCATATCCTTATGAATCTAATTAATGCTAACAGTTGTGATCAGATAAAAAGAAGGCCCCGGCCAGGAAGGCAAAGATGGAGGAGCTTGCTCGTATCATTCGGTCCAAGAACTCAGGTCCAT
This sequence comes from Albifimbria verrucaria, assembly GCA_020081605.1. Classification (NCBI taxonomy): domain Eukaryota; kingdom Fungi; phylum Ascomycota; class Sordariomycetes; order Hypocreales; family Stachybotryaceae; genus Albifimbria; species Albifimbria verrucaria. Next base: position 230,832 of record JAHREC010000016.1, read on the forward strand.
TTGAACTCACATTTGACATTATGTTCGATGATGAAGCAGTTTACAAAAGAGTCAAGGGTGCAAATGTCCTGACTAACGATGTGATACGATCTTTGTACCATGTGCAAAACGATGATATTCTTACAAATATGTTTTTTGAGCCAGCGCTCGCCTGGAAGTGTACGATCAAGAGGCCATGGGCGCAAGGCAGTGTTGGGGAAAGAGATACTTTGGGGACACAACAGCACGCACTGCTCCTAGGTATTGAGGTTCCTGAGGCGAATAGTATTGCAGTTGATGTTGTCAGGTCCAGTAATAACGAGACGAATCATGTTGACGGTGTTAACGGCGCTCTTGCAATCAAAGAAGCAGACACAATCACAAACGGAGTCCAAGGAGCTCAAGGGTCGACAACTTGAGACACACAAGTCAACAGCCCTTGAAAGGGGACGATACGGGAAATCTCAGCTTAGGGCTTGACCGCTCCAGCTTCGTTGCGCGTGACATCGTACACGAGTTGTGGAAAGGGCTTACACTTCCTGATAGTGCCCTAAAGTCTCTTGAACTTCCCGGTGATGACGGAAAGCCGTCACTCCCTTCGTCTTATAAGATTGGATCCCTGGCTCAAGGCACAATAGCGCTGTCTGGGCTTCTAGCGGCACTCATCCACTCTTTGCGGAATCGAAGTTCAGTGCCCAGGGTGACGGTGCCTCAAAAGCATGCAGTCATCGAGTTCAAATCCGAAAGGCTTTATGTACTGAATGGCAAGCCTGCCCCGTCACCTTGGGGCCCGATTGGGGTTTGCATAAGACATCGGATGGCTACGTTCGTATCCACGACTCGTTCTCGAATCACAAGAATGGAGCGCTCGAGCTTTTAGGGTTGCCCCTGACAGCCAGCCGAAAAGATGTGTCTAAGAAAACACAAAACTGGGCGAGCATTGATTTAGAGGCGGTCGGTTTAGAGCGTCGACTGGCAATCTACGCTCTAAGATCATACCGTCAATGGGACGTGCTGCCTCAAGCTCAGGCGATTGACGACTTTCCCATTGCCATAACAAGGATTGCCTCAGGACCAGAAGGTTTGTCTCCTCGACTTTTACCCGGAAACGATAAATGTCTCCGAGGCCTGCGGGTAGTCGAGATGAGTCGTGTCATCGCCGCGCCTCTGGCAGGCAAGACCCTGGCAGCTCACGGGGCCGATGTCATCTGGATAACATCTCCAGGGCTACCAGATTTGCCCACAATGGACCGCGATTTTGGTCGAGGAAAGCGTACTGTCCAGATCGACGTCAATAATGTTGAGGACCGGCAAAAGCTGAGAGAGTTGATCAAGTCATGCGACGTCTTCATCCAAGGTTTCCGTCCAGGTAGTATAGCCGCGAAAGGATTTGGGCCTGACGAGGTCGCGTCTCTGAACCCGGGTATCATTTACGGCTCTATGTCCGCATTTGGTCCAAAGGGGCCATGGTCACAGAGGCGTGGCTACGACTCCTTATCCAGACATGTTCAGGTATGAATACCTCAGAGGCCGAACACTACGGAGCCGGCGAAACGGCTCGCCCGACGCCATGTCAAGCTCTGGATCACGCAGGTGGTTACTTGTTGGCGTCAGGTGTCTTGGCGGCTCTATACCGTCGCTCAGTACAGGGAGGCTCATATCGTGTTGATGTCTCACTGGCTGGGGCTATGAAGTATCTCCGCAGTATGGGCCAATACCATGGGAACTCGGGTTTTCAAACTGCGGATTACGAGGCACCATCCGACGTGGAGGAGTTTCTGGAGACACGGCAAACAGGCTTCGGAGAAATAAGAGCAGTCAAACACAGCGTGCAGGTGGAAGGACATGAGCCATCGTGGGACATCATGCCGAAACCATTGGGAAGTGATGAAGCTCGATGGCTCTAGATGACGCTGTGGTATCATAGCTATGTACGACTATCTGATGTGGCGAGCCATCTACTTCAGATTCCTCAGCTGCGATAGCTTAGCCGTCACACAAGTTGTAGCATAATGGAATGTGCATTACCCTGAGACCATCAATTGAGCTTTACATTTATTTTTTTCCTTCCCTTTTATTTTTATTTTTTTCTCTTCTTTATTTCTTTCTATCTTTCTTTTTATTTTTTACTTTTTAGTCTTTGTTAGGAGCCTGCTCAACTAGAACCCGTAAAGACTTGGGGCGGATACTTCAGCAACACTTCATTTTGAAACCACCGAATTAACTGCTAACGTTACCATCCGTTCTATGAGTGCGCATCGCTTCTTAGTGCTTGCACGGCATCTTACCGAACCCCGCACATGGACCCGCTGTTTCTGGTCTGGGCATGTGGCTGATCACCGGATCTGTCTAGGGCGTGTCGGACTTATTCCCACGTTCACCCATCGGCATAGGGAACTGGGCCAACCGAGATTGCTCAAACCTTTCAAGGCAGGTTGATGACAATAAAACAAACGGGGTGAAGGAAGGATCTGAGATGCCTCCCGCAGCGAGCCCGGCACCATCTCAAGACGACTCACACCAGCGGCGACGTCGCTCCGAGCAGCACCGGCACGCTCGGAATTCGAATCGGCGTGACCCTCGTCGGTATGGATTGTGAGTATCCGCTTGGAGCCGGCCGGCAAGATGCCGTCATCAAAAACATGAAACTAACGCTGTGATTAACAACATCAAAGTGCCTGTCAAGTAAGTCTTAGGTCCTGACAAGACCGGGGTTGAAGATGCATTTATTTGTTGATTTCTTCTTATTATTTTTGAACTCGGGCTTACGTGTGCCAGAGTTGCAAGTCCCGGAAGATTAAGTGTACTGGGGAGCAACCCATATGTAGGGCTTGTCTCCGGTCCAACAACACTTGACTTTGGCCCACCCACAGTCAGAATAGGTATGACAGGTCGGACACGCGTATTCTGGAACTCGAGTTGGCCCTTCGGGAAAGTCAACAGCAGAACGAACGACTGAGTATCACAAGACAAAATCCGAAAATAGCTGATGCCGTAAATCCTAGCGGTGATGTGTCGCCCGCAGCATCTTTGCCTTCGCTTGTGCGCGGAAGCTCACCGCATGCATCACCTAGTGATGGCCCTTCTACTACCATTGATGCTTCGATCTGGTCCCAGGTAGGCATTGGAGAAGATGGCTCAATCACTTACAACGGTCCCACAAGCCGATTCCATGCCGGACCCTTAACCGGAAATGGTCCGTCGCCATTATCTGGCCAAGCCCTCCATGGCACGTCCCAGGATGCTGGTTCCAAATTGGCTCATGCTGAGCGTCTACGGTCCCAGTATGATTTACTTGATACAGTTTGGGCGCCTTTAGCCAAGTCTAAGTCCATGTCTGCGTTTGGTGTAACAAGCGAAATGGGTTGGCAACTGCTTGAGATGTACTGGACTTGGCTACACCCACTGCATAACTGCATTTATCGGCCAGGTATATATATGCATTTCCCTGGTGTTCAGTCGGGTAATAGAACGATATAGTTATTGACGCAAATATCAGTTTTCATAATGGATATGGCATTGAACGGTCCATACTATTCCGACTTCCTTCTTATGGCTGTTTTCGCATTGGCCGCTCGGCATCTCAGCCGACAGGAGGGTGACTCAGTGGACTCCAATATGGGAGAAAGATTCTTCACGCGCGCCAAAATCCTATTAATGGATGAGTTAGATAATTCCAAACCGCGAATACCTACTATTCAAGGTCTCCTCATTCTAGGAGGGCGTCAGTGTGCCATCGGTAAAAGCTCCCAAGGGTGGCTCTTCACGGGTATGGTGAGTCCACCTACTAGAAGATGTTTCGATTAGTCTCAATGCCGACTACTTATTTAAAAATTGCAGGCAACTAGAATGATGGTGGATATTGGAATACATCTCAATGCGAATCGCATCGCCGAACTTGAGAAATTGACTCCGTCTGAAATCGAAACAAGAAAGCGTCTGTACAACTCGGCGTATATCTGGGATAAGACTCTCAGTCTTGCACTTGGGCGGGCCCCATCGTTGAGTAGCCCCCTTATGGGCCGAACGAAATCCGTAAGTCTATGCGTATTGTATAGAGACTCTTATAATCGCCTGTCTGCATACGGCTCCAGACGGTATCTGACCTTGGACCCAGTTGATCACTACGACAATGATCGTGACTGGCAGCCTAGCGACATTGACATCACCGACTCCACGTACAACCCAACTCCGATGTACAACACAGCAACATTTTGCGCGTTTTGTCAACTTCATGTGGTACGCAAGCTTTTCAACACGTCTTTGCTATTGCAGTATACACTAAGGCCCGTCTTACCAGATAACAACCGATATGATGGCGCTTCTCTTCAGCCGCGGCCCTTCAGAAAACATCTACCCGGAGATTAAATGTATCTCTAACAGGTTGACTGAGTGGTTTGATGAATTACCTGCTTCGCTTAAGATTGAAGAAGGAATGAGCCAGTGTCCTCCACCTCACATAGCTTCGCTAAAGTAAGTTACGAAATACTAGGTCTCTTTTCGGCCAGGCTCACAACAAGAATCCAGTTTTCTATATCATACTCTCCATATTCTGCTTCTCCGGCCGCTCCTACATTCTCTTGATAATTCGCTCCGCAATTTATCCCTCGAGGTATGCGTTGATCATTCGAAAAAGATCCACGCAATCCACGAACTCTATACGAAAAGCTACCCCCACCGCTTAATGACGTATCAGGTAAGCTATTGTATATATACTGCGGCTACAGTTGATGTGCTTGATATGAGGCGTTCTGAAGCCTCTGCGCGCATTGATGCCGCTCGGCGGCTTGGTATGGCAGTTCGCACCCTACAAGAAGAAGCGAAACATACGCCTGGGAGTGGGCGAAGCTTAGATACAATAAGGCGACTGCTCACAGTTTGGGAACGGAATGCACCACTCGACACTATGCAGAGCGAGACATATGCAGGGCTTAGTATTGACTCGGGTACCGAACCACAGCCACTGGGGCCAGTCCAGACGGAGGAGGCACAGAACGGTTCGGTCGCACCACCGTCACTACAGGCAGCTGGGATGTCTGGGGCTTCAGAGTATGGAAATTCTGCGGCCCAAAGTGTAATTGAGGGGCTGCAGGCTTTCTATCGAGATATCAAAGCCCCTTTAGCTTTGGTATACTTGATACTGGAGCAGGATTCCATCCAGACTCATTTCCTTGGGACCTGGTCGAGTTCATTGGCAACTCTCAGATGTATTGAGCTTAGAATGGAGGCATTCCGAAATCGATTAGTACAGACCACAACCCCAATTTTTAGCTGTGAAGACTCTCTAGATGTTCAATGAATCACTCTTGCGAATAACTACGAAGTCGAAGCAAGATATCCCTGGGTAATACGCTGAAACATAATAGTAATTCGAATTACAACACGTGGTAGGCTACGTGACTTTTTCTGGATGAGGCACCAATTATATGGAGCCCGTTAATTGAAACCATTTTGCTCTATTATCTGATGCGGTATAGCTGGATGTAACTCGACCCTAACATCAGTTATCCGCTTGTCAATTGGATTCGTAAATCCTACATCTATGATTCACAATGAGAAGAAGCCAGAGGATGTAAAATTGAGGTCAAACAAGCTTATCTGCTCAGATGAATGGTAGCACCTTCGGCTTAATTTGTTACAAATTAACATTCTAATATGGGTGGTTCCCAGTACATGTTATTTCAATGATTTTCTTGATTTCCAATAGTCGTTACACCAAGAGTATGTGGCTATGTATAGATGTGCTTGATCAGGCCATCCGGTAGTCCCTTGTAAACTGAGGCCTAACCATATGCCACAAAGTCTTAAGTCACATAGCGGTACATCGGATGAGCATCACCCTTCTCAGCAATATCTGCGGGGACATGGTCGGTATCGCTCTTCCCATGTACGCGGTCTCGATGGCGATTTTGGAGCCGCAGGCAGACGCTCAAAGCTACGGCCATGAGAGAGGCGGCAATAAGAACGCCTGCACATACCCACATTCCCTTGACGTAAAACGGTCCGTCATTCTTGGGAAAGAGGCGAGCACCAAGAATGGGTCCGCACTGGCCGAACATGCCGAAGATGGCTAGGCCTGCACCTCGTTTTGAGCTGGAGCCTTGGTTATCCGTGACCCAAGTGAAGGTCAGAGCAACAGCCGGGAAGACACCAGCACAAACAAGAAAAGTTGCAAAGTAGCGAACAGCTGTGCCATGAATGAGTGCGAGAAGAATGTATCCAACTGCCCCCACGCAGCAGAAGACGAAGACAAAGGGACCGCGCTGACCTACACGGTCTGAAATCATGCTCATGACTACGCACACAACGTAGGCTGCAATGTATGGACAGGCAGAGAGGCCCTGAGCATTGATCGATGTGTAGCCCATGTCTTTCAAGATGGTGGGTAGATAAGCCGGGAGCGAGCCGAATGCCGTGTTCAGACAGAAAATAATGAAGGCCTGCATGTAGTTCTTGTAATCATAGAAGGCAGCAAAAACTTGGCTGAAATTGAGCTTTCTCTCTGTGTCATCTCCACGGCCTTTGATGGCACGTCGACTTATGATTTCATTATGTCTAGCAGTGAGGAATCGGCATTGTGAAGGAGAAGCTGGCAGATAGTAGTAGGCGAGCGTCGCCAAAAACAGAGTTGGAATGCCCTCTATAATCAAGGTCAGCTTTGAACAAATGAAAACCGCATCTCTGTCGCTGATTACTTACCAACAATGAATAATAGTTGCCAATTATGGATTTTGGTCTTTCCATGGACGATGCCGTACGCCAAAGCGGATGCGAAGCAGTTGGCAAGAGGCGAAAAGGACATGAATAGCCCATAACGCAATCCCATCTCGCGTCGGTGATAGAAGAATGTCAGGTACAACGCGACAGCTGGAACGAAACCAGCCTCGAACGCGCCGATCAAGAATCGGAGAGCCATCAAACCGGCAAAGTTGGTCGTTGCGGCTTGCAAGATACTGGCGACCCCCATCCAAAGGCCATGCAAAATGTCCAGAGCTGTTATACGTGAAATTAGTATCAATTCGTATAATTCTTGTGGGAACTTCATACCGGCAATGGCATAAACTTCCAAACCAGAATAAGCTACAAACGGGTTAGTAGGAGGACTTTAAACACCATCAAGATAGATGAGGAGATTTACCCAGGCCGACGTTCATACGGTACAACAGAGTACATCAACAAGTTTTGCGACAAGATGGCAAACCATTACTCTCAATCAAACCGGCCTGCATTCGACCAGCTACCCTACCGGAGTGGTGACCCAAAATACTCAGCTTGGGGTCTCTGGGGAACTGAGGATGAACTGGGAACTTTAAATTTGCTTACAACTACTACTGTCCAGCATGCTGCCAAAGAAATAGTCACTGGACAGCAGCTTACGCTTAAGTAAGTATTTGCGCGGGTTTCGTTGTTGTGTCTAATAAGTGTAGTCTATCGATTGACGCATTCATACAACCCATGAACCCTGTAAGAAAAGCATGCACTCACAAAATCATTGCTAAAGGCTATGCGAATGACGATGAGGTTAGTATAGCTCTCCTGTTGCAAAACATGAATCCCCATAATGACATAGGCTACGAAGCTCGACATAAATACTCAAGGGTCCAGTCACTGGGATGGCCTACGGCACTATCCGTACCAAGAAGGGCTTTTATACTACAATGGGGCTACTGAATCAGACATCGTGGGGTCTGGCGCAAATAGCAAGATCGGCATCCAAAGTGAGGGCTATAGAATCCCGAAAAATGCATTGAGTGCTGACTATCTCAGACATTTCGAAGCAGGGCATTGTTGGACGTGGAGTCTTGTTGGATTGGGCTTCATACGCCAGCGATATGGGCATTAATATCAATCCATTCGAGTCCTTTGAGATTCCTCTGAGTCACTTGAAACAAATCGCAGTAAAGCAAGGAATAACGTTCCGTTGTGGAGATATTCTCTTTGTCCGCACAGGCTGGTTAAAAGCGTATCGGGAACTTAGCCAGGAGTAACAAGCCGCCTTGCCTCGCCGAAAATCTAGGACCTCGTGTGGTGTCGAGGCATCGGAAGAGATGATACGCTGGCATTGGGAAAACGAGTTTGCGGCAGTCGCGAGTGACACAGTGGCCTACGAGGCCTGGCCCAGCCGACGGCCAGTTGGCGTCTCATTGCATGAGGTTTTCCTCAGTGGCTGGGGATGCCGATTGGTGAGAGCTTTGATTTGGAGGTTCTGGCTGACAAATGTAAGGAAGAGGGTCGTTGGACATTTTTCTTGACGAGTGTGCCTCTTGATATACCGGGCGGTGTTGCAAGTCCTCCAAACGCGATAGCAATTTTATAAGAGATGGATATACCTTTGAGATCAGTGAGGCGTGAGAAGTATGTTACCCTTATACTATTTCAACTATTGTAGTAATACACTAGTATGATGATTAGGAAGCTATGATTATGGAAGTGAAGAGTAAGTGACAGCATATTGGTTCTCTTAAGAAGAATATGGCTTATACAGACTAAAGTAATAACTATTGATTGTCAGAAATCAGTAAGACAAGCACCTTGGAAATTAAAGTAAAATGTAGTGCAAGAATTATTTGATATCAAAATTGTTATTAAATGAGGGTTTAGTATACTTGAGGTTTGGTAATTTACATATATCTGATAGTGAAGTTATGGACCTAAAACATTAAAGGATAAATATTACTGGTCAGAAACGAAGAAATAATACTAATAAAGCGCTATCAACTAGGATGCAAATATAACAGATAATAATCAATAATTAAACATTTAATGAGTTAAATTTTATTGCTTTTTATGCTTCCTACTACAGCCAATTCTCTGAGACTAACCTTCTAGACATTTCTTATATGTGTCAAAGTCTCTTATAGCCCACAAATATGCAATCTTTCCACCGTCGAGTGTATAGAAAGCATGCTCAGGAAATCGCATCGACCTGCCTGTCGGTGGAATTCCTAACCAGGAGCCCACTGGTTTTCCACTCAACTCAATCCTGGAAGCAATCTGTTGCGACACATCATCCACGATAATATCAGTAAGTTTGAGGTGCATGCCTTCAACTTGCTCGAAACTATCCTCGATGAAGAGTCGGTACTGATCTAGGTTGGACACATGTAGATTATGCGTCACTACAGGCTGGACGAACTTGTGGAGGTTCTCTTTCGTGGTCTGCGCGTTGATGGTATCAAGGTAACCTCGATACATGGCTGCGATATCAAAGTTCATAGGTGGCAATGAATAGGTTAGGCTTGGTGTGCGTGGTGCCTCAGGGTGCCGGCGCGTAATGCATCCACGTCCACCAAGTTATCCGTGCGAACAATCTTGTTTTCATCGTTGAACCAAGTAAGTGTATACTCTGACCACTCAATGGGTTTCCCGGTCACTGAGGCGCCCAGGTAAGGACTTTTGAGGGTACCGCGATGAATAAGCCGAGCTGCAGTAGCCTGTGCAGTGGTATCCACGATGAGCGTATCAAGCTCTATCTTGGTCACAGAAGAGGCTTCGAGAATATCGAATACACGACGAACATATTGCTCTTTGTCGATCCGCTCACCGTCATGGTCTGCTACTTCCGCAACCGAGTTGGACACGAACTGAGTATCTCGATTATTGAGAGCATTGATCCAGTCATGATATGCTTGTATATACTGCTCTCGAGAAGACATTATGTCTTTTTCCGGATAGGCAAAAAGGTAAAGATTAGAATATGCTGCCCTTCTTCGATATGAAGTGGGATGAGAAAGATAGGACATTACAAACAGTGAACCCAGTAACCTTTTCAATATATTCAGTTTGGCCCCCACGCTTGCGGGATTATTTGGGAATCCCTGGCGCCAAGGTCAGCAGTAATCCTTTCAGGATTCTGATATGCAGCTTGCCAATCAAATTCTTTTGGCTTCTGCTTCTCATAACCTGTATTTGGTTGAGAACCAATAATGCAAGATCGGATATTCATTTGCTGGGGCTTCCCATTACCTTATTAATTCTATTTAAAGTTATGGTACATCCTAATATTAGTGCTATCCAGGGTGCGAATATCTCGTAGGCTTCCTTGAACCTTTAACTTAGGATTCTATGGCTAATTGTGCTTAGAATACTGTAAGAAAAGAGACTATAAGTAGACGTGATACTCTTGGATTTGGTTACTGTGAGCCCTGATTGTAGAAGAGATTCGACTATGATAGAAAGCACATACTAGAGATACTAGCAGAGACGTACCTCTAGAAAGAAAAAAATCTTTTGCTATGGTTAATGGGGTATGATCCTCATCATTATCCAAGATATGAACCCTGCAGCCAGCTGGGTATGCCTCGAACCCCCAAATTTGCTATTCCCTCCCGTCATTATGCGGTCAGCCATGGCTCCACAGAGCGCAGCATGTTGCCGCATTTTGTTTTGTTAGCCCACTCCTTCTTCGATCGGGCTCTACGAAATCATGTGAGCTCAAAGTCTTAGGTGCAGAGCATAGCAGGATTCTCATAACCAGTCAAGGAGGAGAAGTATGAAACGGATAATACATGTCATTCCCTGCATCTGCACATCCTCTTCTTACCCCTCAACCCTCGCCACATACTCTTCTCTTGAACTTGAAGAATTTTGTACCTAGCCGCCGGCTACAATTGGCACTATTAAGCTTTCACAGATTCTTTTTGCAGGCATCTTCGATGCCTGTAGGACGAGCTTTACCCCTCAATCAGCGAAAGCAATATCAAAGCTGGTGTTGAATATCTCGCATTTTAAGGGCACTGGCACGACTGGCCATGGTTTCGCTGCCTACAGCGGCGCAAACTGCCGCCATTGCGTCAACGGTGGTACCAGCTGCAAGGATTGCTATAGGAACATTACAGCTAGCGCTAGCCAAAGAGCCTACGGTGCGAAGGAACAATATCATCTTGTCGAGGATTCCGATTGCTGAGGCAGAGACCTGTTTCTAAACACCCGTGATCGCGAAGCCGGAGCTCTTAAGTCTTTCCAATGCTACTGCTGTGGTTGTGGCAAAGCTACTCCGCGAGTACGGGGCGGATTATAGGCCCGAGAAAGACCAGGGAGAGATGCTCCTAAATTTTGGCGACATAAATCTGAGAGGGCAGTTGCATGATGCTGCCTAGAAGGCTATCAATTTCCAAATGGAACATTTGTATCGTGTCAAACCGCTGTTTAATACAGTGGATGGCTGAACGGCTGTTAATCTGGTCAAGCCCAGCGAATCTGCAAAGATTTGTGGCTGGTTCAGGTAACCCTGCCTCGACCAGAATGTAATTTGGCTTCAATGAGACCGTATCTAGCTGTAACTATCCTCCCGCAAATACCGGCATCTATCAGTAAACACTTTGTAAGATGGAGCGAGCCAATGCATATGCGTAATGTCAATAAGTCCATAATTATAAATTGATTCATTTACTCAGAGTATTGGTCATTTTGGTAGGGATAGGCTTACTCAAAACTGCATGAAAAGCATTGGCAGTATCTTGATAAACTTTGTTATCTATATTATAGGTGAGTCAGGATATATCGAGAGTTATCTTTACTGTGATATACTAGAAAGCCTTAAGTATTGTAGTTCAGGCACTCTGTAATGCCGGCGAAGCTACTAGTTTTATATTATGTTGCCGCTAATTAGTCCAAAGGGTCTTCCAGTTATCTGTTTGGTTTTGTATAGTTATAGAAAGCATCCACAATCTATAGCCTCAGCCTTTTGTCTTCGTGCTTCATCCTTGCCTCCCCTCGCCGCCAGTGAAGAGATGGTACATTCAAACTGTAATTATCCGTTTAAGATAGTTAACCAGCCCTTCTTTATTCGGCTCTGCTAGTCGCTTCTCCTACATCATGCCCGATTCTCTAGTCGTGGGTAATTATAGGGACAGTAACACCTGTCCTCCGTCAATAGGTTGTTCCAGAAGACTGCACTTTCCTCGACACATCGTGTAACCAAGAGGCCTGCGAAGATATTGTGAATCGCTGGTGCTTTGTTGGGAATTTCATTGGATGTGTGCGTATGAACATTTGAAATTAAGGCTGAAAAAGACTCTGAGTTGACTTTGACAGCTGCTAGAACTTGTCGCCAAGTGTGCCTGCGATGGTCGCAATGTGAGCCAGTTACATATAATAATCGAGTAAAGGTTTCTACCTCCAGATTACAGTCCTCCCTCCTGTTTCCTCTGCTAATCATTTCGGCACATGGTGATACGATATCATGTTGAGCAGAAAGAAACAATTCAATATATTTCCCTGCCAAACTAGCTTTGCTTAACTCCAAAGTGACAACAAGAGGTGACTTTTAATCAGACGACCATGGAGAAAAAGTCCGTCGCGTATGAGGCGCACTATTGATTGCAGGTCGATTGACTAACAGGGGTTTCCGCCCCATTCGATCAACCAAACCCTTGTTTTGGCCATTTTTAGGGTCTAGCGCTCCCGTAAGAGGCTAAAATGATTTGATTCAGCTGAAGATGGGAAATGAGTCTCCTGGACAAGCACAGCTACTTCGACTCATGACATGAGGAGTATAAAGTGTTGAAATGGCCCGCACTCTCCTGGGGATGATGAGTCTTTTGCTCCTTGTCGTTCTTTGACCGGGTTCCACGCCTTGCATTATCTGACCCTATACTTTCATTTACGAGACGTGGTTCCTCTATCATTATGAAGTTCTCCTTGGCCTTGGCCTCGTTGGCCCTGACAGGCAGTGTCCGAGCTGCCGCGGTTCCGCCCTGCAAAGCTTGTAGGCAAGATTCTTGCATGGATGGTTTGTGAGCCTGGATACGAGCACGGGTCCTGTCTTGTTAACAGTCTCTAGCTATTGTGCAGAGTGAGTGCGGCGACTACCTAGTTATTGTCGAGACGCCCGCCACAAAGTGAGTACTTTCAGTGTCGTAAACTTAGACATGAGCTGACATATTCTAGAACCGTATTCGAAACCCAGATTGTCAGCGTTATTCCTACCGAAATATCGATCGTAACTGCCTCGACGACCATCATCAACAATGTGACGACCACGGTTCCCGTCGTGGCCTACACCACGGTTGACTATACTGTCACTGTTACTGCCAGCGCCACTGTAACCGAAGTTGTTTCTGAAACTCAAACAGTGACGGCTGAAGCTGTCCTTGCGCCTTCCAAGCGTGCTCAAGATCCTCTGCAAGACGACTTCGATATGCCCGAGTATGCCTCTGCTTGCGTGGATATCTTCCAATATTCTTCCGCATGCGACTGCATTGGCTTTACCCCAGCACCAGCACAGCACCTGCACCCTTGACGACCAGCACTGTCACATCAACCGTTACGCTCCCGACCAGTGTTGTTCTTTCCACGGGTGAAACCGTCGTCGTCACGAAGACAGGAACGCCCATTCCTGTGACTGCCACGGTCTCCACGATCCCAGTGTCCCAGGCAGTTGAAACTTTTACTACCACCACCGTCATCGCCACAACGTTGAGAACTGAAACCTCTTTTGAGACCGTGACTCCTGTTCCGGCTCCTACACCAACTGTGTATCTCTCAGCTGGGGATAACAACCTTGTTGAAAACATCAACATCCCCCGGCGCCGAGATTGGAGTTATTGTGACAGTTCGTCAGACGACCCTTCCAGCCAAGTTGTCCATTGATCCTATCAGCGGTACGGTGGCCCTCTTTCAGTCTCCGGCAACTACTGTGCCGTACTCTTTTACTACTACGATAGGAACACTGCATTTTCATATGTCCAGTTAACAACGGAACGCGTCTCAAACATTCTTGGAGTAAAGAAACTTCCATGTCGCCTCAACGCAGCAAAGACGCTTGTCTGTACTAATCAGGGCAGTCCGGTGGAATTTTGGCTATGCGGCAGGCACTTAGCTGTAATCTTCAATGGGCAAAGCCAGACGTTTATAAATTCTTGTGTCAACGGCGCGCGCACCGTTACATTGGAGGGAATTGCTATATAAAGTTTTCGCTCACTGGACGTCAAAGATTATACGAGCTTGCAAGTTGTTAAAATCTACCTCCGTGAGCACCCGAAGGAGCCAAAGAAATAGCAACCCTGCAATAACGCAGTTATTATATTAATAGATAATAGATTAAACATCTAGAGCCTACTGAGAGTTATAACTACTATAGTATCTTTCAGATAATAACCTAAATGCTAATACATTTACCATTTCTTACTCGGTTCCCAACATTACTAGATTATATCTGACTTTAATTCGTCGTTTGTGACCTCTTTTGCTCCTTGGGATGCTCGGACGAATTAATCATCTAATAACTTGGAATCAACCGCTTCCAACACTTTTAGTGATCTTACCTACCCTACACCCTCAAGGACCTTGACGATTATTATTATCTCATGGATGAGGATCCTAGTGGGACGGGACTACCTTGCTCGAGATTTCAGGCTAATTTGCCTATTCCAGGAATAATCATACTGCTTGATTTTTGGAGAGTCAGCCGAGTACGGAGTTTCATTGCAGCGAGTGTGCGGGAAGCACTGGGAATTGTGTGGATCAGGATTTGGAGTCCGGCTTAAAGGTTGGTTGTACGCTGATTACAAGACAAGACATATTTATCAGTATTTTTAGGTACATTCGGACGAGAACTTATTCAATTTCTATCAGGAAAATGGCCCCCAACCAAGGCAACCAAGAATATGGCACTAGGCCCGATCCCGCCTTCAACAAGGAGAATGATCGCCGACTGGTATTCAGATTTGATGCTGAAACCCTCTACGTTGAGCCATGGGGCCTGAATGCTCTACGAGTTCGGGCCACATGTCTGGCCAGGCTTCAAGACAAGGACTGGGCTCTCACTGAAAAACCTACGGATACCCTGAATCCAGACATTGAGATTCAGGGCAACTCAGCATCTATTACCAACGGCAAGATTAAGGCACACATCAGCCGCCGTGGTAAAATAGTCATAACCAACACCGAGACGGGTAAAATCTTGCTTGAGGAGTATGCTCGGCATCGACTCGATGTTCTTGACCCCAAGTGCAGCTCCCTACGCATTCAAGCTCGTGAATGGAAACCTCGGCTCGGTTCCGCCGACTACCACCTGACCATGCGGTTCGAGTCTCAGGATAATAACGAGCGCATCTACGGCATGGGACAATATCAGCAACCTTTTCTGAACCTCAAGGGCGCCGACTTGGAGCTTGCGCAACGCAACTCGCAGGCCACTGTACCCTTCGCCCTCTCTAGCCTCGGATATGGTTTTCTCTGGAATAATCCAGCGATAGGCCGAGCCGTTTTCAGCAGCTTGACAACTACGTTTGAGGCATATTCGACAGATACACTTGACTACTGGGTGGTCGCCGGCGACACACCCGCAGACATTGTTCGAGGCTATACCCAAGTTACTGGTCGCGTACCAATGATGCCTGAGTATGGTCTTGGATTCTGGCAGTGCAAACTTCGTTACCAGACTCAAGAAGAGTTACTCGAGGTGGCTCGTGAATACAAAAAGAGAAATCTGCCTATTGATCTTATTGTAGCGGACTATTTCCATTGGCCCAGTCAGGGTGACTGGAAGTTTGACCCGACCTTTTGGCCGGACCCGGTAAGTTTGATGTCTGCAAAGAATAAATGTGCAGTTCAACATTCACTAACGGCCAAAGATGCTATGGTAAAGGAGCTAAAGGACATGAACATCGAGCTTATGGTTTCCATCTGGCCTACCGTGGAAAAGTCATCCGAGAATTATGAAGAGCTCCTTCGCCGCGGGTTCTTGATTCGCCAGGATCGTGGTGTTCGAGTTTCCATGGAAGCACACCATGGCCCCATTCACTTCGACGCCACAAATCCTGACGCGCGCAAGTTTGTCTGGGACGCGGTCAAGAAGAATTATTATAATAAAGGAATCAAGGTTTTCTGGCTAGATGAAGCCGAGCCAGAGTACTCCGTTTATGATTTTGACATTTACCGATATTACCTCGGTCCTAACCTAAGTGTAGGCAACTTCTACCCCTCGGAATTTGCCAGAGGCTTCTACGAGGGTTTGAAAGAAGCTGGCGAAGAAAAGATTGTGAATCTCCTCCGATGTGCTTGGGCCGGAAGTGCAAAATACGGTGCTTTGGTCTGGTCGGGAGATATTGCATCGAGCTGGAGCAGCTTGCGAAACCAGCTTGCTGCAGGCCTCAACATGGGCATTGCAGGTTTCTCGTGGTTCACCACTGATATAGGCGGATTCCATGGAGGAATCCATGACGACCCTGACTTCCGAGAACTGCTTGTAAGATGGTTCCAATGGGGCGCTTTCTGTCCTGTAATGAGACTCCACGGGGACCGTGAGCCCAAGCAGCCGCGACTCGGGACCACTGGAGGAAGCCACTGTTTGTCAGGTGGTCCAAACGAGGTTTGGTCGTATGGGGAGGAGGTCTACGAAATTTGCAAGAAGTATCTGCACATTCGTGAGGAAATGAGAGACTATACAAGGGATTTGATGAAGTCCGCCCACGAACATGGTGATCCAATCATGCGGCCTCTTTTCTACGATTTTCCCAGCGAAGAAAAGTGCTGGAGAATCGAAAACCAATACATGTATGGACCGAAATATCTAGTGGCACCAGTCCTGCAACCCAAGCAAAAGAGCCAAGAGGTATATCTTCCTGGCGAGGGCGTGAAGTGGAAGGCTGCGGACGGTACAATACATGAAGGAGGTAAATCCATTACTGTCGATACGCCTCTGGACACCATGCCAGTGTTTACCAAAGAGTAGTTAGAAGGTGTGTGCCCCAGAGCGAAAGTAACAAGTCAAAGCTAAGAAATCGATAAGTGTTGACAATCAATTAGAGTGCCTTCGTAATTGAAAACTTTTGTTCTTACTTTCAATGAAAAGGCAGCTTTTAATCGGAATTCATCACAGTGTTGCAAGACTTTTTGAACGTTTATCGCGCCGTGGGCTGCTTAATGGAAAAGTTGCTAGCAAGTGTTGTCCTCGAAGGGCGCATGAGCCTCATGGCATAATGAAAAGACGGTGATTCTATCAATAAGACGAGCCTTACCATCACGACTAGTCGACCTTCAAGGGTGGATGTAAGGCTTTTTCATTCTCATTTTTACAGCGATCTCGGCGAGATACATTGACAACGACGTGAGGGTAGGGAGGTGACTATGAGTATATCATAAGAAGGAAATAAGAAATAGCCTAGCAATAAGGTATAGAGAAGGAGAAGAATGTAGATAATACCTTGGGATAGGGCCAAAAGACGTTGCCTTATTATATATGGATGGTTATATAATATACACTGACTATGGGGCGGTGAGCGTGCCTTGCCTGAATGGAGGATGCCACTAATCCTATGGCGGCAGCAGCGTGTCTGTGTTTACTTTAAGAATTTATAGTTTAATATATAGATTATTAAAGCTATTATTAAATTAAGTTTTTAATTAATAAACCTACTTTAATAGAATATAATTTAAAGCTTAGGCTATAATAACAATATATATTAATTTTTATAATATAAATAACCCTAAATAATACCTAGAGGTTTAAATCGGTGGAGTTCATGCGACTGTTGAATCGAATGCTGACTTGATTTTGGTATGTATTGCCACGAACATCCGCCATGGGATTGGTAGAAATCTTAGATGGCTGGAATCCACGATTGATAACGCCAGCAATGCCATCGAACCCGAATGGATTAGGTGTGGTCTGCACAATGAGGCACATCAAAGCCCAAGCAGACCACAATGAGTATACTGCCAAGATGAGATTGTGGTAAACGTAAACAACAAAGAAGAAAAACGCATTGGATTCCGCGGTACGCCAAGGGCGACAATGATGGCAAGCGTTATAACGGCTAAGTTTAATAACCAAAGATAGGTAAATGATGATAACCGTGAAAGTCAAGTTTGGTTGCATAGAAATGAGGAAGATGGCATCGGAGATATTTCCAGGGTATTGAGGAAATAACGGCTTTTTCTCAGGAGATTGTGGATACGGTAATTTACGCAAAAAGGCATGGAATGCAGACATGGTGTCGAAATTTTCTCACGACACTGAGCTGAAGATGGTGTTTGAAAATATTGCTACGGGACGAAGGGGCTTTAGCCTTTCTACGAGGCGCAAGAGGGAAGGTTTGCGCAAGGATATAAACAATTTCGATCAAGAAGATAATGATTGGCTTCCTTCACGTTTTCGTTCCTGTTCAGGTCAAGGGATCGTTCCTGGATCAGCCGCTCATGTAACACGTGCTTAAACTAGATACCTAGCCAGGACTTCTATGGCCATGGGATTGTAATGCAATCCAGTGGCAGCCACAGGGAGAAGTAGATCAATCACTTTTGATTCACCCATTCCTTCGTCTTAGCCTTTGTCTTTACCACTTCACTATCTTATAAATCCGGAAGGCATTGCATGAGTCAAGTGCTCAGGCTGTCACGTAGATAGCTGCAATATTTAAAGATAAAGAAATTTGCGGGATAAAAGTTCCGAAATTAAGCTGTTTTGGCCCAGGGACCCTCAGTCCCTTAAAATTAATGCATAGAGAATCAGAGCCTTGCAGTGGCATATTTGACCCTTGGCAGTATTTCGCATTTGAGACATGCACATCCCTTCATTTAACTAACTTCTAGTTGCACATGGTGCTAAGTGGCACTGGCTTCTTTCTAGTTCATGTAAGATCGGTATTGTGAACTTCGCGTTTTAGGTACGATACTACCTCTTACAACCGATTCTAAGCTAACTAGAATTCTTGACCCCAAAAGAGACCTGGCTTATGGAAAGATCGCCATATAAAACTCAATATCGTAACCTAATTATGAGCCACGATGTCAAGCGATATGCCACAGCACACGTCACTACAATGGCAATGTTCTTGGCCAGACTTCCCGTATCATCCACATCGTGTTGATGAAGGATCACTTCTCCAGGAATTTGACATTGTTCTGCCAGAATAGATTTATACAAGCAATGACAGTTAGCATCGCATGAATAGGTCTGTCCGCTCAATTGGCTGACCATCAGACCCTCAAAGGCGTAGGCAAGATAGTCCCAATAATGAAATACGTACTTGTAAAATGCATTTAGCTTGCTCAATGGAATAAAGAACCCCTGGGCGCAGAGCAGCAGACCATTGGCAATTGAACAGAAGGCGATAGTAAATATAAAGTTTGGATAGATTACCACGGCCAATAGCACCAACGCTTCGGCAGCAAACACGGTAAGGAAGATCCAAAGAACCCAGGTCCAAAACGCTGAGGCATCTGATAGCAGACTAGACAGCCAATAGCAGGGTATCGTGAATGTGAAGGCCGATATTAGCTGAAATGGTATACTAATGAGCAAATTCGCCAAAGCGAACTCGGTAGGCCTGTACAGGCCGTTTCGAAAATCTTGAATGGATTGAAGATAGTCTTCAATGAGTGCTGGTCCATACATCATGGCGGACAAGGATGCAAAGCAGACAGCGAAATAAATCTGACCGGTTAAAAGTCGGATGGAATCCTGAGTATGATCAAGGCGCAGCCATACTGTGCCAACAAGTAGCGAGAAGCTGATGTAAAATGCAAAACGGATCCCATAGACAATAGGATCGCGGTATGATCTTACTATACTGCGGTGCATAAGGGTCACTATCCGTCTGGCCCTTCCTGGCTTCTGGGGCATTCGCATTGCGGCGTCCCCAGGTGTATTTTTGAGATCAAAAGAGCATTTGCCAGCTGTTTTGCATGCTCTGAAGCCTGCCAAAACGACTGAAGATTGTTCAGGCGACAGATCGCGAGGGCCGGTCATACGAGAAGTCCGTGCTAGTCAGCTCGAGGAGAAACTCCGCAAGGTTCTCGTTGTCCGAGATAGCGATGCCTGCGGTGGTATAATAATCTACTAGGCTAGAAATGTCGCCAAAGTATTGGGTTTTACCAGAAGATATGAGAAGCAATTTGTCAAATAGTCTAAACGTCGACAGAGACGGTTGGTGTATAGAGCAAATGACAATCAGATTGTTTCTTTTGGCCAAGATTGTAAGATATCGTATCGTTTGATAGCTGGCTGCGAAGTCAAGCCCTGACGTAGGCTCATCAAGAAGTATAATCTTTGGCAAAGCTGTTAGCTGTCTTGCCACAGCTACGCGTCTTTTCTGACCACCTGAAATACCCCGGCACAGAGAATTGCCGACCAGCGCTTCAGCTTGGTCAGCCAGACCAAAAGATTCAAGAAGGCCTTGGATCTGAGAATTGCGTTGTTCAGTTGTGGAGCATTTGCTGCCAACATCAGCCAAATAAATTCTTAGACATAAAGCAAAAGATGGTCGATTGTTGGTCGGATAGTTGCCATACCTTGAGCCGCCCAACTGAGAGGTGAAATCTAAAGTCTCAAAAACTGTCAGGCCTCCAATGAGTGCTTCTTCTTGTTCCACTAAGCAGGTGACTTTGCGGAAACTGGTCGACGACATGCAATTCCCATTGACGAGGACATCGCCGCTTGCATTCATTCGTCTGGCAGGACGGCCTGCGAGCGTATTTAGGAGTGTCGTTTTACCACTTCCTGACGGCCCCATGATCGCGCAACATTGACCTGAGGTCTGTCAGTGAAGGAGTTCTCAAACCGCTCAGTCCAGCTCAAACACACGTACCGGCTTTGACCAACCCGCTGATATTATATAGCAATTCCTTTTTTGCTTGGCCTTGCCTTTTGTCATGGACACTGTAACATTACTCCACCCAATGCTCTGAATGGTGGTATTGACGAGATCTGTATATTGAGCCATGATGGAATCGGAGTCGTGGTGTTGACTACCATGATATGGCATGTATATTGGTTCTGAGAATGTGGCAGGTTGATGGCTTTTGTTCGCAGTGTCCTGGACATGATGTTTGTATTGCATGATCTGGAGATTGTGATGACATAGTCCGAGCAGCGCCGGTTACCGTAGGAGTCCGGGCTGATGATCAGTTTGTTTGTATGCCTGCCTCATTACCGTGTCATACATTTATAGGGGCATTCCGGAATAGCTTCCCATCAGTCCGCCAAATATTTGAGTCAAAATGAGATTGCAGCGCGAGACAAACGGGAGGGAGGACACTGTGACGTAAATAGAGGCTCATAAAGTCGTGATGGACAGCCACATTCCACACGGTTTCCAGCATGGGTGTCATAGAGCAGTACGGCAATGTTTTTTTCGCTCTGAAACCCTAGTTCGGCTCGTAGTGTAGGCAAATCTTCCACAGGTGGTTCGTTGTGAAGTGCATTGATGCGTGGTAGATTGAAAGCTTTCAATCTGAAGCCTTTATCAAGCTTCTCTTTCTACTGCCTTTATTTGTGTTGACAATATCCCAGAAGAACTAAGGTTCTATTAAGCACTTCCTCCGCTTTATCGCCATAATCTTACTAAAGAGTCAATAATCTTCAACTTTCTTTTAAGGCTAGGTCTATACGATCCCATACATTCTCCTCCAGCGATCCAGTTATCCAGCATGCCCCTGTTCATCGGGCCCAGAGAAAACGCAGAAAGGGGTAAAAATTTGGTACGGCCCATCTAAGACGGAAGCGTATGTAAAGATGGGCCTCACAATTGTCCTCCCATTCAAGTCTGCCTTATTCAACACAGCTCTGGAGAAATCGAGATTTTCAAACCCTACTTTTCTCACATTAGAACTTGCAAGAACCGCCATCGTTGAGTCTCCCAAGGCTACAGGTAACTTCAATTTGGAAATGGCGAGTAATTTTTGACGTGCTTTGATTTGTGCACTGGTGTGATCTTTCTGAATTGTTTCTCGAATTCTAAGTGCTGTGTGGCCTATCGGTTCCTCAAGAAGCTTTTCTCGCGTTGTTAATGTTTGCACGAAGTCGAACGCATTGGAAAGGTAAACTGAGTCACGGGGTAAGAGATCCTTAGTTAAAATTTCTCTCCACGAAGCAGTTGATACAAGGTTAATAGTCTGTCCAGGCTTTGTGGGCATGCTTGAAAAAACCAAACGTGCCCACCAAGCAAAAAGAACATCGCCATCGCTCAAGAACGGCTTTTGGTCTGGTGTAACACCCTCCAAGTCTACCAATGCTTTGGCCCGTGTAGACTTAAGGAATGAATATGGGATGCAGGCAACACGACAAGTCCTCGGATAAAATATATACCTATATGTATTCCGAGTCAAGTATTTCAATATTTGCAGAGGTGATAAGCGTTGGTCTGACAAACGATAAGATTCAATGGGCGGATGACGGAGGCCAGCCAGAAAATCATGGTTCAACCCAACAGGTGTTGGTACCTTGTTCTGTGGATCCTTAACAAGTGCAAGCCAAGCTTGGCATAGGCTTACTATCCCCATGCCATCTGCAAAGGTATGAGGACATGAGATGGTTATGACTGTGGCATCGCGAAAGGTAACCACGTGAAGAGCAATTTGCGGTATGTCTGCACCAACGTATCCCAGAGCAGTGTTCGGTGTTATCCGACCGTTAAATAAAGACTGAAATGATTTGACGTCGGAAACGACTCTGGGTTTCTTAGTAGGCTTCGGAATATAACGAGCCGCAGGGTGATCCTTAAGATTCATGTCGTGCGAGTCGTGGGAGAAGATGATCGGTGGCTTGTTCTCGCTAAACTTGGTGGGAATAGAATATTCCAGAGCTCCATCCTTTTTATTTTCCACATTAAATCACGAGAACAGAGTTAGCTCCCACTTTGGAGACTCACCCAGCGGCGCCTTAGCCTGGCTCCGATCTTTTCCCAGCCTTTCTTCCCTGCAAGAGTGCATAATCCACTACGTAGCTTCTCAGCATCAAGCGGTACATTCGTGACGAGCGCCACACGACAGACTGTGAGTTGATGATGGATTGCGGTATCACAAAGATGTAGCGCAATAGATTTTGGTATCATGATTGACCTTGACGGCGTGCAACGAAGTCAGTTGTGACCAACAGTGGAGACGTTGCAAATCTTCTAACTCTCGAGGAATATACAAGTAGAGGATGGGACATTCAAATCAACAAGTAATGATCTTAATCTCAGAAGGCGGACCTAGTTCTCTAAGAGTTTGCTTTCTTCCTCAGGTTACTAAGGCAGAATCATTGTATATGAACTTTATGACTGGCATAGCAAGGATTGAGGCCTGAAACCGTCGGCCGGGCCCATTCCGGCGCAGGATTGCCGAGACATCTCATTGCATGTCTGCCCGACGATGGCGTGATACGTCCTGGACATGGAAGGACCTGAGACTTGCAGAGATACTTTCATGAGAGACAGTAATCTAAATCCAAATTGAAACCAGCGGAACAGCTAGGACTTTTCTTCGCGTTTGGGCAAGGAGTCACTCTCCTCTTTTCAAGGACTTTACTACATAGCCCAACCGTGCTTCAAGCATTTCCTATAAACTTGAGCCTGTGCAAAGCTGACAACATCCTTCGGGGCCTGCTCACAAACCTGGCATCATATTAAGCAATTTTATAATAATTTTATTTATTGATTCATAATAAACACGCCGTCCAAGACCCGTTTGCTGCCCAAAAGATACTGATATCACATCAAATAGTTATAAAGACCTCGATCAATAGAATTTCTAAAGAATAAATATCATTCAAAGTCACGATGGCAGAAAGCCATCCAGATGCAATCAAAGACTATTATAAAGGCCGGCATGTCTTTTACACAGGGGCTAATGGGTTCCTTGGAACAGCCCACCTGAGCAGATTTTTACTGGAAATACCAGTCTCTACTGTTTATGCACTTGTGAGAGGCGGAGAAGAGTAATCAATTATCCCGACACCCCAGGTCCCATCCTCGCTAATTTGGCACTGAAGCCGTTTATGGAAGATATGGAGCTCCCGACTCCCACCACAGTTAGTCGAGGCGCTTCGCTCGTCACGAAAACTTGTCGTCTGGGATGGCGATATCACACGTCCTTCCTTGGGGTTGACCGCCGACCAAGTGGCGACAGTTCATGATAAAGTCTCTATAGTAATCCATGGGGCCTCAACGATCAATCTCCGACAAGAATTATCAGTCGTTGCAAAGAATATCATATATCCAACATTGGCTCTTGCTAAACTGGCTCTTAGTTGTGTCGGCCTAGTCAAGTTCGTTTATATCTCAAGTGCATACGCGAGTGCTTTCGTGCGAAAGTCCCTCGAAAATGGTTTTAGCGGATATGACGCGAGAATTTACGAGGACATCCATCATATTCGACATTGTCCGTCGTTCTCAGCAGAAGCAGAACTAGCTGACCTGGCTTCGTTTGGCTCTACGCCAGAATACGAATTCGTTGATCATCCCTTTCCTTATAGCTATGCCAAACATCTTACAGAGAGACTCCTTTTGGAAATGTTCAACAATTCAACTACTGTCCTCATTTTCCGGCCCTCCTGCATAGGTCCTGCAGAATCGAAGCCATATCCCTTCTTTGAGATTCCAGGATCATGTCCTTGGACTTCGTGTCTGGCAGCTTTGGTCATTTGTCCTCCTACAAAGATGCGCTTTTCATCACACTTGAGCGATCCATCAACAGCTGCCATGGACGAGATACCCGTGGACATTGCCGCCAATCGTCTGATTGTCCATGTTGCCATGGGGACAAATGGGTGTGTTCACGCCGTTGCCGGGCACAAAAGCCAACTCATCTGCGAAGATGTGTTTGAATATAGCACAAAAGTACGGAGCTTCTGGTGGGGCCGGCCGAAACTACTGTGGTGCAAGGAGCATTGGAAATCGGATAGGCTTTGTGAGCTCGCTAAGCTCTTTACTCTGATCGGTACTGCTTTTATTTTCGAGGAAACTAAGACTGAAATAGTGTGGGACGCAATGAATCAAGCCCAGCGCTCAGAATGGCCTCTATGGCGTGTTAATACTTTCTCACTGGAGCAAGAAGTATCTGGCCGCTTAAAAACTAGTAAGCTTATCACAGGCGAGATACTGGCCCGAAAATACAGATTACCATCTAAGTTTGCCCGGTTCTTATATAGGCTCTAATCTAGCTATAATAAGATAGAATATTATTAGTGAAAAAGGAAAAAGACATATGGGGTTAAGTTTAGTTTAGAATATATAGATTGAATTAAGAATATATAATATTAAGACTTAGGTTTAGAATAATTAAATAAACATCTTATAATAATAGGAAATATTAATAGGTTATTAATTATTTTTTTCTATAGGGATTTTAAATCTATATCATAAAAAAGAATAATTAATAATTCTTTTATTAAATCTTTTAATAATTTAAGAAAAATATACATAAATAAATAATATTAATATTATAAGAGTATTAATAATCTAGATTAATAAGCAGAAAAGCAGATTTATTTATTTTTATTATATATAATAATATAGCTACCTAGTTTCTATATAATAGTATTAATTAAGATTATTTTCTTCTTATAGCGGTCTTAGTTAGAAATAATATAAATAAAGATGTGAGGATGAGAGGCAGCATCTAATTACAATAAGAAAAAGGTAATAGTCAGTCATATTGAGAGCGGATAATTAGTGATGTTGCGTCCGGAAGACAGCTAGGAACCATTTCCTCACAGAGAGTTCCAGATTTTGCACATAATCTGTATCACAGAACTTACTGTTCCAATAGAACCCTTTTCTTTGACACTCTCTTCATTCGTATCAAACCCACGGCGCATTCTGACAGTCGTCGTGGCGGATTTGGCGATCTGCGTGGGGTATCTAGAGCTTCGCAACAGAATTGAATTCCCATGTTGGCTTATCTCTTACCAATTCCACCCATTTGACGAAGGTTACTGCTGGCCTCTGGTAGGAGGAATCGCTTACGTGGCTGGTGATTGATGCAGTTTATGTTTAAATGAGGAACTCAATCTCAGAATGTTTAGCGGAGCTTACAGGGACCATGCGCATACAGGTATAATTGTACTCTTTGTGTTGGCTGGGTGGTTAGGGGCCATGTGCAGCACATGATTCCTAAGCGGATGTAAAGGCTGCTATGAACCCAATACGACGACATATCTAACTTTCACTTGGCCACCGCCTCGGAGACTTTGCAATAGCCGCAACATGTGGGTAGCCGTGTCGCACCCGATTTATGCTGGTGTTAATACCTGGATAGAGACGCAACTCCACATTAAGACATGAGGAACTCTCTAGTCCGAAACCTCTGGGTGCCGGTGAGGTGGTGTTAATCAATCTCTGGTGAAAGATTAATATACTTGGCGGACCAGCAGGGTTCGGGCGAACTCCAAGTCAAAGTAAGACAAAGCGCGCCAGGGATACGAAACACATACGACGGAGCATGAACTGTGAACAACACTGGGGGCATGGAGGGTTGTAAGGGGCTCAGGGCACCTGTGAGTAGCGTCAAGACGAGTAATCACCAACAAGTTGTGGGTCCCATATCCACGGGTCGCCAGCCCGCTTGAAAAGAAGTGGCTGCAACAGAGCGGGCAGACTTCCCGAATAGGACGGGTCATAGAAATAAGTCATAAACAGTGGAATGTTACGGAGGACTGTACTGTATAAGCACGAAGCTCAGATGCATGTAAATGTAACAAAGGCGCACACGTATCCCTTACATTCCTCCGAATCCGTTGTGTTGGTGGGCAGGAGTTCGCTCACTAAGATGCAACCCAAGATGCAGTGTGACACTAGAGCTATGTCTGATAGGTGCTGCCCCTCCTCTTCTGGGAACCTCTACATTTGCTTGGCTGACAGATATGGTGGCTAAAGCGAAGTTGCTCGCGCAACCAACACGCATGTTATCAGATCATTTAAAGCCTTTAACCGTCCAACCCTCTTCGCCTTTCCTCCCAGAACCACAACTACTAGAACTTTTCAAGTTATTGGGCGGACAAACATCAAGCACTAAAGACACACCCTTAACAATCTTACAAAATGCCCTCTTACCTCATCACTGGTGTCTCCAGGGGCCTTGGCGTAAGTCTTGCTTCATAATAATAGAAATCAGGGCTATGTGTAGCAAATGATCAGTCCAAGTCTGATCAAAAGTCATTTTCACAGTGGGAATTTCTTCGTCAGTTATCAGAGGATCAAGACAACATTGTTGTTGGGATTGTCCGTAACAAGGCTAGTACGGACAAGCAGGTCACTGAGGAGCTCAGAGAGCGCTCCAATATCACCATTGTGGAAGCAGACCTGACCGATTTTAATTCCTTAAGAGTAGGGACTCCCATTTCTTCCTGCATGCGTTCACACTGACATATCGGCTGAAGGAATCTGTTGCCGCTACCGCCAAAGTCACTGGGGCTCTCTCGATTACCTTATCGCCAATGCTGCACCCTCTCCGAGTATGATAACTATGACCCAATTGGGATCCTGTAAGTTTAGACGCACTGGTTTGAGGGTATGCCCTGGTATACTAAGTATAACAAATACCTAGATTCCAGAACCCAGAGCTGTTCACGGAAGAACTTACTAAGGCTTTGCATGGACATATTACGTGTCAGCTCTACCTCATTAACTCATACATTCCACTGCTTCTGAAAGGTAGCTTGAAAAAGTCATCTTCATCACGTCTGGTCATGCAGATATGGAAGTAACTAGAAAATTCGATATCGATACTTTTGGTATATATGCCATCAGCAAATCGGGCATGCATACAGCCATGACCAAACTCAGTGCTGAGTATAGGAAGGACGGTATCCTATTTCTAAGTCTTAGCCCAGGAGTAGCCGATGTAGGCCACCATAGAGACTGTATGCATACCCTCATAATTTCGAAACCGCGCTGTTCCTCTGACCAATTATTTCTATAGTGACACCAGTACAGATGGAGTCTCAGAAACAATTGTTCCAAAAGTTTTGGCTTACGCACCTCATTTTAGAGGACCTTCAACACCTGAGGATGCCGTGAAGGCTGTCATCTCAGTGTGCGAGAAAGCAAGCATAGAGAATGGGGACGGCGGCGCATTTCTATCACATCGTGGCGAGCATGGAAACTGGCTGTAAGCTGGCCATCGATGGTGGGTTACGTAGGTAAGCAGGACACATAGTGAGGCGATTCGGTATCTTATTCACACCAGTTCAATAATTAAAAACTCTATGAATTAAGAAAGGGGCCAGCTGACAATCATCAGTGCCGCGTGAAAAGCAGTAATTAAGAGTTATTTAACGCGAAGTTCTGCTGAAGAAAAAAACAAAGCAAGAAAGAAGGAAGGAAGAGCAACCTTTGCAAGGCAGTCTAGGAAGTTCGTGTCTATCTATGATGCATCACAAACGAAGAGGACTTACTTAGGCTATGATCAGGTGTGGATGGTGGACGTAATTCTTGAAGTAGCTCGATGGAGCGCGCGTCTACATTGAAATACTCTAATCGCGCATGAGAGAATTTGGACGGCGAAGGCCGAGGCGACGCCTATGCCGACCTCGGAGTAGATCTTGATAAAAGCTTGGGCTGTGCAGTGACCATATTTGGTTCTGGATTAAGTGGCAGCAGATAACTTAGGCTACTCCACGCTTTGGCTTGGTTTTGCTAGGGCAGTGGAGCAAACGAAATATATTTGGGCGGAGTTGTGGAGGCAGCCTCCTCGCAGTTGCTGTCGCATTGGCTGTGGAACATGGTTCGTAAGCCTGACTGCTGCTTTTCTAAGCTGACTGAGTCAGGGATCCAAGATGTAACAACCATAGATTGGCACCTCTATTCAAACCGACAAGGCATCCTCCTACATCCCCGTAAACAAGACTTGCTGCTTTTCCGCCGCCCGTGGGCTCAAAGTCGTGGATTTCGCCGCAGCAGCATGTGGAAATCACTCGTCCAAAGACGTGTGTCGAGATGCGCCTTGACTGATCTTGTGCCTCACACGCAAAGCTCCTATCGTTCATTGTTGTAAGATTATAATCATGGCGACAGGGATCACCAAGTGGTTTGCCCAGACCTGCAATGCAAAAGCTCGCGTATTGTTGGTCCGCCAATGACCTACCAAACATTTTATAAACCCGTTGTGCGCCGTTCTTAATTTTGGGGCCCTAAAGTATCAAAGTAAGCTGCTTTCTCCTTGCTACCATCACTATCTCAATACCAAGCCATCATGCTATCCATGCTCATTGTTCCCGCTGCCTCCGCGGTCCCCTTGGCCTACGAACAGATTGTCCAGGGGTTGCAGCGCATGGCTTCGACATCGAGGCCCTGCATATCCCTAGCGTCGGCCCCTTATAGGCCCGGGGCCTGGTAAGCCACCTACAATGTACGAGGACGCAGCCTTTATCGCGAAACATATTGTCCGCCTTGCCGATACTGGCAAAGATATTTTGGTGATCGCGCACTCTTATGGAGGTACCCCAGCCACCGAATCTATCAAGGGTCTTAGCAAGAAGGAACGGGTGGAGAGAGGGAAGAAGGGTGGCGTTGTCGGTCTGGCATACATGACAGCGTTAGTCCCCGAATTAGGGCATCCTGCTAGCACCTCAACATTGAGTCCTCTAATGGAAGTGGGGTACGTTATCCATCATTTTTAAAGCCTGTTTCTCGTGCTTACACAAGTAGGATGATGGCTGGTTGTACTACCCTAATCCCGCCCTGGTGAGGCAGATTGTCTTCTCGGATGTGAGCAATGAAAAGGCGGCCTATTATGCCACTAAAATGGCGAAGCACTCAGCAATTGCCTTTTCAGGATCATTGACCTATGCTGGCTACAAGGATGTGCCTGTCTCTTACTTGGTTGCTGAAGAGGACCGCTCTATTCAACCCGCCACCCAGAGAGCCCAGATTGCCATGATTGAGAAAGAAAGTGGCACGAAGGTCGACGTAACCCCACTGAAGGCTGGCCATGTCCCTCAAATCTCGCATCCCAAGGAGGTCATCGGCTGGATTCTTCGAGTGGCTTCAAAGTGCTGAGGGATTCTAGCATGGGGTGTCAAGCGGAGGGGTGGTGGAGATGGGAAAGAGGGGTCAGGGGAATCGCTGAAAGTTGAACTCTCTAGATCATCGTCGACCCCAAAGAACCCATCTGCTCTTTAGACGATCTTGGAAAATTATGTGGTTTAGCAACGGTGTGCCATCTCAGGAATTAAAACATATCATGTGTAACCTGTCCAGAGGTGACCTTGTTTGATAGTGCACGCCCTTCTTTTTCCTCGCCCTCTTCAATGACTTTTTCTGGATTGGAGAAAATGACGTCAGCTTTTAGCCGCAGAATAGAACCGATAGCGTCTCGTGTAATGTAGTCAAACGTAGACAATTATGCTAGATACTAGCCTGTATGGGGTGCCCCTAATATCAAATCTGAATTCCAAAGTACTGAGTAGCTTAGGTAACAGTGAATTAAAATTATTTCTGCCATCAGTCGTAGTCGTCGCTCGAATTCTCTTGCATTGCGATGCTAGACTGCAGATATTATCACAACAGGGAGTCGATGCACGTCAGGCGGTACTTGACCGCCACGTCGCGGCAACGGTTGTTATGGAGGACGAAATACACCATAAGCAGCGATATCTACCAATAGGCAATTTTTGAGGCGGAGTTGACTCACCGAGACTGGGTATAAGCGGGCATCCATTCCACCGTGAAAGCATATACGGCGAATACGACCTAACTAGACATACCTCTTATAGAGCGTATAGCCTATTCTTGTGAGTGAGAATGGAATAAGTCTTGTTTCGCTAGTAAACTCTATGGCCCTTCATTTGCTGAAGACAGATATACGATATATTCTTTAACCCGGAAAGGAATAAAATGTCCGACTCAAAAGAGCTACGAGCAATACTTACACAAACTGCCACTTGTTTTGTTGATTGTTGTAACAAACACACTATCGATTCTGTTCTCTCTCTCCGTACCGACACCTGCAAGCACACACACCTCCCTTCATCACTTGGCATACCAACCTATGATAAAGCAGAATATGGTGAATTTTACGGTCGTTATACCGACATGATGAAGGACTGCCACTGCTGGATAGTTGATGATAAAGAGATGGTTGTGGACGTTGAGTCTAGAAAGGTGGTTATGCGTGTAAAGACCAAGGGCAACACTCCGTTGGGGAATACGAGAATGAGTATATGTGGATTTTAACCATGACCGAAGATGGGAAATGATCGAGAACATAGTAGAATTCTGCGATTCGGCAAAGGCGATTGAATTGATGAAGAAACAGCAAGCCCAAATGAATAGCTAGAGTTGGCTGATGGACAGCTCATTTGGATTCCTTGATAGTAAATCGTCGATTGTCTGTGGTTTGGGCAAATAACCAAGTCCCATATAAATGAGCTACACCTAGTACAAGTAGGCGAGCAATTCGATCTTTCGACCTTCTTGTCGATACTTCTGTATCTGGTAAGTTGGCATGAAGAGTTCTATGAATAATCGACTTCTCGTACCTGGAGGTTTGCAACCTTGCTTATCTCCATATGCCTTCATACGAAGGTCTGCCTATTTTGTTTGTTTGTTTTTTCTTTGGCCCGAATGATCAGTTGCTGGATCTATTCTTGAGACTTTAGGACCTACTGGAGGGGAGGTGATAAGTCTGCGTCTCTAGGTTTGGAAAACCTCATATCCACTATGTTTGCCCTTTCCCTCAGCCACGACTTGATACGAGTTCACTCATCATAGCTACAACCACTACGAAACACTCTTTTATCGGTTACGGCG
This sequence comes from Albifimbria verrucaria, assembly GCA_020081605.1. Classification (NCBI taxonomy): domain Eukaryota; kingdom Fungi; phylum Ascomycota; class Sordariomycetes; order Hypocreales; family Stachybotryaceae; genus Albifimbria; species Albifimbria verrucaria. The sequence goes on from JAHREC010000016.1 coordinate 262,268, forward strand.
AATTTCGTAATACTCCGGGATTTTATGTCTACTACAACTGCATTCACCCACTTACCAGTTTTGAGCGCACAGCATCCTTTGAGCTTGCTCCATACAATTTTTGGTACACTGACAGTATAGGGACCTTAAGTTATTTGAATGATCATTTGAATTATGCATGCATTCACAAATCAAATGGATGCAACAGTAGCTTAGTACCTGGAGTACTTTCGTTGTATATTGTCCACAAGAAGCGAATGCTTCGTACTGCTGTGTAACCCCACATCTTTCCAAATCACATTTGCTTCTACGTCTACTCGTCGTCGTTGATGTCGACGTGAGTCTCCTTCCACTTACGAGCGGGAACCTTGCGGTTGAACAAAATGTCAATCTCGCGGTAGGATCTGTGCTTCATCTCGGGCAGGAAGAAGAACGCGACAACGAAACAGAAGAAACCAGTGCCAGCCCAGACATAACCGCACTTGCCTCCAAGGTTTCCGCCCTGCGATTACATGGTTAGCAATTTTATTCACAAGCAAGGAAAATGGGCGTCTGCTTACAAGAGGGTTCAGCATGTAGCTCGACAGGAAGATACAGGGGATGTTGACGAGGTAGTAACAAGCACGTCCAACACCAGTGGTCAAGGGTCTAAGACGGATGGCGGACGTCTCTCCGATGATAACCCACGAAGCAGGGGCAGGTCCCAGAGTGAACAGGACGGAGACGATGAGACCCAAAGATGCCTGTGCGAGCGACGCCGCTGTTGACGCGCCAACAGAGGCAGCGATACCCAAGGCAATTAGGAATCCAACGTTAATCAGGGAACCCCAGACGTAGATGGTGCGACGGCCGAGGTAGGTTGTGAGAATCCAGGACAGCATGACGAAGACGGTCTGAAGCGCGGAGGTAATCAGACCCAGAGCAAATGCGGTGTTGGGAGCGATACCAGCCTCTGCATTCGCATGTTAGCAAAACTCCTACGTACGGACCCATCATCAATAGCACTATGAAGACTTACGTCTGAAGAAGTAGACGGCCTGGTTGGCGATGAGGTTACCCGTCAAGTTCTGCGCAGCATAGACACCGCACACGATAAGGGTACGGTAGCAGTCAGTACCCTGAAGAGCTCCAACAGGTTGGGTTCCTTCTCAGTCTTCTCGAGTTCGATGGTACGGCGCATCATGGCAACAGACTCGTCGAGGTTCTTAACAATGGAGCTGCGTCCAAGGCGAGAGATTGCCTTCTTAGCGTCCTCAAGACGGCCCTTGCGAACAAGCCACCAGGGAGACTCGGGCGCAATGAACATGAGGATAGCGAGAGGGTGGGGAACATCCATTGAAGGGCGATAGGGACTCTGTAAAAGATTAATTGATTAGCTATGCTGGGTGATACTTGCATAGGGAGGAAAAGTCGTGTACATACCTGTAGGCAATTGGGTCATCGAACTTCTCGTAGTAGTAGCAAATACCACCGACGATGATGGCGCCGATAGCCCAGAACATTTGCAGCATCTGTGTCGCGGGGGCGCGCAGCCTCATGGGGACAATCTCACTGCAGTAGGCAGGCGAGTTGGCAATGAAGATACCCCAAGGGATACCCTCGAGAAGCTGGGAAAGCAACATGATGGGGAGCGAGTTGGCAAAGTAGAAGATAAAGATGAAACCGTTCAGGAGCATCAGACCGGTGATGGTGGCCCAGCGATATCCGATGCGGCTGGTGAGGGGTCCAGCAAGGAAGCAACCAATCATGGCACCGATTGGGCCACCGACTTGGAGTGCAGACTGCCACTCGGTTACGACAACGTAATCTCCAGTCGCAGGATCCAAGACACCGTAATCGTTGGCGAATGCGGGCAGGGCAAGGAAGTTGCCCATGAGGAAGACGCAGAAGGACTCCATGACCTGGAGAGTACGGGGTTAGCCTGCGCCATCACCATGAAAGAAAGAAAAAATGCAGAAAAAGGTATAGGTCTCAAAAGAACAGGAATGCGGATGCGGAACAAGCTGGCAACTCACAATGGTGAAGGACATGACAAAGGCCCAAAAGGTAGCCAAGGGATAAGCGCGGACAGCCTCCAGCACTCCCATGTTTGCCTCAGCATTTTCTGCCTCGATGGCACCCGCCCTCTCGGCGGTGATCTTCTCGCCGCCATCATGCGAGGCGTGGTCGATGTGGGTGATACCCTCCTCGACGCGGGCGTCGGTCTTGTGCTCGGGAGAAGAACTCATGTTGCCGTGTGTACGTCCCAGAAGACGGCAGTGTATGGGTGCGTAGGAGGAGACAGGACAGGAAATGCAATCGCGAGGAGGACGTCGCCTTTTGTACAGTCTCGCCGGTTCGCCCGTTAATATGTCACATCCGGGGTGAGTACCGGCGCCGAATCCTGTTGTTGCATGGGTGAGGCACGCGTTGCCCCTTTCGAGAGCGCATCTAGCCACTTTTCACTGCCTATAAGCGCGTTCTCGACCCGAGGGAGTTTATCCTGTCGTGTCGATAGACGCGCCAATCACGGAGTCTGGGGCATTAGCACGAGAGCCAGGCCAGGGCTTGCTGTACCCCGGCCAGGCTATGCCGTTGGAGGGCATTTCTCCCGTCCACCCGACGCCACAGCGCAAGGATCAAAGCGAATCCCGGGGCAGAAGTTCCCAAACTCCCCAGCTTCCCCAAATTCCCCAACCTTTGCACGCCGTCAGATGTCGTGCCGGCGCATATTTCGCGCAAGTGATACCCCGAGTGGGCGAGGTGTGGGGAGATTTCCTCGCCAATCACAGTGGCGTACCAACGGCTCTTGCGGCACAATCGTGTAACGGTTAATTGGAGGGACTGAGCCGTCCACCCGCCATGGGTAGGGATCCCTTGTGATGGGGGTTTGCTCGTGCCAAGCCTCACGAGTTTAGCCTTGTGCTGTGTTTCAGAACATCGTGGAGTCTGGGGTAGTCAAGTACGGTAGCATCGTAGCATCCAGTGGATTGGAACGCTTCAAGCTTCCTGAGCCTAACCAGAGTAGAGTAGCTGGACTGACAAGTTTGTTGGTTAAAGGGGAGGAGGGATCCTGGGGGCCACATGGGGTGGTGCCCAATGTCCCCACCAGTGCTGTCCTTACTCGTAACAAGGTGATCTAAGAGACACACCAAGCTTGCGTTAAAGGTTTAGCTACCCTAGAGTCGTTTTCATGTTGACTACTTATCTGAGAAGTAACAGCGAGAGGCCTCCATGACCCTTTGGAAATTTCGCAACAAAGGATATTGATAGTAAAGGATGCGTTAAATCTCAATATTAATTTCTCTTATTGAAGAAGGAAAAAAACAATAGATAACATCGAGGCACTCACCTGCTCAAAATAGGCAAGATGTGAGTAATACGTGATCCTCTCATTCTTCTTCAAGTTAGATGCAATCCGTGTGACTCATTGGCGGTCATGAATGGGACAAATGCAAAGACAGAAAGCTTTCCCAGAAAGTTCAAATAGCAGAGGCAGAGACGTAAATCAGGAATCATCAACTACCAGCGTAATCATGACCTCCTTTCAACCTATCCCCGCGTCAGCGCTGAAAACAATCGCCTCCTACTTCCCTACCCCACCAAGCCAAGCACATATCGAAATCGGCCAGGCAGAGCACCGCATCCAGCTCATCAACCTATGGCAGATCGCCCCAGGCTCTCGGATACTCGAGATTGGCTGCGGCCAGGAAACTGCACGGCAGTACTCGCCGAAGCTGTTGGTCCATCCGGCCACATTGATGCCGTGGATCCGGGTAGCCCAGATTACGGCGCGCCATTCACCCTCGCCCAGGCCCAGGCCCACCTCTCCGCAAGCCCGGTTGGTGATCGCATCACATGGCACTATGCTGACCCAGTGGAGTTTCTGGTGGAGCAGTCAACTAAATCATGGGACTTGGTCGTGTTTGCGCATTGCATTTGGTATTTTGCGTCGCCAGACGTGCTGGCCAACATGCTAACTCAGCTACGGGGTCGGGCCAAAAGGCTGCTCGTCGCTGAGTATGCGCTCGCGGCAACCGAGAGAAGTGCGGTGCCGCATGTGTTGGCTGCCGTGGCAAGGGCAACCCTCGAGGCGCACAATGAGACGAGCGATGCAAACATCCGCTGTCTGCTTAGTCCAGGAGACATCAAGACCGTAGCAAGTCGTGCAGGATGGGTCCTTGAGCATGAGGACATTGTGATTCCAGCAGATGGGTTGCTGGACGGACATTGGGAAACTTCCGCTGTAAAGGACGAGAGCTTTCTGGAGGAGATTGAAACACATGTGAAAGATTCCAAACTGAAGACCGTCCTCAGGTCCTCCCGGGATGCAGTAGTAAGTTCCCTCGTATCGAGTGGAGTCGAAAAGGCAAGGACCATGGATGTATGGGTAGCGTCCCTTGCTTAAGCCTTTATTAGTGCCACTATTTTAATACATGGTCGCATAATTAATTGCTGTTTGAAAGAGCTAGTCTGGTGTCTGTTTCTGCTATCGTAAAGCGACTTTGGCAACAGCAGTGCTGATGGTTGCCTGATCTTCTTCCTCCAAGCACATCAGCATTAGCTAGGTACCTACTCAGTTGAAGATGGGAGTTAGCCTTGAGCAAATGCTGTATTCTCTGTTTATCTCTCCACGTTGTAGCTCCATTATTTTCAGGACCCATTGTGCATATTTAATGGATTTCCAGCAAAGTCTTTCTGCCTATATTCTAGGTAATTCAAAAGTCCTTTCCGTCAAAATTCATTTTTTCTGTGTAGCTTTTAATAGAATATAAATCAACTCCGAACGATATCTAGGCCGATCCTGCAGAAACAAGAAGAATTGACTGGCACATCTGCCTCGGCCGCAGCAATCTTCAGCTGCTGCTTGATAATATTGGCTTCAGCGGTTCTTCCTAGCCGGATGAGGCACTCGTGATATCCTTGTAATGCCCAAACATTTTTCAAATGCTGGTGTCCACGGGATAAGGTGTCTTTGAGCCCTAGGTCCTCCGCGTAAGCATCAGCGGCTTGCTCGAGAAGGCCCTGCTCGAGCGATAAGGCTCCATAGGGGTGTCTTGCTGGAACCATCCAACCCCAAGGCTCCGTATACATTAGAGCATCTTCCGCCTTGATGGCCTCACGGAGATGCTCAAACGCAACGTCATAGTTTCGGCGTCTGTATTCGATCTCGCCGTCCAGCATGGCGGTGGCAACCTTGAGAATATCTACTATGCGGTTGGGGAAGTCGAGTCGACTTTCTGGAACTCTTTTCGCTGCCTCACGAAACAACAGCCGGCTAGTGTCAGCCTTTTCCAGATCGCCAGTGGCAGCATATGCGATGCCGTGCCCATAGTATGTCATGACGGTGGTGACACAGTAAAGATTCTGATCCTTCTCGGGTGGAACTCGAACTTCCTTGAGCTCGTTCCACATGCCAAATCTAATTAGCACATGCACGCGCACAGATAAAAAAACTCCAGCCAGTCAGCCATAGGAGGTGATTCCAATTGTATCATTTCGTCAGTGATGGTGGCCTCCATTCGATCGATCGTGTCAAGCGCCACTTGTTTCTGACCGGACAGCATAGCTGCATATATTAATGAATGGTAGTTGTGTAAGCGGTAGAAACTATAAAAGTTCACCCCACCATGTTCTGCGAAGAACTTGTCGTCCGCTATGGTAGCCTTGTAGTTATAGGCTACGGATCGTCGATACTCGCCAACGAGAACATCGATATGTGTGGGCATATGAGCCATATGGCCGGCATCCGGAACCAGATCGCGGATGATATCACAAGCCGCTAGAGTCACTTCAGGGATATTTGATCTCTCCATGAGGTGAATATATAAGTGAGGATGCCTGCATGCTGCTGCGCACCAGGCATAGCAAGTCCACGCTCAAGGACTGATCTGACTTCGTGTACTGGTGATGTTTTGATTGGGTCTCCAGTAAGAACGTCAAACATTTGCCTTGGTTTCCAGTTCATCAAAGAGTCGGCAAAGAGAGCCAGAATATCAAGATCATTCTGCCCATATTGTTGATACACATCTCTCATTTGATCCGCGTAATTCTTGTTGGCATTGGAAAAGTCATTGAGAACTTCTGAGGTGGGGTAGCGTGCTTGTAGGGCACGGATAAGGGCCATCTCATGAGGCTGCACTCGTATGCTTTCCGCCTTCTCCAATGCGATCTTTGCAACACGATGGCATTTTGGCACCGTGGTGGCCAGCTCCACAGGATCGAATGCGTGCCATGCCCTATTGTAGTTGGGACCAGCTGCATAAGCAAAGCCCCAGTATGCCATTGCACAATCCGGATCATGCGCGATTGCTTGCATATAGCAACTGCAGGCTTCCTCATGGTTGAAGGAGTAAGTCCAAATTAGCCCACGGTTGAACCATGTCTGTGCCTCAGTGCTTGTTGTCGTAATCTCTTTATAATAATTGCCAACATCATAATATGGCTCGCAAGGCGACTTCTTAGCAGGAATCTCAAAGCGGAATGACATCTATGCCTAGCAGTTAGCAACTGCGGTTAGGTTAAGAACTCGTCTTACCGACTGTTGGAAGCTCTGGGCGAAAAGTACTTTATCTTTAAGGTTGTTAATTTTCGAAATTTTCGGAAGTGGTTTCTTTCTCCGCTCAGATGTTTGCTGGTCAACCTAACGAGAGAACGAGATGCCCTTATTAATATCCTTTCAATTCGCCCTGGCGCCAAGGCAGCGGAGACTTATTTTTGGCTTACACATGTTATCACGCCGCCCAAGATGAGGGAGCGTCTGACGGCCGTTTCTTCCGCAGCCCCGCCTCCCCGCCTGGGAACTCGACGGCATACTACATACGCTATGCCGACGTCTAGGATCGCAACTAGGGCGACTGTGTGCGACCGGACCCGCTCATGAGAACACGGATTCTGGAAGATGTTCTCAGTGTCATTATATGAAACTGCTGCCTAGATCGTATCCATAATTATTTAGTCACAGGTATACATTGGTTTACTTTAGCAATATGATCAAGCACTTCAGTGGTAAGACGCGTGCTATATGCAATAACGCAGTCGGCGTTGTATCAACAATAATTGTTGCATTCGGTCCTGGTGACATTTAGATGGTCTGATACAAGGTCGAGTAGTGGATGAGCATCCCCGGAGCGGAGTATCAAGAATAATCTCTATCGCAAGGGCAGCAAGAAACATAAGCTAGTGGGGCCATGAGTGCAGTTTTCTATATCTCTCGGTGGGATAATTTTTGTACTAAATGTTTAGAAGAAACTATGGCCTACAGGCGGTTTTAGAAAGGAATGTAAATTGACGAAGCTACCTGTTCCAAATATCTTTAGCCCAATGCTGCAACCAATCCTGCATTTCATGGCGGATTTGTGTGACAATGTCGCCAGCCTTTTCTCGCTTTTTGAGCAGCCCAACGCCAGTTCCAGCCCATATAGTATGAGTATCTCTTATTGAGAGTTCATGAATTTGGCCAGGCTCGTTTCGCTTGTGTAAATCCATCTGTGCTTCCTCAACACTCATACCTTTTTCTTCAAGATTATCGAAGATCGCATTCCGTAGGCATCTGCCATCATACATGTCTGGCCAAGCGTTTGGCCCCAGATGTCATCAAAAGCTCGCGAACGAACCGTGGTCTGGCCTCCATCAGAGGCTGCGATAACCTCATCCACGACTTCCTCGGACATTTGTATCTCTTCACATGCCAAAAACCGCGTGCCCATCACTACACCAGAGGCTCCTAACAAGAAAGCTGCTCCCATACTCCTCTTGTCCATGATTCCACCAGCAGCAATCAAAGGGATATGAGACAGGCCCTTCCCATGTAGAGCGTCGGTAACCTCTGGAATCAATGAGACAATACTGGCCCCGTATTTGTGACCATGGCCACCCGCATCGTTACCTTGCATAACCAAGGCGTCTGGATTACAAGATGTTGCCACTTCTAATGCAGCGGCAACACTACCCACTTGAATCCATATCTTAGTATCTGGTGAGGCAGCGCGGATGCCTACAGCCCACTTCTCTAGTTCGTGAGTAGTTCCGAAAGAGAGCCACGCCATGGCAGGATGGTATTTCGAAAACGTCGGCATCCAATGCTGGTAACTTCCGCCAATAGCTATGATGCCAACACCAATAGGAAGAACATTACAAGTTTCTTGGTACAGTGAAAGCTCCCTCAGCTTCAGCATGGCCGTTTCCAGTTCTCTGTCCATAATCTGTGGGCTACCGGTAAATCCAATGAGCCCAAACCCACCAGCTTGGGCTACGGCCACAGCTAAAACGTTCGTCGCGAAACCACTCATTGGAGCATTGGATACGAAAGGATGGTCCACCCAAGGAAATCTTGTTGCAGTCTCGTGCGCTGCTTGCTCCAGGTTTCCATAGTGATGGGGCAATGAGATGCTTCCGGCACAATCGGGACAAATGCTAGGGGTAAAAATCTTCAAACGGACACATAGACATATACGTCAACCCTGCCTCAAAAGAGACCGTCGCGTACCATATTTAATCTCGGTCGCTAGGCTTCGACAAAGGGATCCAAAGGTAGAGGCAGAGGTTACCGAAGAGGGGACGATTAGTCTCGGTATGCCATTAGTCCAAGTGGGGACACCGCGCGGAGACATTCAGGGATCCACCACGGCAGCCAAGAGTGCGGAAGGTTTACGGAGTACTGCGATCCAGCTTATTCATGTAAAACTCCATGACTAAACATAAGCGGCATGCATACAAGACTTGGCCACAAGGTATAATGTCTTCGCCTAGCAATCTTGGTATTTGAACGCGCCGCGGTTTTTCACCAAATAATAACCCGAGCTTAATATTAATTTATGCTGCCCTCACTTCTCCCACGATGGCTGGGGCTTGTCCGAGACTCCCATCGATTTGACGAATCTTACCACTATAATTTCATTCGTTCGAGAATATTATACCTAAGCAGATCCCACACAATCCAATCCTCTGTGATTCGTTTTCGAGTCGCTAACAAGAGCTGTAGCCGGTTAAAAGCAACATCCGAGACATTTCCTCAGAACAATTTCAATGCTGGCTGATTCAGTTAGAAGACATGTCCCCAAAAGCGCCGTGAGAAAAAAGTAGCCATAAGAAACTATGGCAGTTCTGTCAACGAGCTTGAGGCATGTCAAGCCTCCACGGGTGAGGAGGTTGAGTCTCCTCCGAACGGAGGCTACGTATGGGTTTGTACAGCAGCAGCCGCAATCATCAATATGCATTCCTGGGGCTTTAGCTCAGCCTACTCTGTCTTCTTAGCTCACTAAATTAAAAACCAGTCGTTCCCAAAAGCAACAACTCTAGAGTATGCTTTTGTTGGTAGCCTCAGTCTCACCTGTCTCTTTCTCATCTTGCCTATCGCCACCATGTCTGTCAGCATGTATGGCATTAAACCAACGATGCTAGCAGGAATGCTTCTCGAGGCTTCCAGCCTTGTTTGCGCTAGCTTCGCTTCCAAAGTATGGCACCTTTTCTTGACTCAAGGCGTTCTACTTGGATTTGGGCTCGGACTTCTTTTCATTCCAACAGCTGCTGTTGTTCCACAATGGTTTACCACTAAACGCTCTTTAGCCAGTGGCATCTCACTGGCTGGCGCTGCATTTGGAGGAACGGTATATTCATTGGCTGCTGGCGCCATGATTAGGAACATGAATCTCCACTGGGCTCTCAGAATTCTCGGCATTTTGGCTATCGTTGTCAATACGTGTATGATTTTTATTATTCGAGACCACAGCAAGCCTGTAAGGGCCATTCGTGCGCCCTTCAAATGTGAGCTTTTCAGATCTGGAGGATTTTGGTCATTACTCGGATTTGGATTCTTCACGACGTTGGGATATTTTATTCTCATCTTCACTCTCGCCAACTTCGCCATCCACCTTGGGTTGACTTCTGCCCAAGCCGCTACAGTCAGTGCAATATTCAATTTGGGACAGACTGTGGGACGCCCATTCGTTGGATACCTCAGTGATAATTTCGGGCGTATCAACATGGCCGCGTCTATGACTTTGATAGCAGGAGCTTTGCCCCTTATTATGTGGTCAAACACTCATTCATACGCTATATTGATCGCGTTCGCGATGTTGGAAGGTATTGTCGGTGGCACTTTCTGGGCAGCGATTGTACCTCTTATGATCGAGGCTGTTGGGACAGCGGATCTTGCTTTCGGTCTCACACCCATGTGGCTGAGTCTGGCACTTCCCTGTACCTTCAGTGAAGCTATCGCGTTGTCCTTTGTCAAAGACTCGAATTCTTATCTGGGCACTCAATTGTTCACTGGACTGACGTACATTGCTGCAGCAGGCTGTCTGTTGTTGTTCCGTGGGTGGAAGATTAATGAGCTTGAGTTGACAAGGGAAACCATTGCTGACGCCTCATTTCGAATCGACGCATCACTTTCACCAGATAAAAAGGCCGGACCGAGTTAACGGGGGTATCAAATGGGCAACCCATATAATGATGCTTAGTTTCAGAAGGGCCAAGGTCTAGTAACATGCTGGTCCTTTAAAGGTTTACTAAAACTATGTCAATCTATTTATTCATTCCGCTTGACAGTGTCTTGTCTCAGCTTGCCCATCACTCGATCTCATCAAATCATTCCAAGTCATTTTGGATTTTTTCAAGAAGTGACTGTATCAGTTTGCTTGTTTGGAAGCAGCTGAAGAATCTTTTCGGCTCGACGCTCCGAGGGCAGAAATTTGCTGGTAACCCCCTTGTGGTGGCGGCAGCGCTTTATTACATGTTCGGCTGGCACAGCAGCCTTCATGTCCATCCTCATGTATCCGCTCCTGTCGGGCAACAAATGAATCACACAGCTGTACGAGTTGTTCAACCTCAGTGCGAAGCAATACTTTAAACAAAGGCCAGGATTGTTGTCGCTCTAATTGCAGCTCTAGGAGGCGCTCACTGGAACTCTGTGACCCAATGTAGATTTGCGTGGGATGGATTTCATTTGGAGACATGAGAACGCGTTCCTTTTGGTCGGCGATGAAAGATTCATATGATGAAACGATGTCCATCATCACCGCTCCGAACAGAAGCACATTTCCTGCCACTTCACTCGGTGGGCCATGTTTATCACAGCAGTTCTGGCAATCCAGCACCTGCTGTGCTAAATCTTTAGACTTTCGGTTTTGATCCATGAACTGTGATAGCTCTTCCATGCTGCTCTGCCTGTGGCTCAAACGTTGCTGGACCAATTGTCCACATTGGCATTGCACGCTCAAACTTGAATCGGCATTGTAAGAAGGCAGTTGGGAGTCGGGATAGGCTTGATTGGGCATCTCAGATAGTTGATTTGTGAATGAGGCCTCTTGTGGATGGTTATCATTTAATACGCCCCCATTGCGGCAATGTCGGACCATGAGAATTCAAGGGAGGTGTTGGAAATCCAGGCCTTTCCGTGGCCAACGCGTCATATTCTATAGCGTTCTCAAAGGCACCAGAAGGCATGAGACTATCATCTCGGCAAGGACTGGCGCGGCAGATTCTGCTGAATTCCTGCGAGTGAAGCCGCGAACTCGAGCTTAGACTTGATGGCGAGGCACGAGGTCGAAATGATGGGCGACCAATTGGTCGGGATGGAGAATAACGGCATGATAGACCAAGCCGCTGACAACGACTACAGGGCAATTCACCAGAGCATTTAATCTTGCGCCTTCCTACTTGTTACGAGTCTATGGTTAGCACTTGCAACCACTCATACTTGGCGACAATGTGAGCGGGCGCACGTACTACAAGGGTCACATGTCTTGCGTAAGTGGTTGGAGGAAGGCCCACGGGATGACTCAGTCTCCATATTCTATCAAAGAGAAAAGAAGACGAAGAAAGAATTAAAACAAAAAAAAAAAAGTAAGGCAACGAAGGAGCCGAGTGACTTGCTGGGAGCGTAGCGATAAGAGTCCGCACTTTGGCGAGATGTAATCAGTCAGTCATGTCTGGTTTGAATGTGAAAAACAGAACTAGGATGAGTGGGACATGCTTGAAAAGTCACCGTCCCTGCAGGTGCGGAAAGTTTTTAGCCTGGAAAAATATTACATTCCGCTACTAGTGAATTTCTAGACTAGTCTAGACTGGTAGAGGCCTGGGGTGCGGAATGCACAAGCCTCATTAACAATGGGGAGTTCTCATGGATACCTCACCTTGTGCAAGATGTTTAGAATGCGATGGATGAAGATGAAAAACGGTGACAAAAGATGCATTGAGAGAACTGAATTCTCATAGCTGAGAAGTATGGAGTAACCACTTCTTTCGTGAAAAAGCATGGCATACCGTTTTACGCAATGCAAGTAGTGGACTTTGTTCCGTTCTTCTTGAAACTTTGATGCACTTCTATGGAATCCTGGTCTATATTTATGAGTAGGTTGGTGTGCGTATCGTGAAACGCAGCTGACAGACATCTTCGTCGACCACGATGTGATCATCTCACCTGGTACAATCTAGCCGGGGAGTATGGCTGGTTCAGTATCACTCTTACTGCAGAGCGGGCTACGTCGAAGGAGGGTCTTCGTCGCATTTGGAGAGCTTTGGTGGAAACTGAAGTCGCAACCTGGGAGAGTGCTCCATAAGTACAATTGTTGACTGAATATTGCCCATAGCCCGAATTTTTCATCCCATAACGAGGTATATACTCGTGTAACTGGCTGTATATTCTCCGATCTTGTGGTTTGGAGTGATAATTGCTCGGGTCCCAAATTTTGCATCTAGAAGCGTTGAAATTCCATCTCATCGCTCGCTAAGCTGTGATTTCACTGCAAGACCATTGCTGTCAGAATCAGAGCCAGGAAGAATCTTTGTATTCCTATTGTAATGATACTGATATGGGCGCGAGGTCTGTCATGCATCCGACTTTCATGATTTGGAGCAGCATGCTCCACCCCAGAAGAGCATCCAGCGAATTTCGGCGCCTGTGATACATCCGACCTACAGAAACACGATCGGTCCACTGGAACATCGGCACCTGCTTTAGCGAGTCGCAGGGCGGGCTCAATAACAGCCGCCTCCGTTTTCCTATACATACGAATCAGGCATTCGTGATAGCCTTGCAGAGCCCACACATTGTTGGGATGGCGACGGGCCCGGATTAACGTTTCGTCAAATCCCAAATCCGCTGCATAAATAGCAGCTGCTTCTTGGACGCGGCCTTGCTCGAGAAGGAGTGCCGCATATGCATGGCGAGGAGGCTGCATCCATGGCCAGGGCTCGTTATAGGGCAAAGAGTCATCCAAGCGGATGCATTCCTGCAAACTCTTGAATGCTACTTCATACTCACCACGGCGGTACTCGATTTCCCCGTCCAACATTTTCATTGCAATAGCCATTATTTGCTCTGCAGTGCTGAGATAAGCCTTTCGACTTTTAGGAACCAAAGCTACAGCCGTTTTGAAAAGTTCACGCTGTTCTTCAGCCATCTTGATGTTACCAGTGGCTGCATGAGCTACACCTTTGGCGTAATGGATAATGGCTGTAGTGAATGAGTAAAGCACTTGATCCTGGGGAAAAGGCAAATCGATGATTTCTTGCCACATGCCAAAGCGGATCAAGACATGTGCGCGAACACTCATGAAGTGCTCAATCCAATCGGCCATGGGAGGGATTCGATTCTGAGTACTTCTTCGGGCAAAGTGGACTCCATACGGTGCACGGCATCAAGAGCGGTTCTCTGCTGGCCGGCAAACATGCTTGCATAAATAAGAGCATGATAATTATGAAGCCGGTAGAACGTATAAAAGTTCATGGCACCCTTCTCCTGATAGAACTTTTCATCTGCACGTGTTGCTTCTTGGTTAGAAGCAATTGAACGGCGCCAGTCTCCCACCTGAGCATCGAGATGTGTCGGCATATGCAAAGCATGGCCACCGTCGGGAATAAGCGGCCTCAGTGCATCTGCTGCTCTGATGCCAAGTTCTGGCTCGGGAGACATCTCAATAAAATGAACATAGAAGTGAAGGAGGCCAGGGTGCTCCCAGGCTCCTGCATAATTATTCAGTGCATTTTCTAAGACGTCCCTCACATGCAGAGTGTGAGCGTAGGACTGAGGCTTTCCAGTAAGCGAGTTCCACAGATCCCATGGGTTGAGTTGCATCATCGAGTCAGCGTACAAGACAGAGATGTCTATATCATCATCGAAGTTGTCGTGGACCTCTTTCATCTTTCCTGCATACTTCTTGTTTTGCATGTTGAGTTTTTTGACGTCAGTGCCTGCCTCTGCGTGTTCGAACCGGACCATGATGGCACTGAGCAACGCTTGTTCTAGTGGAGTCACATGTATGGCTTTTGCTACCTCAAGACCTCTGCGTGCAGCATGATGGCCACGGTCGACACATGTTACAAGGTCTTTGCTGTCAAATCGCTCCCAAGGCTTATTGTAGTTGGGGCCCAGAGAGTAGGCTAGACCCCAGTAGGCCATGGCGCAATCAGGGTCATGGGCAACAGCTTGTCGGAAGCAGTAGTGGCCTTCCTCATGATTGAAGATGTAAACCCATGTGAGGCCACGGTTAAACCAAATTTGCGCCTCTGAAGATGAGGTGGTGATTTTGCGCTTATATTGGCCGAGATCAAAATACTTTTCGCTTGTTGCTATAGGAGCAATGTCGACCCATGTAATTTCGGCCATCTTCATGCTCAATGGTAATAATAGCGTCGCGTGATAGTATGTCCAGGTGTCGCTGACTGGCAGGCTATTGCTCAAACATATATGAGAGTAACATCACTTTTCGTGCGATGTTGATAGAGGCAAGACCGAGGTATGCTACATGATAGGAAATTCTTATAACAACTGAACTCTACACCGTAATTTATAATCCATGTGCGGAATGTACTAAATTGTAGACTATGAAGGGGCCGGTGACTTACTCCACTTTATTTGGGTTCGAAATCGAAAACCCGCCGCGCGGGAAATATAGACAGTGATAGGTCCTACTACACTACTTCCTTACAACCGTGTATGTGAGGTTTATAACTTTCACAAAAGTTAAAATGCTCAAGAGACATTATCATCACTTTGGCCGTTTGTTGCTAAAATTTAGAGTCAAAGAATCATATTTGCATAAAAGCAAGACAAGAATGCCTACTGAATCTGCTGGCATAATTTTGGGTTAATACGTAGATAGTCGTGCTGCCCTCAATCCTGTATTGGTCCTATCCTTCGCTGTTGGTAAAGGCAAGAATTTCGTGCATATATTGTTATCGATGGATGGGTAGGAGGACATATCCTTATCAAGTATAACCAACTTTCACACCTCGAGGTAGCGAGGAAGCTTCTCAAATCCAAACGAGAAGCCTAAATATGGGCGATCCTTTGCTGAGCTTTGCCTTTGTCGGATAACATTGAATTGTGACTCCAGAAAACTTACAGCCAATGGAACGATGGACTGGGAAGACTGAATATTGGATATACATCCGAAGACAATAAATAAATCACCCAGCAACCCCATAAACATGTAGCTAAGTCAGGCTTGAAACATCCTAGCTCTTATCCTTAACTGTGGTTGATAAGTTATACTCCTCTTCACTATCTAAGAACTCTACCTTGAGACTCCATATGCAGAACTTAATCACTGGACCTACGCATGTTATTAAACCTTGGCCTTTTAATTCCACAGAAATGGTTATTCTCTCAATAGAATATGTATTGGCTATTATATTTTCGCCCGTTTTTATTAGCTACCAAAGACGACCAGCGCATTATTTATGAACCAATTAATTCCTTCTGCCCGGTGGATATCCCACTCAGCATGGCTGCCTTCTAGACTAAACACAATGTTCTGACCTAACCCTGCGCCCACTGTAGTATCGTACGCCGGCCAAGCAGCGTTCGTTCCATTGTCAAGATTTGGGTTCTGGCTTACGAAGAAGTTGATCCATGCTTTGTTCATTGTCTTGGAAAGCGCCTTTGCCTGGGTGATATATTCAGTGTCGTTGCCACCGAAAGGGTTTATAGCGTAGCCATTTCCGTTCAAGTTATTGAAGACGAACGCCACCTTTGTTTGTAGTTAGTTCTCTACGCATGAGACCAAATAGTTGCAAGCTTAGATAGATACCTACCTCGTGGAAATGTGTTGACCCGATGAGAGAGTTGCCGTGGACCTGCACGTCAAAGCGGTAAGAGTACGACTTGACGCCATGATCAGACCACGCCAAATTAGCTCGTCTACGCGCATAATGCATCCATCTGTGGCAAAACTGTGTTAACTCGTGTCTGGACTCGCCTTGTACGGACAGGTATGGCATAGAGTATAACTTACAAGTCACCAAAGAATGCGGCTCCTCGCCGGAATTGCAGCCCAAGACTCTTTGCGTACTCGTCACCAGCTCTGATAATATGTGGCCACCTCTCCAAGCTTGGTATGCCGACACGTTGAATATTCGGGTAGAGGTACATGACCTCATCCACCAGCTGATCAACCGTCTTGCCCGTGTTATTTGCAGCTTGAGGGGAATAACGTTCCGCAGGGCAAACCGCATGTCATCGTCGGAATTGATCCCGGTGCTGTTAGGTCCCCTTTTCTGCCCAAAACTACCTGCGCCCTCGTCGGTATTAGTTCCGATGAGGATGGGGACCTTAGCAAACTCCCCACGAGCGAGCTGATTGTGGAAGTAATCGGCGAGAAAGTCGCCGTCTAGAACGGGCACCCAAGTACCGGGCCCATTGCCTGTGTAATTGAGTGCCCTGTTGATTTCCTGGAATGGAAGGCTACGAAGACAGCCAATTGAAGCCGCGGTACCAACCAAGTCGGCGCAGGTCGGGATGCGCTTGACGAGAGTATCGTATGTAACCTGCTGAGCCTCTGTGGCATTAAAGCCTCCAGGTTGACGCCAGATCCTGATTCAAATCATTTTAGCAGACAAACGGTATCTCTGAAATTTTACTTACGTTGATCCAAATCCCGACTGCGCAGCCACGCTTCGAAACAAGCCATCATGTCGACCCTTGTAAGCAAAGACCTGGGCAGTGACAGACTCTGCTCCTGCAGACTCGCCAAATATGGTGACGGCATCTTTATCGCCTCCAAATGCAGCAATGTTTTCATTTAGCCAGCGCAGAGCGAGGCGCTGATCACGGAATCCAATATTGGTCAAACCCGCCTCCTGCGCCTCCTTTCCATTCAAGAAGCCAAAAACGGAGAGCCGATAGTTAAAACTCACCCCAATGATCGGCGTCCCCTGTGCAACTGAGTTCTCCACGAAGAAGCTCATGTTGTATCTCTTATCCGCAGATCCACCTTGTGTCAGGCCGCCACCGTGGATCCAGGCAGCGACAGGGAGCTTTGCATTTCTGGGAAGATCCGCTGGTCGGATCACGTTGATGAATAGGCAATCTTCAGACTCTTCGTACCCGATCTGATCTGCACCATAGCCATAGCAATGGCGTGGATATTCGGTGGCTGGTCGCTTGCCATTCCACGTCGAGTCTAAACTCTGAGCGACGGTGAATCGCTCCGGTTTCTGGAGGAATTGCAGTTAGGGTATAATATTCACCACCTAGCACTCCACTTCGCTGTAACGTTCCGAGACCAAATATTCACTCACCTTGGCAAAGGGCATTCCAAGGAAAAAATCCTGGTTGAACTCGGGATTATGAATGCCATAGTAGGTGCCGTTTTTGACAGTCGCCGTAGGCTTGCCATTGGAGTCACATGCCCGGCCATTCACGAGAGTCAACAGACCAAGACTCACGCTGGTGAGCAGGCGACTGGATAACATCATTGTTGCCTCGAAGATTTAACAACTGAGACACCAAACTGTTGTCAACTCTGTAGCTCTTATAGCTCCCGCGGAGGGCAAACACCCAATACCCCACGTCACATCCATGGCAAAGGAATGAATGCGGGGAGAACCTGGAAGTTTTGCGGTTCCACTGGTTGCCAGGATCTGCTATTTTCTAACGGCTATAGCATAAACTACCTTCTTTATACAGCTTAGGGTTCCGGAAAATCAGGGCGAAATCTCCCATACAGGAACAAAAGTAGAACTGGGTTAGGATAGGCTAAATTACAGCATGACCTTAGGTGCGGGTAAGAAAGGGAAGAGGAGAGTCTTGGTACTTACTATCTGAGTTGGACGCAGCATCTAGTTAAACATCCTTTTTAAAAGTATCAGCATACCTTTTCTATTACTGAAGTTTTAGTATGTCCTCATCAAGTGTATGAAAGTATCAGTTGATAGTGGGAAGTTGTATGTGATTTCTTTTTGAAACAAGATTTTGTTATTAAGCATGTTATCATGCCAGTTAAAGCAATGCCTACTGTGACACTTCCTGATTCTCCCAACGATAAACATTGATCGACTCTATTGCTACATAATTTGAAGTTCTTATTAATTCTCGTCTCCCTTTTCTTTCTTTCATCTAAAGCTAGCAGTTAGTCTCCTATTGTTTGGAAGGGTGCATGTGCTATCCCCAGGGATACATTGAGATGTTCACTCGGTATATAGTGCTAAACCTTCTGGGGTCTCCTTATTTCAGCTTTTATGGCTACTTGGCCAACAATTTGATCCTTGGAATAGTATGTCCATGAGTAGCTGCATTATGCTATCTACTAG
Organism: Albifimbria verrucaria; assembly: GCA_020081605.1. Classification (NCBI taxonomy): domain Eukaryota; kingdom Fungi; phylum Ascomycota; class Sordariomycetes; order Hypocreales; family Stachybotryaceae; genus Albifimbria; species Albifimbria verrucaria. Next base: position 280,760 of record JAHREC010000016.1, read on the forward strand.
TTCCTCAATTGTGGCGTCAAACGTCCCTTTTCTTGCGATGGATGGAAGGCAGTTTTGTTCATCCAGTGAATAATGCTACGGTATTGAATATCGAAGCTATTGACAACTGCATTATTGCAACTAATACGAACCCTCTTGGTGGCTGCAACTAGAAACAACGGAGGAATGGACCACTTTGAGTGCATTACTGAAGTTGAACAGAGGTACAATCCTTACTTGTAAGAGGATGTTTGAGTCGAAGGAACAAGGAAGGGTTCCGCTAAATGGAAAACGAAGACACGTAGTTGATGGAGTTGGAGATCAAGCTTCTCGGGCCATAAAAGTTGTATCTTGCGTTTTTTATCTGTTCCTGTAATTTCTGTATACATAATGTCACGGTTGCTCTAACATTGTATTTTTGAGTTCATGAAATTCTTCTGCTTCCAAGAACACCAATCAAATCAAAACAAACGATGTATTATTTGGAGTTGTATGTGGCAACAGGCAGTTTAAATGGCTGTACAACATCCACTAATAAACATAAAAGTTTGTTTCGTTGGGATCCGCGGCTCTCTTCCTCTTATTGTGTCTGACTAACATGGTTCTCAAGAACCAAGTGAGCATAACAACACCACCAGAGAAGCAGAGGCTGGCGAGCCATGCAGGCAAATATCTCGGGCCGTCAGTCTTGGGCCATAAGTAAGGCATGTAGATTGATGCACAATTACCCAGACTGTTTGCAATGGCTAACGAGACCGATTTCTTCTCATTAGTTTGACCCAAGGTGGCGGAAACCCAGCCAAGCAGGATGTTGTTAATGCCAAATGAGAAGCCAACAAATAGGAAGATAGCGAAGTAACGAGCGCCGATGTGAAGCGTCGTCACAGAGATGATAAACCCACAGATTGCAATAGTCTTGCAAACGGTAATGTGCCACGTCCGCTCATTCCAGCGTCCAGAAGTCCAAGCCATTGCGACACCCAGAATTGCAGCGAGGATGTATGGTGGAGCTACAAGAGTAAGCGTGATAGTTCAGGTAAAACCCAAGGTCTCAACTACTGTAGGAAGAAAGTTTTGAAAACTGATGGAACATAGATGAAAGTTATAGGCAGCAACCAATACCCATGTGCGCCAATCAGACACCGACTCATAGAGACCTTTGACAGTGCTTGTCCCTTCGCGCCGGTCTGTGGTGTCGGCATAGATTCGGCCATGAGCAAGTTGCCGTTGTTCAGGAGTGAGCCATCTTGTCTGCAGGGGGTGGTCAGGCAGGAAGTAGAAAGCCAAGATTGATGTCAGAATTGAAAGAGCCCTTGAATTATGAAAAGCCTACACAAGGAATGGATTTGTTAGAGGTTGTATGTGGCTGGTGATGCAGCTTTCAAATTTTTCAGGAAGCTGGCGAAACTCACCATCTCCACCCAGCAAGTCCCATGGCGCCGTCAAGCCCAGAAAAGACACCCGCCGCAATAAGAGGAGAGAACGAACTGGCGAGCATGTTGGCAGTAAAGAAAAGTGACATTCGAGTTGCGACCTCCTTGCGGGTGTAAAACATGGAGATGAGGTACAAAGCTCCAGGATAGAACTAAATGAACTCAAGGTCAGTTTATGAACGTTATCGTTGGCTTGTTGAGAGCAATCATGCGCATGTCGCCTCCATTAAGAGGACTTACTGGAGCCTCCGTGATACCCAGCAGCAAGCGACAGACAACCATAGTTGCATAACTATTCGCTAGGTACGTGAGCAGGCTCACGATCGACCAAGCGAGGCAAAATCCAGCCATGTAGTAGGAAGGTCGAAGTCGGTTCAAAAGCATGTTTGATGGGATCTGGAAGGCGATGTATCTGATGCAGCGTCAATAATTCCCTTCGACATAGCATGCTCGTCTGAGACTTACCCGACAAAGAGGATCGACACGCACGTATTGTACTGCGTACCAACCAAGCCCAGGTCCGTTTCGAGGTTGTTCAGTCTGGCGTTGACTATAGCGTTGCGATCGAGGTAATTGAACAAGTACATGAGCCATAATATCGGCTAAGCCAAGACTTAGTATACCATTGCGTCCTGGTGAAAAGAAAATCTTACAAGCATATATCGGTCAAGCCTCTTCACCAAAGCAATCTCGTACGGGTCGGTTTTAGCGTGCGAACCAAACTTGTCGACTTTTTCTATGTTTGGCATCTTTTCGAATAGCTCGTTATTGGAGTGACCCCGGTGGTCAGGGGCAATTTCGTCTCCAGCGTCATGGGTGCTCCGGTTATCAGGCTCCGTATTTGGGTTTTCGTTGGACATGATTTATCTCGCCCCTATCACAAGAAGCTTGCGTTATGAATATTAGAGTGACACGGAGGATTTAAATTTATAGAAAACAAAAGCAAGGGGATCTGCCATGTCCCGCAGACGTGAACTTTATGCTTATCTGCTTGTTGGCCCTTTTAATAGGCGCCTGCTGATGAATACCCCACATCTTGGCGTCGTAGCTTGATTCCCCAAGGGGAGGAGTTCAGATGCCGCTCACACTGCATGCCTAGAATAAGGGAAAGCGGGGTACGCTGGGATATATTCATCCAAGTTTCTTGGCCTACGACAATGGCTTGATGCTAATGCGAGTATCGTGTAGACCCAATCACTTATGGGTACGTGGATCATGTGAACAGGGCAACGATTAGCTTCTTAGACTACCAAGTTTTGCGTGGAAGCTATCGGGGGCAAGTCTTTGATCTAATCAAAAGCTGTGATGGAGAGATTTGTTGAGTTTTGGTATGCAGATTATTCGTGTGGCGACGGAACGGCTGAGACAACGTTGCACTGCGTGATGGTTGCAATTGAGTATCATGCGTTTCCATTGGTACGCCGGCGGTGTAAGGCTTGGCAAAGTTTCTGGTAAGCTGGACTATACATGGTCTTGGCTTGAGATGACTGGAGCGCTTACATTAACCAGCAATCTAGACTTCCGTATGTGCGAGTTTTAGAGCTTTAACAAATGTTGCAATGTTCGACAGAGGATGCTTGCCACTTTCGCACTCAGTATTATCTGAATGCTCCATAAAGGAGCCAATTTGGTCATTCATTGTCAAGCAAGCGCAAAATTCTCATTTCTTTGTGTTAATTTTAATAACAGGCAAGGTAATGATATAAAGATGACAGGAATACGCCCGTACCCCCATTCTATTGAATATCCGAAGACCATACAGGGGCCGCAAGCCCCATATCGTCATCATCGACATGTCGGTACATTAAAAGACTTAATGTCGTTCTATCGAAGCTAAATATACTATATAGACCTTCGCGAAATCACTAAATATTGCGACTTCTATTATCAGCTAATTTAATCGTTAGTCAATATGATTGAGGGTTTTGCCGGTTTTAATTGGACTAGATCTATGTCTGGAACGTAAATGTGTCCTTCAGAAATTCAATGAGATAGAAAAGGCGAAGAAATTTGTTGCAACCCTTGAAGCTCGGGACTTGCAAGAAAAGAGGTTACATTTCCAAGTAATAACCCGAATCCAATATCCCGGAAGAAACGTTTGCAGTGGTGAGACGTAGATGAGCTTTGCTACTTCTTGGCATCGCACATATATATCTTAAGCAACCATTCATCTGTTACTCGACGTAGAGAATTGTTAACCGGAAATTCTTTGCTTTGGGCATCTCGATATGTGCAACTTGAAGCAGATATCTGTCCGCCAAATTGGCATCCTCGCCTTCGACACGAGTTTTCGATTAGTCCATTACTTAAATACATTGAAGGGTAAATAAATACACCTAATATCACCTAACTTGCTCGTTTTGTATTACATCTTGTCTATCACTGCTTCTTGTTGGTGAATGTTTGGATTAACATGTTGGTTCCACCAGAGAAGTTTCAGTGAGCTGTGGCGTATAGTTTGAGCCGTGTACCACACCCCGAGCCTAAAGTCTTTAAAGTCGGTGACGTGATATAAATTTAGAAAGTGAATTGATATTTATCCACTGAAACGGCGAGAAAACATTTCACAGTCTTTCGCTGCGGCTAGTTATATCCTTCTTGTTTTAACACCTAAGTTCAATCACTTGCGATAGAATATGCTAGTATCCAGTGGCAATCTTTCGCCCATCCAAATGGCCCTCTGCGTATGATTTCTTAACTCTACCTCGTTTTTATCCACTCCTTCTTCAACGGTATTAGGATGAACGAGCACTGACAGGGGCCCACGCCATATTGCCAGCCAAGGAATGAAAGCCCTGAATTGGTCCGGTGAAAAATGTTAACCTCGAACATAGCAACTGGGTGGGGTCCGATTGGACGATCCCAGAACTTATATATTCTTAACTCCGGGACTTTGAAGAGACATCGTTAGCGCACATTGTTAAAGACATGGGCATGAAGTTAGATCCTATCTCCACGCCACTGGCACTGCTCTGGAGAATGATTGAGTATACATACACTCTCTTCTAATACGCTCCCAGAGCTCATGAGCATACTTAGCCTGCTCTTTATTCTCTTGGAAATAGTAAACGTGTACATCACTACTTATTTTGTTAGCTTCGAAGCTGTGGCCGTGTCCAGGATTGTTCCCTCACAATCCTCCTCGACGTCCATTGTCTAATGGAGTAGCAAAGGTGTCATAAGCTTGGCTCCGATCATCCCGCAAAGGGTTCTTGAAACTTTTCCTGTCCTCATTCCTCTCTTCAGAAAGTGGTTCTGCATGCTCAAAGCCCTCAAGTGGCGAAGGGAACTCCGAACCCAGACTCTGGTACATTATACCGTATGTATTTCAGGGAATGAAGCGGGTCTTGGATATGTGTTTTCAAGGTCTTGTTGAAAAAAGATTGGTACGAAAGAATGTAGGTGGAAGCTCAGAGGTCGACGTAAAGCTTGTCCCTTATCACTTAAGGCGCAGGCTCGCTCAATTAGTAAGCATAGGAAGTTAGCCAAAGTCTCCCAAGTTGTAGTCATATTCAAAATCACGTGATATTCATTCAGTTTGTCAATGACCAAATGGGTGTATTGCCAAGGTACGTATGAGCTACAAAATGTAAGATTTGAAGACTGCGGGGAATGATGACCTTTCCGTCTACGAGATAGATTTGGCCTACAAGAGCTGTTTTTAGTGAGCAGCAGAACGCAAGAGGGGGCAATGAGTCCTTGGAGGAGCTCAGCGGCAATCTTACACTAAACTAAATCCACCAACTTAGCAATATGACTTGTCGTATCATGAGTCCTACTGCACTTAACGCTTTAGGCATTCTCGGCATCTTTCACATCTCCAAGTCATACTACCAGGCAGGAAACCTTTACATTTAAGTCGAATAGATAAAAAGCCAAAAGACGTCACAGCCTATACCACCAAGAGGATTTATGCATGTCTCCTGGAGTATTCAGGGCTGTTAAAATGTTTCTGAATGGGAGTATTCAGCCCCTGTTCAATGTGGCTGAGCCATATGAAACACATGTAGCCCGTGTTTTGTCACCAATACAATCTAAGAACCAGGATTCTACAAGATACCTCATAATGCGGCGAAGAATTTACTGCTGTCAGTAGTATTGAGTGAACATGCTTATTGGAACCCAAGGTATCTAACACAGAGTGCAAATCACGCTGGTGCTGATAGAAGACATCACTTCGTGGTTCCATACATGCAAAACATGTCAATCGTCGGGGACATACTTGTCACTTCTACATCCGTAGTGCATGTCAGCGAAAAGACATGGTCGCGACCTTGGTAACCAATATAAAGAGCTCATTTGCCGCCCACTCTTACCACAAGCAAACCTCGTCTTTCCACCACATCGCTTTTGTTGATGCCTCAATCATATGGCTGAGCACGCGATAGGTTTCACTGTGACTGCAGCCCATTTCTATGCCGTCAGGCACCAATCCAAAGTGCGCTCACACATTTTGAATACTCCAGTCATCCACCGTATGACGAGATTTGAACGGTGATTTGACTGGCGGCAATGGAAATCGTCAAAACATTATCTGCTATTGTGGCGCAGAGTCAACAAGATCTCGAGAGAATTAAATCGCCCCTCGACATATACAACGACAAAGTGGCTGATGTCAAATCAAAAATTGATAATGTCTGGGCTACTCTTCGAACCGATAGAATGTCAATTGACGAAAAATATCGCCTTGAGTTGCAGGACAAGATTGTGAGCTTCGGTGGTATCCTGAAGGAGTTGCAGATGGATTTCGAGACCACTCGGGCGGATACGGAACAGCTTTACGAAGAGCACCAGAAGGATGCAATCCAAACCTTAAGTGATAGACTGGTCGCGGCTTTGGGTGTGCAGATTATTGAAACTTCTGTGAATCGTCTGTTGGTGAACACATCGAATGAGGGGCTCGAGGCGAAATCCCCTGTCACAATGAGGCGTCACGACGCAGGTCCCGAGAAGGAGCGGGGATGAGGCAATCATGCATGTGTATATTTCTGACGACGAAGAAGAAGAGCAGAACACACGTTCACCCAAAGTAGGTATAGACATACGTCAATGCATATAACTGCAGATGGCTAGCTAACATAAGACAGAAACGTAGGCGAGACGATGAAGAGACTCCCAGTTCCACCGAACCCAGGAAACGTTTGCTGGTTGATGACAGACCGTCGCTGGACTACGAAGATGTTTGGCAGGCTGGCAAGGCCCCTGTGAAACACATTATAACAGAGTATCCCGATGGTTCGGATGCATGGTATATTCTTCGTTGTGAGGAGCATGATATGAACTTTAGAGAAAACCCAGTATTGGGTGCCGCCAAGCATTTATCTGGCAGCAAACACGGTCATATGCCACGAAGCCATGCAACAGCTATCGAACACCTTGGCATCCTGGTCACGAAATGCACTAAAGCCAAAGCCGATCAAAACAACATTGCGGCTCGAATTTCCTTTCGTCCTGGTGTGGATTTAAACACAAGCAAGAGTATGAATTGCCCCGAGAAAGTATTTGAGGCTTCTAGAAGACCATTGCTGAGGCGTCATCGGGGTAGTGGTGTTGAGAACTCCTCCACAGTGAACGAAAATCGAGACGTTGTCGGTATGTCCGCCGGAATCATCAGTCCTACCCCTGGCGAAATATATCTTGGATTTTGGTCAAAATCAAAAGAATGGCTCCCTGTCCTCCTTTTGCTTACCAATGGCTCTAATATCGATATTGGTGTATCCAGCACAATTGAGGAGCTGGGTCTTATGAACAACATCCCATCCTGCTACGTCTACGACAAGCGAACTAGAAAGCTTCTATGGGGAAAAGACTATGAGGATGGTAACTCTATGGTGTCGAAACGTGAATTCCCAGTCATGTACTTCGACGGCCTGCCATTTCCTGAAAGAAGTACAGTAGGTTGGGTGGCTGCAACGAATCTTCAGGTGTTTGATCATGATAAGGCCTCCTCCCTCATTTCGAATATTAAGCAGGTCAGGGAGTTTCTCCGAAATCGACAAAAGAAGCGTGATTTTGACTTACCATTTGCGGGTGCAACACAACCTGAAGAGGCTTCTGATGAGACGATTAATACCATCCAGCAGGGTATATATTCCTATGTACTAGTCCACATTATGCTTGGCTGACCATCACGAAAACAATAGATACCAACTCCAGAGTATCCAGCGAATCAAGACCTGTCACAACAGAAATCTCAAAAGAGAACTGTATGGCAGGCAAGTCTCCACACCAGAAAAGAGTCACACCTGATGAAACGGAAAACACGACCACGCACGAACCTATCCTATACCACAGCCGATCACCGAGTCTGATCAATAAAGGAACCCTGACAACCAATGATGTTGGAGAAACCCCTGCCTTTCAAACACTGGTACGTAAATGACAAGTTATGGCGACTCTAGAATCGTGGAAAATGTTGACACACATTACGAAGTCATAGACTTAACCTCTCATCCTAGTAGGGCCAAACGAATCCCGGCGGAACGCTTTTCTACGAATCAGATGTCCTCTACACACTTGAATGAGCCAGTCCCAGCCCCTCAACCGAACAGAACTTGGGATAAGTCCATGAATGACAATAGTACTGTGGATGGCCATTTATATCAGCATCTTAATCCTGATATTGCCAATTCTGAGGACACAAATGCTAGGGAACTGGGAATCTGCAGCAAATCCATCGGGAACTCCAGTCTCCAACCACCTTTCGATCTTCCGCATAGTACTACTGAGCAATACCATGGACAGTCAAACCAGTCTGCTACATTGACTACGCCGCAAGAGAGGACTTCGTGCTTTCCAAATGACGAAAGCCACCTACAAAACGATCTATCTAGCCATGTCGATGACTCTAGTTCTCAATCACGCAACTACATATTGCGGTCATTGGCTCGTGCTTCTCTCTTTCATGCTCAAGAGGAATTGGCCGACGACTCAAACGAAACAACTCAAATGATCCCTGCCTCGAATAATATCAGAGAAACCGAAATTATAACACCACCGTTCAATAATTTGTCTCCATTCAATAGAGGATCCAACGATAGCAATTTACGAAGTGGAGATCAAAACCACGAAAATGCAACTTCTTACCGCCCGGCTAGCACTTATGGGCAGACCTTTAGGACACAGGAGCCTTCAACTTGGGCCAACAAAGAGCCTCTAGGAAGGCCTCCCCACCTATTTTCACAAACGGATCTTTTCAGCTGCACCCTCATTTTCCATCCGGGCACCATCCAGGCAACATCGGTGCAAGTCCCTTCTCTGAGGCAATTTCTTCGAGTTATCAAGATTCACCGGGGCAGGTCATACGTCCAGGTAGACAGATAGGCTTTGAGCCTATGAGAGGCACTACGCAATTTATCCAAAATGTGCTGCACCCAACAGCCAGCCCAAATTTCCACCCATGTGCCAATAGCCCGCTCACACAATTGAACTCCGACGAGGCTCAGCCTACCCAAGACAATGGTTTCCCAGTGTTCACGATCCCCGTGAACTTATGGAAGATGATTGATTCAAACAAGAATCGTTACCCGGATGCTCCCGGAAGTAACTGTTTTCGTAATGATCAAGGGGCGTTTATATGCCCTTTATGCCCCAGAGGTGTCGAGTATTCAGGTGCAGCAGGATTCAAACAACATTTGGACACTCATCAAATTTAAACCTCGGCGGCGTGTCAGCTCTCGAGTTCCTATAGGTTGTCATATATATCAAGGCGAGAAAATCTGATAGCATAATCCTGTATTGGCTATATTGTACGTTCTTCTATGTTACCTTAGCTAGCAGGTACAACTCACCCTCCATTGCGTTATCACTTGCTATGTACATTCTGGTGTAGTCTAAATCCCAGGCAAGACCACTAGGTCGGAAACAAGACATCATCGAACAGCCTTGACCAGAATCCCAAAGGATGTCGTTGTACCCTTGAGTACTGTCTCTTGCTGCTACCGGGTCGTAATCTCCAGCAGCAGTCTGCGTGAAAGGTATTGCTACAACCTTGAAACCTGTCGGAGTAACACGATTCCACGAGCCGTGAAAGGTAACGTACATATTCTTTCCATCTCTGTCAAACTTGCCATCAATCGGGGCGGAGTGGGCCTGAAGTGAGAGACGGGGAGGTACAGACTCCTGTTCACAACGGGCATCTGTCCAAGTGCCGTTTGGAGCTGGCACAAACTGAGAGCCTGGCCGTGGGTTGCCGTCGGGGAACCTAGCACCGGACCAGACGGTAAAGCAGGTGGGATACCCGTACCACTTTTCATTAGAGACAGATGGATCACCCACTAAGATCGTTAACTTTCACTATTAAATCCATTAGTCGTGAACAACTTACAGTAGTTAAGCTCTTCTGCGGGGTTATCTTCGTGTATATCTGTAGGCCTTCCGTTCACAGTTCTCGTAAAATCGTCGGCGCTATTCTCAACCCCCAGACCCTATAATGATTAATTAATCGCTGACTAGAGTTGATGGCTGTGCTTACTTGTTATTGTTATCCACAACGATAGCCACTTCGTTACGTAACCCGTAGCCCAAGAAGCGTCCAGAAGTTTTATAATCATAGCCGCCCTGAGGAACATTTGTTAAGTCGAAAACCTTTACCAAAGCACGTCCCACAGCCTTGTTGAGGCTGGGCCCATCTAGGTTGCCATTGCTCCCTACGCTCACAATAAGCAAGTTAGGGGTCTTGGGAGGAATGACCAATGTCCTTGTAGGATGTCCGCCGGGCTCCATGCCTCTAACGACAGTCTGCTCATTGCTGACCGTTTGAGCTACCGGATCATAATTGAAACGAAAGGCGCTGACTAATGAAGAAACCAACAGCTGCTTCCCATCTACTGAGAGGGCTATGCCATGGTTCAGTGCGGGTCTGTTGATTAGAACTTTAGAGGACTGGATGCAGCCATCAGCCCTCAGAGTGTGAACAGTAACACCTTTGCCCTGTTCAACAGTGAGGATATTGCCTCGCGTATCCACAGCCACCCCACGTGGAGCTGCTAAATTACCAGCGAGCTTGACATAAGACCAACCCGAAGCGGTTCTCAAAGGGAATCGACTCTGCAAGCCACACGACGTCGGAATAGCCTTAGCGCTACTCGATGGGGAGGGGACTGAAGTTGATCGTGAAGTGGGGATCTGTCCGATACTCGAGGAAGACGTGGGAGGCTGTCCCACATTTCCTGTAGCCCATTTTTTGAAATCAGACGAGCGTGCAGAGCTGAGGTCTAGTTCCCACCTGCCGAAGTCCTGATGGACCCCAAATGGGGTGTTAGAATTCTTTGGATCATCGACAGGGTTCTCAGAAGCGGCCCAGGCAAAGATGTTTGAACCATGAGGGTTAAGGGCCGTGTCGCCGGCACCTGTGGTATCCCAAACTGAACATCCATCACACAGAACAGTTGTCACGTAGTGAGTTTTGTTGGCATATGAGCCTTCAAGCAGCTTGTACGTGGCACCGGTGTAGGCAGGAGGCCAAGAATAGGAGCTATCAAGTGTCAACGCTTGTCAACCAAGAAGCAAAAATAAGGACTTACTAGGCGATGCGAGACGTAACCTGTACACTGTTGCCATTGGCCCAGGTAACAAATAGTGGGTTATATGCCATTCCTCCACCCCAGGAGAATCCCGCCCAGCCGATGTTGATAGGGGCAGTGATCTGAAGTATAGTCTGGAAAGGAGCCACATTGGCCTCGGGAATTGCGAGTCCATATGTGATGCCACTTGAGCTTGTGTGTGAAGCAAATCGACGACCGCTCTGATCGTGGTATATAACAGGTGCCTCTTGACCATTGGTCACTTCTCAAGTTATTACGGATCTTTTTCTTCAACATCGAAGCAACTCACCAGCAGCAAGGAGCGCCGTAGCTCCGAGTTGGAAGTATAGCCCACGCATTTCGAAACGACGACAGCGATTTCAAGAGCTGACCTGCTTGCCCTTCTTCCCTTGAAAAAGTGGAAGGAGCCCTCTTAATATGATAAAACTTCATTATCCTCCTATCCTTTTCTCCGATCGTTGCTACCTTTATGGTTCAAAACATGTTTAGGGAAGATCGGCACAAATGTAGCAGTAATCGGGAAAAGGCATGAAACCTTCCGTGCGAGGTCAAGACTAGAGGTTGTGTCCACACCAATGGTAACTCTAATAGGTAAAGCGTAGTGAGAGCAGCCTCGGCAGGCGACATAGACACATCCTGGGCAATTAGCAGTCGTTTAGGGGCCGAGAGCTACCGGCATATGAAAGTGCTTGGCCAAATGAGTTTCTCTGAATCATGGTGATTGCGGGCCCATGTACACCTGTTAATACATAGAGTTGTATCAGTTGGTCAATGACAGAAGAGCGGAGGCTAGTCACCGAAAATTATCTGGTGGATGACCAGTCAAGTATTCGTTATCTATCGACTATGGAACGGTGTGGTGTTGATCTGGCCTATCAGTGAACAGCCGAGTTGTCTTGGCTGGTCACTCATTTCTGATAATTCACGTATCCATGGAATGGCAACGCTTGGTTGCGGGGTGCAGGTTGAATCACACAACATAGAGAAGACGCCATAGAACTTTTTGCGGGGTTAAGCTTATTACTTGCAAGGGTGGTCTCATCACTGTTGCTGCTGCCATCATAGGTGTATGGGTTGGTGGGGAGCTTGGATTAAAAAGACTCAAGTACGATTGGACAATGAAAATTGGGGATAGTAACTCATCTACAGAAGCATCTCAAAGCGAAGACTTTGAGACTGCTTTGGTACGCCTGTAGGGCATTAGCCTGAAGTGGCTATATTGCTCGAAGATCTGCAGTAAGAAGATGTAATCTAGCTTATGGAAAATTGTAGTTCGAGCCTAGGCATGATGATAACACCCCTATCTACATCGTTCACTCCTTATTGTTTTTTTTTTTTTTCTGGTGGTCATCGTCCAACCCTGTAAGACATAGAGGCAAGAAGAAAATAGGAAAATGTCTCCACCTCCCGGAGGAGACTCCAATACATGATGGCCCTGATGGGCTCGTTCGTTAGTGGTTCTGTGGAAAAGACGGACTATTTGATGTAATTAAGAAAAATATCGCTCTGGTGGGATTTCATGCTTTCAAGTGCGCAAAATATATTATATCCAACGAACACGAGGTTCAGCTTATTCGCAGATACTTTTGTCTCGCATAACCATTTGCCCTTGAAAAATGATGCAACTCACGAAACAAAAATCAACCATACATACAAGCTGAGTGAAGCGTGGAAATAGAAGAACATGTAAAATTTATCGATTTCCTGGTCCCTAGCTACCTCGCCATATTGCACTGTCTTTTGCCCATGGGACATCTTCAAGGTCGAGGAACTTCTCTAACAGCTGATCCCCATATCGCTCCCGGCCTATGTTCTGGAACAGGTGACTGAGTTGCGGACTTGGGCGCCAGTTCCTGACAGACCATAGGACACGTCTTTGCTCCATGTTCTGCGAGTAGGCCGGGTAACTGCCATTTGGCCATGCGATGGATGCACCAGGGCTGAGGTAAATAACACCCCAGCGATATCTGTTCACCCTCCTGATTTCCCCGGTCTCAGACTCATAAAACACCGGTATGACTGATGTAAGTTCCGCTGTTTGCAAGGCCCTTATCTGCAAACACGCCTTCCCAAATGCTTCGAATAAAGGCGCCAAAGCATCGTCATCTGGTGCTACATCACAATCGAAAACGTCATCGTTGGGCCAATGGCCTTCTACGGAAAACCTTTCTGCTGCCTCTGCTTCTTCAGCGCGGGAGCCATACCCAGGAGGCATTTCAGTCTCTGAAGGTCTAATTACTTCTGAACGAAAAGTAGGCGCATTTACGCTCATTCGCTTGAGAATCCGAAAGTAGCAACCTCCACATGGTCGTCTCATAGAAAAGAAAATTGTGAGTCGCTCTAAGTTCTGCCAATACGGTTCAGAAAGAATATAACTCGATCCAGGCCACAGCAAAGACGCATCAATGGAACCTGACACTAGCAGGCTTTTCAATGTAGACAGCTTTGTTGTTGTTGTGCGGATCGTAGTGCACAAAGAGTCAAAAGGTGCATTATCTCGCGTTAGGTTCGTACGACCCCAAGTTGGACTCCAAAGGAACATGTCAGATGTGGATATGCGCAGTGATTGTACCATTGGTAGTTTGGGGAGGATTGTCAAGATTGATCGATGAAAATTTTGTCGAAGTAAACGGCGAAAAGCAATGTATGGCATTTCAGTGTTGTGTAGCTGCAGAGTTATATCTCGAACCTTCGGCAATTTCATCGCAATGCTCAGAACGGCGCATGGACTGACTTTTCGCGTAGTTGCGCCATTGATACTAAAGGAAGATATCGTGAATACAGTAGGTAGTTCTGGTTGCACAAGGTCAAGGTGCGAATATGTATGTCGCCAATTCCACAGGTCTAGCTTCTGCTGGACCTCTCTGTCCTGAACAGTATCGCCTAGCCGAGTGTATCCAGCTAAGTTGGTCCCTAGAGGGCGTTGTCCAACACGCAGAAACTCATGGTCCGTGACTGAATAGACGTCCAGAACCGTAAGTTGGATGGACCCTTCTACATGTAAATCCCATGATTTTAGTAGAAGAAACAAGTCCCTCAATGCGGCGGTAAATGCTTCATTATTCACTTGCCGATCTTCTTCGAATTCAAATTGGCAACGGGCAGAGTCGCTGTATGCAGGCAGCTCAATGATGTAATTGATCTCGTTGATATAACGACGACGATGACGGGTCTGAACAATCTTCTCAAAATACCGCAATTCAGAACTTTTAAGACAGATTTGCTTAAAGACTTGTCGCTCAATAGCCATCTGCCACTGACGAGAAATTGTGGCCAAGGCAGGACATGGAAATACAAGTGGATCCATAAAGGTACAGATTTCGTGAAGAATAGTTGCCGGTAGCTTGTCCATGCTGGCTAATATTAGTGGTGGGCAGAAACATGTGTATTGGTGAGTTCATCCGGGTGTAACAATAAAACGGGGTTGGGAGAAATAAGTAAGCAAAAGCCACTGTTAGTGGAATAGGAGGCTGACCACATCATGGTGCATTGCATTAGCTGTGGATAATTCTACATAATCCAAAGCATCATCTGTCAGCCTCGGTACGTACCCTTGTTCAGAAATTGGTTTATCTAGCTTTGATACACAGAGTTAATTAATTCTTTGGCGACCGTATTTGCCGAGCAGCATTTATATAGGAGTATTTCACCAATGTCTCCCATGTTTACACCTTCAGCAGCTCTGAAGGCCCGAGGCGTGAGGATGTTTGATGGTTATATAGTGCTTAAAAATCTATCATGTTTCCTTTATCTAAGCCAAAGCGCAGTCTTCGTTTTTATGTGTTAAAGCCTTAGTAGCCCTGTATGGGAAGTTCAATCTGCTACCCTGATATAAGCTTATTGTATGTTTCTCGAAACCTTCTGTCTATACTCACCACTCCAATTGACCGAATTGGTATTAGGACTGCTATACCGATAACAGCCACTCATCTTGACGCAGATATTACCATCTTAGGCCAGCTTGCTGCGACTGCCTTCCCGGCTTGTCACAACCTTCTCTACTGATCAGCCTGCCTATCCAGTGGTGATCTTTGCTATCGTCGCTGGAGATTTGAGGTCTATGACAGACCTTCCCTATGCTACTAAAGAGGCCATGGGCCTCATTAATATAAGAAAATAAAGAATACAGTAGGAGCTCGAGCTATGGTTGGACTATGACCAGGCGTACCGCCTCGAGACGCTGAATTGACACAGGATAATGGAAAAGGCGATTCCACATCTCAGTCGTCCCGCGGCCACATCAGACCCAGTACGGAGGAGAGGAGTCACCTTTTCGGGGTTGGAATTCAGGAAATGAAGCTAGAACAATGCGGTTTTCATCTTTGCACAAGGATGAGCAAATCTGCTTGGGTGCGGAAAGTGCAGAGGAAGTCGCTCCGCAGAGATTTGTCGAATCAAGCTAAGGAAAAGTCCAGTTACAGACATATATAAAGATATTGCATCACTATACAGGTGTTGTGCCGTTTTGCGGATACGTATTAAAGTATAAACTTACAAAGAGTGCCTCTTGTGTTCTGAAGTACAATGCTGTACATGAGGGTGCAAAACTGCCATTTGGCATCTGCTTGTTGTGCATATTAACGAGATAACATGAAGTGGTCTTATGGTCAACAATTTACTTTAGAGAATATTATATCTAGTGTGGTTGTAGC
The DNA here is from genome assembly GCA_020081605.1 of Albifimbria verrucaria. Lineage (NCBI taxonomy): Eukaryota > Fungi > Ascomycota > Sordariomycetes > Hypocreales > Stachybotryaceae > Albifimbria > Albifimbria verrucaria. The sequence continues at coordinate 296,369 of JAHREC010000016.1, forward strand.
AGGAATATTCGTGTTACTCGACATGAATCAGCCAAACAATTGAAGGACCTGCGAGCCTCCAAGTATGCTGCTTGGAGGCTAATTCTTATTACTTACGGTTAATTAATTTATGCATTATTGAAAATCAGGAGAAGTATAAAAGAGGTTTGGGTAACTAATTACTCATGATTAAATATTAGATACCAATTGTACCTCAACGACTGAGACTATCTTACTATGCAAACAGGTATAATTTTGTTTGAAAGCAAAGCCTTGCTAGAACGATTACAAGTAGGATCCAGCGAACCGTCCCAAGGGGAATATATAGAAAGAATTATATTATATAACGGAAAGTCTCTTGAGACAATGGACTTTTTTAAATTCCTAAACGTTCAAGCTATCATGACCCAAACTCCAAGCATCGGTGTCTAACAATTCATGCCAGTTCTAATCGCAGGTGCATTAATACTAATCAGTTCTGGTCGGCATGATTGGGAGGATAGGCAAGGCATCATCGCTGTCGTCTGGCCTCCCTCCATGGTGTGTTTCCTCCATATGAGAAACTTGGAATGAATTCCGTGATTGGAAATTGCCTCTGGTATTTGTTGAACCCGATCTTGATCTGCCGCTTCCGTCGAGACTATAGCTGAAGGAATGGTTGTTTGGGGATGACTCCTCGTACTGGTGAACCTGGATATTGATACTCGAGCCAGTGGTACAATAGGTAGGGGCTTCATTAGGTTGTTGCGGTGAGCAACGCTGCTTTTAAGCACTGCACCTAGTTCCACATCTCCTTCATCTTGTGATACGACGGATCGAACATCTTGCGAATGTATCTCTCGTGGTACCGATTTCGCATCTCCTCTAATGCTAGGAAGATCATTTTCTCCACGAGTTAATTTCCATCCTGTGGAAGGCTCGTATTTCCGCCAGCGCCGAGGAATGAAAGTTTCGCATATTTTCGAGCGACAACTCGATGTAGTTCCAAATACAATGAAGAGGAAAATGCCGGCCGTCGTGCCCGGAAGAAACAAAAAGAAGGTCGTCCGTGCCCGCTGCGCGCTCAAGTCTGGCTCCGAAAGGCTAGCATCCTTCTTGAGATTCCTGACGGACTGGAACTGGAAGAGAGCATTCGTCACTTCGAAGCATCTATAACGTATCTGTCAGTCTCTATCTGAGAAAATTTCATCTCAATATCCCAGAACTTACGCAAGAATAACAAATGATACAAAAACCGCACCATCAGCCAGCGATCATAAAAACTCTTCTTTTCTGAAGTATTGTTCCTTGATTTTCCTGTAGCACTGCTGTAAAGTACCGAGCCAGAGGCGCCTGATACAGCCTCGCTTTGATCTCTGGAGTGCTGATTGTTGAATGACCAGTTGGTAATCTTCTTCTTTGTCCCAAGGTAGCGCGCCAAGATAGTGCACATTAGACCAGATCCAATTGCTAGGCTGATCATTACTTGAAAAAAGAGAAGAAAAAGCAATTAGTTTGGATTCTCCATACAGCGTCCGGAATCATGAGGACTCACATGGAAGATCCGCAACAAGTATAAAACCAATATAGTTTCGCTGAATGGCGGGAGAACGGAGCATCAAGATTGTTGTTAGTGGCACTAAGAAAGATGCTGCCTTTCCAGCCAAGTTCAATCTGCGGATAATTTCTCTCGCACGAGTATTCACTCCAAAACCATAGACTGATTGTGCTAGCTCTCCGGCCCTAAAAGGATAAACCACGTTAATAAATATGCTAGACAAACTCTAGATGAACTCTTCAGGGTTGTTGGACTTACCAGAACATCACGAGTAATGCCTGGACATTGTATAGGTAATACTCTGCAATAGCGTTAGTTCATTCTTCGTAGGTGAGCAATGCGTAGGCTTACGTATATAATATAAAACAAGGTCTACCCCAAAGGAAGCATTGGCGATTGCCAATTCTGGGTTGTGGAAGACTGTGTTCCTCCTCCGAACTGCTCCTTCACGATATCTTCGTATAGAATGATGTCGTGGATTTGTTGGCTAATGGATGCGATTGTGCTAATACCAGTACTACCGGCAAGCAAGGTGATGTCTGTCGTTTTGAGCATGAGTGCTATCCACATCTAAGAAACATGAATGGCATACTTACATGACCAACGCTCGCGATGGGCAATTGTGAGCCAGAGGAGCGTACAGCTGCAGACGAGACTGATGCAAGCGTACGTTAAGGAGAGAGCAGCAGCACCTTCCGAGCCGGAGGGTAACTGATCGATACCGGGCATTGCACAAGAATCCTTTGGAATCTTACAGTCATCCTTCTGTAAAACTCTGCTTCCAATGAATGTTGGGCTTGAACTTTTGAGGCTGGAAAAGCGCAATTGAGAAATGCTACTCATGAAAACGTGACGCACAGACAGGAAAGACAATCGACGGAGACAAGACAAGCATGCTGGCCCTTTGGCAGGTACACACATGCTTATGTTTGCTACAACCATCTAGCGTATGACCTTTGCGGTCCCGAGGAACCACTTTAGTCAAGACGCTGGCCGCATCGAATTCTACCCCGCTTCAGCAAGGGGCCCGTGAAGCGTTCGTGCAGACTCTTTGGGTCAGTAGCTGGTTTCAAGCTAACTCTGCTTGTGTGCCACACCAGTCTGGCTACGGAAACACTGATTAGCCGAGGCACCCAAAGTGATAATGCAATGGGCAAGGTTGCATCTAATAGCCTGGACAACAAGTTCCACTCGCCGTTGCCCCTGTCTGGCGGCTGAAAGAGGAAGGCTGTCGGGACTACGCTAGCGTGTTGGGCTTTGGACCATCTGTTTGGAGAAGTTCATCCCGCCATCGGCGGTAAACACCGTTCTTGGGTGCATGCAGCAGTGCCTTGTCACTATAAGAGAGTAAATATATGGTGGCATTCTAGTTGGGGCTTCTGCTCTGCACTGTTTGTCACCGCATCTGCGACATGGCTGTAAGCACTACCTGCCCAAATATTTAGGCACTTGATTCACGCGGTATATGAAACTGCTGTTATAGACTGTTTTCATGTGACTAGTAACTTATAACGTTAGCCCCTTACGATTGAGAATCTCGCCTACACGTGGTGGCTAATTTCCACATTTTTATGCTAGTCGAGGACCGACGCTAGCCACAAATGCCTAAAAGTTATGAGACGGCGGAATCTCTACATTCGGGATAGGCAGTAATGGACCTGAAAAGAATGTCAGCTCAAGTCTCTCTAATTTCCGATGCGACATGATTGTGGCTTGTTTACCAATCCGTGGTAAGCAGAAGATATGACAGCTAAGAGACTTCCTCGTGCCCTTTGGATTGAAGAAAGAAATGATGCTAATTCGTATGTTATCTAGTCACTACTCGCATCATTCTAGCCTTCCAGGTTACAACAAAGTTCGAGGTTTTCAGAGCCGGACATTTGGCGTGAAAAGCATATGCTATCTCTGCTGATGCTGTTCAAATCTGCATGTATGATTGGATATGCTCAGACTTGAGTGGGATATCTGAAATAACCGCTAAGATACTTATCAGTGTTTTAATCTTTGTAAAATGTGCTCCTGCACTTGACAATGTTATCGAATTTGATGCATGGGGTAGTCGACAACAGCGTTGTTTCCAAATCCTGGGATTCTGAGAAAAACGCTCGAGTTTCGGCCACACTTGTGCTCTTTGACTCAGTATGTACTCTCGCTCGTAACATTTGTTAACACACGGGCTGGACGTAGGCAGATCTAAAGGTTTTATGATTGATCAGCCAACTGATGTCCACCGTCAATTAGACAAGAGTGTCGCCATACTAATGTTGTAACTCAGACTACGCTCTAGCCAAAGATAATGTTTACCTACCTTGTGCTAATTGCTTTTCGAGTAAAGTATAAGCTATACTAAGATTCTAGAGTCGGGCGTGATGAAGATGCCCGGCACATTCGAGACACGTAGACTCATAGCCCGATAACGCGTACAGCGCTCCAAGAGCTATATCTCATGTTTGACCATTTATCCAGAGTATTGTCCACTTGTGTAGCAAGGTTTACCATCCATTCCGATTCAAACTAGTGGCAGTATAAGCTATGTGAGTCGAAACAGAGTTTCTGTTTCAGATTAAAACATCCGTAACATTGGAATGTGGATTTATGAAATGGCTAGAAAGGCCAGATTTTAGATATTTGCCAACTTAAAAGCAGATTATTGCGTACAAAGAAAAAAAAAGAAGAAGAAAAGCACAGAAGTGGCTATGAAGAACCATGAGCTAAAAGCGGAGTGTCAAGGAGATATGCTGAGCCTGTTAAAGGTATTTTCAGGTTGGAGAAGGGATAGAAATGCTTCATGCATACATGCGGGTAAATAGCTTGGCACCGTCTACCTTGATTGCCTAGACACTATAACCATTTCATCATCTCTTTCTAATGGCCCATTTTGTTAGTGGCCTCAACCGGTTGCATTTAGGCGAAGTATATTTATTTGCAGAAATGTTGTTCTCGTAACTCCCAAGAATGATATTTATCACCGGTGATCCCAAAAGAGTGGAATTTCTCCATCCAGGGTTAAGAGCTTTCTATGTTAGACTTGCTTTCATCATAAGAATAATACAGGCATGATTGTCATTTAGTGTCTATCTCTAAGGGCTTGGAAGATGCCAGGTTAATGCATTGAATCGATATTAATATTACCAGAAAGATGGTCGCCTTTTGATATTTCTCTAATTCAATTGGATTCTTGGCATCTTCGATATCCTTAACCTCATTAAGCAGCCAATAGCTCCCAGCAAAATTAACCATCAACAAGATTGCAAGCACAACCACCATGTGGCCAATTCTACATCATTTATACCTATGTTGAGAACAACAGGAAAAAGGTTTGAGTAACACTCAAAAATCACACCCTTGCCAGTCAAAACCCATAAAGAGTCGACTGAGCAAGAAATGCAAGGGTGTGTTTCGGCACTAACCTTGGAAAGGAAGAACCTGATCATGAGTCAAGTCACGCTGACAAGGTGGAGATTCTTGGCACGACTGTGCAAGCTAATTGCTGGGAGAAAGGTCGAATCTCCACCCTTGGACTGACGGAATTGTGATAGATTTGCAAGATCGACTGGAATTTGTACCACTGTATTGACTCTACCATTGTATTCTTGTACCCGTCGACTCAAAAGAAACTCTCCTCTGGAGTTACTTCCTATCTCTACTGGGAGAACCCTGCGGCAGCGGAGCGAAGAGACCTCTATGATAGAATTATGTCTTAAGAGTCCTAGCAAAAGGGAGCAGCACCCTTCTTACCTCTCTGGCCGCTCTTGCGAAACAGCTACCCTACAGTGTAGGGCAGTCCCATCCGGCTGATACCTGAAAAGGTCTAGCGATCCTCCTTACAATTTGAGTGAACGCCTGGCGATAGCTTCAGGTGGTTAATTGGCCTCACTTTCTGGGGAAAAGACTGGCCCATACGTAGAGCGTTAATCTTTTATAATGCCTTCTGCATACTTAGTCCACTATTGTGTTTTCGGTAGCAGGAAGTTCAAGCCACATTTTGCTCATGATTTTGTACTTCAGGAGAAGTAGAATAAAAAGACTAAGGAACTTGTTACTTATGTCTATTCGTATGCTGTGGCTATCGCTTGAATCCATCCACAGTTCAGATAAACTATTCAATAAAAGTTGCAGGGGATAAACATGGGCCTTGACCATCTTGCATAGCAGTGATGCAAGAGATTCTTTGTAATGCATTGTCAAAGTAATACATAGGTACGATATGGCACACTCGAGCAAGAGATATTCAAGGGGCAACGATGAGAGTATACTAACAGATACCAACGGCACTCTTCAAACAGCATCGGCATAACTCTGAGCGATCGAGAGCCGAATCCAATAGGGAAAGGAACGCGTGCCTTGCACTGTTGAGGGGTTGACAAACTGTATGATATGAGGTCCCAATTGAAACAAATGTATCGGTGATCAATGCTCCCAAGGACGAGATACATAGGTAATATTAAGTGATTAATCTCCCCAAACTGTAAGTTTGCGCATCAGATTAGTCTCAGGACCTTCAACACTTCTAACAACTCCGGTCTGACATTCCACAATGGATTGGACTAGTTTCAATAACACAACTTGTTTGTGGAAGAAGACAGGATTCTGCTAGGGACCTTCAAATATAATGATGATCAGTTTATTTCAAATTTGCGATAAGACAGCCAGGTTTGCTCTTATCTTTCTTAATGTAATGTTCGTCACTACAATTGTGGTCGTGTATAAAACAATCTGGTGAATGTCCATTGTTTGTTACAGCTGAGCAATTACCCGTCCTGTGGCATTGGGCCAAAATGTACTGGATATCCTTCACCAGTGCTTTCTCATATGGAATTAAAATGGAATAAAGCCTAAAAAGAAATGCGACAGCTTCGCACTGTGTATACTCCTGCTTGTAGATAAGCTGGGAAACGTTTGTATTAATCAGTTGGAAGGAAATCCTCAAAATTACCAAAAGTGACCTGCAGTACCTTATTCCCACTAAAAGAGGTCATGTCTGCAAAGTCTCAGTAAGTCCAGAAAATTAGTCTACGGAGTCTTGAATTAGATTTGAGAAATGCTAGGGACCCATAAGTCTGATGTATATCGTAGCCAGCCTATAAAGGAAGCTTTGCAATATAGATTTTGGGAATGGAAGAGGCCACCTTCTGGATTGCATTGACTTAAAATAATTGAAATTACATCACTACCTCCGCCAATCTGTGACGGGTAGTGGCATAGTACCGCTTCTTTTTCTCTAACATTTTTCTTTTGGGGAAGGGGGCGATTGTGCAGGGCAATTCAGCTGTCTTTGGAAATGATGTTGCTCTACGTTAACATACGTGACAATAAGGTTCAGTTCGCTATCTAGTTGGGTCGTGGTGTCAAAGATGCTAGTATAAGTGAGCAATTATCTCCGTGACGGGTTCCCTAGTTAGAGTTTCAATGTCGCTATAGGATTCCTCGGGCGCACAATAATTTGTCTGGTAATAATCAGGACAGACGAATTCCCATCTTTGTGGTTTCATTTTTCTAACAAGGAACGCTGCTTGTAAGGTGGTCCAGGTTGGAGTGTTGGGCTTGCATTCATCAGTTTTCCTCACTCGACATTGACTGCACCTAAGATGCGAATAGGAGACAATGACAACATCAATCGAAGTCGCAGTGTGCCACTCCACAAATTTTAGAGTGGGGTTAATTCCTCGCTCCTGAATACGATATCAGCCGGTGGTCTGCATGTTGGCTTGTCTAAGACTATGGAAGAACCCCTCGTTGAGATTCCCTATGCTCACCAATCAAATTGCGATATATCTCGTATTGTAGTCTCGTGACGACAGCCCATCACTGCACTTCGTATTATACCTAGCCACCTCCCGCAATGCTGAATTTCTTATAGGTAGGTAAGAACGGCCTATAATCCAGCATGGTGAAGCTACGTAATGGAAATGACCTGTCTATGGTTCACATCGTCGCGTGTTTTTGCAGAAGACTGCTTGGAATGGACTTTCGCCACTCTATGGACGACACGGACTTTGATTCTCGTGGATACGAGGGGTTTGTGCATATACGACTTTCGAGAATAATTAGAATTACCATGGATATACCAATATGGTCAGATGTAACCTGCAGATGTGCACACCTTGGATAGGTATAAGAAAGCAATCCTGCTCCACGTTGTCGTCCTCTTTTGAATCACCCTTTTCACAAGCTACCAGGTTGAGTCACCAAGTCAACATATATCAGCAAAGAGCGAAATTTATTCTTTATCATCATAATGGCTCTTAAATCTGTCTTTGTTTTGTTTGCCCTTACATCACCTCTGGTGAATGCTCTTGGGAAGGCTCGTGTTGTGAACAATTGCAACTTCGATGCTACGGCTTGGTCAGTCGATTCCAAGATCAAAGGACCCATTAATCTCAAGGCCAAGGGTGGAACATACGAAGAGACATTCCATCGAGACTCTGTTACAGGCGGTATTGCCATCAAGGTTACTCGAGATGCAGATGGTCTTTATACGGGGGCACCTCAGCTCAATTATGCATACAGTCTCGACGGCAGCCAAGTGTGGTACGACCTGAGCAGCGTCTTCGGCGATGCGTTCCCGGGTCGCAAACTAGTCGAGAAGAGCGCCAACAGCAACTGTCCTTCCATCGTGTGGGCGGATGGTACCCCTCCCAAGGGTAGCCAGGTTAAGGTGTGTGCGGCCGACAAAGACGTGACACTTACTCTGTGCGCTGCTTGAGGAATCAGCAATTACAAGAGAATACGGGCTACCATGGTTAGCATGATATTGGTTTAGGATAGGCAACTTAATAATTAGAGACTTCACTGAAAATATACCTCGTTGCCCAGTGTTGCCTTTTTCTTGTCCATTTTATCAACTAGTGAGAGATGAGTGGTCCCTGGTGACACTAGGCGGTTCCGTACACATCAACCCATCTACGCTATAAAACAAACGCGAAAAACTACTCTGCCATAGTTTTGAAGAGGAAAATGAACACTGTTGAGAAATCTCAAGAGAAATGGCCATAGATACGCTACCAATTTTCAAGGACTTAAAATACTGCTTTCAGTGCTGGCTCTTCTCAACTGAAGATTTCGCGGTCGTTGTTACTCTCACCATTTACCTTTCCCTAAACTCCTAACACTCTTCTCATACCTTCTTCCTATGAATTGCCTGTGCTTTTATGAATTTTCTCTTCATTTTATTTCTGCTTTCTTCTAGGATCAAGATACATTAGTGAGTAAGACCTAGGCAGCACCGAGTTATTTGGTAGAAAATAGCCTTTTCAGTGTTCTCATAGATGTAGAACATCACTTTTTGTCACAAACTACACGGAACGATTGCCATTGACCGCAAATTAGGAAGTGATTTATAAATAAACATGTCCACAAGAGCAACTTGGGGCTAACTGGTGTGAATATGGCTAGATTAAATCAAGTAAATCTCACCAGCATCGAAACCACCCAATTTAAGGCACTGATATTTGGACACTCATGGAGGTGTAGGACTGATCAGTCGCAGCAAAATAGCAGGGCATACCTGATGGAGGGAAGGTCTCTAGGAGAAGTTCACAACGTGAGACAGAGTATGATAGACGTTTTCCCGGATCTAATGCTAATTATCTCCGAGGACGCAGAGCAGCTATCTCCGGCCGATCTAGTCTTCGCAGCCAGTATCATCTAACCATTCCAAGCTAACCTCGTCTCGGACTTCACCTTTGTTGATTGGTTGATTCATGCACCACGGTCCGGCTGACTGCCTAAAAAATATCAAAATCTATTGCGATCAGATGAGAAAAGGGTTTGTCCACTGCTCAGCTTCGAATTGCATATGTCATGAACTGCAGGATTCTCCGCGAGTTCCGTGATTGCTAGGATCAGAGACATGGGGAAAAGTATAAAGGGCAGGTCGCTTGTCCCTTAAAGAGCCAGGGCCATGCTGCTGTACATCCTCTCAGATCGAGATACAGAAAATTGATTGCACACACACACAACTGAAGTCTATCTCAGTTTAAATTTCTTCGTCATGCGGATCTTTGTCACAGGCTCTACGGGCTTTGTTGGTACGGCTGTGGTTAAGGAGCTTCTGTCTGCCGGTCACACCGTCATTGGCTTAACTCGCAGTAGCGAGGGTGTCAAGCAACTTCAAAGCCAAGGAGCTGAACCGCTGTACGGTACCATTGAGGATCTGGATATCCTTGCAAAAACAGCTTCCAAATGCGATGCAGTCATACATTTGGCCTTTGTCCATGACTTTGCCAACTTTGCAAGCTCTTGCGCCACCGACCGAGCTGCAATAATTGCCATGGGCGATGCCCTGGCTAGGATTGGCGGTGACCGTGCCCTTGTTGTCACATCTGGTACTATGATGTTGACAAGCGGCAAATTAGGCAATGAGGATGATGAGCCTGACCTCAGCAATCCATTGGCTGCGGCACGTGGCCCATCAGAGCTCGTTTGCCTTGACTTTGCCAAAAGGGTGTACGCTCTAGCGTCGTTCGTCTACCTCCTATAACTCACGGTCCGGGATCTTCAGGCTTTATGAGCATTTTGGTTCCGATTGCGCTGCAGAAAGGAGTGGCCGCATACGTTGGCGAAGGCCAGAATCGCTGGTGTGCTGGCCACCGTGATGATGCGGCCAGGCTGTACCGACTAGCAGCGGAAAGAGGCAAGGCTGGGTCCATCTTTCATGCTGTAGCCGAAGAAGGCGTGACACAAAAAGAAATTGCGGTTCAAATTGGGACACATCTTGGAATTCCTGTTGTCAGTATTCCTCCGGAGAAAGCCGAAGATCACTTTGGTTGGTTCAAGTTTGGCGCTGTTGCGGATAACGTAGCTTCAAGCGCGAAGACAAGAGAACGTTTGAATTGGGATATTAGGAGCCCAAGTTTACTTGAAGACATTCCTACCATTATGGACTTTTTGAAATCGCAAGGAGCATAGGGCGCTGGGCCTTTTGAAGGGATAGCTACTGCTGTGGGATAAATAGGAATATAGCATTACTAAATAAAATGTTCGGCTTCCATCTAAACATATTTGGACTGCATAGTTATGCAAGTGGTGCGTTTGTAATCACAAGCTGTCTTAGAAGATCTGCAAGGATCACACGCGGGTAATCATGGGAGCATTCTAAATCACGTCACAATTCACAGTGAACACAGTTAGAAGACGGGAGTAAGGCTACGCTAATTTGCCTGCTGACCTTTAGAGAAAGTAGCGCGTGATATACGAAGACGAAGAATTATTCAAAACCTGAGGTTATGTGTTGCTTCAATATTGTAAGTGGGCAGACCGAATTTAAAAGCAACTAAGAGATGATCAGATCATGTAGGTCTGTAAACGTTTTCACGGATTCTCTTGCATTTTAGATAAGAAACGTATAGCCCAATAGTCTATGCTTACTCCTGTACGCCTAGTGTATATTTCAATGTCCTATTTTTGTTTCTCGTTCGGGTATGTTAAGCCGTAGTTCCACATCATGCGAACACCATTACTGCCCACCTCAAACCTCCACTTCTCCACAAGCGTTTCATGGCAGTTTCCTCCTGAATTTGATCACATCCCTTGATATCCAAGTATTTTAGTCTACTCTTTCCATGTGTGTCAGCGAGTCTCACATAATGTTGAGCGGGGATTGCTAGAATTATCCTCTTTAATGGAAGAAGGAAACATTATGCAAGTACCCACCTTGAGAGCAACTGGCAGCTCCTATGTGTGGATATGTACTTGGTAAAGGGTTGCCTATGAGGCAATATAATGTATCTTTTACGCAATGAGTATGGCTTTCCTAATCATGTCCTTCTTATACTTGCTTAGAATGTAATGCAACTGCCTTCTTTGAGCGCCTGGTTTGGCTAAAAACGCAGTCGGTGCCCAAGCGATGCTCTCGGACATTGAACATGATAGCATCATTGTCAATGGGCATATCAAATTCAATGATAAGCTCTTGCGATTACGTTCGAACAGCTAGTATGGTCTTCACCTTGAACCTCGGTCCAAATCTCCATGTAATGCCTAAATCCTGGCACAGAAATATATCGACTTGCCTGAACAAGGATAGGATCTTAGGATGTGACCCTAGCGTACCAAAAGGTCTTTTACCCGCTTTCTCTCACCGCCTCCAGCAGCTAATCCAGCACCAACTGGCTGAGTCCAGCACTAGCCAAATGGCGGAGATGACCTCAAAAAGGTTCCAACATTCTATACCTGTTGGGGATCTTGAACGGGCCGTAAAGCCCTTGACCATTGGCGTTCAGTAGCAATGTAGTTCAAATATATAATGAAATGAGACAGGCGGGTTTGGGAAAACATGTTAGCAAGCACAAAACGAAAGAACAAAACAAAAACGTGATAAACATTGACGCTTTTACCATGCGTATTTTCACGCCTTTACTGATTGTTGGGTTCTCTGGCCTATGCATGTCTGCAGGAAATCAGGTCCAGGCAGATGGACAAATTACCGCAGCAGGATGTTCAAGCCATAAGATTACGAAAAACTCAGGCATTTGCGAGACCACAAAGGTGTCCAGCAGTACTCTGGATATATTTCTGTCGAGGACATGAATATATGGTTCTGGTAAGTAGCTTGGAAGTATTTCCAACAAGGCGGCCATGGTCCACCAGGCTACACAAAGGTTGGCCTACATGGCAGCAGCCTATAAAACGGCCATTGCTAACATTAATTACACAATAGGTTTTTGCCGCACGCAAGAATCCGGACAAAGCACCTCTGGTAGCTTGGCTAAATGGCGGCCCCGGTGCATCAAGCATGAGAGGACTTTTTCAGGATCATGGACCCTGTCATTTCTCCCAAAACTCATCATCGACTGAGCCTACTATAAATGATAACAGTTTCAACTCGGCCGTGAACATGCTATATATTGACCAGCCTGTTGGTGTTGGCTTTTCTTACGGACATGGCCCTGAAATCAACTCCACAGTCGATGCTATGCCTTATGTGTGGACATTTCTTCAAAAGTTTATATCCATATTTGAGAATTTCAAAGGTCGCGACTTCGGAATTTTCACAGAGTCTTACGGCGGCCATTACGGACCTGAGCTAGCGCGATACATATTAGAGAAGAACGCAGCACATGAAGGCGAGCCGATCAACCTCATCGCCCTTGGGATCAACAACGGTCTATATGATTACACCATCCAAGAGAAAGCCATGGTGAATTACGCTTTCAACAACCCATACCGGAGGCTCATCAATGAGAGCGACCATAAGGATCGCCTAGATGCGTACAAGACTCTATGCGCACCTGCAGTGGAGATTTGCAAGCAGACTGGCACAGACGAAGCCTGTTCGAACGCGGATGACGTCTGCTATACTCAAATTGAAGGCAATATTTCAGAGCGACCTAATTTGGATTTCGATGTTTATGATGTTCGATCAGTGGCGAACAACCCAAACCCACCAACAGCATATATAAAGTACCTTAGTCGCGAAGATGTTCTCAGTGCCATCGGGGCTCATGCACCCTACCATGCAAGTAATGATACCGTCTTCAATCAGTTCATATCTACTGGTGATAGTAAGTCTGACATCCCATTTCACATTTCGTAAGCTAATCAATAGCCGCACGTACGTCTATTCCTGCGCTGTCTGAGGTGGCACAGGCTGGTATCCCAATTTTAATATGGGCGGGTGATGCCGAGTACGTCTTACAGTTCCTTCTTCATTACTTACACTAATTAATTCTACAAAAGTTGGCTTTGCAACTCAATCGGTGCTCAGGAAGTAGCTGAGAGCATTCAATTCACTGGACAAGATTCTTTCAAAAGGGACGTTTAAGACAATGGAAGATGGAAGGTTCGGAAAACATCTATGGAATGTACAAAGTACAAGAAAACCTGTCATACTTAAACGTCTTCCAAGCCGGTCACAATTTAGCCTTCTGGCGTAAGTTCTTGTGGAATTGGTTAACCTGAGAAGGACAGCGCTTCATATGACAAATTGCTAACACGTGCGGCAGAACCGAAAGTTGCACTGACTGTATTCACTCAGATGCTCACTGATGGTAAACTCTCGTCAAAATAGACCAAATACTTCATCTACCATTTCACTTAGCTATTAATGGTTCGACTCACAAGTACAGGAGGTGATACATAGCCTTTTGGCTAAAATCTTTGCAATCTATCCCTAGGCTGTAGTAAAACAATCTCGGTCTTGAATATTATTATTACTTTCAAGTCTTGAAGCTCCAAGCGCCTTCAGTGAGTACCCTATGAGATCTTTACTTCATTGGTCATATGGTTAGCACATTACATAGAAAACCACTCCCTGCTCGGCATGGCGATACAGAAAACCACTCAGTCCAAGTATCTCTTTACCATCGCCTTAAGCTTCTGGCGGAGCCAAGAAGGTAGCAAATAAGAATTTTAATCAAATTAAATGATGGCGGCCTTCATTGGTGTTTAAACCCAAGGTAATTAGCAGATTATGAAGTTACGAGTATCACCGCGTATGCACCAAGATAAGTCTTGATACCCTAGTATATATCGTGGTTATATATTGCTTTATACAATGACATGATTGATTAGATGTTTCCTAGTTTGCTGCAACCCAGGCTCCTCTGGGTGTTCAAGCAGATATTCTTAGTTGGCACTGGATAAATATTTGACCTTGGCCTTCACAAGATAACCAATGGGCTTATGTTCTATAAGGAAGTCTTGCGTCCTAGGTATGCGTTCATGCCGATCCTTAGGCTATCAGGCACGGAGAATTTCTCAAGGCATCCAGCTGGTGAAAGCAATAAGGTTTTAGAATAGAGATTGAATGCCATCAGTTGCCCAAATACGCTCGACCCCTACTACACTAGAATGGTTCGTCTACCCAGTGATTCCGAAAGGCCAACCTACAACATGATCGGCCAATCGAGTAAAGTGTCATGTTGCACCAGTCACAGAGAATCAGATGGCATACTCTCCCATAGGGAGTCCTTTGGTAGGCATGATGGTGAGAGCATCCGTAAGCATGCGTGTGTGTGCCACACATATCTTGACCTGCAGGTACTAAGTTATCATGACGAAATATAGCACGTGCTTGGCCTAATTGTAGCTACAAGTTGATTGGCTGGCGGTGGTCCAGCCTCTCCTCTACTCGTGCTGGGCCCAGGAGGAGACATTGCCCTACTTATGGCGTGCTGCTGCCCAGTGCAATTCCCGTTGTTTGCCTTAATATCACTCACTTATCGAGCGCTGGAAGAAACGCATCATTCGGTGCGTTTATATGGGAGCAATTTACTACATCCCACTGTACTCACCAATATCATCTCGGCATGACTATAATTTCTTCTCGTCAAATGTCGCCCCGCAAAGTGACTTGGAACTTGTCGTCGAAAATCGAACCCGCGAATGGCATTTCCACATCTATTTTTTGCTACAATCTCCCACCGAAACCGCAGCTGCCCTTGCTCTCCGTGATGCTGTCCTAAGGTTACGCCGTGATGGTGAGTCAAGGAACCGTCAGAATGCAACGTTCCAACCACTGATGTCTCATGGTTAAAAAGGTGCATTTGTTGCAGTACCCTTATTCAGAGTCAACGAGCATCCTGTGAGTTCCCTGTCAAAAACCCTTTTTCCTGTCGCTTGCTTTCCTGATGGAGAATGATTTGGCAATACTCGGTAGCAAAACCTATCGAAAAAGAAATGGAGACTTATCGCAAATTCGCAACACGTTAATTGCCAATGAATACTAACAAGACAATTTAGATCGGCCCTCATCCTGCCGGCTCTTACGAAAGTAAGTTGGTCTCATAGTTTGGTGAAATATTAGTCTATTCTTCGTGATATTCTCAAATTACCTCCGCCAATGGGCAAACTTATACTAATGAACATTTTCTTGTATAGTCTGGGCTCCTGACTCCTCATTCTCCGATGTCTTCTTCTACTTGGCATCTAATCGTGGTAATTTAAGGTGAACCTTGAGCTCTCTTCCCACTCTCGTTTATCCGTTAAGGTGGGCTAAGCAAACTGTCTACTTCGGTAGCTAACACGTAACTCAGTGTACTGGTTCACCCCTTACTGCGTTTCAACGAAAAGACCACGAGTCGCGCAACGCGTGGATGGGTACTCCATGGCCTATTTATCTCGACAGCTTGCCTCATGATGGCGATGTGCCGCTTCAGTACCCTGAGTTAGGCTTAGGCTGGTCAACATCGCCGGAGCAGGAAGTCTCTCTCGAAGAGAGACGGAGAAGGGTGCAGAGATTGAAACCCTACTGGCTAACAACCCAGAAGCCGCTCCAGCGCCTCAAGATTAACCGCGTACTCGACTAACGTCGGACCATCTTGATAATGCGAAATAGTTATTGGTTATATGTGGCTGTCCTAATTCCTCCAGCGAAATCTTGGCACAGTTCAATAACGCACATACTTGGCAGTATACCACATTGATTAGTTATAAAACGTTTGACGCTAGCAGCAGCCCGCTGGATACTTTATCATCTCAGCAGACAGAATGAGAGATTGTTATATTGTAGTATATCAGGAAACTATCCCAAAATGTATCCCATCGATAAATGGCAGTTCACAGCAGCCTAGTGCTTTGAAGCCAACAATCTACATTTTGAGCTTAGAAACAGGTTACGAAAAGGATGTTGACGAATATTGGGTGAAAGCATGGATGCTCGCATCATAACAATTTTCTTAATCCATCCATCATAACTGATCCCACTACTTCAAAAAATTGAGCGCAAGTAACCGGGCTACTCCATAGTGACTTCTATTCTCCTCTATGCCATTAGCGAACTCTAACATACCTTTTTTTACTTTCCTGTGGAAATCATATCTAGCCAACCGACTGTAGGATTTGTCGCCCTTGGACAGGCTCGGATTATCAGCAGTTGGACTCATATGCCATATTCCGCGACCTTATTTTCGGATTCTCTCAACAGCTTGATATCATCCAGTATTGCGTAAATGTGGATTGGGGAATATTACATTGATATGTGGGTTTAACCGTCTACAACCTACACTGGCCAGTCACAGGCAACTTTACTTTGGTACTCCTCTCAAATTGTCCAACTACGGAACGTCAGTCAGAATATAGCGTGACCAGTTTTGCCTATCCAGCTATGGAAGCAAGGGTGACGATTCAGAATACTAGGTATGTTATGCTACGTCGGTTGTGGACCACTGGTCGATGTCCAGATGATAGTCACTACATTTAAAAGTCAAAGTGTAATCAGTACTTGGTCTTAATTGTCACTTCCAAGACCTCTGTGACTATATTTCCTTCGTAGCTGTGTGTATCGATGTGGCTGGATCTCAACATGCACTCGTCTTTCTCATGATTACACTTAAGCTAAGCCTAAACCTATATCAGGGCCATAATAATGACAATTAAATTCTCATAGGTGTCCCTGCGCAAACATTGAGCATTTCTGGGCATGGATTAACCAGCTAGGCTCATTATGGCGCAGTACAGATATCGTCAATTCACATTAATTGAGTTGTTTACTTTGATCATGATCTTTTGATCTTCGGTCATCGCTATTCTGTTGTTTGCGCATATATCAACGCGAAAATCCTCGGAATAATGGCAATAGCCACCTGACTTCTCTCATCTTTGGCGACATAGGATGGAAAGTTCATCATATTCACCAGTCAAAACTTGAGACGGCCTCAACAACATTTTGTGGTAGTCAAACAGAAGCTTCACCTCATAGCTCTAATAATTAGCTCACATATTTAGCAGGGTTGTTTCAGCTGAAGTCAATATCACGTACTTCAGGTTTGGGTTGATACTTACCATTTGAGTATGGCAAACTCAGAAATACGCCCATCCTGAAACTAACAGTACATCATATACCGGTCCATTTCTATTAATTGGATCATTAGGTCAGAAAGGACAATACAGTAGTGTGC
Source organism: Albifimbria verrucaria (assembly GCA_020081605.1). Taxonomy (NCBI): domain Eukaryota; kingdom Fungi; phylum Ascomycota; class Sordariomycetes; order Hypocreales; family Stachybotryaceae; genus Albifimbria; species Albifimbria verrucaria. Next base: position 313,724 of record JAHREC010000016.1, read on the forward strand.
GGATGCTTTCTAATCGTGTTTGGGCACAATTCTGTTCTCAATTCAGCGCCTTGGAGTTGGTCTTTTGCGCAATGGAACTGTCAGCGTTCGCGCGTGCACTCGTTGAACCTTGTCTGTTATGCTGCTTATACAAAGTATATATGAAGCAATACGAACCTCTAACCAGATTCGAATCTATCCTGCCCACACCCTGCTTTCGTCAAAGCAATAGATATAACAGACTAATACTCCGGTTTCCCGAACCGTGGCATGGCCGATTGCTTTCTTCGCTAAGAACTGCTTTGTAAATTCACTCGCGTCATGGTTTAGGCTGAGAACTGCGTTCGGCTTTTGCAGAAGCTCAAAAAGCCTGGCCTGTGCTGAGCGAACCGGAAGCATGTGGGACAAATAGTCCCAATAGATTGCCTGGGATGTGCGGGTGGCGTGGTCACAGAAGCGATCCTCGTCTCCTGGTGGGGGTGTGGTGTGAGCTCAATCAGCAGGCATCTGCTTAAGCTCTAGCTGTATGCTGTCGTTCTCCGGCGGCCGAGAGAGCGATCTGGCATCTGCTATTTGTGCATTGTGCTTTCATTGTCTATTTTTCTCATTATTTTTGTAAATACACATGAGAGAATAAAGCGAGCAATAATGCCTCAAGGGCGACGGTACCTTCCTGACGTACTTCGGCCACATAAATGACACTCTAGATTCTTCAATTCGGTAACCATTGTTGGTTGACGCAGCAAACTGCGACACCCACGTATGGCCGCAGTGTTAGCAGCGGTCGGAGCTACACACTGCCAGGGATCCTAATCCATCTCCGCGGGATCCCTTCAACTAAGCACGGTGGCAGGACCCTTGCACATCTCGCCTGCGAGACAACCATCGACTCAACGGAGTAGTGGGGCGATAGAGCTAGGGACGTCACTTCTGTTCGTATGGGGTATTGTAACAAATCCTTGCATGATAATTTGAGTAGCTTGATACGGTATAGGACAGGAAGAGCGGCTCACGCCATCCGCTGCCCGCGTAGGCCTGACAGGGGTCGGACATGGTACAGTATCAAGAGTGTCAACGGGATATCTTAATAAGGGGGCGTGTGCTTGGCTATCGAATCCAATAATTGTAGAACCTTTGCGTACCGCATGTGTTGTTGGTTCGACGCTGCCCCCACGGCATTCTATGCATGAGGGAGGATGATTTTGGGTGGCCGACCAACATTAGGCAATGCAATCAAATCATTACATTTCATTGATGACCTGATCACCCCAGGCTGGGATCCCATGCACCAGCGCCTGCATGGCGAATCCCTCCCTTTCGTTGATCTCTTTTATTCCAGCCTCCGCCCGCGTCTTTCAGTGATTCTGCATTGAGCTTCTAGAAAACGCAGTAGAAGCAGAAGCAGGCCCTCTTCAAGACTATGGCGCAGCTATCCCGCTCTGTTCTGCTTGCGCTGTCGCTTGCTACGGTTCTGTGCAATGCCTCTAGGTGCTCCTTGCCCATCCTTGGTGTCCCCGACGATGCTTGGGAGGCTCTGAACTCGAGCCTTTCAGGCCGCTTACATGCGGGACGACCGGTCGCACTGCCTTGCTTTAGAAAATTTCAGGATATCTCGGGCCTTACAGAGAACCCCAATGCTAACGAGGCCCGCTGCGATCAAGTCCAAAATACCATCGCGACATCAGCGGATCTTATTCGGGATTTCGGTTCCTACCACAACCCTACGTTCAGTACCTGCATGGCCATCAATCGTCAGTGCACCTTGAGCGCAAGTCGCGCCACAAATGTCACCAACGACATCTGCTATCAAGGCGCAGTGCCGGACTTCTATATCGATGCCCGCGAGGTCAAAGATATACAGTTAGGGCTGCAGTTCGCTAGGGAGCGCAAAATCCCCATCACAATCAAGAACACTGGCCACGACTACAAGGGTAGAAGCACTGGCCCCAACACTCTTGCCATTTGGTATGTCCCCGTTCATTCCATTTACTCAACTCCCTCGGGACACTAATTCAGGTACCAGGACCAAAAACATCGTTCCCGACTTAGATATTAACGAGGAGTTCACACCTGAGGATGTGAGGCAACATCCGGTCCTGCCGTGACCTACGGGGCTGGTCAAACCTCCCGTGATATGTACGAGAAACTGGATGGCACTGGATACTTTGTGCGTAGCGACACTTCCAAACATAATTTACAACAACTGACCCATTATAGGCTGTTGGAGGTTCATGCACGACAGTTGGCGTTGCTGGAGGATGGCTTGCTGGTGGAGGCCACAGCATCGTCACCCCAACCCTAGGTCTCGGCGTCGACAATGTTTTGCAGCTCAAGGTGGTCCTGCCTGATGGAAAATTCGTAACTGCCAACCGATGCCAGAACCAAGATATCTTCTTTGCTCTACGCGGTGGCGGTGGAGGGACTTTTGGGGTGGTTACTGAGGCCACAGCCAAGCTCCACAAGGATCGCCCATTTATTGTGAGTTTGCCGCTTCGATAAAGTCATCTTAACTAATGGTTTAGCACGCGTTGATTTCAATGAACGTGCCGACAGGATCTCGGAAGATCAACGAGCTCATGGTAGCCAATGCCGAAAGGTGGGCCGACGATGGCTGGGGCGGTCTATACGGAGTGGATGCCAATGCGGGCACAATTTTCCTAGCCTTCAATCCTGTGCTCAGCCTGGAAGAAGCTAAGGAGTCACTGAAGCCATTGACTGACTATTTCGAGTCTGTGTCGTCTGAAACAGCTCCTTATAGTGTGACAATTGAAGTTCTACCAAGTCACTGGGCAGCACAGAATACGCCAATGCTCTTGGGCTTCCTTGCTTCAGAAGCTGGTGTCTCCTTGACTCGCTCCTCTCGACTAGTACCAAGAGAAAAGTTCCAGACCCCTGAAGGTCAGGCAGAGCTTGTGGATGTTCTAGTCGCGAATGGTTGGACTTCCATTCTTGGCACTCCAACCGCATTCAACCTATCCGAATCGGATTTGCCCGGAGGTCCAGGCTATGCTTCAGTAACTCCAGCATGGGTAAGTGTAAACCTTTCTAAACAACTGCTTAAACTATGCAACAACCCTGATACTAATATACTTTTAGCGCAATGCCTTGTGGCATTTTACCTACACTGCAGTCTGGGATCAGGCAGACCCCGTTGCTTCAGCCCCTGAAACACTCGTTGACGTTTTCACCAAGATAAGCAAGGACATGGATCCAATGCGAGCTATCACACCAAATGCTGGCGCCTACCAAAGCGAGGGCGATGTTTATGAGCCAGATTATATCCGTTCGTTTTGGGGACAAGAAAATTACAACCGCCTACTCAAAATTAAGAAAGAACTGGACCCGGATAACCTGCTGTCCTGTTTCAGATGTGTCGGCTGGGAGCAGAAAAACCCTAGACACCGCTGCTATCCCGAGGTCAGGACTGATAATCTCAACCTCGCGGTCAGTAAAAGCTAGACGATTCCTTCTGAATCCCTCACACCTAACTGCACATAGAGCGTCTCACTTTTTGATGTTTTCGGTGAGAATTTCGCTGAACAGGCTTGTATTTAACCACCACGCAACATGTACATGGAGTAGCTTTCAGGTTTCGATACGTGTTACTTATTAGAGAAGTATTATTCTATTCGAATATAAACCGTGTAGATGTGAAAGTTCAATTAGCAGAATCAGGACTGCTATTTCTGTCATAAGGCCGAATTTCTGCGAACGTAAACTTGGAAATTCATTGAGGTTCAAACCCTCAGCCTACCCAAATGTAAAATAGCAAGCATGAATTACGAGTCACAGACGAACTGATCACAGATAAATAAGCTAAACTCGTTGTTGATTTTAGACAGTAGAAAGGTGCATCCAGCTTCCTTTTAGAGATCAAATGATGTAAGGAGCAATATCAATTCTAAGGTAACTAAAAAGAAAATGAACTGCATGCCTAACCAAGCATTTCACTCCCAACACAGTGGTTGTGAATAAACAGTGCTTGCCAATTAAGATGATGATACCAGAGTCTTCACCAAATCTGCTATTCTCGTAGTCTTGCTCAAGAGGTGAAGAGGGTTGACATCGACCCCAAATGTTTTGATCAACCAGGTTCTCAACTCTGTGGTCACCATGCTATCCAATCCATAATGAGCCATCGGCCTCTCCGGATCAATGTCTCCAGCAGAAATTGTGAACAGTTGTGCCAGTCGATCTACGAAGGCTAGACGAGCAACTTCCTCCTTTTCTGCAGGCGAAGAAGCCAACTCTAGTTTCTTGGCAATCGAAGAGTCAGCTCCTGCAATGCTGGAGCTTCCAGTATTCTCTGATTGAGCCCTGTCGATGATGGCTTGGACAACGCTCGCGAAACGTGGGTTGTCGCACCACACCAAGTCGGTAAGTCTGCCTTCTCGACAAGACGAAACATATCGTGAGGGTTCGAAGCCTGTAGCGAGCTGTGCTAGAGACCCTGGATCTAGTTTGGAGAGGTGGCTGTTGGTCGAAGCGAAATCCCTGTATGGCATAGGGCTCCCTCTACTAACTGGAGGAATTCTGTCTCCGACATGCCATACGTCACACTTCGCTGGAAGCTCTGCTGTAAGCCTACAGAATTGACTGTAGCACCAACTTCAAGTATGAGACCAATCTGCAGGAAATAGCAGGAAGATTTTGAGAAAGGCGGAACCGAGCAAAGGCGTCTTGGAATGCATTCCCTCCTACATACGCTGCCTGTGTTGCTGGCCCAACCAGAGCAGTAAGCGATGAGGTCATAAGGAAGAAATCAAGGGTAGGTTCTTTGTCGCATGATGTAAATTAACGGTTCCGAAGACTTTGGGTCCCAAAACGGACTGAAACTGGTCAAAATTGGCCTTGTCGAAGGTTATATCCTGGGCTGTGTCAGCTGGCTTCAGCTAATGCTAATAAGTGATGACTTACGCCTTCAATCATGGCTGCATGAATGACGCCTTTCACAGTGTGGCTGTCAGAGATACGTCCAATCTCATATGAAAGTCCTTCACTATCCAGGACACTGCATCTGACTACTTCAGGCTTTGCTCCCATACTTTCGAGCTCTTGTACCAATAGTCGGGCTTCAGGCTTATCAGTTCCAGAGCGAGATATAAAAATGAGATGATTTGCCCCTCGCTCAGCCATCCAGATTGCTAAACTACGTCCCAGTCCACCCAGGGCACCAACTAAAATGTAAGCTGCGGCTGGATCAAAAGATGCTTTTCTCGCAACATGTTTAACCTGTGTGATGTTGGTCATCAGCTTTCATACGGGTGAAACAACAACAGGGCACTAACTTTTATCAGCTGTTGTGGTTTCTGCATGGTTATCACAACCTTGCCAGTGTGTAGGCCCTTTGAGAAATATGTCATCGCAGATTCAAGATCCGCGATGTCATAAGTCGTGATCTTACTTGGCGGCAGAATAATGCCTTTAACCCAAAGATCTTGCAGTTCATTCAGAAGACTAGGTTTCGTTAACGAATAGCAATTGAAGCAAGTCCAATACAGTCATACCTTCTGTATAAGTTTGGTTTCTGGTTATAGAGCAGCCCAATGTCGAAAGAGGAAAATGTCGCGTTTCTCTTGAAGACGTCAAGGCTCAACTTGCCATTGCCAACGACATTCACTCGGCCTACATCCACAAACCGGCCGAAAGGAGCAATGCATCGCAGGGTCTCATCCATCATTTCTCCAGACGCGCTACAAAGCACCACATCTATCCCTCTCATCCCTGTCGCCTGCATAATCTTGTCAACAGATTTCTGATTGCGTGAGTCAAATATACGAGATTGAGGAATACCAAAATGTTTGGCAAGAATCTCACGTTTCTCGACACTGCCAACTGTGGCATAAATCTCAGCACCAATACTCTGCGCCAGTTGAATTGCAGCCATGCCAAGACTGCCGGTTGCATACTGGATAAGGACAGACTCGCCCCTTTCCAGCCGCGCGATGTGGCGGAAAGCATATATAGCTGTGGTATAGGCAACGGTCATGGAAGCAGCTTGCGTGAAAGAAACACCTTTGGAAATTTTCAGTAGCATCGAAGCTGGAGCCCGCATGTAGTTGCCCATATTACCCCAAATGAGCCCGAAAACACCATCCCCAATTCTCAACGAGGACACGTTAGACCCTACACGGGTAACTATGCCAGCAGCCTCGCAACTCATGTTGGGATGATCATACTTGCCAGTTGCAACCGCGATGTCCTATCAGATGCGTTAGTCTAAAGGTTCTCTCGGGCATGTGCTACTTACCTTCACGTTGAGTCCGATAGCTTCTGTCTTAATTTCCACCCAATCAGCTTTCAGAGGTTTATCAAAGTCAGGATCTGGTCTAAAGTGTAATGAGGATAGAAGACCAGGTTGGCTATAGGCTGCTCTGATGGGGCTGAGATTCCCGACTGGTAATTGATGAAGCTCGTCCTCAAGCCCATGTAGTAAGCGGAATTGATGATTCGATACCTCGTCGGGCAGGAGACGCTCTATCCACAGCATTCCATCACACAAAACAAAATCTGAATCAAAATTTGTATTTGGCGCACAAGATTCCATCTGCAAGTATTTGGCCGTTAAGAGATCAACATCCCTACTAGTTGGAATACTGGTATGGCCAACAAGCTCGATGAAAGAAACTTTTGCACGTACACGCTCATTTGCTATTACGCGCAAAAGCCCTTTCATGACCGATGCCTCACCTTGAGAATCATAAGTAGCAGATCCAGATACCCAGAGAAGCGTCGAGGCCTGTGATATGGCAGCCTGGATCATTGTGAAGCGTGCCTCGTCACCTCGTAGGAGAGCAACTGACTCAACATCTACCAAAGAGATAGCGGAGAATCCAACAGGAAGAGGATTTTTAAAGATATTCACAGCATGAGTATTAATACCTTTACCATTGAGAGCCGATTGGAGATCGTTGAGAAGTGGCGGAGGGCAATCTCCATGAAGCAGGTAAGTGCAATCATCTTGCTTCGGGAATGCAGAAATTTGCTTGTCTAAATGCAATGCCGTGGAGAGCATGATTTTAGACATAGATTGTGAGCCATCGTACTGAATTTCAGTTAGCTAAGTCGAAAAGCGCAGAAGCTTCACCTACATCATCAAGAGATACATCAATACCCGAAAACCCGCACTTTTGTAGACGTTCGGACCAGCCTGTCTCTGACAAGAACAAGCATGGCTCAGACCATTTTCCAGTAATGATTCTTGTGAAGAATTCAGAGCATAGTCTAGGTCGAATTGTTCGCAAGATAGCCAACCTTCCATTGGGCCTAAGAAGGCTGTGAATCTTCCGCAACGTGTCTTCCGTATAAGCACCCTGGCTTATAGTACTTGCTGTAATAATAAGATCGAATGAATGGGCCTCCAGACCCTGAGTTTGAAAGTCATCTTGCATATTAAGTCTCGCGAAAGAAAGACCATGGTGGCCCTCAAATTTCAGTTCTGCATCTGCAACGAAGATTTGTCGAGAATCTGTGATTGTGAAGCGGTTGAATCTCTTGAAGGCAGAGTTGGAATGTAATACATCCAATACGCTGTTTGTTGCCCCACCAAGGCCAGCATCCAACTCCAATATGTTCATCCTAGGGTTCTTGTGAGCTAGTAGGTCCACCAAAAACCGGAGCTGACGAAGGCCCCTTCGACCAAACAACCGGAGGTTTCTAATTCATGCAATGCTTGATCCTGCATGAGAACCTCCAGGCTGGTCCGTTCCCCATTCAATATGCTCTTGAGGGATCCAGACAAGAGGTTGATACATTTGATCTCAGGAGTATCTTGCAGTTGCTCTGCTGTGGCTGGGGCTAGCGCCTCTGGGTAAGTGATCGATTGAACCCAAGTCAAAAACGCATCGTGATTTTCTGCTTTGTTATCAAAACCATTGACACTTTTGGTTTTTGAAAGTGCGCCAGCAACAAGGTTGTCAATGGAATCGAGCTTGGATTGTGGAACTGTAAGCGGAGGGATAATACTTCTGCATGGTCGTTGGTGAGCGAATCAACATCAACCCTCACCACTGTCCTCCAGTAAGGCTCTCGGATGGAACTCAGTCTATCTGGTGCAGTACCATCATACAAGGTACATTTTAACTCGTGGATGTCTAATAGAGGAGCACCTGAGGGTAGTAGAGTTGTGTTCTGGCATAGAGGCTGCGTTGACCTGTCATGTTACCGGTTGCCAACCCCAGGGCCGTTTCCTCACTTGGCTGTGGGACCCATACAGACATCTCTTCAATGGCCACCGGGATAAATGCATTTTGCGCGTATTCCACTTGGCCCGCGTGGGCTGCTATGAGAGCAAGTTGAAGACAGGTGTCCAGAGCGGCCGGATGGATTAAATATCTTGATTCATCACCTTTGACACTGTCCTGTGTTGGACAAAGATCCACATTAGCAGCAGCAATGTTGACTCGGTGGTAGGCCCGCAGGTTTGACAGGCCCTGAAAATGAGAGCCATATTCAAGCCCAATGGTCTCAAATCTTTCGTACCATCGTTTCATGCTTAAGCCTCTAAATCGCGAATCGTCTCGTAGGCGTCGATGATTATCAATAGCGGTGACTTCGGATTGTGCTGAGATAGTACCTGCACAATGCTCTATCCAAACGTCGCTATTAGGAACCGTAGAAGTGATAGAAAATTTGTACCATTCCGAAATGACATTAGTGTTCGTGGGGACAACCTTCTCCATGCTCAGCACAGTCTCGATCCCCAGTTCATCATCGGCAAGCGGTAATGCTGCGTAGATGGATACATGACGGAGCTTAAAAGATAGGAATGGTATAGAGTCGATTTCTTCCTCGTAAAACTGGCTGGCTGCCTCAATGGCCATGGCTATATATGCTGCCGCAGGCAATACAGCATGTCCGCTTAACTTATGGTCATCAAGCCAGGGCAGGTCTTTAATCCGTATGACGTTACGCCATGAGGGAGTTAACTTGGAAGTTCCAGGCACACGAGCCCCAAGCAGATCGTGACGAGGATATTTGCGTTGCCGGTACTCTCGATTAAGCCTACTTTCATAATGTATAGGCTTCTCTGGGTATGCGAATCGATATTGGGGCATATCAATACAATGCAGTCCATGTTGAAGATGAATGGACTTCTGCTGCACTTTTTCCGTAGCGTTCACAGCCACCAAATTGACTGGGGCATTATGAAGGAACAAGTTTCCTGCTAGATCCAGCATGGTGATAACATCATGCTCGCCTCTACGCAGCGATGCAAGACATGACGGGAGCTGTATTACTTTTTGTTCCATTCCCAGTCGTATTTGCTTCAATGGACCATTCAATGCTGGGTGCGGCCTATCTCAATCATTAAATTGATAGGTACTTCCCGAGCAAGTGCCTCGACCGCTTGTGAAAAGAGGACTGGAGATTCAAGATTTCTTCGCCAATATCTTGGGCTCATACACGGACTCTCATTGTCAGGTTCAACAGAAGAGACCATTCTGACAGAATGAGACGATACCTCTTTCGATATTATGGTTCTCGCTTTCTCAAGGCTTTGGGTGGTTAATTGTTCGTAACTGTCACCGAGAGCTAGCATATGGTGAGAGTGATACGCATTGTTTCCAGTATTCAGAATTCGGTTAAAAATCCCTTCTCCGTCAAATGTTTGGGCTAAGGCTTGAATTGCATCAGGATCCCCGGAGACTGTGATACTGGTGGGTGAATTAATGGCCGCAACTGTGACTTTGTTTTTGAAACCATCGAGGTATGGTGCAACGTCTTCTGCACCAAGGCCAACAGCAATCATCTGACCTTTGCATTGGTTTTTAGCCACTGTCTGGCCTCTACAATATGCTATGATAATAGCTTCGCCTGCTTTGAGGTTTCCTGCCGCATAGGCAGCGCCAATTTCACCTAAAGAACCGTGAGCTTTTGCATAATAGCTTCATATTTCGAGCCTACCAGATGAGTGCCCAACAGTAGCTACTGGTTTTATTCCCCAGCAACTTAAAAGATTTACCAGAGCAATTTGCAGTGCAGTGCAGAGCGCCTGAGAAACCTCAGGTCTATGAACCCGGGAACTGGCCGCAGGTTCTAAGAGAACTTGTTCCAGTGTCCATGTAGGTGTGTTTTCAAGCATTTGGAGTACATTATCCATATATCGAATGGATTGCCGGAATACAGCATACTCGTAGAATAATTTAGAGCCCATCTCCGGCCACTGTGCGCCCTGCCCAGTGAACACGAAAGCAATTCGTTGCGCTGGCAAGTTTGGCGTTCTCCCAAAGGGCATAGAATCAGCATCGAGCCGGGATTTGATAGTCTCAGCTTCTGCTACGACGAAGGCTCGGCGAGAAAAATTTGATTTTCGAGCTCCAAGAGTGTAAAGTGCATTGGCCAAATGAAGGTTGTCCAATGATTCTCCGAGGGCGGCGATGTTGAATTTGAGAGCCTGGTCATTGTGAGCGGAAATGGGCAGTAAAACAAAAGGCCGAACTCCAGCTTCCCCACTATGGACCAGTTCAAAGGGCCTATTCCATGCTAAATTGTCATTTTCACCACCCGCAAGGCCATTGATATGACCGTTGGGTTGTCCTACTTTCTGCGCATTGGCAACACCGTTACTAAGTTTAGTACCGTTCGTAATGCTGTTATGATCCTCAACATCGTGATGATGCCTTGCTAACTTGCTTGTAATCGTGTCATGAGTCGTGATCTCATTGTGGTCCGTGGTTGCAGGCCCAGGACTTTCTTTTGAGCTCTGTCGCCCATTCAGATTGTAGGAGTCCAGAACCGTACTCGGGTGATCGAGAATACCTGCACAACCCTTAGTTCACTGGAAATACATGGAAATAGAGCAGCGTACAATGGGCGTTGGCTCCACCGTAACCAAAACTAGAAATAGATCAGCACTAGGAGCTTGATGTCAGGCATTTTGTTTGTACCTGTTGATGCTCGTTCGTCTTAGTTTGTTCGCTGGCCAAGGGTCAGCTCGGTAACTACTTTAACCTTGGCGCCATCAAAATCGATGCCAGGGTTCAGCTTATCGATGTTGATTGTCGCGGGATTGCCCCATTCTCCATAGCCAGTAGAGCCTTCATAATCTGTGACATGGCGCTTGCTGCTTCACTATGACCAAGATTTGGCTTGATCTAAAAATACAATGTCAGTGCTGAGATTTACTTTGACGTTGAGGGCCGGTTACCGATCCGATCAACAAGGGCTCGTTTGAACGTCCAGAGGCGAAAACCCTGCCTACTGCAGACACCTCGATGGGATCGCCAACTGGCGTACCTGTGCCATGACATTCAAAATATCCGGTCAGGTTGGGATCAAGATCTCCAGCGTTCTTGTAAGCTTGTCTGATGACAGCCTCTTGACCTTCTGGGCTTGGATGAGATATGCCACCAGTTTTTCCATTAGCATTGATCGCAGTACCGCGCACGAGGGCCCGGATAGGATCATTGTTTTTGAGAGCATCTGAGAGTCTTTTCACATAGAGGGCACCGAAGCCTTCAGCTCGAGAGTATCCGTCCGCGGCAGCATCAAACGTATGAGATCGAGATGTGGGGACAAGGCACCCATTTTACTCCCGATTATTTGCCCAACAGGGCCAAGAATAATGTTGGAACCCGCAACAATAGCAGCATCACAGTCTCCACTTCGAAGAGATAATACAGCTGCATGCAATGCATACATGGATGCCGAACATCCCGTGTCGATCACAGAGCTGCTTACCATCAGCATCATGAGTCTGGACAGGGGTTAAAGAGAGTGCTTACCTTGGACCTTGTAGGTTGAAAACATAGTTAATTCTATTGCTCAAGATCGTAGGCCCACCCCAGTTGCGACATAAGGTAGCGTGTGGTCTAAGTCTTGCACCTGCATGCTAAAGTGGTCATTGTTGAAGTTGCCTACGTAGACACCTGTTCTTGATCCAGAAACCTGCTCTAGAGTTTGACCCGCATTATCGAATGCATCGTACGTTACTTCAAGAAGTTTCCTCTGGCTAGGGTCCATTGACATAACTTCAGCGGTAGTCAGGCCGAAAAATGTATGGTCGAATTGACGAGGGTCATCTTTAAGCAGATGCCCGCCCTTGTGATTCATGCTTCCTAGTCGCTGTTGGCTTGGATGGTAGAAGCCATTGATATTGATACGGTCCGGAGCAAACTCGACCCAACCATCTCTTTTCTCTTTGAGTAGACTCCATAACTGAGAGGGATTGTTCACACCTCCAGGCCAACGGCAACCTGGGAAGAAGTCAGACTAGTAGCAACTAGGGCCTATAACTCATTACCTATTCCTACAATGGCAATAGGCTCAGGTGTTGCCATGGGGCAGTCAACTTTTTCGAAATTCCTCATCTTTTGGAGTTTGCATTAACTGATGGTATCCATTCGTATGAAAGATAGATACAAAGTTACTACACACAGCAGCCCTAAATGCAACCAAACCTGTCACATGAAAGCAGATGCAGCCCAGATCTGATACTTCCCTATCTACCCTATTGAACAGACTATTGTAGAAGGTGTGATACAATGCTACACCTGTTCTCTGTTGGGCTAAGATGTGATCTTCTCACCCTGTTCGGTTCTATCCCAATTGGGATCAAGCCATTATGCACATGCAAGGATCCGCCCTGCGATGTAGTGGTAACTGAGGCTTGCTGAAGGTAAGCTAGGTCAGCCAGGTCAGCCTATATGAGAACTAACGGGCTGCTTATGCGAGACTCGTCCTACCTTGGTACTGTACCGACATGCAAGTAAAAGGGTAAAGCAGGGTAGTGCGTGTAGCAATTTAACAGTGCAATATCGTTAGCGTGGAGGCACCATGCATGTGCAGTGATGCAGCATCCGACACTACGGTGTCCTACCCTATCACCTCAGCACTTCTTGGTCGCCTATCCACATCCACTGCCACTGAGCATATATTTACTGTGTACGGATATCGCGGTTGCGAATCAAAATTTGACATGCCGGATCAGGTGTATCCATCTCCATGAAATTCAGGTTCGGGGTCTTTCCCTGCGTTCCGTAGCTTCAGATCATAACGGTCTAGTATCATGATCAAGACAATTTTGCTCATCATGCCACCCATGAATCTGCCGGGACACATTTGTTTCCCGTATCCGAAATGCAAGGATCCGGCATTCGACGCCGCAAACTGTAGCCCATTTTGATCGGCGCCTTGTGCATGGCGCAATCTTTCGAATCGAAATGCGTCAAACGCTTTGGCGTTTTCGAAAAATCTGTCTGATAGGCCCATAGACACACCGGCAAAGCTTACGTGGACATCTGCAGGTATCACATCTCCGGAAGAGAGAGTATAGGGCTGCAGTAATGTACGATTCACAGATACTATTCGCGTTAGCATTGTGCTGTGAGTCGATCGCATAGCTGCCTACATTTCCTGGATCAAACGTGTAAGCGAGATTTGTGAAAAGACTATTAAGACGAACTACTTACGAGGGTGGATGAAATCGCTGGCACTCTTTCATGAAACTGTCCAATTTCCACATCTTGGAAAGGTCGGCATTATTGATGTTTTTCCGGTCAGACCCTAGCACGCTCTCAATCTCAGCTCGCAGGGCTGGCGCTAGGTGTTCGAAATCGGCGGCCAACTCCAACATACAATTCACAACATGGCTAGAAGTGGTGTGAGATGCTCCAAAACCTATACCTATGAGTCCATGTGCTATATCCCAAGGATTGGCCTTTTCCGGGGCTCTTATCTACCAGCCAGTCCATTGAACAGGGCTGTTCACTCCTGAGACGTGATTTCCAGAAATTGGGCTCGTCTCTTTTCCAAGCTAGCCTCTGCTCAATAGCAGACCTGAGTATCCTGCGTATGGCTCGTCGGTGGAAATGAATTCGGTAGAGGAATGGAGAGAAAACGGCGACCATTGGCCTCAACATAGCTGGCACCATCTTGAATGACACTGCAGCAAGAAAAACATTGCTGGCATACCCGGTCATGGAAGTAAGCCACTGCGGATTGCGGCACAGTTCTGGGCCTACAATGGTTCGTGCTACAGTCTGTGCAATGACTTTCAGGATTTTTGGTTGCGGAGTAATGCTAGTCCAGTCTTTTTGGGTTAGCAGGGTAGCCCAGGTCTCGCTTCTACAGTAGGATGCGAACCTGGATAGCTGTAAAACTCGGCGTCAAATGCAAATGACGCCTCGTTGTATGCTGGAGATACCTGCTCGCCAATTTTGGCAATGTATTGAGTTTTGACGGTTTCAACGACTGGATGACTGATAACATCCATGTCCATGGTGGTCCAAGAACCGAAGAAAAACTACTTCCTTGTAAGAGAATGAAGATTAGTAGTTGCTGGAAAGTCTTACATCGGAGGTCGCTCGCGAGTTGCTCGCAATACACGATGGAAGGTGCCGGATCTCTTCGAGAAAACGAAAAGGCAAAACAATGGAAGTTCTATCTTGCGATGGCACCTGAAAAATGTCTTCAGGATACCGTTCGAACCCATCCTGAATCAGCAGTGGCCCGTTTATGGCCCAGTCCAATGCCCTGCTTGAGAACAGTGGAACTTTCGATTGACTGCGAACTTCTGGATAAGAAACCCTTGGGTTCTTTGCCGTCAAACCTGACAGTTTGGCGACGACAAAGTAGAAAGCGAGGAAGGACAGGAATCCGAACGTGTAGGGGTGTGCTTCAACCACATTTCGAATCCCCGCAACTATCCCGGTCCCCGGGTAAGGAACTGTGCTCATCGATGCCCTGTTGAGAGTATTGAAAAGGTTACCTCGCGAAAATCGCAAACGATTCCCGTAGGCTTTAAGAGCATTTCCAGGGCATCCCCGGTCATCAACAGTGCCTTCAAATCCGTGGTCAACCAATGTATGCATGGTCCAGGCCGCTCTTGGCGTGGGGGTGGAGTGGCTGTATGTGAGCTGGGGTGGATATAACCTTGCCATCCATCATGGTCTCCTGAACGAAACCGCTCCCTCCCCTCCTCCCCGAAATTCTTACTCACCTGGCTGCTCCTGGCTGTACGGCTACTCGGCACTTGGGTTGCACTTTGGACATTCTCTTCCTTTGCAGTTCTTTTACCTCCGCCCGCCCCCACGATATGATATCGACCAAGACCCGCATCGCGCTGCTCTAGCACAAAACTCTGCAAGCCCCGGGGTTCTGCTTCATCTATTCTACATTTTGGACGCTGGGGAACCAATTTGGTCGCGTTAGACTTGGGCCGCCAATATGTCGATGGAATCTCGGAACACTGGCTCTATGGCCAGCGAGTTCTATCGCAATACAGCCGGACAGGTAGATGTCATCGTCGAATCTATTCTGTTGACACTCGTATACGTATCCTTGGGCTTGAGGCTTTGGTCGAGACGAATACAAAGGGTCTCTCTTCAAATCAATGACTGGCTTATCATTGTTGCGACGGTACGATTCAACACATCCCAAGCGAGCTATAACTAAGAGTTTCAAGGTCATCATGACTGCAAGAACCAGTTGCATGATGGTTGTCATGATTCGATGCGGTGTGGGGCTGCACATCGGAGATGTGATGGCCATCGCCGGGCCCGATATTCTCGTGCTCCTTCTCAAGGTATTTGCGAAAGCCCACCTCGGGCATTCTGCCGACGATGCTGATCGAGATAGTTGCTTTACGCCATCGACCTGTTCTGGGTGTCCCTCGTCAG
The DNA here is from genome assembly GCA_020081605.1 of Albifimbria verrucaria. Classification (NCBI taxonomy): domain Eukaryota; kingdom Fungi; phylum Ascomycota; class Sordariomycetes; order Hypocreales; family Stachybotryaceae; genus Albifimbria; species Albifimbria verrucaria. The sequence continues at coordinate 329,323 of JAHREC010000016.1, forward strand.
CCTGATCAAACTCTCTATCTTGCACTTTTACCTCATGGTGTTCCGACAGAACGGGTTTCGTATCGCCGTTTACATTACCATGGCAATATGCACCGCCTTTTGGATCGCTACCTTCTTCGCGGGAGCATTCTTCTGCAACCCCCGAGAAGCAATGGCATCTATTGACCCCGGGTCGTTGTGGGAACAGAAGACTTTTCACCAGTGTCCCTTCATCTACAGACTTGGGCATTGATATCCTCGTTATTCTGCTGCCCATGCCAGTTCTATGGGGACTTCAAATGCCAAAAGCGAAGAGGATTGCGTTGATGTTCGTCTTCGGCCTTGGATTCCTGTTGGTAAACCCGAAAGTCCATCTCACTGCACAAGAAGCTAACGAATCGAAGGATCATTGGCATTACTGCCTACCGTATCAAACCTATGCTCAGCCTCGACGAAAACGACCTCACTTACAGTCTTTCCACAATTGGTGTTCTGGCCTCGATCGTTCCTCTCCTCGGTATCATCAACGCGAATTTACCTATAATGCCCCGGCCTTCCGAAAGATATTCAATACTTCTGCTTTGGGGTCTACGTTTAAAAGTCAATGCCCACTGCAAGTACTTCGAGGCACGAGTTCTCCGTCTTGGCCGAGGGCGATGGCGAGATACCTTTGGTCAATGTGAAAGGTACTATTTGACAATCCTTTCCTCTTGATTTTAATTCTGACACAATTGCCACAGGGGAACAAACCAGCCAAATCAGGGTCACAACAGATTGGGAGGTGCAGTCGTCGGAAGCTTTGTCTAGGAAGCAGTCAAATCCGTCTGACAGTGTCTATTAGTTTCTTCCTTGACTCCATTGTCTTTTTCTTTTTACCCGCTTGACTCTCATGGCGTGGAGGGGCCATCAAGTTAGGACGCGAGAATTTTGTTAAAAGCCACAATAATGAGATAAGAAGGGCTGTGATGAGCACTGCATTAGCCCATCTGACCGAGAACCGGGCGGCGTATAGTACATGACCTGAGACCGGGCGAAATGATGACCACCACCCTGTATTGCGAAGGCTGGGCAACAAGGGTATATGTGCATATCGACCAGGATGACGTGAGCCAATACCGTGCAGCAGGACGGGCCGGCCCAGGTCCACACACGATTTGCCTCGAAGTCAACTCTAAACGAACACCACCCCAAGTCGTACAGCAGCCAACCAATTGCAGCCACTATGCTCCACATGGGACACGGGGAGGAATTCCCTGGGCCACGGGAACACTTCCGCCGCCCGCCCGCCAGGTTCTCCCCGAGTTCCACCCTGGAACATCACCATGCATCATGCAGGGCGGAGACCAGGATCATTTTATCTCGCAAAGGGCGTGTAGACGGATTCGCAATATGATGAGGAGAGTGATATATATTGAATGAGAATGTCAGGGACTATAGCTAGCGTTCCAAGGATACGTAATTCCTAGGTTCACCTCGTTAATTCCTGCCATGGCTGAAGAAATCCATGTCCAGAGGACCCTCGGCGCTGGTGTTTACACCGAATCTCTCATCCCACTGTTGTATCAGCGCCTAGTCCTCGGTTTCAATTTTCCCTACGCATGGAGATGCCCTCTTGACGCACTCAAGCCCTTCTTCTTGGCAAATTTCTCCAAAAGGCACCTGGACTGCGGTGTGGCAAATGGCTACTTCTGCGAAGAGGCTTTATCGCAATCCTCCGGGCCAACTTCGGAGCAGCATATCACACTTCTTGATCTCAATCCAGCCTCCCTGGAGCATGCAAAGCGCGTTCTTCTTTCCAAGGCCCCTGAGACAGACATTCAATGTGTCGAGGCAGATATCAGAGGCCCAGTTCCTGACGAGCTACAAGGTGTCCAGTTTGACTCTATCTCGATGTACAACCTTTTCCACTGTGTTCCTGGAGGATCGTCAAAGTTCCATCAAGCACTAAATCTATATGGGAGCTTCTTGCCCCAGGCGGCGTCCTATATGGTTGCACAATTTTAGGGAAAAGCTACATTCAAAACTTGCTAGCTAGGCTGACCATGGTTGCATACAACTGGCTAGGCATTTTCTCAAACTGGGAGGATACAGAAGACGATGTCCTGAAGGCTTTACACAGTGAGTTTGATGAAGTAGAGACGCAGTTAGTTGGCATGGTTTTGTTTTTTAAAGCCAGGTCTAAGAAGTAGCTTCAATCAATAAATGTGTTAAAAGATAGGTGTTCGCAAATTGGTTCTATGCTGGCCACAGACTACGCGGTGAAAACTTATCTTACCACAGTGTTACGGGAAAAGGCAGGGTGTTTTCTCGTGACAATCGACCAAAAGATCCGTCAATGCCTCCTCGCCCTAATGCGAGCGCAGTCTGTTACCACACTACATAAGCCTACAAGAGCCAAGGGCATAGCCGTGGCCTCGCCAAACTATAGCTACTATAGCTGCTATCCATATTTTTTCGTATCATATTTTGTGTATTTATGATATAAATTATTATTTACGGTTTATTTATTAACAATCTTATATAATTTGTAAATAAACTTTTACGTCCATTATTCTTATGGTATTATACATTCTTAAATAACTATCATATTTTATTTATATCATATTTTTATATTTTAACAAAATATTGTTGCATACTCATGTGTCCATCTTGAATGTTGGGACTTTCACGCCACTCGCTTGGCCAGGCAACTGGTTTATCATGTGCATTAGCAAAAGTGCAACAAAAGTATGGCAAAAGTTCTACAAAAGTACAGCAATATAGACTATTCGAGAATTCCGGGCTCAAACTCAAAGATAAATAACAAACAGCAGCCTACTTCCGTCAATATAAAAGCCACCCGCCCTAACTTGACTCCTAGCAGTCCAGCATCACTCAGTTTTCACGGCAAGTGAGATGTACGCCACTGTCCCCAGACGGCCTGTATCCTCTTCTACCCCTAGACTTCTAATTAGATAATACGACAACTACATTGCCCGTAACATGTCATCCTCTCAAGCCCACCAAGCCCGTACCGTTACATCGTCTAAGTGCCGTCTACCCTCCAAAGACAAGTAAGACCACCTTTCCAAAATCTGCCTCGAACGTCTCCCTATTCGCATCTCAAACGCTGCGGCGCTGCGTTGGCTTGGAACAGTCCTTGCCAACAGCATCGATGAAGCTGGGCCCCACTTGAGCACACCTCGTCGCACCACGAACCTGCAGCTCCTTCACAGGCAGTCACAGCAGATCATCCTAACGTCGTTATGGCAGGGCCGCTCATGACTCCGGCCATCTCGCTCACCGCACACACTTGGAAAGCCTCCAACAACATCGTCCGGAACGCGCACGCCATGTTGCAGCCCAAAGAGGCATTTAGCAACGCCAATTATTGTCTGGTTACACCTACACCCATCGACATTACCCAGGTCGGCGCTTGGGCAAACAACCCGATCGATGACTTAGCATATCCTAGTCAGATATCCATCCCTAGGAGGTCTGTCTCTTCAGTTCCAAGTCCGGTCCCGTAAAATGAGGTGCATGCTAACATTGCCTAATTACTGGAAAAGCGATGTCATCTGCCCTGAGGTTGATCTACTGCTATCGTAACGCCTCGAGCCAGCTCTAACAATCTCCTCGGCTCTGCACGTTGTTGTGCATGATCTTCAGTGTATCGTGCCGGTGTAGCATGGATGATTCCTCGTGGGTGTGAGAGGGTAGCTAGTTCTGCCCAAACTTCGGTTAGCAAGTTGAGGATTCTTTATGCAAGAAGACTTCGATCGATGTTAAAGCTTGCACGTCGTGCTTAGATGAGTTTCCCCGTTCACTGAATTTTCTTACACAATCCCATTGAAATCCAAACGTTTGGTGCTATCTCCTGAGCGCCTGCGGGACTATCACTTGTATGATGACGTTGAACTCGGTCTTCTGTGTTCGCTTGTAAGCTTCCAAAAAGAAGAAGAAAGAAAAAGCAACGTTATGCTGGTTCTCTCTTGCTGGCCGCACTGTCTGTTCATATCCATTCTGTCTGGTAAAACTTTTAAGAAGCACACGCACCATATAATGCTCGCATATCCATCCTTGCAAGCGTATGGTAGCGTATTGACCTCGGCATTTTCTTGTATCAACCTTTTAGCGGTACACTGTATGTATACCCTAAAATGTAGTGGTGTGTTCCTGAATAGCCGCGGCCTGGAGAACTGAGATCGTGACATATAAGTACTAAGCCCTGCAGATACCAGCAAGAGGCAAATGCCGCAATCGACGCCCAAGTTTTTGAGAAGCAGCTTCTTCAAGATTACATGGAATGCCAGTTGATTAGCACCTTCACCGGTATCAATAGGAAAAACACCCAGCATATCAGAGACCTACTCAGAAGAGAAACCGTTAATGATGGTCCAACCTGGTACAGAGTCATATTGTCAGTGACTCGCTCCCGAATACTCCCACTTAGTGTTTATATCGACGAGGTCACTCCGAACAAATTGGCGATGTTTTTGTAGCTCGCGCTAACCTGGTTGGCAGCCGTAACACCCTTATGGAAGAGGCTCTACGTCTCAATTTCGCAACCCTGGTCCATGGTAGGATAGGTGTTGACTTTGCCATGGAATGAGAACTACCAGTAACTTATGAGACAGTAGATTAATCTCCGCGCCCAATAACCCACCCACGTCAACAGGCCTCGCAAAAATCCCGCTCATGTGATCGTAGCACATCAGCAATCGCAAAGTGTCTGTTCATCTCAGCCAGCTCAATCTCGGCCTGAAATCCACTCTGCTTGCCCCACCGATATGGCCGGGCTCCGGCATTGAGCAGCAGCTTGATCACATCTAACCGCCCGTGCTCCGCAGCGGCCCCCACAGCCGTCTGGCCATTCTCCAGCGCGGGGCGTGCGTTAGGATCCGCGCCGCTTTCGAGTAATAGCAGTACAATCTTTACATGGCCCTGGATTGACGCGCCCTGAAGCGCCGTAAGGCCCTGTTGGCAGCCGGCGGTGCGTCAACCTCTGCCCCGAGGCCGAGCAGGTATTGAACCAGCTCTAACTGTGGTTTTCGTGAGAGGCGGCTGCCTGAAGCGCCGTTCTACCTCTGGTCCTCCAGGCTGGCCGATTAATGTCACCGCCTCGGGATACCAAAAGCTTGACGAGCTCCAGGTTCGCCCTTTCGGCGGCTCGTTGCAGTGGCGTCATCCGGTAATTACCCCGAACCTGGAACTCCTCAATTGGCATCTCATTGGGGTCAGCACCGGCATCCAGGACACGTTCTACGTGCTGGAAGAGATTCTGGTCATGGGCCTCACGTAGGATGAGGCAACAAAGGATACTGCTAAGTCTGCCGTGGTACTGATTGATAAGGGCCCCGTGCTTCAATAGAAGCTCGAACAACCCGGTACCATTAGACAGACTGAGAGATGCCTCGAGGGCTGTGAGTCCGCGCGTGACTGCAGGCGGGGCATTGACATTGGCGCCTTTTTCAATCAGATAGCGGACAGCTTGGTCGTGTTTCCCAATGCATGCCGCTTGCAGGGCTGTCATGCCACCGAGGCTCCAGGCTGGCATATTGACATCCCCCATGCTGCAGGAAGTATTCAATGTAGTCGATATACCCACATCTGGCAGCTTGTTGAAGTGGGGTTCTATAATCGCCCCAACTGCCACTTTCCTGTGCATAGCTGTTTGGCGAGACCCCTGTTTCAATAAGCGCTGCAACTATGTCGGTATTCCGCCAAACGATGGCACTACAGAGAACTTCTGGGCCATATCTCTCGAAATCTAGACCGCCGCTGAGAAGAGTCTCCATAATCTCAACATCGTACGATGGATTATCGTAAATTGCAGAAGACAGGTCGGCAGCCACGGTCTCGTAGTTTGGGTCTGCTCCTGCATTGACTAAAAGTTCTATAAGTTTGTGGTAGTCATTGATGTGTGTCTCCTTTTGTTCATCGTTTTCCGGCAACAGTGCTCGAGAAAGTGCAGGCTCATTTGGAGAGAATGTGGGAGTGTTCGGATCGATGCCTGCCGAAAGAAGCGTCGACGTAGCCATGACCAGCTGCTTTTCGATGGCTAGGCATAAGGCTTCCTCAAGAAGTTCCTTCGTGAGAGCCGCCCGGTTTTCTTCATGGAACCCAGTGAATAGGCCGGACCCACGGTTGGCAACTCGAAGAATCTCAGCCACTACCACCTCGAATTTCTCCACGGTGTCCTCTCGGCCCGATAATCTGCAAAGGAGTCGGTGGACGTTTGCGTTGTTTCTCGACGACCAATGGAAAATATCCAACCCGTTGATTTTACAATCGAAGCCAGCGCCACCCTTGACCAGTGCAGTGATGACCTCCATTTTCCCTGTTTTGACAGCCAAGGCCAAGGGCAGTAGGTGGTTTCTACCATGAGATGAAGCTAAGCCTAGATTTGCACCGCCTTCCACGAGACACTTGACAATGTCTGTGTGGCCTAACCAGACCGCAAGCCCCAGCGGGGTTGAGCTTGCTCCCTCTGTCGGATAGCTGTCCAGATCACAAGCTTTGTTGACAAGAGCCTTACTCGCTTCCAAATACCCCTTTTGGACCACGAGACGAAGAAGATTACCTCCAGCCTTCCCAGAAAGCAAATTCGGGCTCACTGGCGCATTTAGAAGACGCACGAGGAGCTTCTCGTCCTGGGAATTCGTTGCGCGAACAAGAACCAGAGTACCGGTCCTTCCAGAAAGTTGCCAAAAGACACCTTGATCAAGTCCATAACTGATGAGATTGTCGAAGTACTTTTGGTCAGACACGCCGGTTGACTGGGCGAGGATTTCATTGAAGGAAACCCCGGCGTGTACGAGTTGTATGACCAGGCGCAAATTAGCCATGTCCATTATGGATGCGATCACTCCATGGCGAAAGCCATCCACGGCAATTGATGGAATGGTGAGGAAGGACGCGAGCTTCTGGATGTAGTTGTTCTCCATGACCCATGTCATGAAGGCTAGCTTCTGATCTTTGTTCAACATGTTGTTTGAGATGAAGTAGCAGGCGAACTTGAACAAGTCCTCCACAGGGTCCTTGTTTGTCGGAGACAGGAACCGGCGAACGGCCAAGTCAGCATCTCCCTTACTGTGTTCTGGGAGGACTTCTGAGAGTTTGGAAGCCAGCACCAGAGCCGCCGTGGATGTACTGATATCTTTGGAAGAGTCTCCTAGAAGCCCGGCAAGAAGGATCTGGCGGTCGTAAACCGAGACCTTTGTAAGTGCCGAGCTTGAATGTGAGATTTTGGTACTAGATGGTGACATGGCGTTCCCTGGAGCAGCTATGTTAGAGATGTTTGAAAACCAGGGCACTGCGGAATGGAAATGCTTACTTGATACTGCAAGAATATTTTTTAGCTCGAACCAAGGCATCGTTATCTGCCACATCTGCCTTTCTGGAACTTGACCATCATGAATGAAGGAATTGAAGAAATCAAAGTCTAGTTGCGGCGTCGATGCTAACGGCTCGTTTAGACAAATATCCATCTCTAATGGTGGGTCACTTGGGTGCTGTGGCGTCGTAACCTGAGGTGACATTGTGTGGATGAAAGGAGAAATGGTGGTCGTGTTTGGTCCAGACATATCTATCATATTGAGAGAAACGCAACCTGGAAGTTGGAAGACGTCGTTCTCGAGTCTGATGTCCGTAGACATGTCGAAGAGATCGCTTCCAGGCGTTGGAACAGAGATAGCACTTGTGTCCAAACTAGAAGTCTCCACCCTGTCGACGCGAACGCAACCCGGAAACTGGGAAACTTCGTCCTCCAATCTGGCCAAGAGCCAACCATCGGCTGATGGCGGTGGTGTGTTATGAGCCGCCCTGTCGGTTGGTGGTGGCGTCTTAATGGACAGTCTAGGGTCAAGAACAGATGTCGCTGTTGTGACTAGATGCCGACTGTTAGCTGATAAAGGGGCATAGGACAGGAATAAATGGTGTACCTTACCATTGGTGTGTTGAAGGATCTCTGACTTGTACCGCTCTAATTGCCGGGACACTCTGCTAGGATCCACCCTCCTTCCTCGATTCCACAGCTCAGAAGCCTTGCCTTGCTGTGCCCGCTGCGAGTAAGCCTTGCTAATACCAACCCATTCGCTGAATTTCATGTTCTTATAACCCTTGTACCTGTCCTTGTATTGGCGGATGCTACATTATCTTAAGAGTAAGCGAAAATTATCAAGCCTGTCGTCTGCTTGCAAGCTCGCCTTACTGACCTAGCCTTGAACCCGAAGGTATCCTCCATATAAGCCTTCGTCTCCTCATAGCTGTGGTTCTCGTCAACGCAATGCTTGAGTATCTCTTCGTCAAAGCGTGCCCAACTGTCGGCGGCCTGGAGCGGGGCGCGTGCTGCCACGGTGGAGGTCATCGCTGCGGGATTGGGTGTGCCATGAGCCAGAAAATCCGTTGAGCTGAACTCAGGCAGACAATCGCTTTATCTGCGCCCAAGAAAATAAGGCGTCCAACATAAGTCCTGCAAAAGCACCATCCTCAGAATTTGAACCCCGAGGGTGAATCCAAAAGTGCCAGTGGGCGGAGTCCAGGCAGCGTGCTTACAGTCCGAATTCATTGGCTACAGTCAGATTGAACTTGGCTTTGGTGCAGCTCCCTACCGTACACAAGGGGTATGTGTAGTTTCATCTTCTGTCCCATTTGCCTAAGCTATGCCATGGGGTCACTACACCGACCCAGCCAGGCAAGTTTGTTAAGGTATACTTTTCCAAATTTCAGACGTTGTATTTCTGTACGGCTGCAGGCAGTAACTCCACACAAGTCGGGTGAAAGTGTATTCTCTGAAAGTCACCAAAGTACTCCATATACCTTGTTTCTTTAAACTGGCCCGCCCGCTGGCGGAATGGTTTGTTGTCATGCTGCTTCAAGTAAATTCGCACAAGGCTGCCACGGCCATCACCCAACGATGGGCGTGCAGCCATTCACGTGCACTGGGCCCGCCACGATGATAGGCGCATCAAGCTCCGATTCGCTGTTATGGGCTTACCGCTGTGGTTCTCAGATATTTGGGCGGTAGTTTTTGTGTGGATGTACGGTCATGTCCTTTACGGCAAAAAATCACAGGAACCAATGCCACCTCGCTACGCAGCAATATCCATATCTTTAGTATCAATTCTCTACACCCATTTGCTACTTAATGTTCTGTAGTCTCAACTCAAATAAGAGTTTAGATCTTTAGGTGTCGCTTTTTCTCTAGAGATCTCTCTGATTAATCCATCCAGCAGAGTCACATAATATCTCATCTGTGATTTGAAATCCAGCCGAGTTGTTTAGCGCCATGTACCCAAAACATTGCCCAGGCATCTGATTAATATTGTCCATCTCCTCATTACTCCTCCAGCATACAGCATTGCAAGTTTGATTATCTCCCGAGGTAATGGCGGCTCTGTGTCTGTCATTATAGTCTGCACATGATTTGATGCAATCGTTCAAACTCTGCCTCGGCTCGTTGACTACATCGATGCTGTTTAAGACTTTTCGAAAACCAGAAGTGCAAAATTTTCGGAACATGAGCGGCTCATCAGACCCGTAGGCCACATTGTACAGAGTCCCATTCGAGGAGGGACAGTCGCGGAGAAGAGTAGCGGTTGGGAGGACAATAGTAGCTGTAGAAACCGTACCGTCCGAGGTTGTGGGTGTTGTCGACGCAGATGACGTAGGATATAAGACGGTGTATCGAGTCGACATCCCAGGAGGTCGGCTATCTTTCGTTGTCTCGTTCAGAGAATTTCTAATATCCTTGTTCCTGTTCTGAAGCCCCCAGCTATTCCACCAGCTATTCCTGCTGAGCCAAGTATGGCAGAGACACCGAGAAGGGTCCAGAAGATCTTTGACTTCAGGCCACAAATATGCCGTTGGCCGCTTTTTGATGTCCCTAGTTTCTCATAGCCGTCTGCTTTGGGACCAGCGACATATTCAGGCGCACTAGCGGGAACGGCCTCGGGAGCATTGCCAGGAACGACTTCAGGGATACTGTCAAAGACAAGGTCAAGGGGTCTTTTAGAGACGACCTCTAGATCCGAGTACGTATATGACATTTTGCTGCTCAGTACATGCTCCTCAGGTTAGTAAACCTTCCCTATACTCTTGATAATTTGTTCGCCGACAAAAATGCGGATATGGAGCGAGGCTCAGACAGGCAGGCAAAGGAATCTTTTGGTATGTGTTTGAGGGATGCTAAGTAAGTTTGGCTGGAGCCTATTCGGAAACAGATTATTGTACAAGTCGCAAACATGAAGAGTTAGAATGACGCGATAAGATCTTACATATAAGAGGCACTTCTGCGGAAGACCAGGGGTTCGCTCCGACCCTGTGCCCAACGTACGGTCTCCATTTGCTTCAAACTTGGTATGCATACAATACCACGCATTAGCGCCTACAATGATAACATATGGGGAGCTGATAATGCCTGTCATTCAAACTAGTAAATTGCTTAAATTATCTATGACTTTGATTGGTGGTGCTGGAGATGTTGGTAGGACGAAAAGGACGTTTGTAACCAGATGCAGTCTGACTGGCGATATAAATATCACTGTGATACTGCGTGTTGGGGGCGTTGGTTGCATTGCAGAACCAACAACGAGAGGGTCATGCTGGCATTGGTCAAGTAAGGCCCAGCCGCATATGTGGCAGGGGCATCAACTGTTTCACTCCTGCATGCCACGGCGCCTGGTTGTGTAGCTCGACCAACAACATACCAGGGCTTCACTCGCTCTCCGTCTGTCCAGAATTGTGTGCATTTGGTTTACATTGACGAGGCAATATGCCTGAGCTAGGACAATTATCTTAATACACATGAACCCAGCTTCCCATTCAAATATCGAAAACTCCGAATTTCTTGAAAAACTCATCAATAATACCCACGGCCTCCTCCTCCTTGCCCTCCAGCGCGAAATGCCCAGCTTCCAAGAAGCGCACCTCCAACTTGTTCACATCTCGTCTGAAAGCCTCGGCTCCAGGTGCCACGAAGATCTCGTCATTTCTACCCCACATGGCCAGTACCGGCACGTCTGAGTCGCGAAAGTACTGCTGAAACTTGGGGTAAAATTCAAGATTGGTGCGATAGTCGTATAGAAGGTCGAGCTGGACATCATTGCTGCCTGGGCGGTCCAAAAGAGCCTGGTCGAGCCAATATGCCTCGGGCTGGATTTTCTCTGGCGCTGAGGAACCATTCTCGTACTGCCATTTAGTGGCCCAGAGCTCGAGTAATGGACGAAGCTTCTCGCGATCTTCAGCTGCGCCAGATTCCCAATACCGACGAATATCTGCCCAGAATTTGGCCCCAAAGCCCTCCTCGTAGGCGTTGCCGTTCTGGCTTACTATGGCCTTTATCCTCTCTGGTTGACGGAGTGCAAGACGCAAACCGGTTGGTGCACCATAGTCAAAGATGTAGACGGCAAATTCCTTGAGTTCAAGCGCATCCACAAACCCCTCAATGGTAGAGGCCAGGTTCGCAAATGAATGCACATAGTCAGTGGGTACCGTGGTGAAGCCGTATCCGGGCAGATCTGGTGCAATCACACGGTAGCCCCGGGTAGCGAGCAATGGCATCACATTGCGGAATTGGTGTGATGATGAGGAAATCCATGAAGAAGCAGGATAGTCGGCGCGGAAGCATCTACTGGACCGTTTTGGCGATAGAAGATGTTGGTGCCAGCAACGTCCACACGCGAAACGCTAGTCTTTGCAGCGGCCATTGTGTCTTGTGCTGGTTGGCGATATGAGTTTAAGGGTATGTAAGTAAGGTTTGTGCGAGTGAGAGCTGATGTATTTGGGCTTGAGAGAGAATGTTGCAGTTGTTTTCTGATGGGATAGTTATTCGCAGTTTGAGAGCAACTGTCCTGCCATTTATACTACTCTTCCTATATACACAATATATGAAATGACCTATACCAGAGTATTCCAAAAATAAAAAGAGTTGCATGATGACAAGTCAATTTGAAAGCTCATTACTAAGGTCAGAAGCCTGCCACAGTTATGCGATTGTGGAACTGAGCCAAGGTTGTCATGGTGGAACCAAGCTGGATGAACGAAGGCTGATTGGGTTAAGCTGTTTAATTGATTCCAACACCTACCTGACTGTTTAGCGGCTGAGAGATCTAGCCTTCCTTAAATGGAAACTCGATTTCACACATGATTACTCACACAGTTAAGACTATCGTTCAGATTTCTACTATTCTCGCTATTAGTCAGGTAGAATGAGCATCTGACGAATATAGTCGAACGTGATAAGTGGAACAGTATTCGCAATGATTTGCGCAACGGTTACATGGGCCTATTACCAGCGGCTTCCGAAGCCCTGTGGAAACACCATCAGCGCTCGCCGAAGAAGGCGGCCTTTTGCGCAACACACCCCGCTTCGTCAAGGGCCATGGGCATATGCACTATAAGCACGCATAAGGCCGGTCCACTAGCACGCCATCTCCTCTGACAGCGATCACATCCCGTGCAACTAGCTCTTGCGTCGCAAGCACAACCAGCCTCACATGCTCGAAGATATGGACATCTAGGAAACGTCAACAATCTATGCAGTCTGGGTCGATACAATAATGCCCCCACCCGCAGCTGCTCCAACCGTTGCTGCGAGTGCTTACAGCTCTGTAACAACGGACCTCCATTGTTCATCTGTTGAACGCGATATGGGAGAATGTGACACAATGACTGCACGCATGAATTAGAATCCAACGCCAATCTGGTCCCGTTGGCAATCGTAAGGCTCTTTGGAAAGATTGTTTTAGGTCTAGCGTTGTGTTGTATTACCAGTTTGTATTTATGACTTTGCGATTTCCACGATGCCTCTAGATCCGATAAGGATTTCCTTCAGCTACGTTGCTCGTTTGCAAATTCAGCTTCACGTAAGACAAGCCATGAAAGATCAAAGCGAGAGGAGTAGTCTTGTGAATGCTTGCTCATTGCCTTGTTCCTCCCTCCAGGACTATCAGACTTTGTTCCTGAGATGCTCAATAATCGCCCGCGGGACCTTCTCTCGCATGGCACCCAAGGGAAAATGCGCACATCTTGATATCCGGGGACAATTGGCCTTGATGTTTCCTTCGTTTCCATGCTTCCTCGATCGTCCACATTGAGGCACCAAAGTAGCATTTTTGTATTCCAAGGGGCAATGCGTAATTCACTCACCAGAACGTTGGATCTTAGCTCCCTAACCTTCCGTTCGACTTCATCTTTGCCTGAGACACACATACAAGTTCATATGAGAGACCGGGACACGGCTGATGCAAAGATGCGCAATTCCTAATAGTCAATAGTACAGTGGTCTTTCAGATCTTTTACCAATTGACCAACCACCGCTTCGTCCGCTCCGGGGCGTTGTCTCCGGTCGTTAGCCATTGGGGGCCTGTGAGTGTAGTAGAAGGCAATGTTGGGATCTTGGTTGGAGAGCAAAATCCAAGCCCGCCGTTATCGCTTTTAAGCCTCGGAATTAACGTAGACCTAAGCCAGCGTGTCTGTAAAGCCGTTAAAAAATCGTTGAGAAATGGGGATACCAGGAAATTTGTCCGACTTGCCGAGAAGGCCTAATACGTTATGTGACTAGCCACAGGCGTATCCACAACATTATCGCATTGTAATGACAGCATCAAAAGTGTCAGCTGGCCGATTTGTATAGAGGTCGCTCTGGAGTCGGAGATATTGAACACAGGTGGTGGGCCACCCAAGCAGATTGTCGCTTGTTACTGGATACTTAAAGCTCCAGCACCGGGCTTGTTCACTCAAACATGGTACCAGAATATATAAATTTGTAGCTCCGGTAGATCCAACCGCATCTCCGCCCTAGATTTTTAGTCTGCTTGTTTTGAGACACTTACTCTCCACTTTCAAGATTCGGCTGTTTGAGAAGAAATCTTTGGCTTTATTTCCCTTTTTTCCCTTTCCGAGTCTCATTTTAGTATGACGAATCGCCGAATACGGTCATCATAGCCATTCATGATGGGTTGATAGGGGACTACAAACTCCGAATACCTCCACATTATCATCATTGGGGCGAGTAATACAGTAACCTCACCCAGAGCCATGCATCGTGATTGAAATGCGTATTCACATAGATGTTGGGCATGGAAGGTCCTACAAATAGCTCTCGCCAAGAGAGGCCTCGCTGAAATACAAACTCTATGAAAACGTCCCCAGATCTTGGGTCATTTTCCAACCGGATTATAGGTTGAAGCAACTATTATCATAATGACAATCAGCCCTCACAGGCTTAGAAAACATGAAAATTAATAGTGAACAATCATCTCTCCAGTCAATGAGAAGTTTGAGTCATGACGACAACAATTATTATTGCCTAGGGCAGACAGGGAAATAGTCCTTGGTGGAACCGGGAACTAGTGGATTTCATTCATTGGGTGCTTGCCCTGATACAGTAGAAATGTCCGCCATCATACTTTGATTAGGCAGTTGGGCGGGGTTCAATTTCGGTTCATTCAAGTGCCTTTCATTCCGAATGACGCGCCACCGAACAATCTGTGACGCTTTCGATAATTCAACTACATATAGGCCTTTAGTGAGAAAACAAATCACGCATCGTCAAAGCCATCTGCTCATTTCACCTTAATAGCTCATTCAACAGAAGAAGAGCCTAACCAAATCAAAATGGATTCCAAGAATCTCAGCTTCAAGTGTGCGCTGATAACAGGCGGAGGAGGAGGGATCGGCAGGGCATTGGCGACATATCTTATTTCCAAGGGAAAGAAAGTTATCATAGCAGGACGCACTGAATCTAACCTCAAGGTAGCAGCCGAAGAAATCGGGGCCGTGGCTTACTACGTATTCGATCAGGGCTCCATTTCCTCAATTCCTGAGTTTGTCAATCGCGTCGTTTCTGAACACCCAGACCTGGACTGCGTAATCAACAATGCGGCCATTCAAGAACCTTTGAAGGTCCAGGACGATGCGATCGATTTCCTTCAGAAAGCAGATCGAGAAATCGATATCAACATTCGTGGGCCCATGCACCTCACTCTACACTTGATTCCACACTTCAAGACGAAACCAGCTGCCTTGATTGTTAATATCACAAGTGGGCTGGGCTTCGTTCCGGTAGTTCCTTTATGCCCTGGGTATAACGCGAGCAAGGCTTGGATGCGCTCCTGGTCAATCAATCTCAGGACGCAACTGCGGGACACAAACGTGCGCGTGGTAGAAATAGCACCACCCATGGTTGAAACAAACCTGCATCGCCATCACGACGATCCAGATAACAACAAAAACACAAGAACCCTATGAGTTTGTCGATTGACGAATTTATGAAGGAGGTGTCTGAGAAGCTGGAGCGTGATGACGAAACTGTCGCCGCCGGAACCGCCGCTCAACACTCTGAGAAGTGGTGGAATGCATTCGGTCCGTTGTACGAAGGGGCTGAAAAGCGGTACGCTGGGTCTTCTTGAACGGGTTTTTTCTTGTATATTGAGAAGATATTAGACTTTTTGTGTCGTACGCTGCGATACAAAACTTTCCCAGGACCGATATGATAAGTGTATAAATTCGCGGGCTTTGCAGAATCTCGGCATTTTAAGATGTGAGCGGAGAGACGCCATCAGAAAGCAAAAATCAAAAGGATGGAGAAGATTTTTATATCAACTAGAAGTAATCTGCGTTCCAATGTGCAATGTATCCTTCAACTCTAGCCCCATCACGACTTTGTACCCAGTATGCATTCCATAGACTGCTCCCATCGGGAACTACGAAGCATTGGGATTATTCTAATCTCAAATGTTCCGCTCAAACTTGAGGGAGGTACTAACTTGTGCTAATTCTCCGGTAGCGAACTCAGAACATGTAAGACAATGTTGCTACTCCGTATGGTATGCTTCATTCATTCTACGCATCATTTCTGCCCCAGTTATCCTTCGGTGGACTTTACTGATAGAAGCAGCTGTATGATGGCAAGCATGCATATCAATACCTAGTGAGAGGGGTTGATTCCACTCATGCTAGGCCGCCCTAGCCATCAGAAAGTACTTACCTGGTTCATGGCCTTAAGAATTCACTCGAGCAGTTCGGTAGAACCAGCTTGCTCACACGACCTTCATAATGGGAGTGCATCACTATTGAGCAATTTTGCTCCCATTGCGCTGATAGAATTAAAATGGGTTTATGATTAGAAATGAACTATTTTAAATACACTGATGATACCAGTCATTTTGCTTCACGCACTTTCCTTCAGCGCAGGTAGTTGAGCCCTTGTAGTTTAATCCGCCGCATTGACTCCATAGAGCCACAGATCCAGTGGTGGCGCTTGGCTTCGGCTTCTCAGCCGGGACTTGAGTTGTTGATGGGGCCTCAGCTACCGGGTCTTTTGTAACGGGCTTGTTTTCGACGGGTTTTGTGACTTCTGTGTCCTCGGGCGCAGGAGTGCTTACTTCTGTCTTCTCGCCGGTAGTGTCAATCTTGCCAGCACCTGCATTCTTGGGGACATCCGTTTTGGCTTGGGACGCGGGGACTGCACTGGCAATTTGCAAACCAGAGTAGTCAGAGAAGAAAGAAGTGTCATCGTATGAGAAGTCCCCGTTGGATTTATCAAGCTCATTCACAACACAAGCGCGGCCAAGCGCAAGCTCGCAATCGGTGTTAGAACCTTCGTTAGGGAGGTGAAAAGACGGCCGTTGTAGTCAGCGACCATTGACTTAACGTTAATGAATACGTTCCCTCGTAAATTCCACGGGCACCCTTATCACCTCCCTCCAGTGCGTGTCCGTTGTTATCTTCCCACACATTGTTAACAGCGTGAAGGAGAGTGCCACCACTAAGGGCTGGGCTTCGTCCAGCAGTACGCGAGATGTAATTTCCCTTCATGGTGATTTGGTCGTCAGTGCCAACCATCTCAAAGGTCCAGTAATGATAGCCATCTCCACAGCCAGTTGAGAAAGGAGAGTTTCCGTCAATGAAGTTGTTGGAAAGTGTGATCCGTGTGCTAGGTTCATAACCGAAGACATAATGCTGGCGTCCAGGCCGGGCAGTCTTGGCAAGTTAGCATCTCTTGACTCACAGGTGTTATTGCAAAACATTAAACTCACAGTAACATGGTCAACCCAAATCAGGTCAGAGCCAGAGAATGAGATTGCATCACCGCCCCAAACGAATTCGGGGTTAAGGTCGGTAACCTGGATGTTTTGAACGATGATATTGGACACTCCTTTGGTGAACCGCAGGCCCTTGCCTTTGATGATGCCTTTGTCGCCGACACCAAGAATGGTCTTGTCCGAAGCCACGTCGATTGGGGTTCGTGGAGCCTTGAACCAGGTGCCTTTGATGGCAGGGAGCTCCGCAGTCATCCTGAATGATCTTTTGGCAAGCACTGCCTGTTCCCCAAGACTGGCAGGCCGTGCCGGTCTCTGTACCCTCCGATTCGGTGAAGTCGAATTCTTTGGAAAGAACGATAACGCGTGGGGATGAGTCGGTAAGCATGGTTGTTAATTCATCGATGTCCTTAGGAAATTCAGGTGTAGCATTGCCGCCTCCTGTAACACCAGCCGCGAAGCCCTCGGCCTTGCCAACCACAGCCTGTGAAGTGCCCAGTCGCACTAGACTAGCTAGGGCGACGACGAATGTACTCGATCTCATGGTGTTTGAGGTGGAGGTTAAAGCTTTGATCAAGAAAGAGAGGAAAGGAGTTAAAATGCCCTGGGGATAACAAGAAACGAATGGAAGGGGCAATAAAATACAAGCAAGATCAACTTGACGCGCCGCGATTTGCAACAACTGGCCGGTAGTGACTGTGAAGAGAAGGGTGAAGATCGTGTCTTAACTAGGGAAGATAGGAGCGTTGCTTCCTACTTAGGAAGTCCATTGTCAAAGACTGGAGTATTGGATTAGATTAAACATTCAAGGCCAAGGAGCTTCATGCGGCCAACTGGTGGGGAAGAAGTGCTTCAGGTTATGCACGACAAGGGTGTTCCTGATTGCTTTCAGCATTTTCCTCCGTCGATTAGTTCAGATCAGCAGCCGCCATGCCCGGCGGAAAGGCTCCACAGCTGTCAAAGTCCGCTTAATCCAGCCAGCTAACCTCAAATCGTCCATGACACCCGTGGTCACGGATTCCAACCCGCGGATCTTAGCGTCGGGCAGTTGTTGGAATCCGAGATGCGCGTACGGAGTATTTTATGGACGCAAAGATAGGCCGGGCAAGGTAACTGGAAGGAATGTGGTGTGCCAGAAGAGTTAGCTACCCTGTACCAATGAGCTGTCAGCCAATGTGATGGTTATGATCACAACATAGCCAATTCATGGGCCGCGATGATCTAATTGATACATTGATGAGCTGAGAAGAAAATTCCCGCGCCTGTTATACGCCTAAATCTTTGCAATTGGGACATTGTATAAGAGTTGGGGTTTTCATTGTTACTCCCTTAAACGAACTAGTCAAAGTGAACTCGCTGTTGGAATGATCCACTAGCGACTGACTCAATGAAGTCAGATAGTGGACGTCGGCAACTCTTAACAAATAGACTTGGCCAGGTCATTAAGTAAAGTGCCCAGTGAGGTTGACCTAAGCAGAGCACGAATACATTATGGCATCTCAAATCAGAGTCTATTGGATGAACCGTCGAACAGTCAGAGAATTCAACCCTGCATAAACTCAAGAAGCCAAGACTGGTGAATACATCGTAAACATGGCGCCGCCAGCGCTAAAATGACAAGGGCATTGTCATCTTGAGCCACACAGCACGTTACGTGAAACATCACATCTGATCCACCTACATCTAAAGATCAGACCGACACAGAAGAAATTCGTAGGGGGTAGAGGATCGTGGCCATGTGCTCGGGTTATGATACCCCGAACCTCCCGAGCCTTCCGAGAGCTGGGCCAGAGGACAGGGGCATGAAACATCAGCCCGCTATACCGTTGGTGGATTCCTGGCCCTTGAATGTTTGACATAAGCAGCTGACTAGGCAAAGAAACACTCCTCGAAATGCATTAAAGGTCATAAACTTGACGAAATCACGCCAGTTAGGGTGCAATGCATGTCCAATAATGTTTACACAAGACAAATGCCAATGACCCTAGAATCCCTGGCTTCGTGCTCGCTAGTATGTAGCGAAATAGCAAATTTAAATAAATACATCCAGCGCCCAGTGAATGCATCATGAAGTCTTCAGGCTTCTCACAGCTCTGCGAGCCTGGTGCCATCCTTTCGTTCCTTCGTTTGCTCACTTGTCTTCATTGGCAAATACGTTCTCTACCCAACCACCCACACTCATTGTACCGTCTGAGCTAGGCTCGACAATTGACATTCTTTTTCCTGGCGAAACAATAGATTGCCGCCATGTCGCGACGATTTCTTTCATTGGTTCTCAACTTCTCGTTGGCCGTAGCCCAATTGAGCTCATCCTCCCTAGACAACCATGTTGACTCCATGACACTGGCTCATTCTTTCAACCCAGTCAAGGAAGCTTACTGGACGGGATACCCTCACCATCGCCGAACCCCTTCGCCGTTTCTCCGGACGGCAAGTCCGCTTATCTAGCATACCTCGACGAGTCGGGTACCGATGTTCACATTCAAGGACTAAACCCAAGCACGTTCGCCGCCGTTGGAGACCCAGTCACTGTGAAAGGTGGCAAAGAAGCAGGCGGTCTCACTGCTCACAACGACGGATTCGCTTTGCTTACCAACGAACCGATTGCCGGCGAAGCTGATGGACAACCTATTGCTGTACTTTATCGATACGTCGATGGAAAGCAAACCTGGAAGACTTTTCTCGGAGGACCTGGCATAGACTCCGATTCCTCTTTGGCCTCCCTGACATCAACGGCGATCTCGTCTTTTCCGAAAAGGCTGGTTACTATGCTGCCTACATTGTTGTTACGGCATACAAGGGCGCGGCATCTGGCCACTTTGGTGACGCGATACGCTACATTACTCCAGATGGCAAGCTCGAGAATATCAGCGGTGCTTCTTCGTCCTGGGGATGTTCCCACAACACTGGAATTGCCTTTGAGGCTGCCGATGCTCCTCCATTCGCTTCTGTTTGTGCCGAAGATCAAGGTGCTATTTGGTACAATTCGATGACTCGCGGCATGTCGAACGACGGTGTTAAGGTTTCGAACGAGAAGGTTATCAATGGTGCCAGCAACGAGCCCCTGGGTGGAATGAGTGGCTCATACAGCTCCCTCGCTCGTTTCATTGGCGAAGATTCTTACGTTCTTGCTTGGGTCTCTCGTGGTGCTGTCGACCTCACCGCTAATGACTGGATGGGTCAGGGCTACACCAAGGCTGAGAATCGCACCAACAACCGTAACGTAGCTATTGCTATGTTCTCTGATAAAGCCACTCTAGTCGGCAAGCAGGCCTCTTCCGAAGTCGGTGCTGCTGATGGTGATAGCCAGATCAACTGGGTTACCGATGGTTCAAATGACTGTTCTAACGCTCACGCTGCCGCATTCGACGGTTCCAAGGCTCTCATCACTTGGGAGGAGATAAGCAACCCCAGTGCCCATTTGAGGCGATGGGATGCGCTGGTGCTTTTGCAGGTACGAAGTTCCAAATGGTTGGAAGTGATGGCAAGAAGATTGGCGAGCCTGTTGTCTCGACCGATACGTATGTTGCGGGAGACATGGTCACTATGAGCGATGGCCGTATCTGCTGGCCGTATGTCAACATGGACTGGAAGCTTGATGGACCTAGCAATGCGGCTGCTGTTACGAAAATGTCATTCGCTTGTATTAGCTCCGGCACTGGCAACAGCGGGAGTGCACCTGCGCCTGCATCTACTAGCCAGCCAGCCCCGACCGCTTCTGCTCAGTCAACCGAGGCCAGCGGCACTGAGACCAAGGCTGCCGAGACTGGGGCTGAGGTCGCCACAAGCTCGGCTCCAGCTAGTAGCGTTAGTAGTGTCGCTTCTTCCGGTTCTTCCACAGAGGATGCTGTGAAGCCCACTGCTATCTCAACCAAGAGCTCTGCCTACTCTTCTGTGGCATCTCGCACTGCTTCCCAGGCTATCTCTGTCGTCACCGAACCAGTAAGGCCGACAAAGCCTTCCATCTCCGATAGCCAATCTCGAGACACCAGCACGAAAAGCCGCAAGCCCCGTCCTACCAAACAACCCCAGCACCCTGGATCCCCAGGGCGTCCTGGTCCACCAAACCGTCCCCACGAGTCTGAATGTCCCCGAAAGACCTGCAAGACCGTCACCGAATGGGAGACTGTTTACGTGACTGCTACTGCGGCCTGAAGATACTTCTGCCAAGTTGCAGAACGCAAATTCACTTGATTGCTGCAAGCCATGGGATGGCTAACCACCCTTTCTTGGGGTTGATATTCATGTATATAACCACTTCCTCAAACACTTATCCTCAATGAATGAAAACTGAAATTTGGTTGCTTGACGAAATGAATGGTATCTAGGAGTTTTGGAAAAGATGAATAGCCGCTGCTTGCTGTAATAATATGCTTGTACCGCCCGATGACGAGAAATTGCGAGACAACTGTAGAGATGGTTAAGAAAAAATTGTAGATCTGCCTTTAAAAGCGGCTGGAAACAATTAACACGCATCAGTAGGCTTTGCAAACTGCAGCATTATTCGAGTCAATCGAATAGCCACTCGATCGAAAAGACAAGGGACTATTGGAATGGTCTCGAGCCTATAGGGGCAATGGAGGGGTGCTTGAGTGAATACCACGGTTGCTGTCAATTCTCGAGGGGTAGCAGAAAGAGTGGATTCAAGTCTTGGTCAACGTGCGCATGTAAAATACGGAACGATGCTTGGATTGTTGGGAACCGTGCGATGTCGCTATGTGATTGGAGACAAGACCATGAAATCTGTCATGGGCCATTCCAACGGGGACTTCAAGCTAAAGCAGAAACCTCGGTACCCATGCTCAGAACTTCGGGACCGAGATCCCCCTCAGCTTGACATAACGGGTGCTGTTCTGCCTTGGCCCATAGTCTAAATCTTTACAGGCATGGTGGCTGCACTAATAGCATTCGAGTACACTGGAGGATCTTTAACGATGATTCTATGCACAAGCTCCTCTTTTAGCCGGCAGGAAGCGTGGCTGCATGCATGACTTAGTCCGAGATTTGGAGAGTTGCGGATGACCTATGATGTGTATGAGGGCAATACTAGGCACGGCATGACAGGGTACACACTACAGAGGCATTACAAAGCGGGCTGGGTGGATACAACGCACCCTTTCATCCAATGATACCCTATAAACCATGTAGCACGGCGAATTAACCGCTTATCTAAGCGGCCAAGAGCTCGTCAAACGTGCTGTAACACTTCTGTGGCTTACAGTAGCAGGATTCGTGCAACATCGCAATTCGGTTGCCAAACTGGTATATATAGAGGAAGTGATTCTCGTTTTCTCACAGCATCCAAAATATTTCGAAGCAGGATCCTCCAATTTTACTTCCCTTTTTCACACTATACAAATTGAAGAATCTTGTTCCAAACAGTCTTTTCCAGTGGTGTAACTAGTGCACCATGACTACACCAACAGAACTACTTGATACTGTAGCTGAAGACAGCAGCTACAAGTTCCCTGATGGCCCCTATCCAAGGCCATTCGAAGTCAAACTCCTCCAACCTTTTGTCGATATGACGCTTAGAAAAGTTCGAGACTACAGGCCGACCTTTGGGCTCTCCACTACTTGGGCACTTGAAGGTCCACCGCACCAAGATATCAATCGCATAGCCAAGATATGGGGTTCCGATTATGACTGGAGATCTGTGGAGAGTCAAATAAATGACGAATTTAAGCACTATGCCACTGTGGTACCGGGTAGTGGCAACTATAACTTGCCAATCCCACTGCATTTTGTGCACCATGTCTCAAAGAACGAAGATGCGATTCCCTTCTGCTACTTCATGGCTGGCCATCATCTTTCCTGGAATGGTCCAAAGTCATCAAACCACTCTCTGAACACGCAAACCGGTCATTTCACGTCGTTGCGCCGGATCTACCAGGGTTTGGTTTCAGCCCGGCGCCTAAGCAGCCTGGGATGGGACCGCGTGAAATGGGGAGGGCGTTTGACTTAATGATGAAACAATTAGGCTACGATAAGTACGGAATTGCCACCACAGATCTGGGATGGACGGTTGGCATGTGGATGGTGCATGACGTTCAGGACAGCATCATCGGCCACATGTGCGATTTCTTCATGGTTCCACCAAATGAGGATGACCAAGCCCGCATGCAAGCGGGAACCCTGACCACCGAAGAATCAGATTACATGTCGGGCATGAACACATGGTTTTCATCGCATTCGGCATATTCGACGGCCCATTCCCAAAAGCCACTGGCTCTATCAATAGCCTTGGGAGACAGTCCTGTCGGATTACTTGGATGGTGCTGGGATCTTATTCACACCGTCAGCGATGGCTACCCTTATAGCGAAAAGGAGCTGATTACTGACACGATGATGCTATGGATTCCTGGACCTTACTCCAACATCCGATCGTACTTGGAATTCTACAAGGTTCGCTAAGCCGACCCTTTATCCGGAGATCTAATAGAACCAGAACTGACATGTCAGCAGCCTGAACACATGAATTTCTTACGGTCTAACGTGCCAACGGGCATATCACAGTGGGGTTTGGGCAGATTGCCTTTCCCAAATCTTGCCAAGTTTCCGTTTGTTGTAAGTTGACTTGACCATTTGTTGCCGTTAGAATTGCGTAGGCTAATACGGCTTTAGCCAACTGAATGGCTCAAGCGAATAGTCAACTTGTCTTTTTCACTAGACACGAGGGTGGAGGTCATTTTCCAGCTATATCTGAGCCAGACCTGTGGGTTCAGGATGTGCAGTCATTTTTCTATCGTTCAACGTCGGGCTAGGCTTTGGGCATGTAAGGATTGTCGATTGGTGACGAGGTGTCTAGAAAACCTCTTGAGACCCTAAAGAATGAACGGGAGAGATTAATTTAGACAAATGCGTAGCAAAAGGACAACGCCAATAATAAACTGAAGAAGACATATTTTCTTAATGCAATATAGTAGGTAGGGGTTCCTCAACCCCAAAAACTCCTGTAACGTTACGATTATCAATATCCAATCCAACTGTACCACTAAGCCAAACTCTTTAGGATGAACCCTGTAAGTTTGTAAATGATGTCAGCACTGTAGTGCGAGCCCTGTCACTAGAATGGATAAAGTTAATTTCGCTAACGGCATCTATTTGTCACCTGATTAACTCCACAAATCCGCTTGGTGGTGACGACGGGTACATGGGCTAGGTTGCTGTTCAGCTGACTACTCACCAAAGACTTGACGATATCCTCAAAATGCCAAGAAAGAGAGCGTGCGACTCTTGCCACAAGAAAAAGGTACAAATGCCGGGTGACCGATAGTAAGACGTATTTGATGCTGATATCGCGAAAGGTCCACTGTGATGGAGGCACGCCTCGTTGCGAATGGTGCGTACACCGCGGCCTTGCCTGTTCTTATGGACGCGATGCTGTTAGGAAGCAGGAACAGATGAGGTAAGTCGCAGTTTTCGTTTGTTTCAGAATCAAAACTCATCTCGATCATAGGGACAAGCGGCCAAGGAACTTGCAGGAGTACAATGAGCAGACAATCATTCGTTTGGAAGCTTTGCTCGGTAGTGAAACTGGCCTTTCAAATAGAATATATCTGGAATCTTGCAACGACGAGACGGTAGGTAAGGATGCAAAGCCCACTGCTGGCAGAAATCCAGTGGATTCGGTCGAAATGCTCTCTACAATCCCACGACAAGGGCTATTCTATTCTACTGCAATGCACTTCGCAGGATTCGATTTAGGAGATGAGACAGCTCAAATTGGGATCCCGACATTTTGCAAGGACGGACTGCGATGGATTCAAGACAAGACTGGCGCGTCTAATCTTTTCGAAGACGTATGCCAAGCGAGAGGGCTGCACTATCAAAAGCTCCAACCAGCATTAAATAACCCCAACAATGTCATGTCAATGCCATCAAAGGCTGTTGCGGATCTTTGCTTACAAGTATTCAGCACGTCTGACTTACGCAGGGTTTTCCCACTTGTCAACATCAATGCTTTCAAAGGAACAATCTCTGAGGCATACGACTTTGGAAAACGCTCGGTTTCCCTACGCGCTCAAGCTTGTGTTCAAGCTTTTGCCGCAGTTCTGGCCTTACTCGAGCCAGAAAGGATATCCATCAGTACCTCTGAGGCAGAAATCTACAGTTGCGCAGCAGAAGGCTCACTGGTCGAAGTCCTCGCTCAGCCCAGTATAGAGGGCTTACAAGCTTCCCTAATGCTTGTATGTCACCGATCTAAGATCTCAATCGATAGTTATGTGTCAAAGCTTACACGATGCAGTGTATGTATCATGATTTCACAGGAACAATACGATCGGCAGTGCTTAGCCTGGCAATGGCCGTGCAATGTGTTTACAGCCTTAGGGGCCATGTAGCCCAGCTAGGTGCTTCGCGTTCCGATGCCTCGAACCACCTTAGGGATCTATTCTGGCTCTGCTACTTTTTTGATAAGCACATCTCGTTACGTAGCGGCCGCCCGCCATTGTTAAATGACAACGAGTGCAGTCTTTCGCTAGATGATTACCCTGGAATAGCAGCCATCCATGACGATAGATCTCCTTTCTTCCCAAGCGATCTTGGGTTGACCATTTTGAAACATGAGGTTTCCTCAACACTTTACTCAAGATCAGCATTGGAAAAGTCTGACACCGAACGTCTCCGAGATATTCGTATTTTGGATGATCGGCTCGAAGCATGGCGCCTGTCAGTGCCATCATTTGCCCGACCACGGTTGTCCATTGTGGAATTCGGCAATGGATCAGAAGCCTTAGAGAATAAATTCGGGACCTGGCTTATCTTTATACATTTAGAGTATCTCTATTTAATATCCGCTATCCATCGGGCTTGCTTCCGTTGTACTATATCGTCTCCCGGCACAGCCGGAACTATGGCATTGAGCTCTAGTTTAGCACTCTCTGTCCATGCAAGTCGAGCTACGTTGGTTTACCTTACGGTAGCTTCTACGCGCGTGCACGGAGAAATCTTTGGTAAGTCGAAAAGGCCGTGGTAGCAAGATTGGCTTTGCACCGGACTAAAGCTGACTTCGTTAAGGCTCGTTCTATTTTATCCTGTTTGGGCAACAGTCACGATCTTCTCATACGTACTACAAGCACCTGACAGTCATTCCTCTCTGGCCGATATTGCTTTAATGCAGACGGTGCCACAACTCCTCAGAAACATACGCAAGAGAGCTCCTACTCCTGAAGAGGCCTGCCATCTGGATTTACTTGATCTTTTGTCGCGGAACTAGTTCGGTTGGCTCGGTGTGCCGTTGAGAAGGCTTGTGGTCCCAGCAAGTTGGTGCAGACTTAGATGGGCAATTGTGATTTAGAATGACACCTCTAAGCTTTTAGAACGATGAAAGACACATGAGACTGCGCATCTTTGATACTGAATTTGATCTGAGAATGCTTGTGGATTGAGTATCTGTAGCACAGGTATCATTCACAAGTCCTTAGAAACTGGGGAGCTGTTGATCGCCTACTTCGTTTGTGCCTGATATATCTGTTACAAAGATGGTAAACCCTTGGGCGAATGACGAGCTATGGGCGTATAGAACGGTAATCTTGAAGATATGACCACAAATTTGCCTATAAGCCCCTGGTAAGTTTTCTAGATATTGGACTCTCGATTGATCATGCAATATCAACTAAAGCTAAGCCAATATAAGTTTCATCTAATTGCACGTATCCAAGGTTCTTACGACTAGGAGAAAATCCGAGAGAAAATCTATTTCCTGGGTACACATTGTGAACCAAAAGTTTGTGTTGGTGGTATTTTGTACTTGTCTTTACAAGTGACATCTACTGACATGACCCAGGTATATTGATGACTTGGTCATCCTGGTACAAGAGCTGAGATCTCCCATAATGCCCAAACACTTATAAGGCATAGTAGTGGTAAAATAGCTATGTTTGAAGGATATTATATTTAAGAACGAATATGCTGGAATGAAACTGATGCAGGGCGAATATCACTTTAGCATAGTTTAGGAACTAATGTTGAGGTTACGAACAATAATCTGATCAGCATAAGCGTCCATCAGCGTCGTTTGTGGAAAGGTGGCATTTTAATTTATTCAACGACTTAGGTGCTCGACGTGCGTAAAAGGGACCAGAAACAGTTAGTGATACCATCTATATACTTTGAAGGATACCTGATATAAAGCATTTTGGCACAGACTCTCAAAGCTGAATGGTTTCGTCTTAACATTCACATATCACATAGGCACATAACTGTGCAACTCAAACCTTCGATCAGATATCCTTGGCTACAAACTAGACCCAATTTTAGCCGAAGATCGCCTGCAATGCTTACCACGATTACGATTTATAACGACACATCAATTGCTCCTATAGGACGTCTTGACGTCAGCTTCATTAAAAATATCTTCCTCCACCATGGTCGCAAATGCCGATGCACGAACCGCGATGACCCACATACGACAAATGCGCCGTTTCTCCTTTCGATGCAGTGAGTGATGGGTAAAACATCGGTGGTTGAGTAGGTGAATATGCGCATCGTGCTCGATGTTATTGTAGGCTTGATAATCTCACTGGCTATAATGAGGTTCAAGACACTGCCAATGATAGGCGTTATTTGAGACGGCAGTTAAATGCCGAATCAGTTTACCCACTGTCAGGTATGGATAAAATTTAGGCTGAATAATTTCTAGGTGGGAACAACGATCTTCACCTTTTGAGGAGTTGGGTTTTCGGTGTCCAAGGTTCCGCTTGTATGGTTGGACGCAGTGTATAGGGCAATGATCGACCGTAGTGTTACAGGATTAGATGAATCTACGGAATTTAGGATCGAAGAATGACACATGGGGTAGCCGTCTTTAGTTGTACAATGTATATTGCCCAGGCGGCAAAAACCAACCAAGAATCAGGTGCACTGAGTTATCAACCTTTGGGTAAATACCCACCATGTAAGTGGAAACAACACTCGATGCTAATATAAAAGGCCCCGATCAGCATCACTTTTTGAAACTTCTTGCTGATCACCAACCAGTCTTTCGTCTTTTGTAACAAGTCCCCTGCTCTTTACCAAAACAAGAGAACCATCACGATGCTCTTCTCCACTATCATCGCGACTGCCGCGCTCCTTACCGGGGTCTCTGCTGGACCCATCGAGCTTCGCCAGAACGGTGTCACTCCAAACCAGGAGGGTTACCACAACGGCTATTTCTTCTCGTGGTGGTCTGATGGTGCATCGCCTGTAACCTACACGAATGGAAATGGGGGTTCTTACAGTGTTACCTGGCAACGCGGAGGTAACCTTGTTGGCGGAAAAGGCTGGAACCCCGGCACTCGGCGGTGAGTGATGACGAAGATCATGACACATGCTTCCTGACTAATGCAACACCAATAGGTCAATCTCTTACACTGCTGATTGGAGACCTGTGAACAATGGCAACAGTGTAAGTAATTGGACATGTACAGAAATGTAAGAGAGCTCCGGTGACTGATCAGAAACCAGTATCTCGCCATCTATGGTTGGACTCGTAACCCTCTCGTTGAATACTACGTCCTAGAGGCATTTGGTGAATATAACCCGGTAAGTGGAGCCCTCTAATTAATAGAAGACTTTCTGATAGTCCTGTAGGCATCTGGGGCCCAGAAGCGTGGAGAGGTTAACCTCGGTGGAGCAACCTATGATATCCTGCAGAGTACCCGCTACAATGCCCCATCGATTGACGGTACCTCGACCTTCAACCAGTACTGGGCCGTTCGAAAGAACCACCGCACCTCTGGCACTGTTGATATGGGTGCTGTTTTCGACGCATGGTCTGCTGCTGGCATGAAACTTGGCAACCACTACTACCAGATTGTAGCTACTGAGGCTTACAACAGCCAAGGCACATGCACTGTCAACATCTCAACACCCCTAAAGGAGTGAAAGGGCACCTTGCATACGCAGTAACTCAAACACACCTACTGCGTTAACGGCTGAGGAGTTGTGGAATGAGTTGGAACTATAGGTCAACTTTCAACACTAGCATAGGGACAACACATGACTACAATAGCTACTAGCCTGATGAAACCAATGCTTCATACTTATTGAGTTTCTTTTGAGTTATTGTGACTACAGTAAATTGTAGGCATACTACTGCCGTCAATAGGATGACTCGCAGCCGATCTACATAATATGTTTCAGTATAATGGACTCATGCCCATTCTTTTTGTATGGAAGCGACTATCTTACCCAACTACTTGAACAGTTAATCACAGCAGTAATATTTCAAGGTTGAAGAAAACCTGCTACGGCTTAAGGTATCTTGAGAATAATTATAATTGGCAACATTAGTTGGATTTACACTACCAGGCGAGTTCACAAGTTAATGACTCACGAGTAAGCTTAAGATGGCAGTCATACCAAGCTAGATATTTAGCAGTATAACTTCGGCTCTATAGGCATCATATTCTCATAATATCATCACATAATGGCAGATCTAGTTACGGGGTGGGCTATAGGGCTTATAGTACATACAGTTCTACCCACAGAGCCCTATCTACAACGGCCTCAAACTTTAGAGCATAATTTCCTCGACATTGCTGGCATTAATAAAGACATCCCTTATGATTCATGTATGATTCAAACCAGGCTCCGAGTACCGATACGGCGTTTTATTTGATTGTCCGCTATACTCAAGAAAACAGGGGTTCTATTCCCCAAAATTACTCAGTCTTCCAATCTCCAGAAAACTCCACGCTTACCCATATACTCCTCCATTTTTCTACAGCCTCAGAATCTTCACTCCATATACCTCCCTGTCTTCCCAATCCGTATTTGTCACCAAACACCCTGGCTGAGCAAAGGTCCTCTGCTGTGAATGGGCTCCACGAATGGAGCTTGTTCTTCAGAAGCACGTTTGGAAGATGTGCGGGCCAGCTTCCACCGTATGCCCGGCGACCATTGGCGTAGCCCACATGGTCGGCCCTGTTCATTCCTTTCTTACATGGTTCATTCCGCTTGCATGTACCCCACAAATGCACCGCCACTGGGGCCCTGAATCTACATCTCTTGGACATCTGTAATGCTGTCCGGAGCAGTCACATCGTTGTTTTATGCGGCCTGCCCAGCGATCGGCTAATCTGCGATTGCTGTAATCGAATTTGTCGTCTCTGTCAGCAGAGCGTTCGGGTGCACCATCACGTACAGCTCTCATCCAGCTTACATCATCTGGACTAAGGCAATGGTAGCGTGAATACATGGCTGTGTTGATATCAACTAGATAATCACTCCGAATGAGCATGAGGTAGTCGTCCAAAGCTTTCAAATCCTGTGACAATGCCGTGTCGGAGTCAGACAGTGAGTCTGAAGTATCCGCATATGTAGAGAGGTTCTGCAGCTTGCATTTTATATCTGCCGGGCTCATAATATGATAATTTACACCCTCGTACACTAGACGCTTCAGAAGGGCCTGCCCTGTTTTGGATTTGGTCTGCCGCCGGGCAAGGTAGACATGAAAATCGGTTCTTCTGAGTCTCACTACTCCTCGAGGACGGCGGCGCAATCTCCAATCCTCGAGCTGATTTGGTGTAAGAGGCTGGGATTCACCAAGAAGCCAATCCAAAAGTACCTCATCAGCAGGCGTTGGTATACTCAGGACGTACAAATGCTGTGTTTCTGGCGGCGGCAATTGGTATACACGCTGCTGCAGGAAACTTTCCAGATTCCCTATCCTGTCTGAGTACTGGTAATTTCCATATAATGGATGAGCCTTCCAGTCTGTGGCGCGAATGTACGCCGTCCTCAATACAGGCTCGGGAGACACTGCTCCCTGCGCGTTGGGCTTTGACATTGTCCCCGTACAAATGGGAGCTCAATAGAATGAATGGAAAAAATACAATATTATTTTATTTTCTATAGATCAAGTAATTGCACACGCTTCTTTTTGTCTCCCACTTTAACTGAATGGCTTTGTGTGAGTCATAGCACTAATTGCCACACCCAAATAGTCGCCTCGTATTCATCTCACCGTATTTGGAACCCCTGCAGAAACAACAATGACAGTATTTTTTTCACCTCTAGTGCCCTATATTGAGTTCACCCAGTGGGTAATGCTTACCTGTAACAAGAATGAGCCCAGTGGAACTACGCGCAATGAGATAATTGAGGTACCAGGTTTCTGCAACGGTCCTGAAGTTACGAGCGGTAACAACACGACACGCTGGCCGATGGTAGAAGAACCTGTCTAGCTAGTCTTCACTGTAGGATGTAACCACATGATTCATAGGATACTGAAAGGGCGATGCATTGAAATTACGCTGAGCATAACCTCTTTACCCTACCTCAATCCCGTAATCACACGACGAGTCAGGTGGCAGATTCAAATATAACAAAAGCATGTATTGACAGTGATGATATACGTGAACTGTCAGTAATTGGAATATCGTAAAAAGGGTGATGAAGATATATATCTAGGGGTGACAATTTTCCCGCCATCGCCTTATCACAACAGTCAAGTTTCAGCTTCAGGTTTCAGTCGTAAGAGGTCAAAGGACACTCTACAAATTTATCGCAAACGAATGACAAAAGCAATAGAATGAGAAAAAATGTTCGTTTGAAACGGTTTAATAGCCAATAGCCTATAGGCTTGAATTCGTGGGGCTTTAGTAAAACTGGGGGAATGAAATCTTAACAGATTTCAGCGATAGACTATTAGGCAGTTCTAAAGATGTAAGAATAAACGCTTTCAACCTGGGGATTTATCACTTCTGATACCACTATGATTCAATTTTCGTATTGGCCCCATTGATATCTCAGGTGATTAGTAGAGCCTTCTTGTAACAAGGTCCGAAATACTGCATTTATTTACACTGTGCTAGTCTCAAAATCCTATTTATCCCCATCTATCACCAACCAAGGATATTGCGGGCCGGTGTCATTGCGGCAAACATCGAAAGCATCTGCGATGGTCTCCATCTCCCACCTATCACCATATGGAGGGCCCGTGGTATAGTTCGTGTCTACCGGGGCATACATGAACCATGCACTTACTGGCTGTGCTGTTATAAAGTCCTCATTACTCTCTGCAGGTGTCCGTTTCACACCTACATTACCTGCCAGTAGGTAGGCCATTGTGTCAGTGCCAACTTGAGGATAGTCTAACATCTTAAGTGGTACTTTGGCATATCCTACAGGTAGCTGCTGCAAGTCCTCTGAGATATATGGCACACCGTCGAGAGTGACTGTGTTGTCTGATGGCTCGAAGCTGTCTAACCACTCAGGGTCAACACGGACAGCACCGTCATGGTTCCAATGCATGAAGCCTGTGATCCATCCAGACACAGTGTATTCGATAGCACCCTACCACATGAAAAGTGATGGTCTGCTCGGACAATTTGGCTCCAAAATCCTTGATATCTTCACTCTGCGGGTCGTCCCAAGTGCGAACAAAGCGAGTCAAGATGGGCCGCAAATTCTCTGCGTACTGAGCCGGCTCATCACCCCAATCAGCGAGGCGGTCCAACTTGCCCAGCAAGCGAACCCAGTCCTGGCGTTCGCCGAGGAGGGTTACCTGTGGCAGCCCACATACGATGCCACCACTAAACTCGAAATAGTGTTGCATAAGTCCCATCATGAGCACCGTAGCGGTGAGGTTATCGTTGCGATCGGTAGTGGAGAATCCAGGCATGATCCAACCCAGAAGCCAGTCAGTCTTGACGCGGGACTGAATTTCGCCAGCGAACCTGGCAATAACGTCTGTCCAAGTAAAATCCCATACCTCTATCTCTTCTTTGCCTTGGTGGGTTACAAAGAGATCTCGTAATTCCTCGGCATGAGTGTTCATGTAGGCGTTTAGTTGAGCAAGAATTTCGAACCAGATTTCATCTGGGCGAAGAACTAAATGCTGGTGACGTGCCCAAGCATCAATTGCACCACGAACAAGACCGTCAGAGGAGGGAAAGATGGTATCGGCAGGAATAGAAGTATCCTGATCATCGCCAAAGTCGGCAAATGAAGACATGAGAACTTGAGGATGATAAGGGTTTCTTGCGGATAGCTCCTCCGGAGCGCTCTTGTTGAGCAGCTGAGTGGATGATGTGACGGAGCCAGAGTAGTCGAAAGGTAAGGGAACTACATCGTTGACTTGAATGGTGATTTTGCAAGTCCCTAGGGACAGTAGGGTAAATAGGATTGAAATCTCGGATTTCATTTTAAAGTAGGATACGAGGTGATTTGAGCATGCGCATGTACTAGTAGTTTTTTCCGAGGAATTGGTGTCTACTAGCCCTTCTTATACCCTAAATTTCGAGACAAGGAAAGGAATCTAGGTAAGACACATTCCTCACTTACTCATCATGAATTGCAAAGACCGGAAGAACTTTTGAATAACTCAGTCCAGAAATACTAGCTACCTGATGCGCATTTATGATTCCATACCGGAGGGAAGAATGCTGACAGCTGAATGTTGAGACATTCATGACTTCTAGAAGATTGTGCATCACGTGGCCATGCTTGCTGCATGATTCGTCGATTAATCACGTTATGAAGAGAACATAACAGGCAATGATTGCCTCAATCAAGTATTAGGGCTTGAGGGAATGGAGTATGCTGCTATGGCTAGAGTAGCAGTGCTGAACTGTTTGGATGCTTTATTTACTGATTTTGTTTATGGTTTAAAACAATGTATCTCATTATAAATGGCTCTCATTGAAGGGTGTAGGCTTCAAACCTGAGGTATGATTTTATAACAATATTTTCTTTGGAGTGATAATACCAAACTCGATGATTGGGTATATCCCACTAAGTATTTCACTCATGCTGTGCTCTTACTCCATTGTGTTTAGAATTTTTCAACAGCTTTATCATTCTTTTAGAGATGCCTGCAGGCCACCTTCGAGGACATTCATTGGGGGAATAAAAAGGTCGAGCCTGTGACGGGTTTCGAGAAATCCAAGATGCGATCATGAAGACCAGGTGGATCCCCACAAACATCCGTTCGAGCATTTTCTCAATCACCCAAAGATGACGCGAATACCCAATGAAATATGTCCCAAACTGACCAGAGGCTGGAGATCCAAAGGGCATATTATCTCGCAGTATATCATGCTCGACTCCATTCTCATCCTCAATTGTTGCCAGGCTTTTGTGCGACTGTTGTCCAGACTCCGCATCGTCAAGCTCAATATTATCTGCTTTTGTTCGTCCGATGATGGCTTCTTGTTGTTCCGTAGTAAGTCTCTTCCATGCCTCGAGATTATGCAAATACTTCTGGACGACGACGTAACTACCACCTATACCCACAGCATCGTCTTGTGCAGTTATCAAGACCGAGTCTCGGATATCAGAGCCAACTGGGTTAGCCGTCCCATCCACAAAACCAAGTACGTCACGGCAGTCGAAGTACCGGAACCCTACAGTTTCATCCTCGACCTTCACGGAGTCACCAAGCAAGTCCATAAGTTGCCTCTCAAATTCGAAGGCAAGATCTCTGCGTTCTGACCGAATATGAAAGAACAAGTCACCTGGCGTCGATACTGCGGTGTGATTGGCACCTCTAATCTCTTTGAAAGGCCTTAAATTGGCAGGCTTCGGGATATTGGTGAGCTTGTCCCAAATAGAGCTACCTATGCCGACTGTGCAGGATAGATTGGCGCTGGGATGGCGTATTGACACATTTTTAACGATGCCCGAGACTTTAGCCAACGCGGACAGAATTGTTTGGGTGGCCTGGGGCTTCTCGGCCGTTGTCAGAACCAAGAACGTGGCCGATTGGCTAAGTGGAGCTTCGACAGGCTGGGGATTCATCAGGCGTGAGAAATGATGTTTCGTCAATTTAGTAATGCGGCTTCGAAAAAGGCTGCTTAAGCCTAACCGGGTTGGATATGGAAGAGGATGGGAAGATCGTATAAGTGAGTGGCAGTAGCTTCTGTGTGTGGCTGCGTATCGCATATTGAAGGACAGTACAGTATGTTTTCAACCGGCTGATCTTACATGTGTGTATGGAAATATGCAAAGTCAGGGTCCCATTCCAGCAACGTCAGCTCTCCGACTCTGTTTCTTACCTGAATCATCTACCCGATAAGCAGAGCCAAACAAGGTTTAGCAGGGCGGGGTAAGACTTCTTGAGTGAATGGCTGTTATTGAACTGCAACAGGAAACGCAATGCCGAGACACCGATATACGAGGGTCCGCTCGGCATCGGCGGCAACTCGCCGAAGTTACCCAACTGATGAGCAGACTTTCCACACCTAGCCGAAGGGTGCATGTGCTGGCTTTAACCTTTCGTGTTCCTCTCGATGGTGGGCTGCTAGTGGCATATGGATACATCACGCTTGATATTGTGGTTTCTTTGCATTGGAACACAGTTATTGCCGTGAGATGGAACTACACTAGTCTAAACAATGAAATACTGCATTGAGTTTCTTCTGATTACTCAATCTCGCCATCCAAACCTTCTTGCCTGGCTAACGAAGCTACCTCCATGTCTCAATTTAATCGTCCTCCGCGTCACGTGGGTCATTTTTCTGCCAGTAAGTCTCATAATCTTCCCAGGTCTGAGAAGGAAAAGCCAACGGTACCGTGATTGGACCGAATGGGATCCCTTTGGACTCGAATTCTGCCAAGCGAGCCTGTGTGAGAGGCCTGCTCTTGTTGACGCTGTAAACTGAAATCCGATGGCATGAGCTCGTGACGTGCAGTCCCCAATTCCATGCTGTGCGAACATCGGGTGGTTGAGTATTGAGAGAGTTATCCCAGCAACGGCAGACAATCTCAACCCAACCTTCAACGTCGCAGGGCAAGTCAAACTCCCAGGTTCGCCACGTCCACCTTCTCTTCTTGGAGAGCTTTTCATTGGGTACGGTGTACCAATTGAAGCCGCCGTCCGATGATAGTTCAACGCGTTCAGGCCATCGACCTCCTCCTGAATATGCCCAGCCTTTGCACCTTATCTTGCCGTTGTGGATGACTACTTGCTTCGTCCATGGTGACATGATGGCTGAGCTGACCGGCATCTCCTGGATCTGAATGCCATCAGTGAGCTTGAGGTTATGCTTCCCCACTTGCTGAGGGAAATAGAGGTACTCTTGGCTTTGAACTGGCGCTCGTGAAGGGTTCTTAATAGCCTTGATGCGGTACAGCCATTTAACGCTCCTGGCTCCAATATATCCTAGAACAACTATACGCAATGGATAGCCATGAATTCTAGGTAATATTTCGCCATTCATTTCCCATGCAAGCATAACTTCATTGGCCTTGACTTTAGACCATGGGACACTGACAAGGTAGTTCATGGCCTTGTCGTCCTTGAAGTAGGTGTCAGCACCATAAAACTCGAGGTGTTTAGCGCCTTCAACAAGTCCACCACAAGCTTTGATGACCTTTTTCAAACTAATTCCGACGTAACGTGCGGTTCCAATTGCCCCTTCTGCCCACGGGGCCTGAGGTACCTCATCTCCTTGGCCCGCATACTTCAGAATCTGTTCAATACGGCGAGTTCCGGAGCACTGGATGGTAATCGTTTTCTCCATGCGAGGGAAACGGGATTCATCCATAAGGTCGTCTAGTGTGAATGACTGAGGATTTGCGACCATGCCATCAAGCAAGAAACTATAGTTCTCCTTGTCAATGATGGGGATGCCTCCGTGGTTTCTCACAAAATGGAGAGGATTTGGGGTAATTTCCTTGTCAGTAACCAGACGCTTCGGAGGTTCCCCGTTGTAAGGAAACTGTAAGAGATGAAGCATGTCGGGATGCTTCTCTTTCAAAACAATGGACCACGAATCATCAGGCACTTTGGTGAGTTCACCGCCGATTGCATGATGCCACATCTTCCAGTGAGTACCAGGAAGGACTGGGTTAGTTCCTGGAATGGGGCCAAGCTGGAACTCTGGGTTGGGAGGAAACGTTTGGGCAGTAAGAATCTTATGTGCTGCAGCTTTTTTTCGGGATAGTTCTCCCACTCCACGAACCTCGGGTCAAGAATGAGCCACGAATAATCTAGTAAAAGTCCAATAAATGAGTAACTTACCCTTTCCATCCTTCACGCTCGATCTTGAAGAGTCTATCGCGATCGCCAACCTTTTGATAGCCTCTTCATCTTTCGTTAATTCTCCGAATGTCTGGATAGCAAGAGGTCGTGTCTGAGCTGCCGTCATATCGAGGACCGGAAGGACGGCCCCTGACAGGCCTTGCTCAATCTTCCACTCATCTGGACGGTTGGACGTATTTACAATTGCCACAGGAGACATTGCAATGAACTGGAAGTGTATGATTACGAGTCTCAGAAATAATGGGTGAGCAAGTAATTAGGATGAACACGATACAGGACTAAACCAGGCCTTATACAGCAAGAGGTATGACTTCATATGTCGCTGAGTTCAGCCGGCCTTTTAAATAGTTGGGAGTTATCCTGGTCTGGCATCAGTGCAGCAAATCAAGTTTAAGCAGGCTAAAGTAAAACGGCCAGGTAGAGGCAAGTTCAAACCCGAACGCCGCGACGACCCACAGTCCAATAA
Source organism: Albifimbria verrucaria (assembly GCA_020081605.1). NCBI lineage: Eukaryota > Fungi > Ascomycota > Sordariomycetes > Hypocreales > Stachybotryaceae > Albifimbria > Albifimbria verrucaria. The sequence goes on from JAHREC010000016.1 coordinate 366,764, forward strand.
TGCTTCGTAAGACCAGAACAAGGTTTATCGGGCAAAGTACGAGGTGGAGAGTCAATTCACTTCACAGTCCAGACCTGACGATCATTCGATTCAACCCTTGCTATTCGTCCCATGCCTGGTGGTTGGCTGAGATCCCAAACTTGTGTCTTCGTTAGCGTTATCAGAAAGCCAGAATTCTCAGCTCCTCACTCTGCGGCACTTATAATTGGTAGATATGTCTGGTTGGGATATGCCGGGGCGGGGGTTCGGCGAGGCGGATAGCTCGGATCACATCTTCAACTGTCTTACATGCCCTTCTTGTACGATTGTGGCGGAGAGCTTGTCGATGCGGGGCAGCTTGGCCTTCAATTAGGTTGCACTAAGTGCTACGGCCAGGCTGCTCTGCATCAACGTACATAAAGATCTCGAATAGAAATCTAATGTAAGGGAATGAGGGTTGCGATGCTACATCAGCACTCCGCTTCCAAGGACACGGCTAAAGTCTCTACCTGTCGGTAAATGAAGATGTCAACTTACGCCTCCAGGGACGGTAACATGAATTCCACTTTGAGACATCCGGCCACAGAAAATCCTACATACACTCTAGCAAATGGTAAAGTAACTAAACGGCCATCGTTCCCGTAAGTTAATCATAGTCAGGCCAGCCATGTGACGCGCCCGGCTCTGTGCAGCAAGTCCGCTATGGTAACAGTAATGGCGGTCTCGCCATATTGAGCGATGTTCAGACCGTCGAAGTATTGGCTCATTTCGCCAGGGAACGCATTCCCGAGAGGTAATCCCAGAAGACAAATAAGAAATTCAATGATTTTGAAGGTTAAACTTACTATTTGTAGGAGTGTACATGCAAAAGCCGCTGGCGCTTTCGGCGAATTCGAGGTCCTCGAGGATGTTTCAGACCTGACGGATGCAAACTTTTTAAACCCGGTTGGTAAGAAAACCAAAATCTTGACTCGCATCTCAACGGTTGGTGGAGAGAAGGGTTCAAGTGATACTGTGCGTGATGTTCGAGGATGGGCCACAAAATTTTATACCGAGGAGGGCATACAAGACTTTGTGTTCAATGACCTCCCAGTGTTCTTCATTCGTGACCCGATCAAATTCCCATCAATGAACCGAAGCCATAAGCGCCATCCTCGCACCAATGTCCCAGACAACACCATGTTCTGGGACTTTCACTTGAACAATCCGGAGGGTATTCATGCCCTGATGCATCTCTTTGGCCAACGAGGAATACCAGCTTCTTTGCGACATATCAACGGCTTCGGTGTGCATACGTACACCCTAAATAAGGCTGTAAGGTGTTACAGATATACTAAAGTAGGTATTGGCTAATGTAAAATAGGATGGAAGTTATGTATACGTCAAATGGCACTGGAAACCTGATGCAGGGATCCGCACCATGGATGCAGATTTAGCAGTTCGGCTCGCTGGAACTGAGCCAGACTACCACGTCAAAGACCTCTTTAAAGCCATTGAGAACAAAGAGTATCCCAGCTGGTCGCTGTATGTTCAAGTCATTCAGCCAGATGAGGTTAAAACGGCACCTATAGACGTGTTCGATGACACTTACACCTGGCCACATGAGCAATACCCGTTACGGCTCGTGGGTAGAATGACACTTACAGAAAATGTACTTCGTCCTTCGCATCAAAAGATGAAAAAGCTAACTCTTTGAAAAGCCTAGCAACTATTTCCAGGACATAGAGCAAGCTTGCTTCTCACCTTCAAATATGGTCCCTGGCATTGGACCTTCAGCAGATCCAGGTTTGTTATTATTCATAATTATTCCAGATATGATATTTATAAGGGTTTCTAGTTCTTCAGGCGAGAATGTTTTCCTATCCTGATGCCCACCGATATCGTGTAGGTCCCAATTATTTCCAACTGCCACCGAATAGGCCATTGAACACTGTCTACTCGCCTTACGTACGAGATGGTCCTGGCACTATGAATGGAAATTACGGTGGAGATCCAGACTATTGTTTCTCGGAACTGCGGCCTATCAAGATAAGCAACCGTGTGCAAATGCCAACACATGAACTCTGGTCTGGACAAGTCACAGTGTTCTCAACTTCAGTCAGTGAGAAGGACTTCGTGCAGGCAAGAGAGCTGTGGAACATCATCTGCAAAGAACCAAATGGGGAAAAGGAGTTTCTTCAGAATATAATACCGACTATTCAAGAACTCCCAGACAAGTTAAAAATCGGAGTTATTGGTAAGTTGCTCATCACCATATACGATAACTATTACTTACTATACTAGATTACCTCGGGCGTGTTGACCAATCTCTTAAAGGCCTTTTACAACAAGGACTGTCTACTGTACAAAATGGGGTCTGATATCACTCTGTTACGCTTTATGTAATGTGAGAAAAGCGGGAAAAGTCCAGACTGAAATTGAATTAACTGAACATTGCTAAACAAGCACAACACCTCATGTGAGCTGTTTTCTGTCAAAACCAGGATGGATAGTCTCAGACGCTTGTTACAGAGGTAACTGAGGTAGTAGAGGCACCCATTCTACGCTTCGCCGACTTATCGTAAATAGACACACATGTCATGATGACCATTTGATCAAATGACTTCCCAAGGTCGGTTTTAATCTCAAGAATCCCACATGTGGATATTCCAACCGAGTCATTTGTGTACACCGCCACCACAGCCCCTTGATCATCCATGAGGATGAAGTTGCGGTTACTCAAGGGATTGACTTTGCTATCATTCACACCAACTGAGTGCGTACGCTTCCAGATGAAGGTGTGTCGTTTGCCGCTCACCGGCAAAAGCATTGTAAACCTGTACTCTCCACCCATAAGAGATTCTTTGCTGAGAGTTTCCCATTGTTCGTTTTGCGGATTCATGGGGTCAACGAGCCCAATCTCCATATCTCCACTGGTCTTATGCATGCGACAGAATCCCATAACAGGCGAATTCTTCACATCTGGTCCTCTAATAACAAACATGAGTCGCCATAGCTAGAACAAAATGTGTTGAAACTTACTCTTTGAAAGTCAATTCAGGAACCCCTGGGGTAAAATCTGATACATCGACAGTTATAAGAGGAGCGCCATCTTTTAGGCTCACCTCATATCGACGTCGTAATGCTGGTTTATTAATCTTGAAAATGCGATTTTGCAAAGGCATGGTGAAAAAGCTTGAACTGACAAGATGTCAGAGATATTTGATTGCACTTAGATTTTCTTTCTTTAGGTCTGCAGGATGAACTCTTCAATACTATAAGCCTCCAAACACAGTTTTATATTCGAAATATTTCGCCTCTATAGTGTTTTCAATAGCCTTCTCATGGCTGTTCCTCAGCCTTGTACGTCATGTCCCCAAATGCCGTCGGTGAATTTCCACGTTGGGCCAAACCGCCGGGCTAAGCCATGTCTCTTGCAAGGATAGCTTGATTTTTTTGAGAAATTGGTATCAAAGAAAATCGCGACTGACGCAATGATGCAGGTTTGTTGAGGGCCAACTGGAATTGGCGTATCAACTAGTGGTTGTACGAGTCTGTGCCGCTTGACTACTTAGTGATCAGCAATATAACGCCTGAAATGAGAGTGAATCATCCTTGGAATAGCAACCATTCCCTAACCAGGAAAAACAACTAACTTAGACTATGTAGTTCTGATTTGATACCAATTATTTCACACCATACTAAAAATAAACATTCCATTTGTTATATAGCCGAATGAATTCTACAAACAAGGATACGATGGAGAGGTTGGTCCAATGGTCTGGATCAGGGCATTGAGAGTCATTGAGGAATTTATTGGCTACCTTAGAAAGTATTAATGACAGCTACAGAATTTTATGGCGCATATTGATTTGATGCAAAGAACACATGTAGCTGACTGCAATTTTGGTGTTCTGTCATAAGAAAAAGGAAAAAGGGACCATGAGAAATGGTTTGGGGGGTTGTTACTACTAACTTGGAGCATCATCTGCAGCTTGTAACTGACAGGTATTTCAAGCTTGCACGAACCGGCAATAACAGGATTTTCTTCTTCGAAGTGATAGGATGGATGCTTTGGAGACTTTAGGCAGACCATTTTGTATGGACAGCATAGACTTGTGAGACAGTGTTAGAAAGTTGTTCACAAGGTTCACAGCCTACTATCTTCTGTAGGAAAAAGAGTACACTGGAGGATGCCAGGAACAAACAATACTTAATACGTTATTAAAAGCCGTAACAATATAAGAATGGAGGAATAAGCGGGGATGGCGGGCTCTAAACAAAGCATGACGAGACCAGAGATGGTTGCTGATTCCACACATTATGCCACAAGACATATAAGAATATTTAGAGTTGAAAACTTCAGATCAGTTTTCTTCCTGCGACAGCATAAAGTTGATCCCAGCTCGATGAGTAGCATAACCTTTCATATCCACCTCGAGTAAGACTCGATAAATATTGCTGACTACGTGTGTACAGGTGACATGCGTATTGCTATATATATGAAGAATAGAGTACAACATAGTTTCGAATGCTGATGGGGTTCTAGGCTGGAATGCAACGTCATACTTGCAATGGTGGTTATACTGATATAATTTGAGACGCATCAATACGTGTTTACGTCTCTTAAGATTGGCTCAACTTAATGCTATATTGTCAATCCTCCCTACGCACTCTTGCATTTACCCGTGCTTCAGTATATTGAAGTTGGCTGTTCCGACCAATCTAAGGAATAGTCAATACATCTTTGTAGTTCATTCACAGCAAAGTTGTGCATCACGCCAAAACTTGGCAGAGGGTCATGTATTTGTAATTTACCACTGTTAAGTATCTTGAACCTTCACAATTCGAGAAAGAATTCGAATGCGTTGATGATCCTAATTAGAATCGAAGGGCTGCATCGATCTCGTTGTCGCGAAGCAAAATAACTGGGCTCCAGTATGTGAAAGCAATGGTTTACGTCATGGTGTGTCATGGACTTCGCCTATTCTTTAGCACTACATAAGACAGCCAGAAAGTTATTACAATTTGGTCTGTAAATCATTAATTGAAATATTTATTAAGAATGCCTTCAAAAAGATCTTAATCATCCTTAGTGATGCTCATTCGTTCCCGATGACCAAGACCTCGGGAGACGATGCTGGCAAAGAAGTAAAGCAAGACTCGGGCTTTTTCGAGGCTGAGTTGACTCGTCCAGTTGAAAAGTTCTTGAGCGCTGGTTACGAATTGACTTTCGCTTCACCTAAAGGACAAGAGCCCAAGCCAGATCCAAACAGTCACTACTTTGCCCTTCTTGCTGGGGATTCTATGAGCAGCGCAAAGAAGATGATGTGCTTGAACGCATGAAGCGTGAGAATGGGTTCACCTCACCACGCACTTTTGCCAGCATCAGTGACGAGGAACTGGATTCATTTGACGCAGTATTCATACCTGGTGGCCATGCACCACTGAGCGATCTTGGTGACAACGCAGAGTTAGGTCGAATCCTGCTACATTTCCACAACAAAAAGAAACCAACCGGCGCAATCTGTCATGGGCCATATGCATTCCTTAGTACGAAATATAGCGGTGATGGAGCGTTTGCCTACAAAGACTACAAGATTAGCAGCTGGAGCGACGCGGAGGAGAAAGTTATGGAGACGATGCTTGGTGGTGAGATTCCAAAGGTGGAGTCGGCATTGAAGGACGCTGGTGCAATCATGGTCGAAGGTGTCAAGGAAAAGCTTGGCTATATCACGGTTGACAGGGAGGTAGTGTCCGGTGGCAATCCTCTGGCAGCTAACTCCTTGGGGAGCAAATGTTGAAGATGTTGGAATAGTGGCTGTCACAGGATTGATACGTGATAGGAATGATATATTTTATTCTCTATTATTCTTACTCAATTTCTCAAGACTCCGTGACTAGTGACTGCCGTAGCTAAGCTGGCTGATGAAGTTCCAAAAACATTCATCCTCTTAAACCCGACCAAGAATTGACACTAACATATCCTCGATTCTAGTGGCCACAAAACTTGGATTATCAGCTTGAATGAAATGACCTGCTTCAGGTGCCTGCACAGGACCTCTGGCACGTTCTTGGACAGTAAGCTTGGCTAGCCCCTCGTTGTAGCGATGCCAGTACGGGTTCATGTAACTATCAATTACCTCAACCGGAATTTTGAGGTCTCGATATGAAGACTCGGCGAAAGTCCTGAAATCGTGGCCGATTACATCCACAAACATTGGCTCATCACCGTATCCTACCAAGCATGGCGCATCAGACCGCGGGAGAAGTTTTATGAGGTTTCTGCGGCTTAGGCCTTCCTTGCTCCCAATGCTAGGGTGAAATATGCTGCCCATTTTTCGACGTGCCTCTCGGAGATTCTCTGGGTTGACTCCATTGGGCAATTTTATGCCATTGAAGTCCTCGGCATCAGGATCGGGAAATATGGAGACGAAATCCGTGTCTGTCAAAGTACTGTCGAGGAACACCGCACCGGCTAGAGTGCCTGGATATGTCGATGCATAAAGCCGAATAATAGAACAGCCGATAGAGTTGCCCACCATCAGCAATGGCAACTGCTGAGCCGTGGCGACGCCCATCTTCTCTGTAAGAATTTGGGTAACAAGTTGATGCAAATCCGCTACCACGGCCATGCAATCATGTGCGTGGGACGGATCCTCCGCATGTTCGTCTGCGGGGTCACGATCCTCAGTCTTGCCTTGCCCGAAGCGGTCGTAAGTCAGAATCGCTGGTGTGAATCCATGATCCAGGTCTTGAAATTTACGTATAGCTTGCTCCCATCCCAACTGAGGCATGCCCAAGCCGTTGACAAAAACGATGAGAATCGAACTGCTATGAGGTGGGGTTGGGAGGATCAAGTTGAAGCATAGCTGGGAGGTAGGCTTAGTCTTCAAGCGAATAAAGTCATAGGAAAAATGCGTTTGCTGATTAGTTTCCGAGCTCATGATGGAAAGTTTTGCTGAAAGTCAATGAAAAATGAGGAAGCACCAGCGAGCATGTTCATGTTGGGGAGATGAAGCACTAGAAATAAGCTGTGACTGACAGCCCAACGTTGAGTAGTGCTTACGTGGGCCTTGAAGCTTTCGGTCAATCAGCCTGGTGTTTGTGTCTCTTGGGCACCAAAGTAGGGATTGCCACATAGTAATATCAACATCAGACTTCAGCGCATCTGAAACACGGGCTGTCTACTTTCACACACGGACGCATCAAGCTGCTGCCCAAGGTTCAGCAGATTGAAGCGGCCCGCCCACTCCAACTCCTCCAGAGAGTCGTTTTCTCCGTCTAGCCTTCTAGAACCGCTTTCCAGGGGCATATCACGTGAGACCCATATCAAATGTGGCTCAGCACTGCACTCAGACAAGGGAGAGATCTGCTAACACCGCCATCGACTACAGATAACCACCCCTTATCCCAAACCAGGAAGATTCCTTCTTGGAGAAAAAACAGAAAACAATTGTGAGTATAGCGCAGCCAAGAGTCTCCATATCGCAATGCCGCGCAATCTGGGTGACGTGGTAAGGAGTGCGGTTCAGAAGGTGAAATACCGCCCTGATCCAGAAAGTAGCCGTGGATCTTTCTATACCAATATCGATCCAGATCCGTATCTACCTGAGCAACGACCTCGCCCAATCACACCGACAGAAAGCCATGCACACTGCGTACAAACATGTTTCTTGTTTTCCAAACTCCCCGCAGAAATTCGCCGAGACATCCTCATACTTGCATTTGGCAGCAGAACTGTTCACATGCATCTGATCAACGAACACCCGGTTGTCAGTGGAGCAACTCAAGGGAGCCATTTGTATAAATCCACCAATAGTGGAATTGGCCTGAGGGTTGACAATGAAATACCTAAACGTTGGATTTGGAACGGCTGTGTCTGCCAACGAAACCGTCCACCTGCTGCTTCAATCAAAGCTGAAGAGTGGACAAGCCACTGGCTTGGGCCCTGGGCTGACAAATGTCTGGATGCCCGCCTCAAATACTCTCCGGAACCTCGGTCACAGTGGCCAAAGAGATACCATATAGGTGTTATGGGATGGCTTCTGTCTTGCAGACAAGCGTAAGTTGCGATCTCACTCAGATTGCAGACCGCGCTGATACAATGGCAGCTACCTCGAGGGCATCGATGTATTGTATAAGACAAACACGATCCAGATCCAAGGCAACTTCCTGGTTTCTAATATTCACAAAATGATCCTACCGCAAAGGCTTGCTTCAATATCCTATCTTGAGCTCAATTTGAGAGCGGCTTTCGATGACGAAACTGATCGAACTGAATCCCACAGTCTTGAGTTCGCAACCTTCTCTGCCTTAGGGAACATACTGGATTTCATGCCGGCATTAAAACGAATGCTGTTGTCAATCAGGATTCCACAGATTCTTGGCGATCAATGGCTCCCTCAAGTTTACAATGGCGTCTTGAAATCTGTGGACCAGTTTTGCAAAGACAGCCTAGGAAGAGATGTTAACTTTGAGGTTCCTCTCACATTAGCCCTTCCTAGTGCCGCAGTTTTACCTATGAAAAAGCGGCAAAGAGTCATAGCTCCGAGTGTGACACGTCAAAGCCCTTTCTTTTATGGCGAACATTTGACGAAGGGAATACATTGACGCAGTTGCGTTACAGTACATATCCAAAGGCGCCATTTAAGCTTGTTGACTCTGGACACTTGACTAGCGAAAACCAGTCAAGTGTGGGTTACTGGATTATGGAGGGTTTGCAACCCAGTCCTGACGCCGCAACTGGTCATCATCAACATGTATTTTACCCTGCATTCGACATTTCTACATGAGCTATATGGCTATGTATAAAAGCTTCTATGAAAATGGAGCAGATTGACAAGTCTGGACTTGATGATTCGGTATGCTAACAGAAGATGATCCTCTATCTTCAACGAATCTAAGACAACAAACGATGTTTGATCCTACAGATCTTGTGAAGTATGAGACTGAAATAGATGTTTCATGTGGAGTAAAGTGCACCATTCCGAAGTTCGACATATCTACAATTTTTGAAGCTTCTAGAGAAGCTCTTTACACACCGCCTGGAGGCTTTAATACCATGTTGTACATTTGAGAGTTGGAGAACCCTGCGTTTCGAATCTGGAGGCTTATTTAGGGAATCAGGGATGTTTTCAGAGGCACAAGAGCCTACCCTGTACTTCAGGACAGCTAATCCGAACGAGATTACGGGCGATATATAAGTAGGGGCGTTGCTCCTCGCTGCTAGGATTCTTCAGAGATTAATCTACTCACGACTGCACCCCAAAGTCTCTTTTCTCCGTTGTAGCAAGCCCACCACACTGACAGGCGTTTAGGAGTGAATATAGCCAGCCCGATTTAGGTCTGTAACATAGATCACTATTCTTGTGGTGTGGACAAACAACGAAGCTACTCCTGTTTCTCCCTTACCGTGGCCACAATTTACGTGATTTGATTGCCACCATTCGCAAGGGGTCTCAATTTACACTGTGCTCTGATCACTATCATAAACCTACATGTTTCTCCCGCAATGTTAAGACATGTTGCGATGGTAGAACAAGGGCAAAACTTGACACCCGGATGCTAGTAGTAGATTTGTGACTTACATGGCTGGATTTGTTGAATACTGGAATAATTTTCCTAGATTCCCTACACGCTACAGTAGGCCTGGTTCCGGAATGGAACCGCGCACCGATGCAATAAAACCAACCTTGGATATGGAGCAACTTGCACCACACATTACACCAATAACCCTAGTCTGTAACTGAATGCTAGTATATTGAGCTCTCAAATTCACATTCGGATATGGCGAGTATTTGAAAGCCTTGAAAGAAGAGCCATGGAAGCCTCCATATATCTGACGAGAAGCTGTAAAGCAACGTTGAAACATTTCATATCAGTCTGCAACGCCCCAAATCTCAGCTCTGTTATTGGGTTGTTGGTGAGAAGAATTATCAAGGACTCACATGTAGAAATGTTCAAGTATTGCGTTTAAAATCGCCAAATCACTCTGATTAGCTTACAGCTTACGAACAAGCCAGCAGCTCTCTCATCATCAATTGATGGCCCATGGCCATACGCAGCCTGAATCAAGCAGCGTTAATGCCAGAACTCCCCAGTTTCTTTCCCCGCATCCTACCCGGAAGCCCCTCCTGTTCCCCGCCAGCAATAAACGCTCAACACTCGACACCCATCTTCCCGACCAGCCACACTTTATATACCAACGTATTTGCGTGATGATGGAAGCTAGTTTGTTGAGTCGCTAAATCCTAAGCATCTTTGAAGCGGAATGTCTCATTCCGACCCTTGGAGAAAGCCACCTAGAAGAATTCTTGATCTTGGGGTAGATTCCGAAAATCACTGACGACAAAACAGCAATCTTACCTCCCTTTCGGGGCCCTGCTTACCCACATACAGCGACCGGAAGCCCAAGACCCGTTGTGTTCTTCACCTCATTCCCACTGCTCCTCTTCCCTCGGGCTCTCGCTGTATTGTCGACCTGCCAAGCCCAAGTTTCCTGCCAATCATAGGGTCCAGCATGTTCCTTCACGCATATATCATAAGTTTTCTACTCCAAAAGCAGTTCAAATGTGCATGGATTCTCCAATTTTCATGCTCGAGTGATTTTGTGGCAGCAAACCCCAAGATCGTCATGCAGAAGCTTTTAGCCACACCGAATAGCTGCGAGTAAACCATTGCGGCTTGCCATATGGCACCCAATTCTTTCCATCTCCCTCGTCTATTTAAATCGACATTTGGACATTTCTCCTAATGCATTCTCTTCTTCATTCAATTGACGAGAATTCGCTCACAATGCGCGCTGATTTAGCGTTTGTGGTGCCCTCACTGGCCATTGGCGCCAGCGCTCTTGTGAGCTCTGATGGCACAGGCCGTCTTCCTGCCTTGGGTTGGAATTCATGGAACGAATACGGCTGTGACATAAACGAGACGGTATTCCTGCGAGTTGCAGAACTCTTTGTGGAACTTGGTTTAAAAGATGCAGGGTATGAATACGTGAATATTGATGATTGCTGGAGCGATAAAGAAAAGCGACGAGATAGCGAGACAGGCAGGATCATTGTTGATACTAAAAAGTTCCCTCATGGCATTGAAGGAGTGGCGCAAGAAGTTCATGCCAAAGGGCTGAAGCTGGGTATTTATTCGGATGCCGGTATGTGTTGTCACCCGTCCTTTGATCTATGTGTGCAACGTGTTTAACATCTGGAAGGCACACTTACTTGCGGAGGCTTCGAAGGCTCCTTGGGCCATGAGGATGTTGATGCAGAGACGTTTGCTAGCTGGGGCATTGATTGTGAGTAACTCTTATCGAAATAAGGTCCATTGATAACACACACTCATCATTTAATAGATCTCAAGTACGACAACTGCAACTACCCAGAAGAGTGGGAGGATGAGTATCCGTATTGGCCTGAATCACTGGATAATGCTATCCCACCACCCGGCTACGACTATGGTACATCCAAGACCGCCACCCGTTATCGCGCAATGCTTGATGCCCTTCTTGCGCAGAACCGTACTATCCAATATTCCCTTTGCAGCTGGGGCCACGCACATGTTGAGCGTTGGGGCAATGCTACTGGACACAGCTGGCGTATGTTTGGTGATATATATCCCGAGTGGGCAGGCAAGTTCCAGTGGAGCTGGGGACTCATGCCTATATTGAACCAAGCCGCACGCCATTGGAACGATACCGGTTTCTGGGGCCACAATGACTGGGACATGCTTGAAGTAGGAAATGGAAACTTGACTTTCGAGGAAAGCAGGAGCCATTTCGCACTATGGGCAGCCTTGAAAAGCCCGTTAATAATTGGGACGAAGCTGGATGGAATTCAAGAAGACATCCTCACCATCTTAAAGAACCCAGAGTTGATTGCCTTCAACCAAGACGAAACATACTCTGATTCTGTTAGGCCCTTCGGCTTGGATGGCCCTATTGAACCGACCACGCCGGACGTTGAGCACCCGCCAAGCCATTGGGTTGGAACATCCATCAGAGGCATCCACGTATTCTTGTTGAACACAGAGGATGCAGGAAAAACATTGGAAATTGCTTTCGACCAAGTTCCAGGTCTTCGGTCGAGTCACCAGAAGCGGTTTTTGGTACACGACATGTGGACAGGGAAAGACCTAGGTGAATTCGACGAGCACTTTTCGATCAGTGTTAAGAGGCATGACACTGCTGCCTTGAGGTTCACAAGTGTAGACGGTAAGGCATTTAGATTGGATCCTTAGGACAATGTTACTAACTGTCATTTCAGGGAAACACCCCAATCCTAAGTGGACTCCTAAGTCACACTGTGGATGAGAAACTTATTGACTCAGAATGGAGCGCTTGGAACCTATCTAACCTGTGTAGAGAGGGTACTCTAACGCTTTACAATGAAGACAACAGCGAGCTGTCGATGATGTCCTGGCTAAACAAACAGATCAAGTATACAAACTTGATGATGTTATGTTGTATAAGTGAGGTGATCTGTAGATCTTGACAGCGGACTCACAATCTTAAAAGAGATTGCTCAATTCTCTCAGTCAGAAGTGCAACAAAATGTGAAGACAATATCGAAGTAAACTATAATCTCCTCTGCTTTTTCATTTTTGAAATGGCCAGGCCACTGGCTTAGTTGATCTGTAGTTCGCAGAATACCTCAATCACTGCGCACTAGATGCACCCTGAAAAATCGCGATTCCGTATGTCCTAGTCCAAGTCGAACCTTGTGTATCCTTAATAGTGACTTTGAAGTGATCGATTCCAGTCCCGTTGGCCTTGTACGTGGCCTTATTGCCGCTAATAGTCACAGTTCCTTTAGAAGCGCCAGTGACAGTAAACGTAGGGTTGATATAACCGGCTGCAAGCTCCTTGAACAAATCAATAGTGACACTGCCAGAGGGCTCGACAAACTTGTGCGGTTCAGCCATGAAGTTGATGTAACCCTCAACAGGTGTCCATCCATCGCCTCCAGTAGAGCCATCCCACCAGTCAGCAATGCCATCATTATTGGCGTCCCAGCTGGAGACACGGCTAACGGTTGGGAAATTTTCAAGGCCGCCACAGTCGTTCTCGTGGTCGATGAGACCGGGCTTGCCGCTTACAGAACCTTTATACTTGGCAGTTCCGGTGAGAGTTTCCTGTACAATACGAGCATCATGGTCATCCTGGACAGGTTGGCTCTGCCCCGAATCCGAGAGAACACGCTTGTAGGCTTCAGGGGCATCCTGCCACTCAACTTGGGGATCGAAGAATCTTTTGGAGTTAGCAATTCCTAGAATTTTTAGGCAAACCAGGAGAATAACCTACGGCTGGTTGAAGAAGCGTTGGTATGTCGGCGCCGGCTTGAAGCTCTCCCGAGCCCAGCATGCAATCTTGGAGGTTGTTGTAGTTCCTTGGCCTACATATTGCACTGAGTTCTGGTCAAAAATGCCAGGCATCTGGTTCTTGTAGCAATAATAGTGGAGGGTTCCTTCAAAATCATTTTCGTAGTCGGCCACCATAGAGTACGTTAATTTGCTCGCCGGGCCCTGCTTGTACGTATTTCCGACAAAATTGACCTCATGCTGGCTTCCATCCGTAACTCGCCCACCTATTCTGTCAGCACAAAGAGCAAGAAACTGGCTGATGATACCTACCGAAGTTGTAAACGACATTGTTTCGTAGATCCAGGCGACCCGTAAAGGTATTATTCGCATCGAGTTGGCCACCCATGCTCCAGCTCCTCCCCTCTGCATGTGCAATCAGGTTATGGTGGAAAGATCCCACATCGCCACTAATTGTGGCTGCATATCCGTGAGCAGTGCCTGCTGGGTAGTTCTGATGGCCTGCGACGTTTAGAGGCTCCGAGATCATGTTGCGCTGGAAGGTGATATTGTAGGCTCCGCGAGACGAGAAGCTCTCGTCAATCCCCACCCCTGTAGGTTTTAGCAAGATCCCCGAGGAGCGATACTTGACGTACCATAGAGCATCGGTCAAAAATACAATGATTAGAGCCTGCCATCCCCATACCATCGACTGTCTGACCCGAAAGTCTTCCTGGCCGGACTTTGAAGTGACGAAAGATGACATCTGTGGCACCCGAGAGGCCGATAGGCCACCCTCTAACAGCAATACCCTTGCCCGGCGCTGTCTGCCCGGCCACAGTCACGTATTGGTCCGAGACTGTCATACGACTGGTGGTAATAATGACACCGCCTACATCAAAAATCACAATCCTAGGGCCCCTCAAAACACTGAGCGCGTAGCGAAGCGTGCCTGGGTTTGAGTTGTCTGCCAACGAAGTCACTTTGATCACCTTTCCACCACGACCACCACGCGCCCAACGACCTAGAACATGTTAGTTGAAATTGTAAAATACCACCAGCCGGACATACCCCATCCCTCAGCACCGGGAAAAGCTAGTTGCGCACAACAAAACATGAACACTCGACCGGGATATGTCGTGTCCCCGGAAATGACATCTACACGCCAGTAAAATGTGTCCATCTTGTTGGCAGTGACCTTAGTACTTGTCGATGTCAGGCCCGCAGCAACACTTTGAAGCGAGCCAGGTGACGTGCCAAAATAGACATTATAGATTGGGGACAAAACCGAGGCGGCTCGCCATGACAGAGTAGGCGAGATTGTTCCGACTCGTTCATCTCGGTGTAATGGTGAAGGAAATTTGACCTGCTGCGACAGGTTCGGAGAGTCGATTTCGAAGCCGTTGATATAAACTTTATTGTTGCCGCCTTTAGGAGTAAAGACAAAAGTAACAGTCTGAGTGCTTGAAGTTACAGTGAATGATACATAAGCGGACCCAGATTCCCATAAATTGTCCTTGCGAATAGTCTGGGCGATGTTTGAAGCGACTGTTTTACCATCAACGGTAACAGTGAGAGTAGCTGCTTGACTAGCTTGCAACTTATACCAGGAATTGTGGAACGACAGTAGCGTATGGTCACCGGCGGGCAGGCCCTTAATTGTCAAGGTAATGGGTGCGACGCTTGTTGTGTCAACAGTAACACCTTCAGCGATGAGGCGCTCGCCCATGGATGCCACCATGCGGGTATAGATGATCTTATGGTAGGCTCCGTCCAGCTCATAATTACCTGCCGATAAACCAAAAGTGTAGCTGCCCAAAGTTGCCGAGGCGCTTTTGCTTCCTTCGGTGATTGTCCATAAGTTATAGTCCAAGTCCTCTACCGCTCGAACACTACTTGGATTAATCCGAACGCGGAATGGCGAAGATAGAGCTCCGCGTTCAACTAGAGGTGAAGAAGCCGCGGATAGGGCCCCAACCAAGCCAAATACCACTGCAAGTTGAGCGAAATGCATAATGGACGATAGGTCCTAGCCTGTGAATGGCCCTGTATGCAAGTCTTGAGACATAACCTACTGTATTGGCGGCCTGGATGGCACCTCGATATATACCACAATGGGTGCCTCATCTTTTCGAATTTCGCGGTATTGAGCGACGACCGGGAAATTTCCCCATCAAGCTGCGTAATGTGAAAGAAGTGATTACCTACAATTAATCCTCCACACAGAATGTCATCCGAGTGGTTGTAGATCGATTTATCCGTCGGGGTACTGCGCAACTCCTTCCCTTTATGCCCAAATTCGGAGAGTGGTAGCTTTTGATAGGTACACCGTTTCAGATCACCCGACGGATTTAAAAGGTTTAGTTACTTCGGTCCAGCCGATTCTCTTTCACAGAGTGAGACTCCATGTTTTTACTAAGAGCTTTAACTGGTTACGAGCCACTGAGAGTTGTTTGAATGATTAAATCTTCTTAATATACTAGTATGTCTGTGCGCAAAGCACTCAGGTCCCTGATGTAAAGCACAAGGCACTGAACTGAGATGTTCAGAATTGCGTATCTTAAGGTTATTAACCTGTGAACTCGGTTAAGGGAACCCAGACAGATATGAAGACAGTTGTTGAAATGTTGACCTGGACCTGGTGTTATTGGACAGGTTGCGTGAAGTTCTTGACAATGTAGTAGCTGTCCTCAAAGGATTCGTTGCGGCTTTGTTGTGTATGACCTAGCCTAAACTCAGTATTAAGAAGAAATGCCTCAAAATTACGAGGAACCTTCAGGTCGTATCCCCTTACTATGCACAGATTTATTGAGACTATGGAAGAAATTTCTAGTACGGTCGTTCGTCTAATTTACATATCTCATGCGCCATTGCCGTAGTGACTTTGTGTAGCTTGGAGATGACTCAGTTCCAACTACTATTGGCAGATTTCTTAGGGGCATTTGATTCTCATTTCTCATGCAATCCATTTTCGAGCCTTCAATAAGAATGTCAAGCTCCGTCAATCCTGTCAAGGTTGGAAGAGGGTTTGGGCTTCGTAGTATGCAACCAATTCCAAACAAGACAATGAACAAAACTGCAATATCAGCAGCAATGAATGTCCAACCAGTCCAGTCTTTGATAACAAGACGTTGGGTAGATGTACCGCCTGTAGCAGTTGTAATCATCTCATTTGGGAGTGGAAATTCTCCCAAAAGGTCTAGAAGCATCTGGTTTTTTGCAACCGTGTAATTTGCTAGTTGCTGTGATGTAACTGCAAACTGTATAGGGACTGTCAAGAAATTTTCAAGCACTGTTATTAGTGTGTTCTCCTCGTCTGTGAATATTTCGCCGTAGACTCTATGCACCCAAGTTAAAGCGTGAGTCAAAGATCTTATACTCGTGTTATCCGCCTCTGCTTTGGCCGTGGATGCCCGCCTCGGTATAAGCAGCGATTTGAAAATGCTCTTGTAATCCGTCGCTTTAAGTGGTAGTTTCTCTAAATCTGACTCTGGGTTTACATGCAAGATGGATAGGTTCTGTCGACTGTATGTTGTGGTTGTGTATTGTCGATAGGCCCCCATTAACAGCTGCGATCGCATTGGAGCGGATTTCCACGTATTATCGGTAGCACAAGCTCCTTCATCGAGAATTTTCTGAGGGCAGCTTACCCAGCCTAGCTCGATCGCCTATTAATTTGATTGTTCCAGATACACGAGTTAGATGACTTACCGGCGGCGATGTCATCACCCACCTGCTTAACACATATCTTAAACCCATCATTATTCAACTGGCCACCGATAACGCAGTCCTCAGTGATATTAAACGTAAAATCAGGGGCCAAACTTTTGAATGTCGTAGCCATGCCTCGAGCATGGGCAATTCTTATCGCATCAAGTCCTTCAAAGTATTCGTCGTGATATATCGAAGTGTTTAGAAAAGGGCGAACCTGCCGGACTGTTTCGAGACCGCCAGGCCATAAAAGGGCTCTACAATCATCTCCGCACCCTTCAATTGAAGTTTCTGTTGCGTACCTGGGGTTGCCTTGCAAGCTGGAGGACCAAGTCGTGAAGTACTGACAAAGATCGGGAGTAGATACGACGCCAAGAATAGATATGTCAACAGGAACCAGACCAGCGTATACTGGAAGTTCAACATCCCCGGTACAAAGTAATAATCGAAATCTGCCTGGACTGCACCAAAATGTTAGCTATCAGCGCATACACAAGCCACGCCAGTTAGACTTACACTTAAGAACTGAGCCAAATCCAAGACTCAGGATAGGAAGTGCCAATCTCCGAGAACATTAACTAAACGACCCAAACGACAAGATTCTGGGACCACTCACCGAAGTAGGCACCAGGCATTCAAAAGGTACGATGCAAAAGCAAACTTTGCAGTCGTCACCCACTGAGAAGAGAGGCCAATACCAAACCAAGTAAAGCCGAAGTTCCTTCGGAACTCGTTGCAAAGAACAATCTTAATGCACCTAGCAACTGCCTTAATGTTGTGTCGGCGATGATTGCTGATGCTTGGGAGAAAATTGAAACCAGCAAGTTAGTCGTCGAGGCGTCAAATGTGGTAGATCCAATTATGACCTCTCCTCGGATCAGAACAAAGAATATGAAGAGACAATGCAGTATGCTAAAGATCACAAAAATGGCGAATGACCAAATGAGGCTACTAATCGGTCTCATCCTCATCCAAATTCGGCTTCTTTGGCCAAGAGGAGCATTGGGCCGTTCGGTACGATGGTCCTCATCGCTTATGTGCCAGGCGGTTGTCTTTTCCTCTTGTGATGTGGGTGTCTGCGGGGTCTTTGGTAAAGAGTACAGCGAATAAGCCCTCACAAGCTGCTCTTTCGAATCCATATTTAAGATTCATTGATTTGGTGCCTTTCAAATATTGGGAGACGCGAAGGAAGATGATGAGGCCGCGACTGATAGCAGACATGCATGCGGCTGTCAAAGGCCATTTAACACAAGCTCGGGTGCCGAACTCACTAACGTCACAAGTCACTAGTCAATCAACGGTATCGACATATAACAAGCTCTCTAATTAGTTACGTAGCATGGGAAGTCCACCGTACCCAGTTTCAATGCGCTCATCCATCCAAAAGTAGGCTAGAATGATGTGATGGTGTGCCGGAGTCAATTCAGGTAGAGCTCAGAGATGCGCCTCCAGCTGCAGTTAACCCCTGTTCTGTGCAGGCTTCCACCAATTGGTGTTGATATGGATCCCGGCAGGGTAGCATTTGATCAGCTTGTGACACCACTAGGCCCTGACAAGGCTGTAATTCATGATCCAGTTCTCGTGCATACTGCTGGAGATATTGAGAGCTTGCAGACTGAGCTGAAAATTAATTAGACGGGCGGTTCCTCATTAAGAATCCTTCCAAGTTCTCCCCTTGTTTACCGTGATTAAATCTCATAATCGAATAACATAGCCCTATGATGTGGAGAGAGCTGCAGCCACCACGTTCACGACAGGGCATCACGTCGATTGCCGGATAATGGCGCCGCCACCAGATGGCCGAGCTCCTCCACAAAAGCCCAACGGTTGAATTCGCGAAAATGGAAAAGAACTGTGTCCTCGTGTAGATTTTATGTTGGCGAATTGTTCTCACGGTTAAAACTTAGGGCCTAGGTAGGAATGTTGAATCAGGAATCCAGATATAATGAATGATTTAATCTCCCAGTGGCTCGCCCTCGTCGGAATGGCCTGCATTCATTGTCTCCGAGGATCTACTGAATTCAGAAGGATGAACCAAATTGCATAGAAACCGGCAACTATACTGAACAAGTAAAGTCGGAAAACCTGTAGGTGCGCTCCAGCCGATGAGAACGACGCATTGATTGATGGTTCGCTTGGCCCCTGGTTTGCGGCTGAACGCCCGGTTGCATCAACAAAAACAAGGGTAAGAACGAGCCCCTATCCTGCATGGGTTTGGCGTCAAACTGACAATTACGCTTGGCCCAACTTGTTTGCGGAGGAGACTTTGCGTTGGTTACTCGAAATATTCCTCAATTGCGCTTTTTGTCTTGGTCACAAAGTACATGTGGTATCTGATGCTCCTTGCCAGGTGAGCTACCAAATTTTATACCATGATATATTCATCAAATCCGCCTTGGAAGTCCCTTTTCTTGATATTTTATTCTGCTTTAGTTAAGGGCTATGCTCAGTTTGTTTTCTCGTTTTCTATGGCATGAGATATCGATGGAAGATCTTCCTTATGCAGTGCGGCGATGGCTTTCATATATTCAGTAGTTTCCCGTTTTTATCTCACCGCCACTTGGGAAGCTCTCGAGGTTTATATCTGCCAGGTACATTCATACACAAAATTTACAATGTGCTGATCCAACCAGCATGGTAGAGGTTATTGTATAGGAACGTTCCGGCCTTTTGTTTGCCAAATTGGTCCACTGCGTATGTGTCATTTGAGTCGTGCCAACAAAAATAATATAGTCTTCCTTGATAATCAGAGCTCTTTGGCGCCTCTTGATGGCGATTTCAGATATGCGTGTACGTACGCGAGCTTTGAACACAGCTCCAAACATCTCAGGTTATGCTGCTCCTCGTGAAACTCGATCCAACTACTGTAACTAAACTTTTGAAGGTTTTCTATATTGCTGCAACGGCCAACCTTCATTTGTTATGCTCATACACCTTCATACACAATCATCCACGTCGTAAAACCATTGGCCACTCCCTTCGGCCATTTTCATCACCCTAACAGAAGCATGTTGCTACTATTGGTGCACCGGTGAATTAACTCCTCGTTGACTTCGGGTCAATGGGCAATGATGCTGTTTTGATATGTATATTTACTGTCTCATATATTGGCTTCGGTCTCGGAGTTATTTGACTCTTTTACCATTTCAACCTTTTGCACCCACGGATCCCAAAGTCGAGGACACTTGGCCACGTATACTACGCATAGTAGGA
Source organism: Albifimbria verrucaria (assembly GCA_020081605.1). NCBI lineage: Eukaryota > Fungi > Ascomycota > Sordariomycetes > Hypocreales > Stachybotryaceae > Albifimbria > Albifimbria verrucaria. The sequence continues at coordinate 386,942 of JAHREC010000016.1, forward strand.
TGACAATTTTGGATTACCACTATATCATATCCTTTTGCCTCAGAGAAATAGGTTTGATACGCCACAGAGCGCTTCCACTCTATATTCGTTACTTCAAGCGACCTAAGGTGACATCAACATTGAATTCTGGCCACATGCCTTCGTTAATGAGTCTATGCATCGGACCTCGTTTTTAGATCATCGATTTCAACTGAGTGTACTCGAAATAAGAATGCATAGCCTATATCACGATATCCTCCAATACCACATCTTCTACTCTTCAACGCATTGCTCTGTCCTTACAAAAGAAATGGCCGTTTCATTTGTTTCCTCTCGAACAATGTCAAACGTAGTTCTCCATGAACTCTCTGCAAGTCGCACAGGCGCTTTGTATAATGTGTAATCTCCTCTTTTCGTCCGTTCGTTCAAGAGGAACATGCTCTACTCGCATCCCGCGTATGATCGTTCCAATTCTGCCTTCGAAATGTACAATATCCACTCTCAATGGGGAATTAGTTAACCCAGAACGTACAAGCACTACTGCCGTCATATCTCTATGCCTTTTGGTGACATCCTGCCTAACGCAGGATTCAGCTTTCTGCAAAAGTATGTCGTCAAGAATCGCATAGCTATATCCTTGGTTGTTGAAAACGGTTTGTTTACCAGTTAGCATCTCATGTACTTCAATGTTGAACTTGCTGATGCCTCCACTTTGTAAATAGACTTCAAACTCGAACCATGCAAACGTTTCGCCATATAATCCAAAGACATCTCCGGAATAGAAGGTTTCTATGGGGCTCTCACTCCACGTTCCGTCACTAAAAGCGTAGCTTAGAGACACCATCATCCTATTAGGGTCGAATCCTTTACCGCGAGCCTGGGTGCTTCTAACACGGATACGGCCTGAAAATATCAATTGATTGGCACCATTCAGATATAAGCCTGTAATGTAGGGCTTAACATCTACTGTCTCAAGTATATCTGAGAGCTCCACACTTCGAGGAACCGAATCAATCATTTGTCTGAAAAGGGTTGAGCAACGGCTTTCAAATGTTTCCTTGTTCTTAGCAAGTTCAGATATTGTCCTATTATTATCAGAGCTGAAAACAAGCAAGTCCGAATTTGTTGTTTTGTTAGCTCCAACGATAAGGGATTTTTGTAGTCCCGTCGAGATACTCGACCGCAATCCGATTGTCAAATGTGTTGGGAGAGCTGTCGAAATTTTCATGTATTTCTTCATGACTTTCCTCATCATGATCTTCATTTTCCTCGTCGTGATCTTCGTCGTGGTCTTCCTCCTCTTCGTGATCCTCTTCGTGATCCTCTTCATGGTCCTCTTCATGGTCCTCTTCATGTTCCCCGTGTTCATCTTCGTGCTCAGAATGCGTATCATTGCTAGCCGGATGCAAACCGCCAAGCGTATGACCGCAAGCAGTCAATGCAATCATATCGGCCTGGTCAAAACCAGCTGTTGCGAATCTGTCCACCAATGTACGCAATGGGTCATCACTCCGAGGTACACCATGTGGGCCGGGATATTCAGCGTCAGTGCGTCCGTATCGAAAAGGAATCTTCGTGATGCCGCCACAGGAACTGTGCATAACAACAACACTCAAAGCCAATAGATCTGCAGCGGATACTTTTGTGGAATGAAGATGATTCAAGTCGGCGAAGGTTTCTTTGAAATCTCTCCCGGTGTTTTCTTCTCGATCTAGTTCAAACCAAATCGAGCCGTCCAGACCACCATTTCTTGTATTAGCGTCGTATGTGATCATATCATGGAAGGCTGTACGAAGCCAATCGGCTGCATGCTGTGCTCCAGTCCCATTCTCATTGCATGGCAACACGTCTTTTGAAATGTTAAGCAAGTTTGAATGGCGTGGGACAAGTAGTAACTAACTTTTGCCATATTTCTGGCATGATATCCTTGCTGTAGCGCGTATATATCCTCAATTTCATCGTAGGGAGGGCCAGATGTACTCATTTGCAAGTGCAGCAGAGTGACTGGTAACGAGAATGAAAATTAAGGTCTTGAATACAATCATTTTATAGAATGATCCTGATGCTTAAAAATGACAGCTTCGAGCTAGATAAAAGTTTTGGAATGATAAAAACACGACTTACGACGCAGCTGAAAAGACAACACTCGGAAGGCTTAACCCTTGTGTGCCCCTTAAAGCTCTGGCCATGTCAGCCTTGAAACTAATGCATGCTTATGCCAAGATAAAAAGCAAGCAATAATTTGGCCTATGTAATCGATCAAGCAATCTGTGACACCTGAGACCCTTGAAGGTAACACCTTGTCAACCAAGCAAGAAAAATAAATCTGATAGACTCGCGATCAATGTTCGAACATACAGAGAGCACATGACTCTCTAAATATTTGATGAAAATTCTTGTTCGGCTGTTGGGATTTTGTCACTTATCCCAGTTGCTTTCAGGAGTTGAGACCAAGTTGAAACGAACGATGGCCCGCTGTGATGAGCCATCCCACGCTAAATGGGTGTACAAATACCCCTAGAAACAGTGCAAATTTTTGCAATCAGCTCAATGAGTAGTGCATTTCTAAAACTTATGTATCCAGCCTTTTTAACAATGAATATTTAGCATGATCTGTGACGTTGCAGTTGCTAAATATCTCGCCTGGTACTACATCTTACATCAATTGAGCAACGTCAAAAGACTGCAAAACACTCTCAGATGGCTCTTTGGGGCTTGAGCGTTTGTCCTAATGAGCTTTTGTCAAACAAGAGGCAAAAAGAGAAATTTGAGTTCGAGTATGCCATAGCTGACTTCTGGACCTAAGATAACAATACGAACAGTATTGGCTCAGCCGCTTGTCAAAAACGAGTATGAGTGACTTCCTTGCAAATTATTATTAGACAGCCTCCTCCTCCCGATTGATATGTAACAAACTTGAAGAATAGAGTTCTAATTAACTGTGAACTAATGAAGTTCTGTAAATCATAGACATGCCTGGATGAAAATTTATAATGACTTCCACGCTGTTTGAACAGACTCTTGCTATGCATCCTCTAGCTCGATTAGGCAATCCTTCCACGGGGTAGGTAAAGAACCAACATTCTGAAAACCTATCATCATATTCTGGGGTCAGGAAGATAAGCAGCCGTTTTAATTCGGCTCGGACCTTTCCTAACCAGCTCGTCAATCTATGGCCTATCAATGAAATGATGTGTGCATCTTATTGTATTAGCGTTGCATCTTAGGTGCACACATCTGATGTCCCTGTAGAGTTGACTAGGGGTCTTGGACATGATTACATTTTCATTTTCAAAAGAGCTTTTTAGGAACGGTGTGTAAAACTTTGAGTTCCAAATTGTTCATTGTAGGTAGCGTTAAATGCAGTTCATGAGTTCAATATTGCCATCATAGTATTTCTACGAGCTTCTAGCATGGAGCTGTTTTCTATGGTTCAACTGCTTAGCTTGATCTTTTTAACTCTTTCCAATTATATTATACGTTCAAAAGAATTACTTTCTTCTACACTGTCATCCCGCATAAACAAAGAAGCCAGCCACGGTGATATCGGGACTTTTAATGGGTTAACCGAGGCTACGCCTCCATTGCACCGTTGCCGATTGAGTGGTTAGTGTGACATGGGTCACAGTGTCACACAATCAAACCATTAGTCAATGATGAGTGGGTAAGCAGTGGGAGAAGGAACCGGAATATTCCCCACTGTTGCTCCAGATAATAATACACAGGGCTAGTAATCGCACACCTGCAGCTTCCGTCGTTCGATAATATACCCTACCTAGGTTAGTAGGGGCCGCTCTATCAGAGTTCGAATGAATAGCAGCATGGATGAAGCCCAAATAAAACGCGCGGCAAGGGTGTGTAGAGTGTGTGCCCAACGCAAAAACCCTGCGACAAGGCTTTACCCTCCTGCGGGTTCTGTTCAAGCCGCGCATTGCGGTGTACATACGATGAGCCGACCCCAGTGGACAGAGGACACGGAACTATAACCCAGGTAGACGTTTTGTTGCAGTCGAAGATGTCGAGACCACGCCAATCTCGACACCGCCATTGGTACAATCCATCACACAACAAGTTTCCTATCTACTTCAGTTGATCAACCTAAGCCCCGAACAGGCCAAGCAGCAATACTTCCGTCTGTCCTATCAATGGCCTCCGATCATCTCACCACGGCTTGTCCCGGTTGCGTTGTCAGATGCTGCAGACTCGTCAGTCTTACACTTAGCTATGGGTCTACTTGTCGCATTCTCGGACTTGCCCAAAGCAGGGGCCAAAATTCAGTCTCTGACGAACAGGTCACACTTCTACACCTCTACCAAATCAGTTTTTGGACAAGCTCAAGCATGTATTAGCGCATCAAAATCACTGATACAAGCTGGACTTCTCATAGCAACCTGTGAGTATGTGTCTGGTAACCCAAACACGGCGTACATAACGCTGGCGACTTGTGTGGCGATGATGCAAGTCCTGGAGCCCAATAGTATAGAAGCCCTATCAAAGGAAAGAGTAATATCAGCGGGCACAAATGATGAAGAGCTTGAATGGCTCAATATCAAATGGTCAATGGGAATGATCGAGAGGTGAGGCCACGGAGTATCAATCCGCCTCCATCCAAGACACTAAGATGCCCTACCTAGAATCATTCTCTGCGAAATGCCCCAGAGAAACATACCCTTGCTCATCAAGTGTCCAATAGCAACAGTGACGCAGGACCTCCACCAAGGTACCAGTTTTGAGCGACAGATTCAGGCTATAATATTTCTTGACCAAGCATTGACTGCCAAGAGCTCAATGACAGAGAACCGAGATCATGCCCTAGCAGAACTCAGGAACTTGGACACCAGGATTCGTGATTTTCTTGCGATTCTGGTAGAGGAGAAAGAAATTCCTGCAAATCCGCATTCGCCGGCAGCTCTCCCTCTCGCTATGCGAGTATTATTTCTTCTTCATCACCTCATCATCAGCAATGTCCACATGTTGCCTCAATCCGCGGCTAACGATAGGACAATGGTGGAACTATCAAAGGCAGCTCTTGACATGGTTTCTAGAATGGCCATTGACCTGGCTAGATACAGAACTGAAACAGGATCTGTCCCCATTTGCTGTTACTACAACCTCGTGAGCGCGATGGCGTGGCTTGGAAGCGACGGCTTCAATGGTGGTAATGGCCCGTCTCCAGCTGATATTCAACCGCTATCACAACTTATTGAACAGTATCAAGAGGCGTGGATGATGTCATGATGTTCATATGTCAGTTAACTCACGAGGTTGTTGATTTCCGCCACGTTTTTACTGTATTCAAACCATGGCACGAAGTTCTAATATACGAAAGACTCTACGTAATGGAAAGGTTATTGTATGTACCTCAATCTTTTTCTTTCTTATTTCATGCATCTATGCTTTCCATGCTATACTATTTGTAATGGCACTCTCAACCAAACACTGTCGCGGCGCTTTAATTATATAAGGTATCGCCACTTTGCTTATGGTACATTGAGTAGTGCTCAGGCTCTGTTCAGTGTTGCTTAACAGGAAAGCGACCCGTACCAAAGCGTTGCACTGTAGTCATACGAAGCTTGGATGACTAAAATAAGTCGCGGATATGCTTGGCATACTTTAAGCGGATAAATGTCTCCTAGAGAACGAGGAGGCGTGACAAGATAAGCACCTGAATCAATACAATGCCCGCGATTCAACAACATCCAGTTCCAAACGCCTGGGGGCTTACTAGAGACCAGAATGTTGAGGTTAGACTCATGATACTCTTACTGAACCAGGTGATGGTCAACCATCTCTGCACGTATCATCTTTCCCAGCCATAAGAATCTCTGCAGTCGGTCCCCACGATTTCCAAAGCGCTTCTCAATTCTGGGCGTTAGCAATTGATTTGTATTCGTCTAATGCTTATTTATATCATGAGCTCTACCTGTAGTGCTCTAGACTGGTATAAGCCCTTAACCATGTAACGCAATAGTAATGATATGGCAACCTGCTATAGATCCCACTGCGAGAAGCAGGTCTTGAGCCATTATGATTGCTTAGGGGCGCGCTGGCTACCTTGAAGCATGCAAAAATGGCGACAGCCAGTGACACCGCGCTCAAAAATGCATCTGCCTCTCTTCCGAAATCATTGGGGCCTAAGCCATCAGGATTTGGCTCGCGTGGTATGAGGTTGAATGTGGTGGCAATCGCCGACCATCCAGCAGCCACCGGGACAACCAAAGTATCCGCCATTCCAAAGCAGTATTCGAAGGGCAAGTTCAAAACCCTTGATAGCGCCGAGGTCATAGCGAGAGAGTACACTTCCAAAAAGCGATATCTGTTTCCAATTGAAAAGCAGGGCAAGGTCAACAACACGGCCCGATAGATGGCATGTGCAAATATCCAAGACTTGCTAACGGCAGTGAAGACGAATATTCTGTCGTGCAGCACGACAGTCTTCCATCTACAGCGGCGCCCTTGCTGGACAATCCAGACGAAGAGTGCCACGCAAGTGATCTTGCTGCAGTATCCACGAAGAGTACCGCCGGGGAGTCATCACCATCATGCCGATGTTACCATAGACAGCAAAGTTAATGTATGTTGTGAAGGCAGGCAAGAGTCTGGTCTGCAGACGTCGACTTGCAACGAGAAATGATAGGACTGATCCAAGGGCGATGGGCAGTAAAGCCATAGTCTTGATCATCCCACCCTTTGTCGACGTTGTGTCAAAAATCGGGATGGTTGCGCTGACGCCTAGAACCGCAAGCAATAGCAAGCGGCGGCTGCGAAGGGCACCACAAAGGGTGAGGTTGAGGATGCCTACAAGCCATAGATTAAATCGAATGTCCATGTACGACGCAAGAGTCGAGTATAAGGATGAGAAAGCCATAAGCTGCCTATAAAGGTCTCGTTCAGAGACTAGGTTTAGTATGGGTCTCCAGCAAGATTGTCGAGTTTCGATATGATCACAAATCATGGGTCACGTGATCTGATTAATAAAGGTAATTAATGGTAAGATGTGTATAGCGAAAGTGCAGCTTAGAACGCAAGGGAGGATAAATATAATAAAGAAAATCTTATATTCACGCGATTAATTGTCATTCTGGCCAATTGACAGAGGAACATAGTTCAGATCTCTTGCTTTGGCCAGACAGCCCTACATATCTACCCACATTAAAGCTTTTTTCTGGCATCTTGCGAGGGTAGCATATCGCAAATCGAACAACATATTGCCAACGTAACTCACAGAAATAGGATGAATGGGTTGGTTGTTATGGGAAGGCTCCAGCACATGTGGACAGAAGAAAAGCCTATTAAATGTGCAAGCAGATTGGGGCTTCAACTACAAATGCCGAATAACTATATTCAACTCCTACAATGGTGTGTTCTGGCAAAGACAAAATACTACGCTGTTCGTGAGGGCAGGGCGACGGGCTTCCTCTTCACATGGGCCGAATACAAGGCGCTGCTTAAGACGTGCAGAACGAATAGGAGTCTTTCAAGGCTTACAAAGATCCATTCCTAAGAATGGAGTTGCCCTGTCGAGTGCGGGCCCATCTATTCCAGATATGCCAAACATATGGATTATAAGTATGTCTGTGGAAGCCAGATTAAACCTTAGTTGATAGAAGTGAGAATAACCCCCAAAGTTATGGTGATTATGTACACAATAGCGAGACTAAGAGTTGAAAAGTCAAGAATAACACCAATTTCTTTCTAAATCGGACGGGGTTGGTAAATGCGCACCCTAATCACTGTTCAAGTTACAGTTGAGTGACACCTTTCGTTCTATAGTCATTTATATCCACTGGGTTTGACACGAGGTGGCAAACGTTCCATGCTAATCCCTTTACCGAGTTACCTCTAAAAGGTCTCAAAAATATTGGATAAGTGGTAGAAAAAGAAACAAGCTAATGTAGCTCTGTATTCAAAGTCTGGAGGCCTCAGTTCGAGCCTTTGTTGTGCTCCAGAACCAGTCTGAATCCACCATGACCTTCGTATCCCAACCAGGCAGGGGCCCCAATACCTCGATGTCTTTCTGACTGCCCCTAAGAACTTCAAAGCAATTTCCACTGGGAGTAAAATTTGTAGCATTTTTAGGTCCAGTGACGTCCATAAGCTGCTCACCACTTGCAGCGAAAATAACCCTTCCAATATTGGCCCAATACGTTGTGCCCGCACACATGGGGCAGGGTTCCCAAGTCGTGTACATAGTGCAGCGCCAGAGGTAGCTAGGTGGGAATTGATCAGACGCCAAAATGGCAAGGCATGACTCGGCATGCCTGATGTACGACACATTGTGGTGTTTGAGAAGGACCGTCTCGTGGTCCGGCCCGACAAGGATACTTGCAAATGGGGGTTTGCCGTGCTCGATCATGCTTGTGTGCTGCAGCTCGAACGCCACAGACATGTTCTGTAAATGATGTTAGAGCTCTCGCCTTGACCCGGCGACTCATAATTCCGGTAACAGTCACCTTGTCAATCTGCTCTTGTGTTGGCGGCGTCCTCAATGGGAACCATTCTCTGTTAACCTCCTCAGTAAAACCCATGACACCTTCGAATTTGGTATCTGCGCTTCACTGGTACTTTTGCGATGAAGGACGTCAGGAACAAAGTTGTCGACAACTTGCAGGGTTTTCTTGGCAAATCAAACTGATTGGATTGAACGAGCGGATTACATCGAAATACCACGGCTGGGGCATTATATATTCAGGTGTCTTGCTAAGACCGTGTTCCGGTGGAAGTCTTCGGTGTTGTTTAGAGCAAATACTAGCGTGACCCACAGTCCATCTCGGCCGAGATTAGCATTCTGTAATCAGTGGAGAAGTGGGATGCGGAAAGTCATCATATCATTTGCTGTTGTGGCTAGCAACTGGTATTTTCGCAATTCGCCGCCGGCCCGCCTGATTGCTCGGGACTGGGCATTATCCATCCATGGCCTTGCTGCGGTTTGAAGAACAACTGGACCACTTACCATGTCAGAAGAATTGCCGATGCGGCGAAGCCAAAGGCCCGTCACTACGTGCACGGAATGCGCTCGCAGAAAGACGCGTTGCTCGAAAACTGTCCCCTGTTCATCGTGCATCCGACGGATGATTCCTGATCGCTGCCATCGCGAGGTAGTGCAAGTGATCAGCCGCGACGGCAGATTGAGGCCTGATCTATCGACTGATGATGACTGCGGCGCGACACCATCGTCAGACAGTGGATCACTTGAGCTCCATGGCCAGCCTTTTACTATGCAATCTGAGAATGGTCCATCAACACACATGAACCTTCGTAGTGCTTCGCAAATCTCATCTGCAAGCCGGAGCGTTGATGTGAATACGAGGATTGATGCAGATCTCTCCATTAGTGACTTCTCCCCGGCGAAACCGGTCCAAGATTGGCGAACGATAACGCAGCCACTGTCGAGTTCCTTGCAGATGGTCATCGAGGCGTGCTTGAGAACTTGAGTGGACTGCGGAGTGATCTGCCTCATGCCACGTCCAGCAGCATAAGCGCTGCTTTCAATGCCCAACGTTTGACGTTCGATGCTAGTCCGGTGCAATGGGACCCAATCTTCTCCCTGAAGAAGCGCGAATGCTGCTAGTCGTCCATCAGGACCGTATTGCCTGGATGCACAACGTTGTTCATATGCCGAGCTTTTTGCAAAGTTTCGACGCGAATCTAGCTTCTGGATATTGCGAGAAGTCCTGGCTTGCTCTTTATTATGCGATGATATTGGTAGGTTGAAGTATTAGCGGCCTCAGCCATCTGATTACTTATTAATCTATAAAACCAGTCGACGATCTACCACATCCCGACTACAGGTATAGAATTCTTGCAGACGCATGTAATTGGTAAGTAGCCTTGCTGGAACCACACCACAGCATAATTAATAGTGTACTGTACAGTCAACTCAGAAACTGTTAATTCGTTATATGATCGAAGTATAGACTGCCTATACCAAGCCAATTTCATGTTGGACCATCGCCTCGCTTGTATTCAAGCCATTTGTTTGCTAAATCAAGTCGCGCATCACTTGAACCAATCTGACAAGATCTGTGTCCTTATCGCCGCCGCCATCAGAATCGTTCAGTGTCTGAACTTCCATCGTCTTGGTCCCGACAGGGCTGGGAATGCGTGGCCTTCGTCCGACAAGTCCGTTTTGCGACAAGACCTGGTTGAGAGAGAGGTCAAGAAGCGTGTATGGTGGTATTTGCTTCGCCAAGACTGGTTACAGATTCCATTTGAAAACACATGTCAAATTCATCCAACACAGTTCAATACTCCGATGCCCCTAAATTGTGTCGACGAGGTGGACAGGATGGTTGTTCAACCGGCGAGTGTGTACACACAAAATAGTTATACACACTCCTTGAATCAGGGTAGGGAAATTAGCCTAGTAATGCTCAAGGAGCATTTAAAGAAGCTAACTAAGGCTGGATTTAGTTGCCGTTATCATGTGGAAGCATCAAGATCGCATGTGCAAGGTTGGATTCCCGGGCAACCTGGACGATGGCCTTATGAAACTTTATGATCAAACCAGCTGGGCTGATGGAGAGCTGAAGAAAGACTACTCTTCTTGGCCGTCGTTTCTTCAATATTCTCCACCAAAAACAGACCAACAACAACAGCGAGGCACTCCCAATCCATCTGGATCGACGAAACATCTAGCATCAATAGCCCTTCTATCAACAGCACACAAGGCAAGTGATAACAATACCGGAAGCAGTTTAAATGCTGAAAACAACCATCAGATTTTCACGGTGCATCGTCACTTTCAGTTACGGAGCTTCCGCGAAAGGCGTTTCGCATACACACAGGTAATCTCCGCTTTCGACGAGAATTATCAACCGTGCTTCAACCTACTAATTGCAGGATTTATAAGTTGTCTTGTGTCACCATCGCTGAGAGAAGTCTACGCATGATCGAGAATTGGCCAGACGAGCTAGAGTTTGGAATTGCACGGAGGATGTGGACTACATCACAGCATGTGATTACGTGTTCCATGATCCTCATATTTGCTTCTATTTTCCGCTCAGAGAATGCTCTGACATATGACAGCCAACAGCTGCGGCATTACGCACAGGTTGGCCGTGACTTTATCAGGGCGGACGAACCTCTGAGTTCGATTGCCCGTCGAGGAGCAAAGCTTCTAGATGCCCTAATTTCTTTTGATGTTACAGCTACTGATTCTCTAGACATCGAGCTCGATATTAGAGATATGATACGGCGCGTGGCAATTGTGGATAGGTCTGCTGCCACAGCAAGCAGCCAGCAAAGTATTTTATCTGGGGTTTATGAACTATGGATTGGGTTCCTCGGGGAAGCAGATTTGAGTCATTTTAATGGTTTCTCCTAACTAGGTCGACCAGGTGAAGGATTGATTCCAAAATGCTGTAAATTCTACATCAATCAATCCTGAATTGCACCTCATGGACCTTAAACACATAATCTATGGCCTTCGGTCTCAATATGAATATCAAAGTCGTGAAGAGTGAAGAGGGATGAGGAAAGTTTTGGTTGAAACCCTAACCCGGCATCACCCTCTGAGGTTGAAAGTAAGTGCACAAAGCGAAGGACAATACTTCTAAAAGTCAAGAGATCTGTGGTTTTGAGCCTTGATCTAGAGCTCTGGAATTGATAATTATTTAGAAACTTTAGCTAAATGCTATTTTCTATGATCATCGCCTTGTTTGTAGCGTTAGGTATGATCTCGGCCGAGCTGGAACGCCGTTATCATCTAAATACGCTGATAGCAAATAGAATTGCCCACTATTGTCTGAGTGGACATCACGGCCGAGAATTCAGTATCAGGCGCTGCCCAGGCTTATCAGTAAGCAGCCTTGTTTTAATCTAACCCGGACTGTCACCTGGTTAGTATTACCAACTCTAACACTGTATAAGGGTCGGCGACTTGAACTATTTACCGTATTTATATAATACAGTACACCATTGTCACAATAATCTCGGGTTACCAGCAGGTTGTATCACTGGCCTTGATTTTCGACTACCTTATATGCCATCAGTTCTTCTCTTTGGCTCTCTCATGGAGGTTTTATATACAAGATGTCATTCATGAAAACAGCCAAGATGCATCGTGATGAGGACGATGTTGAGTCGAATCCCCGGTGGAAGTCATGACTAGCGAGACAATAGAGCTTCATGACGACTTTCGTGTCCCAACCATTGCCTCGACGCTTTGGGAGAAGCTTTTGGATGCTGGTGTAGAGCTGCGCGGCGCCGAGCCTATTCCTCGGGAGAAGCGGACGGATACACAATACTTGAACACATTCACCATCTTTGCGACTTCTCTCACAAGTTTACAACCGTATGTGAATTGCCTTCCAGGAGGTTCTGGAGGATTTTTTTGCTTTTCTTTTTCTCTTGTTGAGCTGTCGTTTAGTGAAACAATTCGTCAAGTAGATATCTTCTTTTGACACCCTTTCAAGGCTAACACTGGATGCTGCACAGTGTTTCTATCGGATCTGTTGCTACACTCGGATTTGGCCTTCCACTCCGGGATGTCGCACTGCTAGTTATCTTTCTGCACGTTCTCTTCATTTTACCCGCCGCATACGTTATTACCATTTCACCTCTCACGGGTATGCGGCAGATGATTCAGTCTCGATATTGCTTCGGAAAGTATGGCAATGTTCTGACATCAATTGTCTGCATCTTAATGCTGGGAGGCTTCGGGATTATTGGCGCAGTTAGCGGTGCTGAAGTCCTCGCAAACATCCAGCCCGGAGCCTTGTCCACAGAGGTTGGCCTCGTCATTATCATGATTATCGCCATGGTCATTGGCTTCATGGGTTATAGGACCCTCCACATATTCACCCGCTGGGCCTGGATTCCAACACTTATAGCTCTGATTATCTTGGTAGGTGTCACGGGCGATCAGCTCTGGCAACAGAAATCATCCGCACCTAATTATAGACAGTACATGGGCATGGTAGCCCTTCTTGCTGGTAACTTGATTTCCTGGGCTAACAATTGTGGCGACTATAGTTGTTGTAAGTGTCATTTACAAAACTTTTCTTCTCAGCTGTGAGACTTGGTTTTTAACCTTCTGGGATCATAGACATGCCTGCGAATTCTCCGAGAGCCAGAGTTGGCTTCTACTGCGCCTGTGGTGTTATCTTACCATCTGCTACCTTGCAGATATTGGGCGCCGCAATTGGAGGCGCAATCTTCGCGATTCCTGCATGGGAAGCCACCTACCAGCAATCAGGTCTCGGTGGTGTAATCGCGATGATCCTAGTGGATCGCTTAGGCAACTTCGGCAAATTCATTCTCGTCGTCCTCGGTCTCGGTGTCATTGCAACAGTGGCACGGGAGATTTACTCGCTGTCATTCAACATCGTCATCGTGTTACCCGCCGTTAAAAGAGTTCCCAGAGTTATCCTAGCCGTTTTATCTACAGCGGTCATGGTGGGGGTTGGGATCCCTGCGTCCAGGTCTTTTGTTTCCTCCATTACTGCATTTCTGTCTATCATAGGTTACTACTCTGGGGAAGCGTGACTTGCTATCTGATTGAATACCTATGGTTCCGCGGAGGAAACCCAGAGAATCTCGACCCTACAATCTGGGACGATGGAAAGGCTTTGCCGTCAGGGTTGAGTGCGATAGCGGCGATGCTAGCCTCTTGGGGATTCATCATTCCTACAATGGACCAGACGTGGTATACCGGGCCAATTGCCAAGTTCACAGGAGACCTAGGGTTCGAGGTTGCTATTATTGTATCGGCGATTGTTTATATTCCTCTCCGGACCTTCGAGGCTAAGAGACGGGCTGTTCTGTAATTTTAAGTAAACTATTGGAGTCGATATTATTACTTAAGGGATTTATAAACTATAATGAGGGATTGTTTCATAAGAGAAGTATTATTGTTTATTTAGATATAAGTTTTAAGTAGGATTTTTATATTCTAGTCTTTCATATTCATTTAAATTATAAGGATATTAATAATTTGGTTACCTAGATGGCGTGGAATTGCCTATTCCATGAACATGATAATCAACTTGGTATCATACAAACAACGGATATGTAAGAAAGTTAGTGAATGATATGTTATTCTTTGACAAAGTGTTACAATGCGGTTCATAGCTCCTTCTAACAAAGATCATGAAAATCGAAGAATTTCATTTCATCCTCGTTCTGCGCAACTGCGTTAAGTGTCCACTGCCATAAATCTTCTTGCTTCTTTTGATCATAGCTATCCTCACTCGATTTGATTTCCTTCAGCCCTTGATAGTACACCCCACTCTTGCCCTCGACAGTGGTGCCAGTGGCTAGTCGTGCAAGCGCTGCTCCTGATTCCTCCGCGGAGTGAACATTCGGCGAAAGAAGTAACCGCAAGAAAGGAATTATGTTAGGCAGGAGGTTGACCCAAAACCATGTAAGAATAGGGTGAGCTTCCTGACTTAAGCCAGTTCCTGGTACTAGCCCTGGATCTAAAATTGTCACCGTCCATTGTTTGCCATGGTGCATATTGATTGCTTGGAAACGACGGTGTAAGCAGTATCCATACATGACGTTAGCTAGCTTAGTGCTGGTGTAGCGTTGACGTCCAGGCACTAGTGCAGACTCGGTTGTTGGGTGGGCTAGTTGTTCGGCCGAGTCATATTGCGCTTCTGGCATACCCGTCTGTTGTAGAGGATCATGAGTTGCGCTTGAAGTGATGACGATACGTGCGTTACTAGCGAGGTGGGGACGAAGTAGTGAGAAGAGAAGGAAATGGCCAATGTGGCTGATCGCAAAAGTCTTCTCGAACCCATCAACAGAATATGCGACACCGCCAGGAAATTGTAATGCTGCGTTCAAAAGCAGGGCTTGGATAGGTGGCAACTGTGAATCTTGCCACCTTGTCAGAAAGGAGCGGACATTGGCAAGGTTGGATAGGTCAAGCTGAATGAACTCGACATTATCATAACCGAGTAGCTTGTTGATTGCTTCGGCGGATTTGCCGCTATCTGAACGTGACGCAATGACGACTTTGTAATCGGGACGTTGTCTGGCAATGGCCAAGGCGCAGTTGTACCCTACACCGGAAGTACCACCAGTAATCAGAACGCTGCCGCCGTAATCGACGGGCATATCTGCTAACCAAGGATAAAAAGAAACAAATGAGCAAGATGGTTAGTGTTTAGGTTAAATTGCCGGTTTGCTGCTGTGCCCAGCTTGTCCGTGGGGGTTCCTCCGGTCGCAGGACAACGATGTGCAAGGTAAATACGGATTCATATATACAGGATTCCGTTTGCGCGGTTTCTTCGTGCTTTATTTGATCGATTTATGTATTTGGAACTCAATTTGTCTGCGATAGAACCCTCAGTCTTGTTACGGCTCTGTGGTCTCAACTGGTCTCCCGCACACTGTTGTTTCTCTTGACAGGTTGCCACTAAAACCCCCGTGTGCCATGTTTCCCTGAGCCATTTCCAACATCACCAGTCAATATCGATCCTACAGGGGCCAAGAGAAATCAACGGTCCCGTTCCGGTATGGTGCAGAGACAGAACTATTGATTTCCATGCCCCACATTGTTCCATTGGCGCTCCACAAAACCAACCAACGTTACCCTTCGCTCCACCTTGCATCTGCATCATCAGAGAGCACGACAACTCCCGTCTGTAGTCCTGTCAGCTTGGGCTCTCTACCTCATGTTGAGGATGGATTTGCGCGTCTCAGACACTCATCCACCGCCAAAGGAACTGTTTCATTATGCAGCCCCTTACAAGGTCCTCATATGCACTACATGCCGTTACGCCATTCAGCCGACTGGTATCACCCGTCACCTGAAGGACATTCATCACATCTATAGAGGCGCCTGTCGCCCATATGTTGCCTATGCAAACAATCTGGAGCTCAAGAGTCCCGAGGATGTCAATCCGCCCTCGATAGCTGACCAATTTCCTATTGCGTATCTCCCAGTTGAACATGGGTGGCATTGCGCAGCTCCCGGTTGCGACTACATGTGCCTATCAATCAAACGAATGGAAACCCACTGGCCCGCAACACACGGTCGCAAAGGGATCCATGCTAAAGACTGGGCTGGGTGCCGTCTTCAAACTTTCTTTCGAGGCAACATGTTGAGATATTTCACCCAACCAGTCCCATCGAGCTGCCAAGTCGAGACACAAAAACACCTCTTGCCACACTTCAGAATGTCCGTGAAGAAAACAATGCCAGCACTGAATCATGCTACATGTCGCTGCTTCGGGAGAAGTATACTCTAAATTCAAGCGCCAGCTTCATCTTGGAACACTACTTCTCTTTAGCTTATAAGAATTTCATGGTAGATGACGACGGGTCCGAAAGAATCTGGCTTGACATTGTTCCTCGGCTGGCCCTGGACAACTATTTCCTCATGTACGGAATACTTGCCTGCACGGCACTACATATGGCCTACTTGGACCCATCCAAACGTGAGGCATACACTCTGCAGGCGTGTGCTTACCAAGACGATGCCATCCTCTTTACCGCGAGGCAATGAAGAATCCCTCTCGTCAGAACTGCAACGCCATTGTAGCTTTCGCACATCTATTGGTTGTCTGGAGCTTTGCTGTTGATACTGACAATGAAAGTAATCCTTTGCTTCTTGTGGACACACCCTGGCTCGACTGGGCCGATCAGAGGCTTATCATCCCTCAATGGTTGCATTTCATCCGCGCTGGCTGTTCTATGTTGTGCAATGTCTGGGATACCGTTGAAACGGGGCCTGTCCGCGCATTAGCGTACTCATGGGAAGTCGAGCCTAATGTGGGAGAGGCTGATCTGCCGTATTGGGAGTATTTTATGTCTCTGATCCCTAACGATGGTTCTTGGACTGCAGACAGCATAGCAACATATTCCAATGCTGCCGCTGCATTAGCTGAATCGTTCGCGCATGTGAACAACACAGATCGAAACCCAACCCTTACTACATGGAAGGTTCTTGCTGTCTGGCCAGCGCGTATCGAGGATGAGTACATGACCTTGCTTGCTGATCGACACCCAGGAGCCCTGATTCTGCTGGCCTACTTTTGTATTATTCTGAAACGTATTGATGAACTATGGTATTTCCAGGGACGACCAGCCAAACTCGTGGCGTCTATCCTTCAATCACTAGATGAGCACTGGCAACCCGCCATCAAGGAGGCAGTTGACCAGGTTCTGGGTCAAAGAGACATGATTGGATGCAACTGACTGCAGAAAATCAAAACACTTGCGAGTCTACAAACTTGCGTATGACGAGATATTCACACTTGTGGCTGTCAACTCTCGCCCAAAATCTAAACTGCACCTAATCCTGGTCTGAACTTTGCTCAATCTCATCATTCAAAACTCTAAGTTATGGGATCGAGTTTCCCTAGACTGTCCGTCCTTTGTCTAAATAGATTATGTTTCTCATTTCTAGTCAACAAGTGGGTCAGTAGGCAAGATCCGGAGTCCGCTGGAATGGATTGCGTCAATTGCCAATTATTATTGGCGCTCATACGAATCAGGACGGAGTCTTTGTAATTCAGGAAACAAAAGGCCCTGCAGTGACCATAAATCAGAGGAGCTAGCAACTACCCACGTCCGAACACGGAAGGTGCTGTGCTGGTGCGCAATTCCAGTGAGCAACACGCAAGGATTGGCATATATTCATCTTCAGCATCCACACCAAACACGCAAGGATTCGTACGTTTTTATCTTAAGCATCCCTCCAACGCAGGTAATGCTGTTCAACTGGGTCCTCCTGTCTCTCCAAAATGCGGTTCTCGTCAAGAATTCTCACGATCTGGGGTTTGTTCACTTCACAGCTGCTGAGGTCAACTGCAGGGGAACCTGGAAGAAACTAGCCTCCATACCTAATATTCCGCGCCAGGAAAATTCGGCCGTTGCTGTCAATTCTACTACCTTGGCTGTTCTTGGCGGACTTCAGGCGGTGGGCACAGACTGGGGAAATACTGGGCTTCTCACCTACTACGACATCCCTAGCGATACTTGGATTGAGGGCCCGGCGCTGCCTATAGGCCTCAACCATCCAAACGTTGCCGCTCATGACGGAAAAATCTACCTTCTTGGTGGGCTGGCGGAAACTGGAGGCGGCCCATGGACAGCGACGCCTGATGTATGGGTACTTGATCCGATGACAGGCAGGTGGAATTCTCTGGCACCTTTTCCAAAGGGCAGTGAGCGCGGCTCATCTGTTGTTGGGGTCTACGGAGACAAGATCTGGCTGGCTGGTGGCTTACACTCGTTGGACTTTGTCCGCAACGGTGTTCACGTCGCTGTTGATACTGTCTCAGCCTTTGATACTATTACCGGCGACTGGATTTCATATCCCAACTCCACTCTACCAGTACCCAAAGACCATGCTGCTGGCGGTGTGATTGGTAGCACTCTGTGGGTTATTGGAGGCCGACATTTGGCCGGCGGTGATATTGTGACAAATGATGTCTTTGCTCTCGATCTGGAAGATATTGAAGCTGGATGGACAGACTTTACTAGCACCGCCGCACTGCCTACGGCTAGAGGCGGACACATCGCCGGTATAATTGGGGATTTGATCTATGTTTTTGGTGGAGAAGGTCCTGGCCCTGTAAATGGGGTTTTCAACCAGACGGAGGTATTCGACACCACGTCGCGGAGATGGAAAAGCCTCGACCCTATGCCACTACCAAGGCATGGCACGGTGGGTGTTGCCATTGACAAGTCAATTTACATACCCGGCGGTGGTCTTGCACTTGGGACGAAGCCTACCAACACCACTGAAGTATTTCGACCGTAGAACGATCCATCTCTTGGGCATAACCCTTAGCATGCATTGAATGCTAGTTGAAAAATAGAGAGGCAGGCGAGAAAAATGAAATCTCTTGTTAGCTAACATTTACGGAGTGAATGAAGCAAAGCATTCTTAACATACTTATACTCATTGTCAGTGAAGTTCGGATATACAATTCAATAGCAGCACGGTTTACAGTTTCAGATTATTAAAAGGCCTTTAATCATTACTGAGAGAATCAATGGGGAATTTGCGAGTCTAAGAAATGTAAAAGAATTTCACTGCAATGTCAGAATTGCCTGTGCAGTATTCCTGTCCCCCAAATTTATACATATTGAGAAATTCCTCACTAGGCGCATTGAAACAAGTCTACAAAAAGGTTGCATAGGCTCTACAACAAGTGCAAAGTAAGCGTACTACAGTGGTAGTACGGAAGTATCACATATCTACCGCAGATATCTCAACTAAGAATTACGAAAAGTTTTAAGAATAAACGACTGAGAATGTAAAAAGCTTAAAATAAGAAGGTAACTTGTTAAGAAAATTATAGGTATTTACCAGACCTTCTCTCTAATACAGCCCAATGTCCTGATACCAGTCGCAAGGTAGATGGAATTTACGTCCTCTTATTGTCCTACATTATGCTACCAATAAAGACATGTCAACACCATAGAACATCCGATTAGCTACGATTCGCTAGGAACTAAGGACGGCAAGTACAGAGTTGTATTGAATATATACGAAAAGAAATGCCTGCTTATCCTGTTTCTCAAGTTAAAGTAGAAATTCGATCGGTATCAGCAAGACAAAAAGCTAGTTTCATGTAGCTAGAACGAAACAACTTCCTGGGTCCATTCCTCCTACGCTCAGCGTATTATAAACATTGCAGCTATTGGTTGGAAGCCCTTATATACATCGGAAGCGTGGTGATAAGTACTTGTGGTCCAATATAGAATTCGAAAGGCATTTGACGCAACGATATCCTCTTCGTCAAGTATTTAGGACTGGAAAGGCTGAACAACTCGCTTGCGACTGCTGCAAGTACCCGCGGTGGCGTAGACTTGCTGGAAATGTTGTCGACGTTAGGCCCAGGGTTTGGAAACAGGACATCGTATGTCTCAACCGTAGAACAGCCGTTACCGATGTTGGCGAAAAATGTTCGAGGGCGGCTTGAAAACGACGCGGCGACTTGCTCCCGTTCAGCCAAAGCCCTGCCCCCAATTGTAACACGAGCGCAGTTCATATACAGTTCGCGATTACCCAGATTGTTATACCAGGAAAATGCAAACAACGCATCTCCTTGGGGTGCATCACTCGGTAAGGTAAAGGTCCAGGTTGGCTTAAGCGGGCAACCACCTATATAGGAATGCAGGACAGTCCAGGTGCTGCCACGATTATAGCTCAGAGAAACCTGACACGAGCCACCACTGTGGGTTGCAGAGCCTGTCAAGGTCCAGTTGTACGTCTGACCCGGCTGCCAGGTTACAACGCTTTGGCCTTGACTGGTGTCGTAGAGCGAGTGGTAGCCTTTGCAGGGAAATTACTACCACTCGCGCTTAAGGGGCTTGTCATATCATAGTCGGCATTTGTGGTGAACTTGTTGAATCGGGAACGGATGGGTGGTGGCCAAACCATTTCCATGTGTGCCTGTACCATGGATACAAGGCTGATCACGACGGCCATAGAAATGAGTCTCATGTTGCCGATAACTGCGGATTTCACAGAGAGAATAGTGTCTGGTAAACAAAGGTGATAGAAATATTTCCTCAGGCGCAGCCGCTCTGGTTTCAGGATTCAAGTATTACATTGCGAGGCGATCATGACCTTTTATGCTTGGAAATCACTCCCGAGCTCGAACACTACACAGCTATCTCTCCAACTCAGCATCGGCTGACCATCAATGAAAGTTTGCGACTGTCAAAATGGAAGTCGGGACAAACACTCCCAGAACTCGGAACATTGGCTTGAATGCAACGTGGGTCGAGCTTCCTGAACGGGTTTGAGACGACAGCTCGTTCCTTTGACCATTTTCGGTGCAGTCTGGGGACCCCACAATTTCCCACATGGTTACATTAATAGGGGCCCAGGTTGCAAGATAGTTGCATGGATGGTGGTCCTGAAGCATATGAAAGATGCACATCTCCATGTGACCCTGTTATCTGTCATATATATAAAACCTCAATGCGTCTAAACACCAGGGTCATTTAGGTCATGCTCGTCTTTTTCTTGACAAGAGCCGGTTTCTTCATCTCCTAGCTCAGCCCTTGCGATATGGCTACGTTGCCTCGGTCCATGTTGCAAACATGAGCTGCCAAGAACGGCAGTTGCTTGACAGTGGAACTCCGAGATAGTAACGTTAACTTCGTCAGCACAAGGGAATATTTAAATAGCTGAATTGGAAGGACGCACTTATCTGGGATACCACCCTAAAGTACCAGGAGATAACGCCGGCGACGTCCTCAATCGCTCATATTCCCGACTTGGAGTGAGATATCATTACCTTTCCTAGGGATCTTAATACTTGCCTATGCATATTGTGCTCTTCCTCAGTATTTTGCATCAGAAAAAACTTGCGCGTACAATTGGATCCTGGCTGAGATGAATCTCTTTGCGTTCCGCATATACGCATCTAACGCTTATCAATCTTGTTATCGGGAGGAGGCTGACGAAGTTTAAAGGTTAAGATCTGCATCTGCGTATAATATCTTGGCTTTGGAAGTAGCCACGTTACTTCGTTCGACTGTAACATGCCTTCAGTTATCCGTGTTGATACGGATCAAATTGTGCTAGCGATAGTATAGCGGTTCATAGGGCATGTCAAAAACGGAAGACGGGATACTGGCTAGATAGCCACGTCCCCTGTAACATCACCAGTGAAGGATTCGCATAATCGATGTCCATAACAACTCTGTAACTCAATAGAACAATCATGATAGATAGCAAGCAAAACTCTCCAGATTGTAGGTTTCTAAGTCTGAAATACAACGTTGTGTTCTATCTAGTGAGGGAATGCACATCTACCGAGATAGATAATGGGAAAATGGAGCATCATGTCTGCTGAACCTCGCTTTCACTGCAGGTCTCTGTTAGTAGTATGCACTAGAGCAAATTGAAAGAGAAAAGAGGAAAGAAAAGGGAAAAAGAAGAAAAAGCAGTGGATACTCACTCCAATAGCCTAGCTTTCCTTTCCAACTTTCATCAGCTGTGCCTGCGAGAACATCTTCGATATCTGGCACGTCGGAATGCTTCTTCCCGTCAAAAAGTGCATCAATCTCCTCAAGCGTCTTTCCTCGAATCTCTACCCAGTACCACCAGATAAATGCAAGAAAACCTAGATTCCATGCACCATTGATGATCCACAAACGCCATTCAAGGGCTTTCAGAGCCACAGGGAAAGCAAAGTTTCCCCAGATACCGGTTATACAGACAACCAAGCTAAACATCGCCATACCCTTAGCTCGAATGCGAAAATAGAGCATTTCCGCGGGAAGTAAAAACAATATAGGAATCCAACCGAATGCATAAGACGCTGAGAATAGGAAAATACAAAACACTGCAGCCCACACGCCTGCTGTGTTGGTTGTGTCGCTGTAATATCGTGTCAAAGCACCTAGGATAAATAATGACACAGAAACGCCGCCGGTGCTTACCAAAGTGGCTGACTTGACTCCCGACGATCGGTATAAAAGCTACCTAGGATAGACACGACAAGAGAACATGCGTTTAAACCAATATTCTGTGATGTTAGATAACCTGATTTGCCCTGAAGCTTTCGAGGTGAAAATCCACGTACCAGAAGCAACTGTGTTGCATTGTCATCCACGCCGACATTGGTGAGCATCTTTCCAATGTTGTACATAACAATGATGTTACCAGTAAGCATTGAAAAGAGAGCGCAGGTTGCCGTAATTATGAGACGGACGCGTGCGCCTCGGGTGCGTAGCATCTCCTTGTAAGTCATAGGGTCTCGTTCGTATCTGATTGTGTCAACTATTTGGCAGAATTGGAGCCGAACCAAATCGTCTCGAGTGTCGCCACCAGCATCAACGTTTGCCAATATGACGAGCGCCTCTTTGGCCGACCTTGGTCAATCAACCATCGTGGACTCTCTGGTAACCAAGGAAGTAATAGAAGGCATACAAGACCCCAAACGCCTTGCAATAAGCTTGGAAGACGCCATGACCAAGTACTCTCCATCTTGAAGGTGCTGTAGGTTACGCCAGACGCCATTAGAGCGCCGACGTAAAAGAAGTCGTCGAAAAGACAAAGACCCCAGGCACGCTTTTGCCATGGCAATGTCTCTGCAAGGTAGGCTGAGCCAGCAATGACTGAAGCTGTCGTGCCAAATCCAATGACAATGCGAGCGACACAAAACATGGCAATGTGTACAGAACCTGCCTGGAGACCAGCAGCAATGACGGTAAGGGCCGCCGACCAGAAAAGCCCATTACGACGCCCATAGGTATCAATCAAGGAGCCCCAACAAAAACACTATAGGCCTGGTTAACATGTTTCAACGAGTTTCTTTTCTTTTTCACAAAGCTTGCGGGATGTAATGGGAATTAGAACCTACTGCAAGGCATCCGCCTATGTAATTTGTGGCAACATTCAAGGAACGTGTCGCATCCGTCAAGTTAAAGTATTCTGTGTACTGCGGAATGATGTTCATCCCACCCATCATACTTCCGTCGTAGCCTTGCATCTATTATCCGTATGATTTTGTCAGTTGTTGATTCGATAAGTTTCTCGGCCCACGAAGCTTGGACTTACAGCGGCCGTAGCCACAGTGCAGGCTAACAGCACTGAGACATTTCCTAATTGCGATTTGGGGTACCACGTGGGCAGGTTGAAAGGGAGAATATCTCCTCTCTGCATTGGTTGAGAGAACTTCATCTCGGCGGAAATACACCACTGCCATACGCTGACCGTCGCGTCAGATAATTGCTGATATGATGTTCATCTTTAGGGGACATGTTGAGAAATAATTGTTGTTTGCTCCGATCGTCCTCCCGTGGGCCTGACTCATGCCACAGCGACTTATTTGCTAATATTGACCCCTAGGGCCTTGTCAGATGGCGATTGACATCTAACCGAGTTGAACTAGCTACGCTGGGAAAAGTGAAGTATGATAGATCAAACTTTGATTCAGTACTGCCGCAACAGTAGCAGATTCTCTGCTAACAGCGTTGCATAATTTGGAAGTTAAAGTTGGCCGAAGTTCAGCGTCTTTCATCAGGCGCACGCATTATTCAGTACAACCCAATAGCGTAACCATTGTTAGGCCAGGCTAGATATTGTTTGGGAAGACAACTAGGCGGGATTAGAGTTACATTTTAATTCGTAAAATACCTTTCTTCTTTTTGAGGACCAATCTCTGCTACGATTCGAGTGGGTAGCTGCCTTTGGGCTCGAACTCCGGCCTATTTTATTTTGAGAATGGGCGCGCATTGACAGATCTTGTGAGCCATTGCGCGAACAGCATTCCGGCATTGAATTAGACCACGGCAGATGTCCGTGAGCCTGGCTTCCGGAAAGTTTGGTGGTCCTCAGCTTGGTGTGACTCAACCTGCTAAATGCTCTGAGCTGTCCTTGTTAGGCTGCCCAGAATTGTCAACCAGAAATGTTCTGAATCAGATGAAAAAATAGTCATGATCCACTATCTTAAGCCCTACATATATCCTGAAAGTACATGATCAGTGGTTTTGTGAGCAATTCAAAACCTGAAATTGAACGATTTGTCTCTGTTGCCTGTAACCGGAAGTTTCGACGTGCCGCAAACTGAGGGATGATGTTATGGGGTCCTGAAACTCAGCGTAAGTCGTAGTTCAAAGATATCAGGCTAAAGAGTTCATATCCCTTCCTTTAACGCCCAGTCCTGGTGATTTCAAAATGACGAATAGAATGCTAGGTCGCTGTTTATCCTGAGCAATAGAGGTTTGGGGATTTGGACAAAATGTTACCGGCAGAGCTTTGATGCAGCGTCTGTTTGCATTTGCTTGAACTTCTGGAGCAGCAAAAATATAGCTACGCTACAGTCTCTGAATGGTAAACCAGTACATAAGACTACGCCGGAATCATAAAATAAGAAGGTATGATAGTGACGTAGCGATAAGCAGTGATCCATTCAATGAGAATCCCAGAATATAAACATGTCTACTTACAATTGATCAAATTCTTAATTATCCATATTTATGTACTTTCGTGGGCTTCACTCCATACAAGATAAATGTTCTAGCTTGCTCAATTCATTGGTGTTATTAATGACATGCCATTAGCGAAACTGAAGCAGTTTATGAACTGGTTCTAGTTGTAGTGACCTGGGCGTTTGATGAGAAGTCTAATATGCCTTCTCTAATGCTTGTGGTATTTCAAGAAACAACTATCGTTGAGCCTTATTTATGACAAGTATTGGGTGATTCTCAACCTCCCAACCCCATGACTGCAAAGTTTCCTGTTTGCCAAATGGGCAAAATTTTCAGCCACTCTAATTTCCATCCTCTTTTATCCTTGACAACACCAGCCTCGTACCGATTTTCCATTTCATATTTGTTTTCAGGGTTCTCTCGCGGGTCTTTCAAGTGCCTGTAATAATGTGCTAGAGCAAAGGCGGTGAGATTTGCATTGTTGCAATTTATGTTGATACGGAAGTTGCCCAGATGATGTAATGTGACCATGGTCAAAATGCCTAAAAGAGAATCTGCAACAAGTTCATGGCCTTGGAGTGGTTCCGGCGCCCCCAATCCAATATCAGCAAGGAGAGTGGCATCGAATATTAAATCTTCTGTTGTGACAGACCGCATGAGGGTCTTGTTTTTGTCGTCAAGAGACTGAGTGAAAGCAAGCATAGTGTCAATGATAGCTTCCTTTCAGTGACCGGGAATGATGCAATTGGCGTACAATTCGCCACTCCAAGCAGAGGGAGTAATGTTAACACGTGGTAATACTTCATGTCGGAAAGACGGATTACTTGTCGAAGTTCGGCTCAATGGTAATGCGAAATGACCTGGCAGGGCCTTGCTGAGCCGACGGTATTTATAGTTCAGGGGTTGAAGGCAAGGGGCACTTCGAAGGGAGGGTCTGAATGGACAATGCACGGAACTAATTGGCAAGCACAATAAATTGTGGGCAATTGCAGTGCTTTGGGGCGTTTTGAAGGGAGAGTATGAATCGACAACAATAGGCTGAATTACTTAGTAAGTACTATTGATGATGTGCCCTTTAATTTCCATAGGGCGTTTTAATTTGCCTACAGTTTGAGCTTGGATGCAGACATAGCGTGTGTTTTTTTGAATATTTGGTCCTTACGAGCATGTTGAAGAAGATGAGACGAAAGGAACACAAAGAAAAATGCTCATCATTAGCCATGATTTCCACAGTGGCCACCTGAAGAAGATACAAAAGCCCTATGGGTCATCGATTGTGTGTATTTAGTATATAGCTAGTTCATCCAAAATCTCTGGCTTGCTCAAAACCTTACCTCAGTACGCTATGTCAATCTTATGCTGCATCATCGGCATCACCTGTCGATTGCTCAGGCTTTTCTCGTTCTGGTGTCCACCTGGCTGCCACAGTGAAGACCATCGATAAAGGAATCAATAGCACCCAGGCTAAATGACCTCCCAATATCTGATCCCTCACGCCCACCGCGTAAATCGCAGTTGCTACACCGGGTGCAATGGAGCGGATGCCACTTGACGCGGTCAATGCAAGGGCGTTCAGATTACCCATGATGAACAGATCTGGCGAAATGTCATTGATGGCGAGCTGGACCCCGGTGAATGCCATGGAAACGCCAGGTCCCACCACAGCTACAAAGGCGCCAATAGTCCAGAACCAGACGACGGCTGTATGGCTTCCATTTCGCAAAAGCGTGTTCAGAACGATATAGCCTGCAAAGAAGAAGGGATAGGCAATCGCGCAGAACTCCAGAACACGTCTGTTACCGAATCGGTTATGAAGCCACGGGAATGCGAATAGGAGCCACAGAGCTTGACTGGCACCTTGAACAGCCATGTAAGCTGAAATCAACGAGGGGCCAAAACCTAAGCCGCCCAGTCGAACAGGTGTATACAGGGCTACTGGCATAATAGCAGTGAAAGCGAAAGCGAGCAACATAACATGGCTATACAACCAAAGCACGAAGCCCACACCAGGGGCTTTCAACAGCTGCCACGTGGAAGGCCTGGGTGGGGTTTGATGACCAGATCCTGGGCTTCCATTATGTTTTGGAAGGGTCTCCTTGAGAAAGAGGCCGCTGACAACAGCACCTGTAAGACTGATAATGCCAACCACGTAGCCAGACAAGGCATACGGGTACTTCTCGAAGAAGACGATGCCTCTGAAAGCACGAGGATACTGTGTCACAGGGTCGGCAAGGGCACCGCCAATGATGGGACCAATGAAAATGCCCACGTTGCCGCCAAAGGCAAACCAGCTGAAAGCGCGTGCCTGAGTCTTCGGGGTGCAATGGTCAGCAATCATTGTCCGGATGATGAGACTTGATCCGGAGAAAACTCCAGCGATGCATCGGAACATGATCATCTGCGGTAATGTTTGCGCCATGCAGAATAACGCAGGACTGACAGCCATGCCGCAGAGACTTAAGACGAGAACAGGCTTGCGACCAACTCTGTCAGCCAGGCGATTCCAGAAGATCAACACTAACATCTGAGTAGCAGAGAATATCGACTCGATAATTCCACTATAGAACCCCACATCCGAGGCAGGAATATTTCCATTGCGCTGCACCATCTGGGCAATGAAAGGGAAAATGGAGAAAAAGGCAATAGGCTCCATCATCCGTGCATAGCAGAGAAGCAGAATCTGCATAACTGGAAGCGGCTTGTCCTCAGCGTTAGGTTTCGCGATGTCAGAGTTTGTCGTCCCAATCATGGCCGAAGCTTCTGTGTCTCCGTCTGGGGCAATGTGCCCTGCTATAAGCAAAGGTGTTTCTTCCGTAACATCATGCTGATGTTGAGGCTCACTAGGAGCTTCAGAGCGTGCCATATTTGCGAAACTTCGGGTTAGGCCTGGCTGGTCTCAGATACCAAAAGGGAACAAAATGCCAAATTCCGGGGCATTTGTAGGTAGAATCCCCATGCAATTGGCAGGCAATTGGCGTTGACGACACAAACGTGAACGGCGTAGTGATGATGGTCAGGGAAAGTTCGTGATCGAGAAATCAAGACCCCAACCTGTGCTTATCTAAGCTCAACCAGCGTCCAGATCCATCGGTTATCGGAAATAATGGCAAGGGTCCACCAATTACTGCATACCAATTAGCCTCAGATACATAGACCCATTAATGGATCGTATAACCGAGGCACCTGATATTGCGAGAGCAAATTCAGCAAATTAGAACTCCGGACGGATAAAGGAATGTATAATTTATATTACGATTAACAATGGGCATCTTCGAGCTCTAAAATGCAACAAGGGCTCGCAGTACCATGTTTAGCGGTGAATGGCGTAGTAGGAAACAGCATAACCTGGACCAATACTAATCTTGCACAGAGATAAGTCGTGGCTAAATTCTGCGGAGTTCAAGGGACCTCTTTCTCCTAGGTGACTCCCAACTGTGACTCCTCACTAGCAGCAATGCTATAAATACCCCTTCCCTTTTCTCCTACTATGCTCCGTCAGCACAAATCACATTCCTAGACTTTGGCTTAGCGAAAGAGTTATAATGCAATAACTTGATGCCTGACTATTTCGAACGTGATGGGAAACCCTATATCGAAAGTCTGCACTATCTCTTCCATAACAAACTGGCCTTATGTCCATACAAGTTTTGCCGCCGGTGCATATAGTAGCTATCTCTATTCTCTTTCCAATACTGATATTAAAAGCAGATTTAACTGACCCCTAGAGGAGTCCAGTTATATATCCTGGGTGCTGTCGCAAAACTAAAGAAAGAAGTGCATCTATAGTTGCATTCGTGGGTGGATTCATTGATCTTTACCCACGAGGATATCTTTCATACTACTTCAGAATTCTTCCCAGTCAACTGCCTTTGAGACTATTCTGCATCCCAAAGAATAAATTGGAGCACACGAGTGTAATTTTGGTAAATGCATGGTACTAGTGGCTTCTTTATTGTGACATGGAATCATCTTCGACTAGCCGCTACAAAACAGAACCTTGAGAGCATGATAATTGTCATCGTGATATGCGATAAATGATGATCCAGGTTAAACCAGCCATTGAAAGTCCAACCCCGCAGTGTTCTGTATGTAGTCCCATGGAAGGGTGTCTATAGCAGAAATATCTAGCCCATACGGATCTGCCGTAAATATAGACTGGTCTGGAAGCCATGATTCTGTAGGGCAGGAAGCACCAGCTACCTCAGAAGGAGATTTGTTTTCAAACCTGTTCTCAACAAGTGGTTGTGGATAATCCTCTCTTTGCCATCTCAAATGCATGTCAGAGGGGCTCAAGATGGTTTCAGGTGCTGTGTGGTCTTTTTGAATTTTTGATTCTGCTTCTTCAACAACTTTTCTGCTTGGAATCTTCCCACTTGGGTGGACTGGTGGTCTCTTGTGATTGCTTTCAGAGACTCTGGTGAGCATTTGCAAACATCTCCAAGATGGCGTCCAAGATTCAGAGAGCTCTTCGAGTGTCAAAAACAGGATCTTAGCTCACTGAGATCACCACAGACCTTCTTTTTCGGAGACAAGTCTGTCAAGAGCAGTTTCACTAGCGACGCCATTAGGGTACAGTGGGTCGCTGTCACTGGGCTACGTCGGAAAGTGCCAAACTTTTCACGAAAACGATCCCCAATATCGGATATTTCCGTTGCTGCTTCTTGGCAGATATCAAATGCCCTCTTGGGAACTTCATCATTGGATATTGATGAGGAAAGGTTGGATGTTCTTGTGTTTTTAGTCGGGATAAACGGCTTTGAAAGGAGGATCAAAGATGTATAGTGAACCATGCTGAGCACATATACTTGAGGCGACGCATTCAGATGCTCACTCCTGTCGGTTGGTTTGATTCTAAGTTCTTTTGGAAGATGAAAAACCAACCCTGAAGTTGTAAAAGACAAGAGTCAAAGAAGGAGTTCTTTTCCACACTCGTCATTGTTCGCTTGGGGCATACCTGGAAGGTGTCAGCATTTAGTTTCGTGTGTGTGTGTTCATTATAGACTTGCAATCTTGTGAGTATGCTCTCAAGAATTTGACATTGCGTACTAAGTTCCCGCTGAAAGCATGTCAAGAATTCGTTTCTAGATCCTGCCGGAGAGATGGTCGCTGCTGGGCCTACAGTATATACTGGAGATCCAGGTAGGGGACTGAACTTTGGCAATCCTGAACGTTACTGCTTGTCAGCGAACAACAAAGCGCATAAAGTGATAAAGCTTTTAGCAGATGCCGAGACACAAACTTACCAGCATAGTACAGATCCGACCTGTATACGAGGCAAATAATTTATCCGAGCAATAAAGCGCCCAATATATTTGACGTCGAAGCTTTATTTCATTTGTTTTCAGGAATGCTGACCCAGTCACCGACAAAGAGTCTATATTGAGGCCCATGTCGATAACCAGACGAGATGCCATACCGTGGTGTAGCCAGCCTGCCGCGTCGGATCCTCTGGCCTACAAATGATTAGATTTAACAATTTCTGCCAAGATTACTTGAGAACCTTACAACGTAAACAATTGCCATGAGAGCCAAAGCCTGTATGGTGGTAACGCTAGGGCATCTTAACTCGGATTGCAGGAGTTTTTCTGCATGCTCGAGAAAGGCTAACCCAGCAGTGTTGGGATCCTGCGGGTTGCTCCTGAGTTCTGGCCTGTCTGAGTATCGAGATGCCAGTGCTATGATGCAGCACAGGAGAAGTGGAGTGAAATATCGGCCGCCTTGTTTCCTGCTTTCCCGAAAGAGTGCCTCGTTTACGACTTGAAACCATGGTTGCTCCCATTCAAAATACAACTCTATTAGTTCATCAATGAGTTCACAGGGCAAATTTGGTAAACCGTCGAGAGGAGAAAATGGGCCGTAAAGTCTATGTTGTTGTTCGCTCGACTGGTGTTCATGGCCGACTGCCAATGTAGAGTCAACTTGAACAGCAAAAAGTCTTGAGTCCAATAATTGGAGATCTAATCTCCCACTCGTTGGTCCGAAAAAGCGTACCCCATCCACAGTATTTCTGGGTCTTGAAGATACGTCTTCCGGACATAGTGTGCCCTCTGGATTGAAGTGCCTTTCGTTGCTGTCTGTGGTAGATTTTGGAACACCTTCGTCAGCTTCATCCCCGATTGTTTGGATTCAGATTTTGTGGCCTCAAACTTGGAAATAGCACCATCTATGTCAATTGAGTGTAAAGATATGATGTTCTCCAGGAGCTTGATGCGTGCCTGGAGGGAAGATACCAAGGATCGTGGGGCGGAGCCTCGATGGTCTACATTGACCGCATAGATGCAGTCTAGCTGACGAACTGCACACCGAGAGCAAGACGCCTTGCCATCGCACTTGAATGGTGTTAGCATTGATCGTGTTTAAAGTTTTTGCCAACCCGCACTTTTGCCCGCCGCCGACGGCATTCTTGACACGCGCGAGCAGCGTATTTGCTGCGCAAAGCACCCGTTTTCCGGCCAACATTGGTGTGCATCTTGCCTGGGATATCATCACACGTCATTTTGCGTGGTTAAAAAGGTATTAATAAGAATTTACATGTGGACAAGAGTCGGTAAAGTGCATGATTAAATCCAAACTATCACAGCAATGCCCATTGGTCCTTCAGGCTGTTTGAGGGGATGCGTGGTCTGGACTGGGGCGGAATTTGAATTCCGCTCTAGCTTTTAGCTTGTACGTCATTACAAATGATCTGGATGTGCCCCACAGAGAAGTGATACGGTAGTGTGTTGTTTGAAGATGTGGGAGTGTCTAAGCTCTTACAAAAAAGTATTTAAACGGGCCTTATGTGCTCTTTCGTCTCCTCAAAAGACGACCTCGTCATAAAGGGGTGAAGGGTTAAACATTACCAATCTTCATCATGTCTCATCTTAAGTACTATTCCTATGAAGGGGTTGGTGTGAGAAACCGCAAGCTATTCTCCTACAATCAAGCGGTACGGGTTGGTGACAGAATAGAGTGTTCAGGTCAAGGTACAATGCTCCCTGCTTTTGTTCTTGCTCTTCCCTGAAAACGAATCAAGTGACTGACATTGTTCCAAGGCGGATGGGATCCTCTCACTGGTGAATATGAAAAAGAGATCAATCGCCAGATTGATCTAGCCTTTGCGAATGTCGAGAGAAATTTGAAGGATGCAGGGGTAAAGGCTGGTCACAAGTCTTCCGGGTAAACTCATACCATGTTCCTCTGAACAACGAAGCCCTTGATGCAATGGTACGGAACTTCAAAAATATATGCCTGATCATCAGCCAGTGTGGACTTGCGTCGGTGTTACACGTTTGGGAGAGGACGATATGCGGGTCGAGATCGAGGTTGTAGCACACGACCCCGAAGGTGCGAAGACGGCCTAATAGTCGGAGTGGGATGCAAATGTTCGAGAACACATAGCGAATCGTGCATCAACCAAGAGATAATTGCTTAGGCGTGCTACATTGCAGCTAAAATGCTTTACTGCTGTCACTAGTGCTCAGCTTTTGGCGAAACAAGCAGTTGAGCTGTTTCGGATATCAAAAATATGCGAGGCCATGATCAATTAACATCTCTCGTAATAACTCAAACTGTATAAACCAGAGTGAAGTAACTGGCAATGAGGATTTAATCTAGTATCAATCTACTTAATAGTGTTTATACTGATCAACAGTAGCCTGGCCGTCATGGGATCATCGTCTCGAGAGGATACTCCCAAGTCTGCCATTATTCTCCTAATTTATATTTCTGGCCAATATTCTCTTCCGTGTAGTTATTGCTACAAAGCTCACAGGCTGCGGATTAAGAGCAGATCTTGATAAATACCCCAGGGGTGCTCTTGTTGATATCATCGTATAGTATTTACTAGGATGGGATTCAATTTTCCATGTTACTTATAGTCATTAAGCTTGCAACACGTGGAAACTTCTTACACAATACCATGGATACGTGACCAGTCATAACATATTGGATTATGCACACTGGACTTTTGCATCCCTTCACCCTGATACAATGATACGGATGAGTCGGGATAGACGGGATTTCAGCCAGCAGGGTGACCATAATGGCGTGAGTGTGACACAGGATTAACAGGAATAGTCAATACATATAGAGTCTAAATATCTCCGAGTCTTGGTTGCTTTTAGAATGACTTCTGGACGAACGATACCTCAGGATAGTCCGGATTTTCTCCTGCTAATAGTCCTTCACCCCCACAGCCTAGAGAGAAATGAATAAAGTCATCGAGGTATTCGACGACAATATTCAGCAAACGACCAACCTGGATTTTACCAAACAATATGTCCACAAGATCCGGATTTTCGCTCAGGCCTGTAGCGTTTCCAATGAGCGGAAAGTCACAGAAACTACCATGGACAGAGTCTTGGATGCTAAGCTCTGTTATCCAAGTCTCTGGATAGTTGGCCCTTGTTGCGTCAAAGAGACGAGCCCAGCTATCCTCGTCACTGCTATTATGACCCTCTGAACCAAAGGTAAGAAATGGGCGAGGCACTCCCACTTCCTGTACGGGTCCCCACAACGCACCATCCAAATTAACGCCCCTAAAATGCGTGTTTCGTTGGCCAGAGCCGCGGCGGCAGATGCTCCACCGTAAGAGTGGCCAACATAGATTGTTTTGGAGACGTTGAAGGTATCTAGAATGAATGAGACATCCTGACTGCGCACATCTAAGCCAAACTCTAGCGATGCGGTGTTATTGGGATTGGACGCAATCCTGCCACCGAAAACAATCTCGCCGGATGGGAATACGACTACATCAGTCTCATACGGATGATCCATCAGAATGACTTCGTACCCAGCACTTGCGAGGTGCTGGGCGGTCGCTGAATAGAAAAGGCGAGTCGTGTTGAGCCCTGAGCCAAGCAATATGGTTGGGAATTTCTTTGTAGTCGCTGCTGCGACGCCGTCAACCTCGCAGCAGGTCTCGATTTTCAGATTCGCCAGGACCCCTTTAGACCATCCGACGTCTCCTAGGTAATCTGCAAGTATCTCGTCCTCGATTCTCGCTAGTTCTGCAGGCATGTATGGAACTTCGCACGTTGTCCTGCATTCGACCACAGGTGTGAAATGCGATACCATCATTCTTCGAGCATGAGTGGTATTGAAAGGATCCAGACGATTGGCATCAACCAATTCCATGTCGACCCACTTGACTGAAAGCGGTCGTGTTGGTAAAGGGATCACCTGCGCGAGCAGGCTGGGAACCAGCAGACAGACAATGGATAGGGCTCTCATGGTGAGTAGCAAGATTCACAATTGAAAAGCTAGACAGAATGAAAAATTCAAGTCTAGAAAATGGCATTGTTTTCAACTGACACATATATATCGCTAGCAGTGCGCTCTTCCCAATGACCTTCCTAATTCTGATTGACTAGCTGCACTTTTGACAATTTCGGGGTAGTTGGCAATTAGGCGAGATTGTGCTGAAGAAAGTGGAATATTTCCGTGAACATACAGCACAACTTTTCTGTGTTAGTTCAGTTGCAACTCTTGAGCTTTACGTACTGGAAAATCAGCAGAGTCTCAATTTTCAAGACAAACACTGCTTTCTGAAAACGCCAATTAATGAGAAGAAGCCCTGTAGTGATTGTGATAGTTGCAAGTACTAGATGTATCCAGTAACACCGCATGCCCAACACTCAAGATCCCAGACCCAGACGCCACTACCTTCGTCACTTATGTGCGTGTCGTTGGCAGATTGACGGTACAATAAGCACTGTTGTGCTACAGGGTCCCAGCTGAATGCCTTGCAGCTGGATGGCCTGCGGCCGTCTGTGCAAAATTCCCAACAGCCAAGTGGATACTGCCTACCTTCTCCATAACCATATGGCTTCAAATTTTCACCACCCCTCCATCTTACTTCTTTTTCACAAATCGCTGTTGGAGAAAGGCATGAAGAAGTGCTGCTTGGGGCCGAATGTGTTGCAGTGGAAGTTGTTTTGGTGGGAGCATTTTCACATTCCAAACATTTCCTATCCCATATTCGCAAACCAGTGCCTGGTTCCTCTCTTGTAACGTCCTCGCAGGTTTATCATAAATCCAGCAAGTCGAACCCGAAAACATGAACGAGTTACACACTCCCCAGCGGCGTTGGAGGAGGCAGAAATCCCAACATTCTTGTAGACTCGTAAGCTCTTTAAAAGCAAAAACACCGCCTTGCCAATTTGCTTCCACCCCACACCAGGCATTTTGGGGTATGCAGGCTGAGGCAGATGTCTCTACAGGCGGATACAGAGTCGCCGTAGAAGCACTAAATGATGTAGTAATGGCACCAACGGTGTTGAGTTCGATACTCAGAGCCAAGCCCCAGGCCATAATTGTATAAAGACGGGCTGATAACATGATGCAAAATGGGGTTGGATGACTGATATTTCCTAGATTGTTGTATGGTGCAAGTGAGAAAAATTTCCAACTCCTGGACAATGATTGCTACTCGCTCGAGTATTTATGGATTTGTGTGAATTAATAATATTTTTATTTTCCGGTCATTGAAGCTAGGTAAGAGTATCGGATGTCTCCAATTATTGGTCACATGGTCCCTTCGATGCAACATAAAGGCAATATTGCGTTACTACACTGCATATACGAATGATTTGCAGGCTGAACTTTTGGCCACAGAAGTCTGATTGGTTTGACTGCTACCTGACTGCCCAAAGGGTCACAATTACACGAGATTCCCCATGATTATATGACGTTACCAGAGAACTTTTGACGTTCTGAGATGCGGTCTACATGCGCTGTATACCGCATTTGCCGCTCCAAAACGAACAATTGAGCATTGCATTGGGGCTCGGAATGTCTTCATATATACTCATTGCCTTACATGCTGGAAGGAGACGTTGGAATGGAGAGAGCATCTTAGGACATACGGGAATAGAATATTTTACTTTTGACGCTTCATAGCACCATACAGGCCGTGCCAGATAAAAAGAATAGCCGCAAGAATATCTGCGTCAAGTTTCTGATGTTCATATGCTTATTTCTCACTTCACCACTTTTTCTCCAACATCTGCCTATTTTGCCTGTAGCAAAAAGCTCTCTACATCACAACTCATGTAGAAGCATTCATCTTGTTAATACCGAAACGAACGAGATGTAAGGTTACAACGAACGCCAAGCCCTATCTTGGCAATACATACATTCACTACCCATAGGCTAGAAAATGGGAACTCTCGTCATTCACATTCCCCCTTCCCCTCTTCCCCAGCACACTCAGATACACCATATATACGTGGAAAATGTTCCTGTTCAACTCTTATAGGTATCAGAACCCCTAATAGTGTGAAATTGGGAGTGAGTAGAAAACACGAATAAGCCTAAGCTTGTGATGATGACGCAATTGCAACAAGTAATTGATGTAATGGATTTTAAGGGCTATTTTGTTTGCAGTCCTTATTTATTTATAACTTGCTCGTATACATTTGATTGCCTAGCTACTTACTGCTTGGCCATCTATCACAACTTCTTCTGGTGAGATCCTTTTGTTCCGGCCAGGATAGAAACATAGAAAGAAACCACAGCCTGCGACGAACCCAGATACACCTACCGCACCATACATCCACACCAGATAAGGATCTTGTGAGACTGTGCTGAGCGCAATACAAATGGCAGCAGCCACAGCAATAGTCAACCAAAAGATTGCAGAGATTACCGAACGAAGACTGAGAACAATTAGATCAGAGTTCCATATTTGATGAACAAGTGATACATACTGCTTCGGAGCATGAGTAAATGCTAGTTCTAAGCCTGTAATGATAACAAACGCTTCTGAAAAAGCCACTAAGACGTAGGCTGGCGCCTGCAGCCAGACGTGGAGGCTGTTTGGAGGAGATTTATATATGAAGTGTTGAAGAACACAGGCATACACCATGGCAATGGCCGCAAAAATGAAGCCCATGAATATTCGAAGAACTGGGTCGAAATTTATTTTGTACTTGCGGAGTACCGGATACACAACCACTGTCGTTGTCAGCAGATGTCAAAGTGTTGATACCTAGACTAGCACAACTTACGATCCAGAAAGGGTATAAAGAAGCATAAAGCGATGGGATCCAGGTTCTGGAGGAGATCGTTTGGTGTGCCATGCAGTGCCATCGTTCCAGCCTGCGAGATGAGATTGTTCCACATCTGATTCCAGCAGATGAAGTAGAACGGAAAGAAAAGAAACATCTAAATAAGTATTAGAACCAATTCTTTCAATCGTTGTTACCTACGTACCTTGCAGCTTTTCAGTCCTCGCTGAACATCGCTCACATATTCATCTGTATATCTTGATTGCATAGCAAGAGGATACCTGTTATCTCGCCCACGTTCCCGTAGAATGGATGGGCTAGCATTATAGAACCCTCGTTCCCTAATAGCTATTGACGTCGTACGATACGCATCGAGGATGGCTGAAGACATTGGGGTACTCGAACATATTTGTTACGCCCCACAGGAAAATTGCCGCAGAGATGATTATTGCACTGCAATCCAGTTAGCTTGGCGGTATATTGTATCGGATTTCCACTTACATGAGTGGAATCAAGTACGCCAGCCAGAACGAATGATGGGCCTCTATGTTGACGGTAATCAGAGGAGAAAGGGCTCCGATATTCACAACCCAGTAAAACCTGTTTTGGTCAATATACACTTGAACTCTGCTCCTATATCACCAAATACTTACCACATAAATAGACGTTGAATTGTCAACTCCGGGTCCACAATCACCTGTTCCCCAGATTTCAAAGTCTTCAGAACGGGCTGAGAGTTGCGATACTGCTCGGCACACAGTGGAGTGACGTTGGCCTTGATGCCTCCGGTGCCTAGGCCAATAGTCACCATGGCAGCTATCAGGCCACCCAACCCAGCATCGTGTAAGAGGGCTTGATGAGTTGAAGTAGAGACGAGTATAACGAGGCCGACTATGTAGATTACGCATGCGCAAACAATCGCATTAAACTTGCCAAGGTATTGGTCTATAGACGTTAGTCACCTCAATTAGATGAAGTCTGTCTGATATAATCGCTGGCTTACCAGCAACAATAGCGCCAATCAAGGTTGACGCGTATGCCCAGAACTTGAAGAAATTGCCCAAGGCTGTAGCAACAGCCTGGCCCTTTCCTAGTGCTCCTGGCTTTGTGTAAGAGGGGTCATATGGATTGCTTCTTGGTCAGTTACTTGAATCAATTGTCACAAGAGCCACACAAACCTGATGTAATTCTGAATGGGACCCGATAGTCCAAAATAAGTGAACCTCTCGCCGAGCTGAGGACAACCATTAGTACAACTTCGGAAGCTGACTGAGTGTGTCTAACCTCGACGACCAGAATTAAAAGTGCCACAAGAGGTAACTTGTCCGGAACGCGACGGAGGCCTCGTAATTCCGAGTCATTGGCCTTCGAATCAGGGTGCTCAGTAACACTAGCAACTTCCGGTGCATTGTTGATGGGATCTTTTTGGCTTCCATTGTCGTGCTGGTCATTGCTGACTGCTAGCGGTATTCCGCGAGCAGTTCAATTCTGTCGACGTGGGGAGACAGGAGGATAGAG
The DNA here is from genome assembly GCA_020081605.1 of Albifimbria verrucaria. Taxonomy (NCBI): domain Eukaryota; kingdom Fungi; phylum Ascomycota; class Sordariomycetes; order Hypocreales; family Stachybotryaceae; genus Albifimbria; species Albifimbria verrucaria. The sequence continues at coordinate 425,284 of JAHREC010000016.1, forward strand.
CGCCAGGAATCTTGTTGCATCCGATGCCGCATCCGCGTCTTATATAAAACATGGGGTATGCGGCCCCATGCTGCTTGTTGACCCCGGTTCCCAGTCTGCTGGGTTTGCCGGTGCCAGATAACGCGGGGTTGGAAGTTAAAGCCTTGATAGGCGGCGTTCTGCTGTTGGCCGATCTCCACAGATAAATGATGTGGATCTAGCGATCGGCCAAGTGCCAAAGCCAATTACAGCCCGTCGTTTGATAATGGTGCCCTCTAGTCGCGATAGGGCTCGGCGAGGTCAATCTGCTGAATGCCGAGGACCAAGTGTTTATCTATGGAAGAATCCATTACTTGACGAACACGAGATCGTGGCGTCTGTCAATGCCTGAAACTGAACACTACCATGACCGAACGAGTAACCACTACTGCCACTGTGCTACTGGAGCCAGCTCCCATAGGCTCGGCACCCTCTGCGAACCGCCTTGGGGTTTCGCCAGGCCAGTTTCCAGGCTTGGATGAAGAATGGTTATCTTTATGGAATACTCATGGTAGCCATATGGTACGCGCAGACGAAGTCACTATACAAGCATACAGAGAGAACCCAGCTGCCTATAGTTTCAGCTATCCAACGTATTCTGGTAAGACTCAAACTCATAAGAAATTTTTGCCCTAACACTAGGTAGGACCTACCGTATTTCATGTCGAAGATCGCCAGGTTCCTGTAACACGGCCTGCAGGAGAGGTAGCGGTGAGGATATACAGGCCAGAAGGGGCCGGGCCATTTCCGGTCCATCTAAACTTTCACGGAGGTGAGTAAGTCTCTGTAGCTCAAAAACATATCTGACTGATCAGGGGCTGGGTACTGGGAAGTCTGAAATCAGAAGCTGCATGGTGTCGTCATATTTGCAACAAGTCCAAGATCGTGGTGATGGATGTGGACTATCGAATGGGTCCAGAGCTGAAGTTTCCCACGGCCATTTATGACTGCTGGGATACTGTTAAATGGGTATGTACTACCCAGCGCTTTGATAAACACATTTGCTGATGACTATAGGCAATCAACAACGCCGAAATGTTGAATATTGACCCTCATAGCGTTTCGTTTGGTGGTCTCTCTGCAGGGGGCCACATGTCAGCGGTGCTTGCACATTTTGCCCGTGACGAAGGCATTGACATCAAGTTGCATTTGATGATAGTTCCTGCTACAGACATGCGATACTGTAGCAAAAAGATCAAGGAGCTGAACCAGGAGAATTGTCCCTATGAGAGTGCCCGCCTTTTTAAAGATCTTCCTTGGGGTGGTTTAGGGCGCGAGCAATGGTTTTTGAAATACTGGCTTGGGGAAGACTCAGGTAATGTTACTCATACACTCGCTCATAAGTTTCGTCTGCTGATAATCTACAGATGAACAGGAGCGAATCCTGAACACATGGATTATGACACCAGTGCTGGCTCCTTGCTTCAACAATATGCCTAGAGCCCACATAATCACGGCAGAGTTCGACCTTGAGAGGGACGAGGGCGAATACTATGGTAAGTTGTTGAAAGATGCAGGAAATCAGGTGTCTATGAAGCGCTATGTCGGAATGCCTCATGCATTTGGGCATTACAACCACCCAACTAGGGGCTTGAGCAAGAGCTTCGAATTTATTGAGGATACAGCAGACCTCCTCAGAAGTGTACATTATGACTAGATTTTATTATATGGAATAAAACGATATGATATTTTAATTGTTATTCTCCTTTGCGTTTCTCCTTGATCAAGACACAATGGTAGCCTATGTCGGAGCAATCACTCAGAAGCCCACCTCCAAAATGTTCGCATTTCAGCAACAATCACTGCAATCGATACATTCCACAGCCTCACTGATAACTACAGTGGAGGACAGAAACCTCACATCCCTGACGCAGATATTTCGACAAATGGTCAACAAAATATGAAGAATAAACGACTAAAATAAAAACAAAACCATAATTAAGAGGCAATAAGAAGGTAAAGAGAGATAATCAATTCCAGAAGTTATGAATAATTTCAAAAGCTTCCTTCTGATGGGGTCTTTTGTCCTGATAGAAATCGCAACGTAGGCATAACTCTCATCCTCCCATTATGCTTCAATGTCTTATCATTGCCTAAATCCAGCACAATCTCTTGATCGGATAGGCGTCAAGTGGAGATTCTTGTTAGAACGCCACCAATAGTTTGCAACGCCGACGCAACGGCCTCTGGAGCTATCGCCCCACCCAATCACCACTCATCAATGTTCTCAGTTAAAAGGGTTGGACAATGGGCACAGTTGAGTGTATGAGGTGCCCCAAGAACCAAGTTGGTGTATCACAATTCTTTGCATTGAGTTGCTCTCGGATTTCTCGCCATGGCTTCTAGTCAGATTGTGATCGTCGGGTTCGTATTAATAAAATCCTCCCATGACACAGCCTCTAATGGAGATGTAGAGCTGGAATCATCGGTCTTGATGTAGCTCTTGTGCTCGCGGAGCGTGGATACGGACCACTTATCACCATTGTTGCTGAGCATTTGCCCGGTGACACAGCTGTTACTTATACATCCCCTTGGTATGTACCTAGATGTTCTTCAGAGCACTTTCTTACATGTAACAGGGCAGGATGCAATTTCTCAGCTATCTCGGGGTCTGATCCCAAAGCACTTCGGTGGGATCGTCTTGGTTATGCGCATCTCTCCAAAACTGCATCCCAGCGGCCAGGCGAATCATATGTGCAGCGAACACCCTCAACAGAGTTCTGGGATGAAGACGTCCCACATGATAAGATACAAGCCATGTCAGAATATTTGGAAGATGTAAGACGCGATCATCGAGTAACGTCGTCTAAAGTACTAATCAATTTAGTTCCGCGTCTTACCATCAAGTGAAATCCCTAAAGGTGTCAAGTTCGCGGTCTCTTTTACCACATTAACCGTCAATGCACCCAAGCACATGGCGTATCTTTATGACAGACTGAGGAATGATTACGGGGTAAAGTTCATACGCAAGAAACTTCCTAGCATACAAGCAGCCTTTACGAATTCTGAGACACAGGTTGTCTTTAATTGTATCGGAAATGGGGCTATCGATCTACCTGGTGTACAAGACCCGAAATGCTATCCTACCAGGGGCCAGGTCGTCCTGGCAAGAGCTCCTTGCGTCAAGTCGAATGTAATGCGTCATGGCAAAGGATATGAGACTTATGTGATTCCTCGCCCCGGGTCAAATGGAAACGTTATTCTGGGAGGATACATGCAAAGGGTGTTAAGTAAGTTCCAAATCTCAAGATAGGGAACCTAAACTAACAGGTCAGTGATGGTGCGACCTATGGGCACGAAACAGATTCTATCATCGAGCGTACCAAACAATTGAGTCAAGAAGTAAATCAGAATGAACCCGAGATTTTGGCCGTTTTTGCAGGACTCAGGCCGTCCCGTGAAGGGGGCACGCGTTGAGAGGGATCAGATCGTGGTATCAGGAAAGAAGCGCGTTCTTGTACACAACTACGGTGCTGGTGGCACCGGGTTTCAAGCTGGTTATGGAATGGCTCTGGATGCAGTATCAACAGTAGAGGATGTGTTGCGCGAGTTGAAGAAAGGCCAAGCGCGGGCACATTTGTAGATAATGAACAAAGGTTGACATATTAATCTTCTCATGATTCCTCCCTCAAATCCCGAAATGCTTCTATGACATGTGTATCTAAGTGTAAGACCACGTCGATTCCCCGCCAGAAGATAGAATCTATACGTAACAGACCCAACCGTAGAATCGACAATGAATTAGATTTTATTCTTAGTTGTCGGCGTGTCTGCTGAAGCATCTTGAACCATGTCATTGCGTCTTCTTTTGTGAGCGCATAAGAAGCCATCATGAGCTGAGAATAGCACAATGAGGAAAAGGCGGCTTGACACCAAGGCGGCCAGAACCCGTTAACTTCATCCGTTTTAAGACTCTCGAGGTAATTGTAGAAGCCTGTAATGACTTGTTTCATTTTTAAAAGCCTGGCAGGGAACGCAGAATCTGTTCGCTCTGTTTTGAGGAAAGGGTGTATGGATGCTCTTACAATTAACACCATAGAATAATGGTACCCAAGGCAGAGTACGGCGCTGAGCATAGAATTCGTTGATGAGTGCGACTGCTGCAGTCTTTCTCGTAAAGTTTCTGTTATAGGTGCACACAGAAGTGTTTCTGCCGCCGTGACGCTCTTCTCGGGATCTCGGAGATGCTCATGAGTAACTTGAAGAGTGCTATTTCACGTTAGTTAATTCTTAGTTATGATTTCGTAACCTACTAGAGATTTGAGAGCGTCTTGGCCAAAATTGAAGTCAACGAAGAATATATAAGCAATTCGTTCCATTGAGCATCTGACAAACCCGAGCATAATTCGTCTGTAGCCTGGATCGATGTGACCAACCAGTTTGATTCTGATATATTTGGCGGTCTTCCAAGAGTGGCAGCGAGCCACCTATCGAGCGAGTATATTACGAAAGAAAGCCTGCGGCGTTGAGAGATTTGCCATGGTAGGATCTGCCATCCCGATGGGTCCAAATGTAACCCTACGTTAACCGCGGCAGCTATGAGCATACTGAGCGTAGACCATCGGAAGCTAGCGTCAGAAACGTGAGGATCCGCTGATGGCCGAGCAGCGACAAGAATCAGAGACTGCACAAGTGAAAGGCTAGGCGAGTGAAGTTCAGCTGACAGAGTAGACTCGATTATTCGAGAAAGAGATTCGAAAGGAGGTGAATCATAAGCGAAATCAATACATAGTTGGTCGTCGTAGGTTGCAAAGCTAAAGGCTATGGCGTAAATGGCTGCTAATAATGACGGTGGTGCGGATGCAGGATCCGGGAGTTGTTCTGTAGAAAAGATAGGATACTGTGGCGCAATGAATTTTTGGTAAAGTGCAATAAGTCTTTTCCCCATTTCTGGCGAGATGATGGCTTCGAGGTTTCTTCTGCTCTCCTCGTCTGGACATGACTGGTGCCCTGTCTCGATTCGATTGCGTGTGAATAGCGAAGGGTGCGAGGTAAGGAAGTGGACCGGGAAAGGATCCTGCTGAACGGATTGGATAGATAGCTGTTTGAACTTGAAGTTACCCATCTCATCTGTTCGATAACGCTGAAGTAGAAACGGATCCATATCCCCAGACAGCCCTAGAGTTTGAGGACGTAGGTTGGGATCATCGAGCGATATTCCCGCGGATTCAACACCACTGGCGGGGCCTCATATTGCATAGCAAGCGATGGACTCCGGGGTGTCCGAAACATGAAATGATAATCGGAACTCTCGAGGTCAAGCTCATCAAGAAATTGTAAAGCCATCTCGCCCGAAGGAAGCGCCTCCATTACCTCCGCCAGAGGCTCCTGGGGCGCATCTTCATAAATGCCAACTTGTGAGATGCTATGTGTGTGCGATAGCCCATCAGATCCGACACTCTCGTAGGCGAGACTTTCAGCGACCGACGATGCACCCAACTGGACACGTGAAACCTCAGGTGATTGAGGTCGCTTTCGTGGTTTTGGAGTCTCCACAAATGTGCATTCCTTCCTGTGCAACTGGCAAGACCGACATGGAGGAGAAATATCGATTCGACAAGCAGTTTTTCTGGATCGGCAGAAATCGCAGGGCCGTTGCCGTTTGCTCATATACTTGCGCATTGTAATGCAGTTGTTAAATGCTTGTTGCTGTGTTGGCAGTTCCTGCGGACCACTCCATGGTAGAAATTGGCTAATGGAGTTAACCATGACTAAATCAAGTAGCTCTAATTGGCCCATCAATACTTGGCTAAAGGTATCTAGCGTGAAGAGTTGAATCGAACTGTGTACTCGTATGAAAGGCCGCTCATTGGCGCGAACGTTATGGATAGCTCAGAGACCATGAGATCAACGAGTCTGATTCTAGCCTCTGGGTGAAATCAAGATACGTGAATGCACCACGGGATATTGATTACATACATAATTTGTTTCTTAATAGCCTCTTCTTTTCTGTTTCAACACCTTGTGCTGCCACATTTTGTCAGAACACCACGCCGACTTCAATCAATGCATGTGGCTTATTGCGGGATACGAAAAAGTCTGGCCGATAGAAGACAATTTGCTACTTCATGATCCTCGAAACACTCGATTCTAAGACTAATTTATACTTTAACCACGTTTATTGCTTTTGGCCCATGAACCGCTGCATGTGATTAAATCGTCCACCGATCCTAGTTTCTCGGTATGCTACTGTCTGTCGGTCGTAGCTGGTATATGTATGACAACCTACAACAATTCTTTAGCGCTCTTCGTAGCGCATGAGAGGTCTGCCTGGCGAGAGCTTTTTACATTACAAAGTTACTAAACATTGAGAATCCGCGTGAAGTGATATATCTTTCTATTATGCCATCTAAGCTATATCAGTGTCTATGAAGAGCCCGATGATACCTAGCGCATTAGATATCTACATTAATACGACTGACTCATCAGAATGTTTAATCTGGCCGTATTCACCTGTTGAGGGCCTGAACACACTATTTAAACCTCCGTTCCTTAATAAACAGGAACTGGTGAACAGTTTGCATCCTTCTATCTGGGAGCCATTCCTAGCTCTATGTTAGGACTTAGAAGTTGGCAAACAGCCACTTCATTCCAGCCCACATCTCTTCACCGCTAGGGATGATATTCTCTGGAGGTATAATGAATCCACCCTGTCCTGCTGTTGCTGGGCGGAGCTCAAATCCCACGACAGCTCAGCCTTGGCGATGTCGTAACCCCAGTCCATAGAAACACCACTCGTTTGGTAGATGGTAGGACATGTAGGGCCGTAAACAAAGTCAAGGCCATTTACTGATCGAATAGCTTCATGTACGCCGGCCGCAAGCTTCATCTGGTACTCGTTATTCTCAGCAACAGCACTACAGCTATAGCCGTATGGCAGAAGAATTAATTGGGAGTAGGAGTGCCAGTCAACAAAAACTTGATTCCCGTAGTTTCAGAGAGTCCAAGAGTGTGGTTCGTTAGAACGGCCATCTCAGGAGTATCCGCCGGGGCCTGGCCACGGTATGTCTGTGAACAGGGATCTGGGCTAGATCCTCCGGGCACATCCCAGTGATGAGGCCAGTTACGGTTCACATCTGTACCGACGCAGGTGCTGATATCACGAACCTGACGGTTCTTACGCCAGAGCCTATCAGTCGTATGTGTATGCACGAAACCTTTTGGCAAACAGTCAGCGGCGTCCATGGATTTTCTTAAGGGTTCTTACCATCAGGGTTTACTACTGGCATGATGTAAAAGTCGTAGTTATCGAGAGTTCGAACAGAACTACACGCTCGCTTCTTGTAGCCATCGACGATCTTGTACAGCATGTACTCGACAGTCTATTAACCATTAGTATTGAGAGCACATTTCAAATCCTTGTCGTCTAAACTTACGGGAGCCGTGATCCATTCGCGGGCATGGACAGTGGCATGCCATATAATGGCCTCTTTTCCTGGACCATCGCGGCCCCAAAGATGTATGCCTTGGATGGGGCGACCCTGGAGAGAGTATCCTGCAACAAAAATCTCCGAGTTGTTGGGGAAAGCAGAGGAAACATCTTCAAGGTACTGAAGGTGTTCGTCGAATGGGTGGTAAGACTCAAAGTACGCCATGTCAGGAAGATCAGAAGGGACGCCAGAACGTTTTACAGTAGCTGTTAACTAGTTCAGCAAAGATTGGATGTCATACTGTCTATTCAATTACTAACCGACGTAAGGCTTGGAAATCTGCTCTCTGGCGAACTCAGTGCCCAGGTCCTCGACTGTTGCCACAGTGTCGAGGCCTAGCGCCGCGAAAGCCTCAAGGTCTTCTGGCGCCACGGCGATATCGATGTGATTGTGGTCATCAGCACAAGATAAATCGACAGTTTTGAGGCCTTTGAGCGACGCAAGGACACCCTCATAGTCGTTATGGCTGTCAATTTGAAAGACTTTGTAGCCATCATACGAGATTTTTGCCGCTGCAATTGCTGGCAGGGCCAAGGCAAGAACACCAGAGGACTTCATGGTGGTAGGAATGCTCAATGAAGAGGGAATGCCTGGTGTCAAACAAAAGGGAATCAATATAGACAGGTTCGACAGGATGACGCCCTTTTATCATGGCGATTGAGGGAGCATTTCGGGAAGCTGGCCGAGAGGCAACATGCAAGGGCGCATGCAGTAGCAGCCTTGGCTGGCATCCCCACGATCTCGTGAATCACCTCGCTACCCTGGCCTGCGAGTCTCATAGCTTACCTACGAAGGCGGGGAAGGTCAGTTGCGTCCAAGAGACTTGGCGCTACTAGTCTCCACGGTGATGTTTGAGTGCGTTGAACATTTTCGAGAGACATTCAAAAGGTATCATTGGGGTCATCAATTGACTAACTAATTTTCGATCCGTCTTTGCGACGAGATCTGTCGAAACCCCATCATCTGCAACAGAAGAAAATTCTGAGCGCTTACTACAAGTCAAGATCCTGGCTCCGTAAGCGTCAGTGTATGCCTACGCTGGCCGAGGTCTTACGATAACCCCAGAATACGCGAGTCTCGCACTCACCTTCCAAATGCAGCTTGCCAGGAACTCATGCCAAGCCTCGGGTGGTCGGTCTGGGGCTGGGCCGTTCACAGCAGGCCATCCACCTGCCTCATCCCGTTGGTATGCCAGGATATTGCCTAAATCTTATCGGTTACCAAGAATCTAAGTTGTAGAACCAGGTTACGATTGGTAGCTTAATCGATAGTTTGTGTTTGTTTATGCAATCATGCAGAGTGGTGGATTGCCAAAGTTCTGGGCCTTTTGAGGCGTCATCAGAGAGACGTACCTGGTGAATGTATGCTTCCGATTACTGAAGTAACATAATTTCCATTCTAGGCGCTGGGCATTGTTGAAGATCCAAAACGATGCGGTTTCCAGTTTATTTCCTCATCTCGTTGAACAATGAGCACAATCGGATACTTAGCGATAGACTAAAGGTCAAGAGAAGGAGAAGAATATTAGGCAACAGGTTAAAATACCATGTCTCTCATAAAATATTTAAAGGATTACTATCGTCTCTGCTTCAATATGCACCATTGAACTTGGAAAATGTTCAGGATTTGTCTCCGTCTATTGACTAGATTCCATCACTTATCTCGAACTTCTTTAGTCACTTATTCTAGACTACCGAGCAATCCTGATAAAAGTCTTATGGAGGGGCAATTGAACACTTCAACTATCAAGGGACTAACATGTCGAAACCTGACGGAAAGCAGATAGAGCACCACTCATTCGTCTCAATACACGCCTGTAAAAAGGTATCTGTATATCGCTGTACTAAATATAAATCTCAGGAAACATTATGCATGTATAATATCAATCCGCACGCTTGTGTAATAAGACCCGCACGCCTTTGCTATCGACTTTGGGTCTCGGAACCGTCCTGCCACGCACAAACGCAACATCGGTTACATCCGTATCGTGTAAAGATAAGGAGTAAGCACTGAACAAGCTTGCTATTCCCTGGTATAAGATCGCGCGCGCCATGTTCATCCCAATGCACATACGAGTGCCCCTGCCAAATACCACCATGAAATTGGTTAGCGAGAGGATTCTTCTCTAGCCACCGTTCTGGTTTAAAAGAGGTCGCATCTTCAAATATCGCACTGTTACTATGCATGTGATATGCGTCCATACTGACTGCTGTGCCTGCTGGTATATGTAAATCGTTGTATTGTAGTGGTGTATCGATCACCCTTGGAAGCCGCTCCACTATACCATAGGATAGACGAAGAGCTGGGACAACATTAGAAGTGACTTACGTGAATATGCTCAACATACCTTCTAGTATAATAGCTCGTAAAAAGGCAAACTTTCTAAAGTTATTAAATCGAGAATGTTCTCCCCTTTGGAAGCAGTATCTAGCTCCTTTTGTAATTCAGCTTGTATTCTTGGGTTATCCGCAATATGGAAACAAGCAAGCACTAGAGCCTGTTTCGTGGACTCGACGCCCGCTGCGATTAAACTGATGGCTTCATCTCGTAATCTGCGGGAGCTTCGCTCCTCCTGGGGAAGCTCATGGGAAGCTAAGAGGGTGTGAAAAATGGTTGACGGAAAAGCGACATCCTTTTCCAGGTCAATCTGTGAGATCTGACGCTCTATGTCCTGAGCGAAAATTAGGATTGAATCGTATCATCGGTATCTCACTTACTTTTTGCAAGTTGATCACAGATGCAAATGGTGGAAACAACGATTGTACGAGTTGCACTGGAAATTGGTCCACAACCCGAACCAACAGAGGAAAATGTGTCGTCCAAGCGCTAAATGAAGCCATATCGTCCATGACTTGAAGAAATGGTGCTTCAAAATCAGGCTTCATAATATATTCTTTAGAAAATCCAAACGAGTATGAGAATATGATGTCTGCTGTCAGAGCTGCCCAAAGCTTGTTCAGTTCTAATGGCGAAGAGTCATTGTGTTTTGAGTTGAGACGACTCAACATTTGTTGAAGTGTTGCTTGAATAGTAGTACTGAATTGAGACACCTTTCTCTTCGAAAAGAATGGCTCAATCGCTGAACGCCGTTTCGTATGGAGATCTTTTCTAGGTGTACTGAAAGTTGCCCCAGGAATATTGAACCGATACTGCAGACCTTCAAGCTTATCGTAAAGTTTTCCTGTTGCATAAAGTCTGCCATAGAACTCCGGATCATCAATATGGACTTCGTTAGGATTGATACGGACAACTGGGCCATATATTTGATGTAATTTCTTGATCTGGAAGCAAAACTGCCCACCATTGGCAGCAAATAAATCGAAGTACATTTCATATAGATATGTCAATGCAGCAAGTTTTGGTCCTGGAATGTGAGACAGGGAGATGCAAAGAGTCTCAGGACTCCTGAACGACAACATAGGCCAAGCATGTCGCTAGGACGAGAACCAAAGTTGCAATCATCTTAAATGATAAGCACGTCAGATTTTCGGACCTCGCCTGCTTAACTGTACGTTTGTAGACGAGGCTTCAGGCATTCATTTATACTAAACCGAACCCCTGTACTGAATTTGGCGACTCAAGGAGCTTGCAATCCAACCTGCAACGTCTGGTTGAGAAGCAGCCATTCGCTTCTAGCACTTGCCAATCGAAAGAGGCTACATTCATACACCCCAGGCTACATAAGCAGAAGGTGAGTAACGAATCAAACATGTTATCTGTGCATGCGTCGCTTTGACCTAGCGTTACGATGAGCGCAAGATCGCCTGCTGGGGTGCAAATTCTCGCACTTCGATCTGATTGGGACATAATGTGCTTGTGACAGCGCCACATAATCGACAATTGGTGACAGTGAAAGCACCCAGCATATCTCGGTGAGCTTGGCCGGGATGCAAGTAGCCTCTTTTGGACAAAAGGGCATTCGTGATTGCCGCGGGCGGCAGTATAATGCTCCAAGACGGTTTTCAGCTTCACCGGCTGCATTGACAATCCTTGCCCATTTGAACATCCCCAAGCAGAGCACCTCGTCTCAATGTTCCTGACTATTCCCTCCAAATTTCAGCGCAAAATCCAAGTATAAGATTTCATAGCCAAGGCTTACAATCTGATATCTACTACCTTAACGTAAAGTTGAGAGATATATGCGTTTAAGCTCCTCTAATCAATGGCTTTGAGATGATATTAAGCCGAACTTAACGGATTTTGTGGTATGCAATGGCTTTTATGCGCGCATGAGAACCTTGATTAGGATATAAGAGATGACAATGGAAAACACACTTTTTGCGCACATCAAGGCATGGGAGACGAAGCTGCGGTTCTTATGTGGCTGGCAGTAGCATGCGCGTTTCTTGATCCCTGACTATATCGCTTCGATTTGCAATTTAACAGATATAGGCCTCACTGAACCATGAAAACTAATCTGATCTTATCTTTCTCTCTGCAGTGGGAGCACCAAGAATGTGGTCATGTTAGATGAATATGTCGAAATGCTAGAGGTACTCTCAACGCAACAGTAAGCGCCAAATCCTGAACCCTGAGCCTGAATCCCAGCGTATTATTACACACTCTTCGACGCTCAAAAAGCTAGACTTCATACAGGATGCTTACGGAAAGTAATGAGACTACACACTGACCTCGCCGGGCGTACGTAATGTTGTGAGTTCCCAATTTTCTACCCAATATAAAATGCTTTTACCATACACAACGTGGACAGTGGTCCAAGTAGCATTACTAAATACCACTCAATTGATGGTTTCGAGCGCTTTTTAGGACCCGTCTGCCCATATTTGCACAGTCTCTCTGATCAAAAGACTCGCCTCCGTTATAGTGGTCGTTCCCAGATCATCGAAATGTTCAGCCTGTGTTCTCCTGCCAAAGCTTGGCAGATTCCCTTCAAAACTGGAATTTCTACTACAAATTCTACACAGGTACAGCAAGGTGCATATTGATCAATATGCTATGTTTCATTTCTGCTTCTTGATGTGTCACTTTGCCTATCGCACGCAGTGGCTGTCGCGACTCTATTTCTCTTCCATAATTCTATGTAATCTCATGGCACGCCTTACACTTGCATCGAAAGTATCTAAGCTTTCCAACGCAAACCAATATGATATATTATAGGTCTCAGAACTGTCGTCATCAAACTTCTTCATCCTCCATTCGCGTCAGCCCGAACTCACGACTTCCAATTCTTATCCCCATACTTTCGTCTCAAACGTCTTCAAAACGGATGCTTCGTAAATTGTCTCCGGGGTCAAGTCCCTTGCCATTTGCCCCAAGAGAGCATCATAGCCTACCGTGTAGTATGGTTGAAGGAAGGGGTCTGTCATGGCATCGTAGATACTATACGCGACCGCCTCTGCTGTTTGAGCTGCGCCATCTGCAGCGGCTGTAGTTAGATGATACCTATCAAGATTTATTAGCACCATATCCTTTCAAACGACTCGCTGCCAACTGACCATTTCTTCATCATTGACTTGTAGATGTCCTTTTCGCTCGCTCCGAATTGTTTATCAGATCTGACGACGTCTCCCAAACTGTCGACTCAATCGCGTTGCTGTGTTGGTCGTTGAAGCATGTCTCCCAGGCTCCTGAAATTTTTGGTCCAATTCCATGGGTCCTTGCAGGCCAGGTTTTAGCATTATACCAACGATATAGGGCATGCCTACGTACCTTGTCCATCCAGGACGGACCGAGGTCATACCCACTCCAAGCGGCAATAGTTCAAACCTCCAAGCTCTCGTCATACCTTCGATAGCAGCTTTAGCTGCTGAGTAAGGAACCCACATCGGCGGGTTGACGTAGGAGCCATAACTGCAGATATTGATGAACCTCCCTTGATTCTGCTTGATGAGAGGCAGGAAAGCTCGAATCACCCTAATGTATGCCCAGAAGTCCAGTTCAAAGAGATCCCGTACTGCCTTATCTGGGGTCAGTTCCATAGGTGAAATCATGCAATACCCTGCATTGTTAATCACTCCAACAAGGGGAGCTTTTCGCTATTCCCAATAGCACGCGACACTTGGGTAACAGCTGAAGATACCGAGTCCGGTGATAGCACATCCATAACTAGGGATGGATGGATCCATTCTGCAGTCTGACATCTCTCCTCTTGATTTCGTGCTTGATGTTATCCAACTCTTCCTCATCTTTGACTGAAGCGAACACTGTGTAACCTTTTGAGGCCAAATAGAGAGCCGTTGCGAGTCCAATACCTGTCTGGTCAGCTAAAGGGTGCTTGAACCTTGATTCCGAAAGTCTCACCTTGGCTGGAACCGGTTATCAACACAGAGGGACTATATGCGTCTCCACCTCGTCTCTTCGCTGGACGCGTATGGTATTGTGGCTTATGTCCTCCGATCAGATAATATAGAATATAGCCACTGATGTAGTGAACGCCAAAGTCTATCCATGCCAAGAGACGGTTCAACGGGATGGTAGCGTACGAGAACGCTGAAAGCAGTATATTTACCATGGCGTTGGTCGATTAGTCTTTGGTAAATGAATTGGAAAACTGCTCAACAAAGAAATGAGATTATCGGCAATAATAAAGCGTTCTGAATAATTTATGCCGGTACACCCGGCGAGAGGTTGATGAGATCTTTCTCAGACCCTGTCAGGAGTTGGCGTCATAAATCACATGCAAAGGCTATACGTCATGATGATTATGATATGAAGAGCGAAATCATTGGCATATTGGGTACGTGGTGGGTGTTCATCATCCACTTCAATGCATTAGGCAGCGGGTGATGCTTGTTCGTTCGGTAATTTACTTCGTAGACTATTTTCACTACATCATGTCGTTATCTTCGAGGTTTTCATGTGGGAATAGATTAATTGAATAATTTATTTCGTTCGATTCATGGTTTGTTGAGTTCTATTTGGCATCGCCCTGCTTTCCGTAAAAAGCCTTCTCACCACCTAGGTCCTTCAATGCCTGCTTTGAATTCTGTTTGGACTCCTCGCTTGTGTCTGTTCTGTGTCAGACCTATCGTATTTAATCCGAAAAATATTTCTACTTACTTGGGTTGCTCAGGTTGGCCTTGTGTCCACGCGCCTGGTTGCTAATCTCCTCTGAGTCTCGTGCATGCCCTCCAGGGCTGCGTCCTTCTTGATATCGCGTGCTTGAGGCATAGTGTAGTGATAATTAATTAAATTGAATTATGCAATTTTTTGCTGGTGTAGTATCTTGTTATGAAGCAGTCGCGCGGCTTCTCGTCTTAAATCTTCATTTCCCGTGGTGAATGAAGAGGGGCTGGCAAGACAAATCAATAACGTCAGTAGACCCTGGGTGACGCATGAAGTCGTCATGGACACAGCATTTACAAGGACGACCTTACTCATAAAAGAAGTTAATCATTTTTGTTCATTTGCCTAAACTGGCTATTCGACTGATAAATGATTGATTTGGAACAGTTGGACAGTCATGACGCATTGGAATTGGCAGTGAGGCTGAGCTTAACCAACTTCGAAATGAACAACCCATGAGTCACCACATACCGATACGTTGGATGCATGCTCAATCTCCTATTAACACAACGTATTCGGTGTAAACAGATAGTGCAGGGTTTCTTGAGAATTTCGCTATCAAAGCCAGAGCGTTTTGCTTGCCAAATGCTGGTGTTTCACCCTCGTGAAATATGCCAACCGGATGATAAGATCTCGTCTGAGAGGTGATCTAACGCCGACCCTAAATTGGATGGCATAATTGCTTTCCAAACTCTCGTGATTTTAATAACCTCGTGCGAGAAACAATAGCAGTCTTCCTTTTCTTCAGGAATCTGGTGATCCTGAAATCAGGGATGAGCTTCCGCATCTTTCTCGGCAGAAGACTAAATACCCACGTCGGAAGTGCCATTGAGCTATATTTAGAATTGAGTCTCTTACAGAGCAGTCTCACTAATGATTGCGAAGGCGATGGACCCGTGGGGCTAGATATGTGTCCTTGGAAAATCGTGGCCGACCTGTGGCTGTGTACTCCCAGAAATGATTTTATGACTTCAACCTCGTTACAAGATTCTCCGGCTGTGCCTCAGACAAGTTCCAAGAAGAGCAACTGTCCACGAAACCATTGCCGTAACATGCTATTCCTTTGATCTTTGTAGATATCTATCCATTGCTTGTCAACTGAGGGAGAGGGGGCCTGCCTCGTAAAGGGCTGGCTAGACATGGCAGAATACTACCACCTCACCTACGCCATGGCCACGACTAAAATGAAGTAAGAATCAGTCCAGGTTCAAACAGGAATCTATGGATTATAGCACGGGCGAACTACTAGGTTATTTCTCATACAAAAATATTCAGCATTCTTGCCCAGACAAGTCTGACAGAAATTCTCTTGTCACAATGACATTATTTCCGTTGTTCAACTCATGGTGTCAAGCTTATTCTATATTATTTTCACTGCAACTAACGCCTCACAGTTACATACATAGAGGGCCTTACTTGTCAATTCGAGGTTTGCAATCTCAGGCTTTATTCCCTTGCCCACGCTTGGGGGCCCGTTGACGACCTCCTCCGCCCTGACCTTGACCCTTTCCCTGTCCATCGTTGTTCTTGGGCCTGTTGCTTCCTGCTTCGGTGGGGCTGGGACGACTTTCAATCCCTTGACGCCTCTAAGACCCATTTTGCCCACCGTTGTTTTGTAGATGGGAGGCGTCTCTGGGGCCTGGAGCCCGTCGCGAGCAAAGATGTTGCCTTGAGCGACCAGCTCCTCCGCCGACCACTTGAGGGGCTTGAGGAAGTTCTTGTAATAGCCCAGCCACGCCTGGTAGACCTTTGCCTGCTGCTCCTCATCCATAGTGGTAGCAATAGCAGCAACCTCGTCGGCGGACGAAAGGTCAGCTTCTTGTGGCTGCAGCTGGAACTCTTTGAGAGACCACTTGGGGAACCACGACTCGGCCTCGGAAACGATGAAGATTCCACGTCCCTCGGCACCAGCACGTGCAGTTCGGCCCAGACGGTGGATGTAGGATTCTTTGTCGGCTGGGAGACCGGCTTGAAAGACGGAGGTCACTCCAGGGAAGTCCATGCCACGAGCAATCACATCGGTGGTGACAACAATGGCAGACGTGGCCTCGCGAAACTCGTTCGTGACTCTAGTGCGCTTGTTCTGGGTTATACGCGAATGGAGCACGGAGACGGGTGGCATGTCTGGCAGTCCTGAAAGAACGTGGCCGTAAAAGTCGGCCAGAGCCGCTGTAGGGACGAAGACGATGGCCTTGAACGGAGGGTTGCCTTCGGATTTGCTGACGACAGCAGCTTCCTGACGAATGGCTCCCACTGCGGCCGCCGTGGTTAGGGCAAACGTGGGTGCCGTCACGAGAATCTGGGGTACACGTTCATGTGCATTAGCTTCGCCAGGTGGGATAGTCGAGATGAACTTGTAGCCCGGGGCCAGAACGACGCCAGCGACTTCTTGGACGTGAGGTGGGATAGTGGCCGAGAAAAGCATGCCTTGTCGGTTGGTTGCCTGTTTATTAGGCAGGGCTGCGACAATCTTCTTCAGGTCAGGCATGAAACCCATGTCGAGCAGTCGATCGGCCTCATCCAGCACGAGGGTATCGAGATGGCGGAAGACATAGGACATGTCCTCGTCATTCATGTGATCAAGCAAGCGGCCAGGGGTGGCGATAAGGACATCGCAGCCTCGGAGGATCTTGGATGCCTCGTTCTTCTTGTCGGTACCACCGATGGCGATGCGCACACGGAAGTCCGGGAAGCGCTGGAGCAAACGGGTGGCCTCTGCGTTGATCTGCATGGCCAGCTCACGGGTGGGTGCGACGACGAGGATGGAAGCACCACGGTCGGTGCGAGGCCTGTTCATGGTGATCATGGTTTGGATGGCGGGCAGAAGGAAGGCAACCGTCTTTCCAGTGCCCGTCTTGGCCTGGACGAGGCAGTCGGCGCGGCTGGGGGCAGAAGCTCCTTCAAGGTGGCGGCCTGGACGGGCAGCATGTGGTCAAACTTGAGGTCCTCGGTGATGGTCTGGATGATGGTGGGATGGACGAGATTCTGGCCGGTGAGCTCGGAGAACCTGGGCGTATCGGTAGGCACGGCCATGGTGAGAGGCGGTGCGGCCGTCGTTTGCGCAGGGGTTGCATCGCGCTCCTGGGGAGGGGCCTTTGGAGCCGATCTCTCAGACGGCGCACCCTTTGAGCGGTTGTTGCCTCGACCGCGGCCGAAGCGGCGGCCTCCTCTTCCACGATTCTGCTCAGTCATGACGATGGTGGTGAGATGAAGAGACGGGGTGGTGGTGGTGGAGTGGCAGCAAAGAAGAAGCTTATTGTGAGTGGCGGATCAGGAAGGCTGTGGTGTGAGGTTTGAGGGAGAATGGCGGGACCCTGAGCTTCAATACAGGTTATACGAGACGAGATAAGTATGTGCGCTGTTGCTCTGCATTGTGATCAAGGCACGATGCAAGATTGTGGGTGACGGAGCAGCGCTTGAGGTTGAGATGGTGAATGGAAATCTCAGATGAAGCTCGCACCGGCCCTTGTGAAACAAGTACAAGTGACAAAGGCCGTGGATTGGTGGGTGCTCGAATACAGTGGATGCTGCACAGGGACAGCAGATGCAGGTACCGACATTGGCTGGAGGCGTGGGGCTCTGCTGCCCTCGGTGCAGGTATCCGGTACATGCTTCCCTCGAATCGCCCTGCTAGTCGCCGATAACGAAAACAAAGGCGCTTTGACGTCTTACCCTTGTTGAAGGTGTATTTTTGAAGCTGGCTATTGTTTTGCATTTTGGGGTTTCAGTATACAGTACTGTATGTACTATAAATTGTAAAGTACATGCTGTGCACCACAGTCCAGTACCTACCTACGCAACTGCCCATACCACACACAGTACAGTATTATTTAGGAAATTATTACTCTTTGTTTAGGCACAAAGCGGTTGCCTTGGGCTGAAGTGTGCTGCATTCTGCGCTGTACCGTCTGAACTGCCTCCTAAATGTGCAAGACGCCTGAACACTCAGCGAACGTATTAAATAATAGTTTGCACTCCATCATCCAATGCGTCGCAAATGCCTATGTCCTTCCCTGCGGTCGATAATACTTGTAGATTAGGCAGCACTCTGGTCTATCATTGTGCGCTCCAATTACCAATTCCTCATGGCAATCGGGTGGAAATCGATACAAGCCAAGGTCGTCATCACAACCAGCATGTACTGCTGTACCAGTCTTGGCTTCACTCCCAAATTTATTGACCAGGTCATTATTTTTACTTTTTATTTTATTTTTATTTTTTTTTTTTTTTTTTTATTTTTTCTCTTTTCACTTTGTTCCATTTAGCTAATTTCTCTTCGCAAGTCTACACACTGGCCAAAGACTTGGCTGTTATGTCGAACTTCCAAGCGCCTCATCTTTCTGTTTTAACGTTGGGCAACTTGCAGTTCCTTCCAGCGTCTGAAGCCCAGCACATTCACATCAGTACCCACGGGTATTCCAGCATATCCTGCGGCTCAATCCTCGGTATGCACATTATCAAACAATGGTTTGATGCATGTCCAACCCCTTGTGTTACTTCAGAGACAATATTACATGACAGCATCAGCGTAGTATAACCTGCAGAATACTGGCCCTGTTCCACCGTTAGACTCTCCCGAATTAATGTAATAATCACAAAATAACTATCCGATGTGATTGCTTCTCTCTGGATTCTTCGCAACAAATCCCCTATGGGGGTTGAGAAGGGGTAGCATCACATCATAAGTAACTATGTGGCTGAGCTCATTCAAATCCATTGGCTACTCCTTATCGACCACACTGACGAGGCATGTCTGTCTACTCTAGTCTCCAGTTAACGTAGCTGACATGGACGATAATACTGTACTCCCTCGAGAATCCAACCAAAGCTCATGAGTCCATCTGATGCCCTGACGTCATACCCAGGATGTACAGCTCTTCATCCTTCTATCCGATGTGGATGGCTGAAAACCAGCTTACTCTTTTGGAATAGTCGATCTTCAATGATTCACATTCCGCGGCCCACTGCATCTTCTTCACGACTAAGCGGTGCAGCTTCTCCAACCTAGTGCATAATTGCGTTGGCTCGGTGTTTCCCAGTCCCCGATTGGCAACAGCTCGACATCAGCTGGTCGGGAATAGCAGGATTACCAAGAATGGCTGAATAGTTGCGTCCCGCAAAAGAAAGCAACGACGTGCTGAAAAGCAGTTATAATCCCATCATTGGATCAGTACACCCTCTCAACCAGCGGGCCGCAGCCATATTCCGACCATCGGCCATGGCGGCTCAGGCATAGAGCTGATTCGAGAGAAGATGCCGGAAGCGCAGTTGCCGGCGGCGGTGGAGGCATTCTCTCACAAGCCACCGCGACATAGCCAGCCTATGTCCATGAGCGGGGTTGGCATTTGATGATAGCTCAGTGGATTTAGTTCCTGCCGATAGAAAGTGCCCTGGCCGCTAGCTGGAACTTTCCCCTCATGCGGCACGCGCAAGGTGTCCGGCGTATAAAACCGCCTCGAACGATGTTCGCATGGGTATATCTGCTCGAGACTCTTCTGTTTTCAGTGAATTCACTCTTACAAGGCCAATCGGTTTCGCCATTCTTGCAACAATAAGCTCATCATCATGGGGTCTACTGAAGCGCAACCTTCTTACATGAGGTGTGTCCCAGGGTCGATCAATGTCCCTGTTAGCAAGTTACCACACACACCAGGCCTCACCATTGACAAGCCAGAAAACGTTGCCCAGTCTTTCATCGACAGTCTGAACGAGGCCCTGCAACAGAACAATCATCACGTCATACCTACGCTTTTCTCTGAGGACGGCATCTGGCGGGATCACCTCGCTTTATCCTGGGAGTTCCAGACAGTTTATCAGAAGGATATTCTATCTTTTTACAAAATTGCCAACTGGCTAGGGAGATGCTTCGTTGATCAAATTCGCGTTAGATGAGACTTCCACTGTCGGTGCTCCAGCTCTCCATGCTCTGAATGCCGAAGGAACAGCGACTTGTTTACAATTCTTCGTGAAAGTTGAGACCGCTATTGGATCAGGCAAAGGAGTGGTGAGACTTATTCCCATTGACGGGTCCTGGAAGGCTTATGCTCTCTACACATCCCTACGCGAGCTCAAAAACCACCCGGAAGCGATCAATGGCCATCGCCCTCAAGGAGCAGAGCATGGGGCAAACTCTAGTAGAAAGAATTGGTCGGAAAGACGTCAAGACGAAGTAGACTGGGTCGATGGAGCAGAACCAACAGTTCTCATTTTAGGTATGTTCAGAGCATCTGTAAGTGGCAGGTCGGACTAACCGGTGTCAGGGGCTGGTCAAGCTGGGCTGTCGATTGCTGCAAGGTTGAAGGCTTTAGGCATTCCATCACTCATGATTGATCAGAATGATCGAGTGGGCGACAACTGGCGGAAGAGGTACCATCAACTTGTCCTTCATGATCCAGTCTGGTACGACCATATGCCCTACGTGCCTTTCCCGGCAACTTGGCCAATCTTCACGCCGAAAGACAAGTTGGCCGACTTTTTCGAGGCTTACGTGAAGATATTGGATCTCAATGTGTGGATGAAATCTACCATTCTCGAATCTGAATACCATGACGAGAAAGGTACTTGGGAGATTAAGGTCGAGAGACAGTTTACAGATTCCCTCCGCAAGTAAGAGTTTTTCATCCGAGACACGTAATATACGCAACGGGCCATTCCGGTAAGAAATATCTGCCGTCTATCAAAGGGATGGACGATTTTCGAGGAAACCTGCTATGCCACTCATCCGAGTTCCGTGGAGCTCGCGAAGGACAGCGTGGGCGGAACGCTGTTGTTGTGGGCTCATGCAACTCAGCCCACGACATAGCTCAAGACTTTTACGAAAAGGGCTACAATGTCACAATGGTCCAACGTTCGAGCACTTGTGTGGTTTCATCTCGCAGCATCACCGAGATTTACTGCAAAGGGGTATATGAAGAGGGCGGCCCTCCAGTGGAGGATGCCGACCTTATTGTTCAGAGTGTCCCAATGCCTATTTACAAGGCTATCCAAGTTTCTCTGACGAACGCCCAGGCTGTAATGGACCAGGAGTTACTCGCCCGGCTTGAGAAGCAGGGGTTCAAACTTGACAGAGGCCCGAATGGTGCAGGTCTATTCTTGAAGTATTTCCAGCGCGGCGGAGGTTATTATATCGACGTTGGTGCCTCGGATTTGATTGCTTCGGGGCAGATCAAGATCAAACAGGGACAAGAAATCACGGAAATCCTTGAGAAAGGATTGAGATTCGCCGACGGAACGGAGCTAGAGGCTGACGAGGTTGTCTTGGCTACAGGATATCAAAATATGAGAACTCAGACAAGGGAAGTCTTTGGAGATAAGGTTGCAGATCGGGTAGGAGATGTTTGGGGCTACGACGAAAAGTACGAGATGCGGGCCATTTGGCGAAAGACAGGGCATCCCGGTTTCTGGTTCCACGGTGGAAATCTGGCGCTTTGCAGGTATTACTCCAGGCTGTTGGCACTGCAAATTAAAGCGCTGGAAGAGGGCCTGTGCCAGTACAATGACGTTTAATAAAATATCCAAGATATGTCATTGTAATGTTAACTACATCGTCAGAGCGATTGCGACGTGATGATTATACAGCCAGCAGAATCATACTCTGTGCCGTGCTTTAAGAGGTCCGAGCATGAAGATGCTAATTACCTAGTGGGCAGCGCTAATGTGTTTGCCTTCATATATACGACTTTAAATTAAATTTCAACACATCACTACTGGAGATATGGCTGAATATTGAAGGCGAAAACAGAGGTTAGAGTCTAGGGTAGTCTAGGCTGTCGACGATGGGTGTAGGCCATATTCCAAGGGACCGAAATGTATTTCGCAGCAAGCATGAACATAAATGTGATGACCTTGATGAAGCGACAATAAATGGACTCGGAAGCTGTCGCGGCATTGCCCTGAATGTCTAGGACATTGGTGCCCGGGCTCATCACGAGGACGCGGATTTTGCTGAGCCATGTTTCACATGCCACCCACTGCCTGGGAAGATTTACTACAGTATGTACAGCACGTAGTAAGCCCAGTGTGCAGGGACCACCCCAAGTCAGATAGCCGCTAATCCTTGCTGCGCTGGGACATTTCAACCGTTCAAGTGGAGATGAGTACCAGGTTATGCAAGTTGTGGTTGGTGCCGGTGGACGGGTCGGGGCCAACAGGGAGGGCTATCCTGGTGTATCCTGCCAGCAAGAAATTCACTGTGTTCCTGGGTTTTAGGCAAGGATTTGGAGGCACGGCTCTACCTGGATCCAGACTTGTCGTCATCGCGCTGTCAATCTTTGAGGCGCGAAAGAACGCAGATTGCCCGAGTGAACGGCGCAAAGCTTGATGCGGGAATCGACCTGGAGAGATGCACTGCTTTTACTTGATCTGCCTTAGAGTGAACTGTTGTTCCCTTACTCTGTACCTGGACCGCATTGAACCTTGGTTGGCCGTCGCTCACTTTCCGGGAGCCCCGGCGCTGCAGGGTCCGTAACCGAACAGTCGACGGTGAAAGCGATGACGGAAACGGGGCCAGGCGCTGTCCCTTCAGCAACCCGCTATGTTTACTATCATTCTGTGTTATTGCGTAAGATTGCCCACACAGCCTACACCCGTCCCCACACCAGAATGAACGGACCCATGGCTGAAATGAAGCATTTGGTGGCTGTATCAGGGATGCAAGGCCCAACTTCAGGTTACAGCACGTTGTGCATGTGCCCCGTCAGCTGGCCTTGACAGTGGTTTGATCGGCACAGATACCGCTGTAATACCGATCGTCGTTTTGTGCTATTCTTTGCGCCCGGAGCGTGTTTGCCTAAGTAGTGGGTGGTGCCCTCCCATGCAGGTAATCTTGGTTTCTCTTTTCTGCACCTTGTTTAACCATATAGCACTGTCAACTCTCTCTGCGTGCCCAGCGACTGTCCATACTGTTTTAACACGGTCCAAATCTGAAGCCATCATGATTCTCAACAGACGATCCCACCACTCAGGCTGCCCCTCAGCGATGAGCAGCGAGCCCATCCCAGAGCAGTCTGACGCCTATCCGCCTGTAACTCCTCGGCCTCGCGATGGCAAGAGGTCGGCCTCGAAACGAGTCAGCCGGATCATGTCCATGGCGCTTCCATCACGCATCATGGCGCGCTTGTTCCCAGAGTCCAGCGCCCGAAAATCCATCAGAGCTTCCAAGATCTCCGACCCCATCTTGATTAACAGCACAAACATTTCGACACCGACTCCTAAGCCGCGTGAGAGGCCTGCCTCCATGTTCGACGCCAGATCCAACCGCTTCAGTTCCTACGAGGATTATAACATGGTCCATTTGAGAACTAGCGTCATGGTTTCAGGCAGCCCAAGCACAAATGGAATTACAAACTTCTTTTGAGCTGCAAGCAGAGATGCACAGGGTATGCACTGGTCCAGCCAATGTATGGATATTGCTTACACTCATTCAGATCAAATGCTTCCCACCACCATCCACAATGGATGAAACGTCAGTATCTGCTATGGCACTATACCTATGCAGCTTGACGCTATAGAGCCCGGGAATGCCGAAGCATGGGCGAACTTGACGAACCCAAAAATCCCAAGTCCTTTCAACCTTGCATCGGCACGGCCAGACCATAGGCCGATATCCTCGTGGAAAACAGAGAAGGGCTCTACAGGCCTCACTAGCCGATCCAGCTCTATGCAAGGGGCAGGTCACCTCAGACCAAGCCAGGGCTTAAGACAGTGTCACAAGGAACAGGCCGACCTTTGTCCGACCACCGAGACACGCTAAATGGCTTTCAGTCATTGTGTTCTGACTCTCAACGACCTCCAAATGCAGAACGCCAAATTGCGACAACATTGGAGAACGGAGTGCAATATCTTGTCATTGCTCAGATCTTTGGTCAAAGGAAGACAGAACATTAGCCACGGATGACGTACTTCACTGCGCGCGGTTCTTCAAGGGATGGTAGACCATTCGGTTAGGGATATAATACGAAATCGAAGCCAAGGAGCTGTATATTCTACCTAATTACAAGGGCATTCATTGGTCATGAATTGGCAGCCCTGCGCTTCTTGCGCTTATATACTTCCATAGGGACTAGAGTCAAGAATAGACAAGTTCCCACACAGCTTACAGCTTCGGGGTACAGGTGGGGAACGGCTCGGACGTTCAGTCCGGATTGTCGGTGTCGCAGTCTCCGGCACACTGGTGGAGGGCAGCACGCCCACAGTGAGGTCGGCAGATCCCTTGCCTGCCTGGCCCTCGATGCCAACAATCATGTCCAAGTGCCTGCCCAGCTTGAGACCCGCCTTTGTGTATGCCTCAAAGTGACGAGTGGTGTTGATAGTACCACCGACGTGGCGTTTGGTACGAACGGACCAGAACTGGGGAACGTCGCAGTTCCAATAATGGAGGGCGCGTTGACTCTCCACTTCATCCAAACCTCATAGGTACCACCATCGGACTGGAAGGTACCATAGCAGGTGGAATTGGCATTGTCCGAGGGGTTGTGAATGCCGAATGACTCGATGACATACCACTCAACGAGGGGATCCATGGTCCAGCCGTACAAGGCCATGTATGAGTTGCCATCGACCTGGAATTGACCAGTGTAGTTGACCCTCCTAAGAACGAATATTGTCAGCATCTTGAACAAACAGGCAGACAGCACAACAACAACTCACGTGGTCTGCCCGGCCCTGTATCCCTTTCCAACAACAAAGTTACCTCCGGGCTTCTGGTCCCAGGTTACTTTGAAGTTGCCACGGGCACCACTGGTCCAGTTGAGGTTGGCATTCTCATTGGCCCAGTACTGAGTCTGGAAACTGTTCTGGCGGGCAACAATCGCATTCTCAATCTCTTCCTTGGTGGGAAGAGCGCTGGTTACACCAGCAGTGAGAGAGAGCGCAGAGACGAGAGAGGTGAAGAACTTCATCTTCGGTATGGCTTAAGGGCTTGGGATCAGCTTGTTGGCCTGCCGCACAAACTTTGTGGGCATTCATATTCAACTTATATACTTGCGCCAGAGGCGCTCATGATGACATGGAGCTGTCAAAATGGAAGCCTGCCAACAAGGCATGCACGAGCAATACTCTGCCAATATTCCATAACCAGTTAAGATCTTCAGTTCTTTGCCCTACCGAGATTCAGTAACCACAGGTTTTCTGCAACCTTATCTGCACTATCGCCTCAGAAAGACGCACATGTCCCCAACATACGCGATTTTGCTACTCAGAAACGTGGTCCAGGGCCTTTGACATGGCGCATCCCAAACAATTTAGCCGGTGGCTGAAGACGTAGCTTTCACTTCTATTCAAGCGACCCTACCAGGTGCGTTCATGATGCCAAGGGTTCAAGTAGTGAGCTGTGCTGAGCCGTGAGCTGAACGTCCGAAGCTGCAGGAGGGTAGCATTGCTGTAATCCTTCTACAGGCATGCAGCGTAAGCCTCGTATATTTTGCGTACCACTCAAGGTGATTGACGCTGTCTGCGCCTGTTCTGGAACGCCTGGGCGGTGTAGATTCTCTAGAAGCTTAAGCCGTTAATGTCCGATTGGACCTCCGCAAAGAGCTGGGGGCAGCGTGAGGCGCGCTGTTACGGTGGGTGGTTGCAGCAAGGGTCATAGATGGGATGACGGCTGTGGCTAGCGAATGGCATATTCCAGTTTTGTCCAACATGCATTCCCGGGTGGCCAGGATTACGTCTTGGTCATGACAAAGCACACATCTACAAGCCTTTGGCTCTGGATATCAGGTTTTGAGACCCATAGTATGCAAGATGGGCGGCAGCAGCCGTAACTCCAGATGAGGAGTCACTGGCAGCTGCAGTTGAGCGCCTAGAACCGCCCCAGGAGGACAAAAATAGAATCAAATTGCCGCATTCCCGGCTTTATATGATTCGTCCAATGTCAGTTGCTGCTCTTGGTGGCGAATATTGAATCTATCTGTTTGGGAAATTCCTTGCGAAATTCAGGATTAATGATGAGAAAGACATTTGTCATTCTCCTTCGGCAATTGTTGAAATCAAGAGTTGGAAGACACGCTTGCCCAGTTAACACCTTGGCAGATGACGAAGACGTCAGCCAACAACGCAGCAATGCTCCTCACTATCTCTACAATACAACGCAAAGTTGACGCTCATCTGACATTTGTATGGAGCCATGACGCAATTGGGTATGCCAAGCGTATGTCTTGAATTCCCAATGGTTATGCCTAGCCAGAACCCGCACGAAGTGGTATCTGAGTTTGTGAAAGGCCCAGAAAATATTACGTCGCATTTTGAAGGGTCACATCGATTGTAACCATCCAGACTCTCTCTAATTCCTCCCTAGTACCCCTAAGTATATGATGGACCTCATATTGCCTATACAACACATATTATGCATATGCGACTAGGTACTTTGAACAAATGGGAACTTGAAATGTTTTGCAGATTTCCAACCAGGAGCATAACATAACGTCAAAATTGCAAAGCATTGATGTATTTCGATCGCTATCTTTAACATAATTTGAGAGTTCATCTAGTCGTCTTAATATACAGAGATTGGATAGCAAAATTGCATACACTAAGCTTCTACGTTGCATCTTGTGAGCTTGAGGTTGCCAACTACTCCTGTTTCCGCAGGGCTGCATATGCCAGTAGCCCCAAAGTAGAGGGCCATAGATTACAATGGTTTCATCCGGCTTCTAAGTGAGAAGCCAGCCTGAGACGCTGCTTTCTTAGTTGCCATTCTTGCGGCCGTTGCCCTTGGCCTTAGCCCCTGGTGGTGGCGGGCATCAAGCTCATCACGCTTGCCGTTCTTGCGACCGTTACCCTTGGCCTTGGCTCCTGGTGGTGACGGGCTTCAATCTCAGCGTCGTGATCCTCGTCATCCACCTCTCGCTTGCCATTCTTGCGGCCATTGCCCTTAGCCTTAGCTCCTGATGGTGGCGGGCCTCGAGCTCGACTTCGTCCTCTTCATCCTCATCTTCAGCTCGCTTGCCGTTCTTACGGCCATTTCCTTAGCCTTGGCTCCCTGATGGTGACGAGCTTCCAGTTCAGCATCGTGCTCCTCGTCATCCTCCTCCTCTCGCTTGCCGTTCTTGCGTCCATTGCCCTTGGCCTTGGCTCCTTGGTGATGACGGGCCTCGAGCTCAGTGTCGTCTTCTTCAACGGCAACGTCTCTCTTGCCATTCTTGCGGCCGTTACCCTTGGCCTTGGCACCTTGATGGTGGCGGGCATCAAGTTCGTCACGCTTGCCGTTCTTACGACCATTACCCTTGGCTTTAGCTCCTGGTGATGGCGGGACTCAAGCTCATGTAGGTACTCCTCCTCCTCATCGTCTATTTCCTCTCGCTTGCCATTTTTACGGCCATTACCCTTAGCCTTGGCACCTTGGTGGTGGCGGGCATCGAGCTCGTCACGCTTGCCGTTCTTACGGCCATTGCCCTTGGCTTTAGCTCCTTGGTGATGGCGAGTCTCCAGGTCATCACGCTTGATGGCAATGGTCATGACACCATCATCTTCGACCTCTTCACGCTTTTGGTTGCGGCCATTCTTGCCCTTGGCCTTGGCGCCTTGGTGATGAGGCTAGAAATAATCAGTCACAACCCATTTGAGCTTTATTAGAGTTCACTAACCTCTCGCTCCTCGATGTCTCCAGACATAGGGAAGGCAATAGTCGGCACCATCATGGCAGCCAGTGGCGCCTAACAATCTCGTTAATTATTGCATAGGCGTATAGCAAGTATGACTTACGGCATAGCGGCAAATGATGCCACCCGAGGGGGTCACCGTCAATGATAGACCCTGAGCGGCAAGGGCGCCAAGAATGAGAGCTGCAGTTGCGGAATGCATGGTGAGATTCGGAATGAAAATAGGAAGTAGAAGCGAAAGCAGTCAATGCTGTCAAGACGTAAAAGTGAAAGTGAAAGTGTACTGGTCTACCTGAGAACCAATGAGATGAATAGAAACGCGTCAAGCGGTGGAGTAGTGGAAAGGAAAGTTGACGTTGAATGATAGTGCTCCGTAACTCATCTGAGAGACTGAGCAGGTTTGAGAACTTTATACAGAACGTAGCTGTCAGTCGTCTCATCAGCGGCTCCTGACTTGCGGCCAGATGACAGGTCGGACATGCTCATGGCGCCTCGTTCGTGACAAGGTAGCATGAAAACAGCCGAAGCGGCAAGGTGGTGAAACTCCAGGAATACCATATGTCGTCTCAAAATGCCGAAGTGCCGGCACAGTGGAGGTGGGATGAACAAGTTCGGATGTTGCCTGCTATTTCCGTGCCGTTTTATCCATAAAACTCCTGACGAAGTTGTTTGAACTAGCTGTGGTGGAGGGTTTGTGGGGCATTGTCTCGCAAATGCCGTTGGCCTGGGAGGAGGGCTCCTGGGTCAGACACCAGGCCTGTCTTGCTAGTGATGGGACTGGGCCACAGGCAAGATTCAAAATAGGTGCAAGCGAAATAGTTCAGATTATTCGGTTTCACGCCAGTGTAGCTTATTGTTATGTCTAAAAACTTTATCAATTAACTACTTATTAGTTGGGGCCGTTGTGGATGAATCCCAACATAGAAATTTCCAATATCTCAACGTGGTTCCCTATAATGCCAAGCGATCGATGATCTGAGCCCAAAGTCTGGGCATGAAACAGAACGCTCTTCGCGCGCGCAAACTGTTCGCCAATCTGCTCGGATCGGCACTGCTCATTGGGCTCGCACCTTTGTCTGAACAGGGGCGAAGCTCTCCGCTGCGCTACGGTTATGAGACAAGCTTCAAACCTGGAGCAGGCACACCAGCCCCTGGTTCTGATTGCACCAACGACCAACTCGGTAAGTCTGTGTCGGTGACAAGCTTCCACTACTGCATTTCGTTAGACCCAGAAGCTTGTCTGCTCTGAATCGCACTCCCCACAACCCCACGCTCTGGTCTCTATGCGCCAATCAATCCGATAATGTCACTATGTCTGTACTATAACAGGAAATGTGCCGGGTTACTTCGTTCCATGTTTGTCTGACCATGGTTTGCTCTTGCGCTGTGGATATACAAAGAACAATTAGTTCAATTGTTGGTTGGCCCCGGTTGTTCAAGATTTGTTCTGGTTTCCTTCAAAGGACCAAGCAGGAAAGCCAAAACCTTTCATCCTACATGCTTGCAAAGCTCAATTCTCTTTACATTCCCACGCGCTGGACGCTCTGTCTTAATAACCCTTACATTGTTTCTTGTTACTATATTCGCCACCTTCTCTTTCATCATTTGTTTTCTTACGGATTTACTTGTAGCATCGCTTCGAAATGCATCAAGCATACGAGCCAATTCCGCTAGACGAAGAGAAGCAGTCCTCCCATCAAGGGTTAATCGCATCGTATGGGAGAAAAGTCAATGTCAACCATGATGGCAAGCTGTGGAAGGCATTAAGCTGGATCTGCCCGGCTATACTGTTCATAGCCTCCTTGGTCCTCTTCACAGCCTCCTATTGTCTACGATATGGTCAGCCATCTGATTTATATTTTACAAGACTCTACTCGCCGTACTGTAAGCGACACAATCCCCAAGGCCTGGGTATGGCGATGTAACTAACTCTTGATAGCACCGGCTGCTGAGGTGGTTGAATACCAGACAGTGCGATACGATATCACGCCCGAGACAAAGAAGACGGAATATGTTGGTTATGGGCCCGAAGTGGATAAGGCTTGGGATCATATCACATATGATGTTGGCGACCAGATGATCTCCAAGGAGGCGCTGGATCGTCTAGGCCTTGACCCCAAATCTCTAAAGATAACAGACCCTAAATCCGGCAAGGAGGGTTACCGAGTGGGAATTCAAGTCTTTCACCAGTTGCACTGCCTGAATCTTTTGCGTCAATCCACTTACGGAAAATACTACTCCCATCAAGGAGGCGATATTGAGGTGGAACCGGAAGATTTGAGAGGACATCTGGGTGAGTACAGGACCATTGTCAATGCCACCCCACAGGTTGAGAAAGTGCTAATACATTTTTCTTATCAGATCACTGCATCGAGATACTTCGTGTAAGCCTCATGTGTCAAAGTGATATCGGAGTCTTCCCTTTCAAGTACTATGAAGGATATGAAGGTCATTGGCCCGATTTCAGCACATTGCACACTTGCCGCAACTTCAACGCTATACGAGACTGGGCATTTGAGAATGCCGTGGTATTTGGCGATGAAGAGTAGTCAACTCTCTCTGTAAAAATAGTATATCAAACTCATCGCATAGCGTTTTAATTACACAATTTCAAGGACTTGGCCGGTTGAGGGTAGTGGATCTCTTGGAATACTCGACCAAGACCAGACTACACACGTAGGCGTCCCTGCCATTCTCATGATTCGTATTATTGTTGTTGTTTATATTCACCAAACCTCACTTGCAATCCCAAAATTCCTGGTTGAGATCATTAAGGGGCTCAGTTCGCTTAGTGGTAACTTCGTCCTCCAGCTCTTGATACCACGAATCTACTAGCGGTGTTAAGTTAGAGTCTTCATTCCAGTCTTTTTAAAAAAACGAACCCCTAGCTTACTATTTTAGTATAGAAACAAGGTGTAGTATCATGTTGCCACGCTCATGTGATGAGTAACTGGAATATAATTCCCAATTCTCAATATCAAAGACTCAGTTTTTGCTTAATGAACATGTGCAGGGTGACTGGCCAATTGCTATAATGGCAACATTAAATCACAGCAAAGACTTCACTGGCAGATTTCAGCATATATTTTACAAGCTACCTTCGATCAATGGTTTATTCATCATGAAATCTATATGCAAAAGCATACTGTTCGAGACATGACCGATTCTTAAATGCGTGGACTCAAGGGTAGGTTAACTTGCAACTGCACCAGCCCCCAATTTGCATAAATTATGGAGACTTCCAAAACCACATACTTAGGTGTAAACAATCGACGCAATTGCCAACATATGTAATTCTACTAGATATATTCAAGTTCTAGGAGTCATGTAATATACATGAGAAGCTTGCATGACTGATGTTTGGCCAAATCATCAGCTGTGTGGATCACTGAGAAGCTGATATGGTCAATGACGCCCTTCAACAGCACTGTGGACCACTTACACCAAAAGGGGATGGTTTGGCTATGCGTATTATTAATTCCCCGTCGACCTTGATAGTACAAAATCGCTATTACCCCCTTCGCTAACAATTGTCGCATTGAGTAGGCAATAATTTCATTACTCGGAGTTTTAGTGTTAAGGATACAGAATGGCGTCCGACAAAATTACCCTCTATGACATTCCCAGCAAGGACCAGGGTTGTGCCTGCTGGTCATTGAACCCTTGGAAGAGTATGTGAGGCTTATCTGATCCCAAATAAACTGCCAGCTAACCGGAAAACAAAGTACGGCTGGCTATGAACTACAAAGGAATTGATTATGAGACACAATGGATAGAATATCCGGATATAGCCCCAACCCTCAAATCATTCGGCATACCTCCAGGAGAGGATGAAGACACACCATACACAATTCCTGCAGTTCGCTTTCCAGACGGCTCATATGTTATGAACTCGAAGAATATCATTGAAGAGATCGAAAAGAGATACCCGTCGCCCGATTATCCATCTCTCTATCTGGACGACCCCAGTACGAAGCGTGCTTTCACTTTTATCGGCGAGTTTTTGGTAAACTGAAAGGCAATCTACTGCCGGCAGTGCCAGTGAAGGTTCTCACTGACGTGAGCGCTGAGTACTTTGAGAGAACCAGAGCTAGCTGGTTCGGAATGAGTCTTCAAGAACTTGCCAAGAAAACTGGAGGCGAACAGGCTTGGACTGACAGCCAAGAAGTCTTTCAAAGGCTTGCTGACGCACTGAAAGAGACTGAAGGCCCCTTCTTCCTGGGAAACACAGGCAAGTGATGCTAGATGTATTTGGGAAACAAGACTTCAGTGAACTAACATTTAGCTCGAATAGTTTCATACGCCGACTTCGTCATTGTGAGTTTCTTACACTTCCTCAGGCGAATGGTGGGAGACGAAGATTTTAAGAGGATAGAGGTATGGCCCGAGGTTGTTGCTCTTTATGAGGCATGTGGAAAGTGGCTTCAGAATGATAAATGATCATCCCATACAGTACTAAATCCATAGAGCATTAAGAAAAGAATCTTCTAAAATGACCCCCATACAGCCACCAGAGGGATACTGTCAATGAGTTGGTACGGTGACTCCAGAAGCTTGTTCCTTAACCTGTTGTATAATAAACATGTTACGCAGGACTGGAAATCTTCCCAGACTTGTCAGGAACAATATTTTGAGCTGTGGCAAAAGTATTGCCAATCTCTAGAGCTCGAGTACCATCAATCTGCATGCATATTTTTACACGACATGAAACAATGCACAACTCCATAAGTCAATCACATCGGCACGTTAAGAGATCCATCCTGTAGCGTCAAGAAACTATTGCAATCATTTTCGCGCCAATACTGCTACACATCTTTCCCAACTCGCAAACGTTTTCCCATTACGAAAATGAGGGGTAAGACATTGCCACCAACAAGCAGGTTCGTCAAGATCGACATTGCATTTGGGGTCCATGCAACCATACCATGACCAACAGTTCAAGGCAGCAGTACTTGCTTGTTCGTTGGCACTAGAATAGCCCAAAACAGAGACCCCGCAGCACTTACACGCTGATTGTGGTTTATCGCCGAATATTTGACCCCTCTCTTTTCCGTTGAAGGTGTGATGGTTTTCCTCTTTGTTACAAGATAGATATTTGTTGTCTGACGAACACGCCTAGTTTCCAATCGCCAAAAGCTCGCCCAGGCCCAAATCCAGTGTCCTCAAGCTTCCAGTAAGACTCGAATTGCCCACATTACACGTAACCAACACTAGATATACCGTTGCTTACGCCGATTCAGAAAGACAGTGTTATTCTGCCCCTACTTCCAAATTTGTGATGGAATAATGGCTTCTCCCCAAAATCGACCAATGAATGGCGCAACGAATCTCCCACCATTAAAGGCGACGACACGGATGACGGCCAGAGCGAGGCCTCAGAACCCGCCACGGATGCGTCATCGTCAAATGGGCATGGTTCTTGCGACTGTTGCATAACTGGTCGACACGAAACTATCCCCTGCGCAGAGTCTACATATCTCATCAAACATAGGGCGTTGGGGCGATTCTTGGTTATCAAGGCAGGGAAACTGAGCCTCCAGTCATCAATCGATGGACAAGTGGGCTCGCACTGGACTTGTGTGGAAGAATACGGCTGGCTCGGATTCCAGAACGTCGTGTCAGGCCGTTATCTCAGCTACCGTCCCAACTCTAGACAAACTTTCAGCACGGCTGGAGACTTTTCCAGCGATGGTCAATATTTTGTTGCGAAGCCTCACACCTCTGGTGGGTTTGGACTTTATGCGCTGTGGAGAGACAAATTGAAAAAATGGAACTCAAAGCTACTGTTTCCTCTGGTGACACCAACTCAGAGTCAGAAACGACGTGGAGTTTTGTGACAGTTAACTAACCCAGTATTCTGTTTAAAAGGGTAAAATTGGACGGCTTAAACATTCGCTGATGCTCTCTGCCGTCTCATTTTGGAGTCGCAAATGCACTGACAATGCCGACATTCTTATTTCCTAGATTCGCGCTTTAGAATCACCAACCAGTATGTTTCTGGGGCGTTTGTATGCTAAGGATCTGATTGTAGTTGTATTGAGTACTTGGTTTGGGTTCTTGAAGCTCGCACCGCATCAACCTGGACGCATCTCAATTTTTAGAACAAATGCGTGAGTGTAGATTGATATGTGAACCAAGTGAAGCGTGGGCATACATTCTTAAGAAGGAAATTGCTAGCCAACTACTCTGGATGGTATGAATTGTTAGAGCTACAGGCTTCTAGAGTGGTATCACCTACTTGTAAGGCACATACATCATCTAAGATTGAGCGGCCGCTCACGCATGTCAAGAACCTGACAGCTGGCGACTTTCAGAAGCGGCACCTGTAAAGTCCCAACAGTACCAGCACCAGCCAGTGGCCAAGGCAAGGCATTCGTGTTTTGTGTTTTTTCTTTCTTCCCTTTCATCCGCCTCGACGCTCTCTCACCTCTCATCTTTTTGTCTTTCGAAACATCCACGGTCTTTGCACAGTGAACATACTGAGGGCTCATCGCTGGCATCGACTCAGGGCTGCCCTTGCTTACTACTGGTATAACATTTCCTCACATGAACAAAGGACTGTGTGTCATTGACGTGAGGATACATAGGCACAAAGTGAACAAAGAGCACCAGCGAGAGCTGCATTGACCCTCCCGAGCACCACGGTAGGAATCGCCTCAAATGGCCCAAACACGGGGATCGACCATCGTAAAGACCACCACCAGGCCCAAACGACTATCAATCCGCGTCGTGCCAAGTCGAACGAAGCGTCGCGTGCTTGACCGGGCAGACGCCGCCGCGAAGGACTCCGTGCGAAGTTCCCCGTACAAAATGACCACGTCCCAAGAAGACGCGTCAAACCACGCTGCACAAGCCGACGGTGACGGCGAGAACCAACCGACGTTCCCCTATGCCGGCTCGACCTACTTTATTCGCCACCGGGATACGGGCAAATTGATCGTCGTGGAGGAAGGCCGACCTTCGCTCAAAGGGCATCTTTCCCAAGTTGGAATCCATTGGGCATGCGTTGAAAGCGACGGGTGGCTCGGCTTCCGCAATACAATTTCAGGATGTTACCTCGCCCGCAACCACAAGGATGAGCTCGGCACTGATACTCCCACTCACAACGACAAGGGATACTTCGTGGTCAAGCCTGATCCCCGAGGCGGTCAGGAGGTCATGGTGCTTCAGAATCAGAAGCTCTGGCGCGTGACAGTCGCGGACGACCATGCGACCCTTGTCCTAACGGAAGGGAAGGGAGCAGCTTGGGACTTTGTGTGGGCCAACCAGACAGCAAGTGAGGCAGCTAGACAAGGCTGAATTGTAAAACGCACCAGATGAAGAGCTTTCTACGGGTACTGTGGTGTTACAGGATGTACTACTTGGAGAAAGCGACGAGGACAAATGTCAAGAACAAGAGGCAGTCAGCTGTATGCCTGGGCGCGAAGTTGATCAAAGAGGCTTGGTAACCTTTGACTGTAATTAATGTAGTCTTCCAATAGAGTGAAACTCCCGACACTTACTCCTGATACTGTAGACTTAATTGTAATAAGCCTTCTGTGACATTCTCTCATAAAATCCCACTGTGCTGCCCGGTCAAAACTCGACGGCCTGCGCGACGCCTCATCTCTTTCAATGTTACCGCATCTACACAACACGGTTCATACAGCCTCACAGAACACAGCCCACGGACCGTTCTAAACTGAGCTAAAAAGTCACTCATAATCGGTGCAGAGCGAAAGAGCAAGGCTCACGATCAGCGCCAAAAATATTTGCCTGGTACCTTGGATATGGCCCAACCAACAGCGAAAATTCGAGTTACTCTGTAAATGTTCATCGGAGCCGAAGCCTTCGTCCGAGGTAATCCCGCATGCTCCCTTCTGTGCGTCGTGGCCACGATTCGTGTAAGCATCTCCTCTGTTAACAATACAAGCCAGCTCGAATACTTGGCATGTTTTATGAATGAGGTAAAGCAGTGATTGACCAATGCTTACATTATGGACCAATCTACAAAAGCTAGCCCTGCAAGTCAACTACAACTCCCATACATCGTTGAGCCCACATCCAAACACACGCACAGCATCATCCTTCTCCACGGGCTCGGCTCCAACGGGGAGAAGTTTGGAGCCGAGCTTATGAGCACGGCCGTCTGCTCAAGCGGCAAAGGCTTCGCGAAGCTCCTACCAGGAGCGCGCTTCATCTTCCCCACCTCCAAGAGGCGTCGCTCAAGTGCTTTTAGGCGTGCCAAGCTAACTCAATGGTTCGACATGGTCTCTTTGAGTGACCCTTCATACCGCCGACACACACAAGTTCAAGGACTCGAAGAGTCATTTCAAGTGATTTCTGGTCTAGTCAATCAAGAAATTGACAAGGTATCTGCCAAGCATGTCGTCCTTGGGGGCATTAGCCAGGGCGCTGCTATGGCTACAATCTGCCTACTCGCCATGAAGTTCCCCATCGGTGGCTTTATAGGAATGAGTACTTGGATGCCCTATAGGGAAGACATCCAGAGCCTTTTAAGCGAGGAAATTGACGGAAAAGATGATGACAATCCTTTCGAAAACAGCCAGGATGATTTTATCGCCTCAGAAGACAGCGAGCAGGTCAACTTAGATCCAATTATTAAAGCCAAGAAGTTTGTCCAAGACCTTGTGTCCCTGGAGGATACATACGAACAATCCGTGGCTCATACCTCCATCGCGACACCCGTTTTCTTAGGACATGGAGCTGCTGATGACAAGATTGTAGCAGATCTTGGGAGAGGATCTCGCGACACTTTGCGAGACATCGGCTTTGATGTTACGTGGGCAGAATATGAGGGCCAGGGCCACTGGTATAAGATTTTCGAAGAGATTGACGACATTGCCAAGTTCCTACGGGATGACGTGGGATGGCCGCTGAACTAGTGAGGTGGGCCGCCTCATCGTGGTGGTCAATCGAACAAAGGAGAGGCTATTCATTCTGATTAATTCTCTGCTATATTTAAGAGATGTTAATTTAATAGGGGAACGACAAATTGCCCAAATGGCCGTGCGACCTAAACCAGGTGATGGCAGTCTTCCTCTATTCCCACTGACTGACGAGTGATCAATGTTGCCATGTCGAGTAAGGATACGGAGAGAACTGGTTCACGTTGTTTAGGTAGAGAGCCATCAGCCGAATTCGCAGAAATAATAAGATAGTTTAAATGGTGCAATTACCCCGAAATCCAGACGTTACATTTCAGTTGGAATGTGCGTTAAGACACAGCCCTTGATATCTCTTCAAGAGGATCCAGCACTTGCTGCACAAATTCGGCCTGCTCAATGCCATCGTCTCCCTCGCGATCGAGGCACCACTCAACAACATCACAATACCTTCTACCTACCCTGGCAGTCAGCCCGGTCGGTTCAGTGGCTAGGTTTTTGAGCTGTGCCTGCCACGTTTCTGGGTTACTGTCTGGCTTTAGCAAGCCTGTTCTGTCGGCGGCGCCTGAGAGTGGTTCCCACAAGCCGACCTCGAGCAGCACTACTCCAAGACTATATACGTCATGAGCCTTCTCATACTTCCGACTTGCATCCCCCTCAAGCGCTCTGGGTGCATATAAATCTCTCGGTCCCAGGTAAGTAATAACGATGGCTGGTCATGGCCATTTCCTTGCCGCTGCTGGGGCCATTATCAGGGTGGATGGCCACGACTCCTCCTTAGATGTTCGCGACTCGACCCCACGGACGAGGTCAAAGCCCATGAGGTAGACCTCATCGAGGGGCAGCGGGGATGGTTTAACACCCACTGGAGCGGGCCCGCCGCTGAGCCCTGTTGGCTGTCTTTTACCACGCGCCCGGGCTTTGTGTAGCGCTACGGCACTGGACGACGTGATGTTTTTGTGTAAGAAGCCGGCAGCGTGGAGGAAGACAATAGCCTCAGCGAGCTTATAGGCAAGCTTCAGGCGCTCACCAAGGGATGAATTCGTCTGCGGGAAGCTGTTCTTGCGTATCATTTGCCCGAGTGTCATCATAGACATTGTGGGGTATGGCAGGATTTGCGCAAGGAGGAACTGGTTGCTAGCTTCGTGATAGAAACAGTACTCAACCTTGAGGAGCCGCACGCCTGCCGATGGACTCAGGTGGTTAAGGGCAGCGGCAAGAACGCACACGTCGTACTTGATTGTATCGAACGCGGCGGAATTGGGTGTCACTGCGGAAGGAATCGCTCGCGTGGCGAAGATAACTTGGCCGTCGCCATCCGGAAGCGGTATGAAAGATAAATCCCCCATTGCTCAACCTTCTTCGCTATATCGACGCTATCTCTGAACATCTCCTTGGCACGATGTTTCTTAGTGTTCGAATTCGAGCTAAGAGAAGTGAAGTCGAGGAGTTGCTGATTGTTCCGCACCATAGGCGGAGCATCTGGCGTCGTCAACGATGTCTGTATTACGTTCCTGACCTCCTGCGGTAGAGCCAAGACACGGACACCGAACCGATCTGTCCAGTACTGTAGCTCTGCCTGCATCTTTTCGAGATCCTTCTGCCTCCTTATCCATAGGGTGCGGTTGATGGCAGACGCAACCCAGTTCTCTCTCTCGATCTTCTTGAAGCTCTTGTGTACCTTATCGGCGAAGCCATCGAGGTACTCTGATGTGGTTTTGAGCAACTCCTCGTGGTCTTCAGATAACCCATTGTCTTCGTTCTGCAAACCCAACTGGTGAAAATACTCTCTTATTGCCTCGAGTGCCACAAGATCCCACTTAAAACGTGCCGCCAGGGATTTTGCATCCTCGGAGAAGGCGCTGCACGCGTCTAGGAAGCCATAGATGAGGGTAACAGCAGTGATAGCAGTACCAAACACGTCCATGACTCCTTATAACTTCTGTGAGATCAGCGTTTGGAGTACGGGCGCCTGGAGACGATGACCTTAAGGTGTCGAGTCTTTTGTGCTTGAAAAAGCCACTGCCGTCTGTTACTAGGTTGCAACTACAAGGCCTCAGCTGAAAGCACGACTGCTTCGGGAAGAGGGAAATGGACAAAGGTACTATGATCATCTGCAGATGCAGCAGTTGAGATGCGCCCGAATGTGGAAGAGGCTGAGGGTTCTTTAACAAGCAACTACCCTCTCTTACATTGATGTGACTCTAGGGGACTCGCCAATATGCATAAAAGCAACCCTACAGCCTGATCCTCCTGTCTTCGCTACTTACATGAGGCTTCAAATGCTGCCTATGTAACTGCCGGTATGGCTGGTCAGCTTATTAGCTTGCGCCACTGCGGGACTTTTGCTCATGAAGTTATCACCACCCTCCAGTTCGTCGGCCAAGAAGCACATCACCTCTTGGTGTGTTACAACGATGACCCTTGATAGGTGGCGTTTTACAGCCTATTTTTCACCGAGGAGACGGTGTATAAAATAGCTCTGCAGCCTGGTTGCCACACCTGACATCCTGTTGCTCAGGTTGATCCACATCCTAATGTGCTCTGAACCAAACTATATTCTACTCTCTCCGTCGTTAACTTAACCATGAGTCAGGGCAACCATGACTTCAAAGATATCATTAAGTTTAAGACTAGGGAGGACGTGCCGTTTGAACAGGCGGGTGAGATGAACGTGGCATGTATCGACTTAGTCAAAGGCAAATCCGGGAGTAATTTCGAGAACAAAATATTTGTCCGCAAGCGGATCCCCATAAGCGAGTTCGAGAATCGTAAGCTCGCTTTGGAAGCTTTCACCAACGAAATCAAAGCCCTCCGGGCCGCGCAGCATTTCCATGTCGTTGAGCTCATCACCGAATATTTTCTAGAGGACGTTGATTTTGTCATCATTATGGAACGCGCTGAAGAGGACATGTCAAAACAGCTGATGACGGAGGTCGACGAAGACAAAATGATGCATTTTGCAACATGGTTTACGTGCCTGGCTAGAGCTATAGACTATCTCCATGGTCTAGGAATACGCCATAGGGATATCAAACCTGAGAATATATTGATTAAGAACGGTCGAGTTTTGATTGCTGATTTCGGAATCTCGGCAATTGGTCTCAAGATGACCATGTCTACCACTATCCAAGGGCGTCTGTCCTCCAAAACTGAGGAATATGCAGCCCCTGAAGTACTCGAGGGCGGCAGTCGCGACCAACAGGCCGACATTTTTTCTTTAGGAGCCGTTTTTCTGAAAATGATTCACGCGCATTCTTATTGGTATTACCGGAGTGATCTAACGGAAGCCCTCAAAGCGAATCCGCCTGCTTTTGGTCGCAAACTCTGGGAAGTTCAAAACCACATCTCATTGTTGCTGAATACAAAGGAAAGAGACTGGTCAGAGCTGGTTCTCGAACTTTGCCAGAGGATGCTTGACGAGGATCCTTTCAAGCGACCAACGGCTCTTGAAGTCCTTGAAGGCCTAGAGCAGTTGAACGTACACGAGTGCCAATGCAATAATGACGGCGATCGATCGGCAAGGGAGTTACTCGTCGAGTCTTGCCGAAAAAATGACCCCAGTATGGTGAAGAAGTGTCTCAATAATGGAGCTGACGCGGGAGCTCGGGGCGTAATACATCAGGCCGCTTCACACAAAGGATCAGATCTCGTGGCTGTCTTACTAGACAGCGTGAAACCTGAAGATAAAAAGAACTTGTTAACCAAAAAACTACGGTGGTCAGACACCTCTGCACTCTGCAGTTGGATATGGGGATTTGAACACAGTGCAATACCTGGTCAAGGCTGGCATCAATATTACCGCCAGCGACGACGACGCAGACACTGCGCTGCATTGCGCAGCCGCATACGGCAAACAAGAAATTCTAGAATATCTCTTGGAGACTTTTCGGAACCAGTCATCAGCCGACATGCAGGATAGTATCAAGGCATACTTGGACCAGAAGGATCGCAGCGGACGAACCGCACTGCTTTGTGCAGTTAGACGTGGACACTTGGAGGCCGCCCAGATTTTGCTCAGAGCTGGCGCAACGGCAGATTTGGCCGATACAAAGCAGAGGACACCACTTCATTTGGCCGCTGGATATGGATGCATGCAGACAGTT
This sequence comes from Albifimbria verrucaria, assembly GCA_020081605.1. Taxonomy (NCBI): domain Eukaryota; kingdom Fungi; phylum Ascomycota; class Sordariomycetes; order Hypocreales; family Stachybotryaceae; genus Albifimbria; species Albifimbria verrucaria. The sequence goes on from JAHREC010000016.1 coordinate 466,344, forward strand.
GACCTTCTCCTTGATCAGAATTTAAGCGCACACGCTACTGATTCCGATGGCAACATGCCACTCTTCTATGCAGCGGGAGGGAGACGGGAAGGAGGTGACTATGAACAGATTGTCGAGAAGTTTTTGGACTTAGGAGTCCCTGTACGAGGTAAAGATGTCACGGCCACAGCTGGGTTAGTGGATCCGGATGCCCGGCCCTCACTGCTGAACAGCGCACACCGTAAGTATGTCCAACCTAGGAAACCATCACGTTTCACGAAGATAAATTTCAACTTACCACAGGGTCTTTTTATCTAGAACGATATCTCCAAGCATTACGAGTCCAAAACCACAACCTCGGCGGGGCGCGTCAGAGCTGTCAAGCAACGGGTCCCAAATAGACCGATCACTGCGACCCTCTGGAAAGCGGAACCCGATCTCAAGCAAGGAATGAGAACTGCCTTCCGCCATACCTATCCAACTATCAGCCCAGAAGAGCTTGTTAGCCGAGACCTAAAATTCTTGGACCACCAGCCGAAGCTTGATACGAATGTGACGCTTGCCGAATATCTCAGCCCCCTTGGCAGCACATGCTGGACCGGAGGTCAGTGCTCTGTGGCTCCTTCGGCTGCCTTGCCTCGGCACTGCACTACCTGCACCGTGTGGCTGATGTCCCATGGTATGAAATTACGCCCGGTAACGTGTTGGTTAGTTGCAGGAGTGGTGCGGATGGGAAATTGCTCTTATCAGATAGGAATGTTCATCATATCCCCTGTATGTCAGCTCAGAATGGCACACCGAGGCATCGCAGCTGCCGGGCGGATGAGATGCTCTCTCTTGGTGTCGTCTTTCTTGAGATTGCTAGAGCTCTGGACTGCCGTAATCCGGACTACGAGCGCCCTAGGCCTGTTAGCAAAGATTGGCCAAGCAACCCAGGAGATTCTAGCAGCCCTCTAATGACACAGCGTTGTATCAATGTGGATACGAATGTTGGCTTCGAGCCCTACGTTACGAAACCTCTTGACTGGGCGAAGCGAATGATGGTATCGCATTCAGAGGATCGTCCGTCGGCAGAGGAATTGTGCCAAATGGTGGCTGAGTCTGACAGCCAGCATGCTGGCACATGTTATTTTGGTACCTGTTGCAGAGCTCGCATGCAGGTAGAAGAGTTAAATGTGCATCTGGCTGGTCGGGTCGAGCCTTTGGAGGACCATACGCCGGGGTTCGCGCGGCACAAGACAATATGGTCTGAAGGGATGATTTCGGGTGCAACTGCCCTAGTTTCATGTCTTGTATATATCATCTTCTGCGATTCTTCTACAGGTAGTGTTTCAGTTTACTTTTAACTATCGACATTGTATTATGTATAAATTAAATTCTCAATATTTTGTTGTGAGAAAACCTCACATACACAGAAACCCCTGAAATCATGTTCGCCTCAGAACGGGCTAATCACATCTGTTACAATATTTTCTTCTATTCTTATCATAAGAAATGGAACTCATGTAAAGCAGGCGACAATTGAAGGTACTGTCAATGAGTGTTTTTCCTTTTCGGGATATCTTGGCTGGTAGGGGCAAGCCACAACTCAGGGAGGCCTCTGAGCCTTCGGTAGAGTTGAGGTTATGCATGCTTGTGTGTATGAACAGTTTGTCTGCTTGGAGTATTGTCTCTTCTGGAATCATACATAGGCCAACATACACGTGAATTTCCGCGGTATGGCCATGTTCATTGACCAGGGGCTTGACTTAACGGTATAATTCTCTCACACAAGCCCCTATTCTTGGTACCTTATTTGAGGACTTGACATCAATTCTTGCTCAACGACGTTGCGCGGGACTTCCAGTTGAATAGATGTGAAAGAACCGAAGCGACTTGTCTGTGTTTAGTTGGATATACAATTGCACTTGTGTACTGAGGTCAGGCTCTGGCAGCTTCAGTCACAGCCCTGGGCTGCTTTGTCAAAGCTCAGGTTGCCCGCTAAAACTACAGGTCTGAAAGCGGAAATGGACTTTGGTAAGACGGTGTTTTACCGCGCACTCTCTATGGCTAGTATTTAGCACATACATAATTACATCCAAAATTCATGCTCCATCGCAGTTTTGTCGAGTTTATATTGACTGAATGAAAATAAAGCTGAGTGGCATATTATTTAATCGTGTACATGCCATACTCGGGGTATTTGTTGTCTATGTTTCGATAAGTTTCTGTCTTTCACTTTGTCAAATTCCGTATGTTTTAAATTCCAGGTCCCCGTGCTGAAGATTTCGCACTTAATTCGTCCTCGGTCCACCTCCTGTACGCTCAAAAATCTTGTGATATCCTCCATGAGCGTCTCCGGCCCACAGATGTAGTACTCTGTGCCCCTGTGATCCAAATGCAGCCTGTCAACAATACCTGCTAGGTCTAATCGGCCAGTCGAGAATTCAGATTGATCAACGTCGTCCCATGTTGTAACTCTGCTTCGGAAAAATTTCACCTGCAGGTTACGGTTCTCTGAAGCCAGTTGTCTAACGTGGTCCTCAAAGGGTGCTTTGCCCGCAGAGCAATGAATCCAACTAATTGGTCGGTTCTGTCTGCTTTCATGCATGCTATTCAGAATCGGAACCATTGAGTCGCACCGATACCAGCGGATATCAGGACAAGAGGGTGCTCGAGGGAGCCGGGTTCACATGGAAGTCTCCTGTGGGATGTGAGATCTCCACGATATCCCCTACCTGCCTATCATCTAAGAGGCTTGACACAACTCCTGGCTCCGAGATTTTGTCGCCCTGTACTCGTTTCACAGTAATGCGATAATGATCGGGATACGGGACGTCCGAAAGCGAGTACTGCCTCAGCTGGAATCGTCCGGTTGTCGGAACCTTCATGCGAAGTGTCACGTACTGGCCAGGAGGAAGGCAGGTAACCGTTGACCGTCGGCAGGTACTAGATATAGAGAGAAGATGCGATCCCCTTCAATCACCTTGCGATCGATACGAAAGTTCCTCCAGCTCTTCCAATTGCCAAATTCACCATACATCTGCTGCTCGCGAGTCATGAGCATCCTAGCCAGCATCGAGTATGCTTTCGACCAGGCAGCGTGAAGGTTTGGGTTCCATCTTGAACCCAGAATCTGCGCAAAGGCTTGGAGCAAAAACTTTCCAACGACATCGTAGTGCTCTGGACGGATCCCAAGCGAGCAGTGCTTATTGCACATTCGCTCAAAGCGAGGGATCAACTCGCTGGTGTGATTGATGTTGGCAGCAAAGGCGAGGATGACTGCAGTGAAGGCGCGTGGCTGTCGACCATTGGCCTGATTGGTTGGGTTGAAGAGGTTATTGAGCTCCGGATGCGCACGGAGTAAGTTGCCGTAGCAGACCTGAGAGACGGTCTCTCCGTGCTCGCGTAGGATTGGCACGGACGCACGTACGAGTACCGATTCCTTGTATGTGAGAGCCATGATATACGAGGTGTTGAGAGCGATCACTTGAGACCAAATCACGGTTCTATTTCAAACATATCTTGCAAGCTATATATCCAAATTCACCGGAAAGTTACGGAATGCGTACCACCGAGCAAAATTTTTCTCGCGCTCGGCATAAACTCCTGCTGTAATACCACTCATGTTATCTTCTGACACTTTGCGGTGAGATGAACGTCTACGCCGGATCGTACGACCCAGCAAGCCTCGTCCGCAGAATCGTACGGTTAGGTGGGCACGCTAGGGTCGCCGTCTCCAAAGACGCAGCGTTCCGATAATACAAGTGGAGATCAATGGGTCAAGGCCACAGCAGTCTAGGTTCAAGCTGACAGCTCGTGGCTTAGGTCTTGCAATGTGGCGAGGCACGCCATGAAATAGTGCCTATGTCACTCAGGCTGACAGATACCTCGGCTTGTGGAATGGGAAAAGCACAAATCTGCATATGTAGCTGGTAATTGTGATGTTTCATGCAAAATGGCGTGTGCTTGTCTGCACTATCCCTGAGCTTTCGTGCAGTGTGTTTAGGTGGGGGTCGAAACATGTCAGCTCCTTTTGACGGTACTGTGTATCAAGCTTACGATGACATGTGAGACACGTGAATAGGTTGAAGATGGAAATGTACAATGTGATATTGTTATGCAAAGCTCGCTTATCTGGCCATGTTACAGACCAACATCGTGCCTTCAGACCCAGGCGACAACCGGCTGGAACCCGACCATATCAAATAAAAAAAAAGGCTCCAACAAACAGAATCAAGGATAAAAAGATGCAAATAATTTGTACATTCTAGGCAGGCAAGGATATTTCCATAAAATTCGCTGCATGCTTCTCGGTAGTGCTTTGAGTTCCGAACCCCGAGTCTTGGTCCTTCATGACTTGCTCCCTAACGCCAGGTATCCCCAGTATTCTTAACAGTAATGATATAAAAAAATCGCTTTGTCTATGTTGTTTTGCCTAGTAACACACCTGAGTAGCAACGCGAAGGCGCATTGATCGGTATAAAAATTGGCAGCCATTTGTTGTATTTGCCAATACACGATTGTTTTGGCGATAGATGGAATGGCTGCCACGAGTTGCTTTTATTAAGCCATGAATGAAGAATTTTGTTGCGGCTTGGCATCGTTCATGGGTCTCTGCATCCCCATAGTGCTTTCTTGGTAGGATGGGGGTAGCACTTGTGGGCCAGTGTAGGCCTGCGGAGGGGGCCGAGGCTCGCTTGAATTGAAGCTCTCATTTGTTGTATTTGCGTACCCGTAACCGTTGTTGGAGTAGTAAACTCGTTGGTAAGTGGGTTGCGGGTAAAACTTGGTTTTGGTCTTCTCCATCATCAATCTTCTGCGCCTATACAAGAAGATGCAGCACATTAAGCTGCAGAGGAAAAGGATAACGCCGATAATAGGCACCACGATGAAGGCCGCCTTTACGCCCTTCTTGGCGTCTTCGTATTCATCGTGCAGGTCGGAATGGTCTCGTGATAGAAGCATGATGGAAGGCATGGTGTTTTCTGGATGAGTTTACAGATAGGGAGAGGCTAAGATTGCTTCGATGCACCAGGGAGCGACCTTCATATACGAGAAGCAATTTAGGGACCTCGGGCGAGGCACGGCGAGGCATAAATTCTGTCATTACGGATTCCCTGTGTGCGGAATCTCACTCAGCAGCAATACAAAAATAACCCCTGCTTAAGATCCCAGCGTGGGTGTCCCGGTAGGACGTTATGCTCTTTTGGGAAGGCCTCCCTGCGTGTTCAGTCAGCCTGAGCCTCATGGCTGCAAAAATGATGAATTCTTGGGGCTTTGCTCTGGTCACGATGTCAATTGCAAGGCTGAGCTTTCACCTAGGCAAGGCGCTGCCGGTGAAATATTGAATAGAGTAGACACAAGTGCCCACTTGTCCCGCAATTGAAAAGGCGATTGATCTTGAACTGGACGAACCCCTAGCAAACGGAACAAGTTTCTGGAAACATGCCGAAGCTAGGATCACCTCCTTTCAGGGGTCTGACCTGGCTGTTTGATGTTTGACAATCCTTCCACTCCATCGCCATGCTCGGATCCTTGCAGAATGTGGGAGGTAGATTAAGATGATCAGGTTCAAGACAATCAAGAAGGTGCTTGGCGATGATCCAGAAATATCATATGGGCCTCAGTCGTCATTGTTGGCCACACGTGATATAGCTCGATCGCATCCTGGAGTTGGGCGATGCTATCGTGTGCTGCAGTATTGCCACTCATTAGAAGTCAATTCTAGAGCCAAGGCCGTTGCTTCGATTATCTAGATGGATGCGACACGAGAAAAATCATGCACGTGCACTCTATGCAGAAATGAAAGTGCACATTCTAGGCCACGAATCGCGCGGTCTGCGGGAATAACTTACTAGTCAATAACGCCCTAACATTGACATGATTTTGACATCGTGGGATTCATCCAACAAGTTCCAATCAATGATTTAAAAGCCACACTGTGTTTCTGCAATTATTCCAATATCGTTAACGCCTCTTTTTATTTCATCCCGGTTGCTGATTCAATCAAAATTATTTGTATTTGTTACCTAGGAACCTATCCAGTATAATGGCCATCCAGAATATCAATTTTCGGGTCGCTGTCTCGCAAGATGCACCTCAATTAAAAAGCTGATAGAAACAGCATTCCGCGCCGAAGATAGCCGACCGGAGTGGACGGCAGATATGGGTCTTTCAGCGTCGTTCAGTGTCGACATCAACGACATATTGTCTCGCATCGACCAGCCTGACAAAGCCTTCATCATTGCTTACAACGACAAAAACCCCTTTATCGCAACTGTATCTGTTGCCAAATTTGACGACGTTTGTCGTTTGGCATTGCTTGCTGTCGACCCAAATGAACAAAGCGGCGGCATTGGCCGCCAAGTGATTGCGCATGGAGAGCAATACTGTCAGAAAACATGGAACGTTACCAAGTTTGGGTTAAATGCACTTTGCACTCGAGAGAAGCTCATAGAGTGGTACATTCGCCAAGGTTACCATAAGAATGGGCAAGTGACGCCATTTCCTCCGGAATTCGTTCCCGAAGGAACAAAACCGGAGGAACTGTTCTTTGTAGAGTTGTCCAAGGAAATATAAATCAAGAAAACCTTCTCACAAACAAGATCCCCTATTCGTATTCAACGTGACATAAACTATCCAGTGCTGAAGGTTTTAGGTATTCTATGAGAACACCAGAGCCAGACCTAAAGAACTGCCATCATGTCTGGAACTTAGCTTACTGGTCGACATTCTATCCAGTTAACAAAATCGTAATAATATTTAATGCGTTCTTTTCAAGCAAATGCGTTGCTGTAAACAGGTTGATTGTCCTTAGAAATATTGAATCTGAGCCATGTTATATCAGACAACTTATGGTTTCCAAGTGTGCTAAATAACTGGACGTGCCTTCATACTTGGCCCCCAACGTTTCAAACAATCACATGCTTGCCTCGTGATGATGTTTCAGAAACTAGACAGCTAAGGTACAAACTCGAACGAGTAGATACGTACTAACACCAAATGCCGATCCCCGCGTGCCGAATGATGCCAAGTTCGCATGAAGCGGAGACAACATTGGAAATGTATTTCTTCAAGGCGCGCTGAATGAAGATCCTTCTATCACTGGACACAAAACATTTCCCAAGTGGTGCTGTCCCGACGCGGATAATGGTGGAATTACTGTAACCTCTTTGCGGAGGTGCATGTTCCGTCATGCACTAACCGTGATCTTGGTTGGAATTCAGGGCGATGTATGCTATCACATTTCCGATAGGCCGAGGTATATGAACTCTTCCTAACTGGTCTAGAATCGCCCATGAAACCCAACATGTAAAGAACCCACGGCTGTATGATCTTTGGTACCGCATTTGACTGCCGACAATCAGAAGGCACACGATCGACGTCACAAATCTGGGGTACTGCTGCCGACTTCCATTGCCGAGTGTAGGATTGGGGAACTGTCAAGTTAAACATAGGACACCATGTTGCCGAATACCAGTGCCGATGATCCGGAAGGTAGTATCATTCAATTTATACGTATGGGCCTTCTACAAAGCGTTTTGTGACAGCTTCACTGTCCGATATAAGAGAGCTCTCATCGCCGCCATATAAGACAGCCTTGGTTCAGCGGTCCTCAGCGATTCCAACAAGTTTGCTTACTCTATACCAAGCCAACGATAGAATTGAACTGAAAATGCTTCGAAAAATTCTCAGTTTGGCTGCCACTGCTGCAGTTGGCCTTTGTGCCTCGCTGCAGCAGGTCCAGAACTGGGGCAACAATCCCACTCGGATTCAGATGTACATCTATGTGCCAGACAGAGTTGCAACAAGCCCAGCGATCATTGTGGCGGTTAGTGAAATCCGTGCTCAGTTTAAGGCTTGATCCTGACGCAGACATAGATGCATCCCTGCGGCGGCACTGGCCAGCAGTGGTTCAGTGGCACCAGGCTCCCGTCATATGCCGACTCGAACGGATTCATCTTGATCTACCCGAGCACGCCCAACATGAGCAATTGCTGGGACGTACACAACGCGGCGAGCTTGACCCATAATGCCGGTGGCGATGCAGCTGGCATCATTGCAATGGTCAACTACACGCTACAGAGATACAATGGAGATGCCTCCAAGGTCTTCGTCATGGGATCCTCCTCCGGCGCGATGATGACAAACGTCATGGCCGGATCTTACCCCGACGTGTTCGCAGCTGGAGCAGCCTACTCGGGCACGGCCCACGCCTGCTTTGCCGGTGCTCCCAGCGCAACTCCCTTCTCGCCGAACCAAACCTGCGCCCAGGGTCTACAGCACACGCCGCAGGAATGGGGCAACTTTGTCCGCAACTCGTATCCTGGCTACACAGGCCGTCGCCCCTGAATGCAAATCTGGCACGGTTATGCCGATTCACTGGTTCGCCCTCAGTGCGCCCTGGAGGCACTCAAGCAATGGTCCAACGTTCTCAATGTGCAGTCCACCAGAAACGTCACTGGTGTTCCCTCATCCGCCTACACTCAATTTATTTATGGCGACGGCACTCAGCTGGTTGGATATATTGGTCAGGGCGTCGGACACACGGCCCCGGTGAATGAGGATTACATGCTGCGTTTCTTCGGGCTTATTGCTTAGGATCGATATGCAGGCTATCCTGTTCCCGAAACGACTCGCCAAGCTTTAACTGGCTGTCTTTCGTAGTCCCCTACCATGTCTATTTTGTCGGGCTTTAGCTCATTTCCTTTTGAAACACGGGTCACTGCGCTGGTTTATTTGTTCGTATGTACCTAGCACATGCACTCAAATTACAGGCCCCTTGCTGGTACTCTGACCTTCCTCCAAGCTCTCTCTACCCTGGCAAGCGATTACATCACTAGAATGTGGAGTGCTTAAGCATGAATTTTAGATTCTTGCCCCAGCTGTGTGTGGAGTACTGTGCACAGGAATTCAACTGTGGGCTTGGCCAAAGACAAGCAATTGATTCGTAGGCATTTTGACGTCTAGAACAAGCAAAGCCCAGGGACACGCTGATCATGAAAGCTTGTGCTCGGCTTGGACAAATCAGATGGCTTTGTAGCCGAAACAAACCGGTTCAGCTCATGCTGGGTCAGTTTTGGTATTAGCGGTGGCGCGTCCAGCCCTGCTCCATCTCGACGGCCTCCTCATTCTCTCCACCAACCTCCCATTACTTTCCAACTTCAGGTTCCTCCAATTCCGACTTTGAGCTTGAACCAAGTCTTCATTAAGGATGTCTGGTATCGGAGGCGTAATTGGCCATGGCCGCAATGGCCGCAGCAATGGTTCCAACAACAATGAGTCTGCGCCGCTTCTGTCAACCCGACACCTTGAGGAGCGTGTGAACAACTTCATCGCTCACGAAGGCGAGAGTGGAAGAAGCGGCTTCCACCAAGCCACTTCCTCAAAGTGCTATGGCGTAGTTCATGCACCGCATCGATGCTGGTGAACGTGCTCTGGCCGGTCGTGCCCGTCGCCCTTGTGTTGCACTTCTTCCCTGGTCTGAATATCGTCAAGTTTGTTCTCGCCTATATCGCCGTTATACCCACTGCCAACCTCCTTGGGTTTGCTGGACAAGAATTCGCACGAAAGATGCCAAAGGTTGCTGGTATTCTGATTGAGACCACCTTTGGTTCCATCGTTGAGATTATTCTGTTCACTGTTCTGATTGTCAAGCATAAAGAAAATGCATCCGGCGACAACGGCGACGAGGGTAATCTGATACCAATCATCCAGGCTGCGATCCTTGGCAGCATTCTCACGAATCTACTGCTCTGCCTTGGACTCTGCTTCTTTTTGGTGGGCTGCGTCAAGCTAGCCAGAAGTTCCATGCCATCGTGTCCGAGGTTGGCACAGGCCTGTTGCTAGTAGCAGCATTCGGTTTGCTTATCCCCAGTGCTTTCTACTCAGCTCTGAAGTCTGAAACAGTGGGTTTGACTATCCCGGGATGCATGTACTACATGAGAAGTTTACCGAGGCCAAGCTACAAGAAGATGTCCTTCGCATCAGTCAGTCGACATCGATTGCTTTGATTGTTGCCTTTTTCCTGTACATTTGGTACCAAGCAAGCAGCCAGCACAGCATTTTCGACGAAGTCATCGAGATGGACGAGCACCGCGATGCCGACCGTGAGAGCGACGAGGAGAAGCCAAAGTTTACCATGACTGAGACCGTCGTGGCACTGATAATTTCTCTAGTGCTGGTGACGTTACTGCTCATCCTGCTGGTTGAACAAATCGAGCATGTTGTGGAGAGCGGTGTGCCAGACCAATTCCTGGGTCTTATTCTGCTTCCTCTTGTGGAGAAAGCAGCGGAGCATCTGACTGCCATTGACGAAGCTTGGGGTAAGCAAATTATGAACAAGTTGCTTTATTCTCGAATGTTTGGCTGACCTTCGTCTTATAGATGGAGTCATTAACGTTGCGCTCTACCACTGTCTTGGACCTTCCATTCAGACAGCACTTTTCAACGGCCCATTGGTCGTTTTGATCGGATGGGGCCTAGGAAAATCCATGGACTTGAATTTCGAAATCTTCATGATCGGGCTGCTCGTGCTGTCGATTCTGGTAGTGGGCAACTTCCTGCGCGATGGAGAGTCCAATTGGCTCGAAGGTGCTCTACTTGTGGTAAGTGGAATCACCTCCTCATCAACAATGAAGCTCGAACCCAGGCTGAACATTTCAAGGTCGTTTATGTGATTATCGCCATTGCCTGCTGGTACTACCCGAACCCAGACGTTGCTACATCAAATGGGCTGAAAGAGTCCGGCCTCGTCAACGTGACTATGAGTGTTGAAACCCTCCAGGCACTACGAAAATTACTGCAGGAGAATGGACTGTAAAGGAATTCAAGGCTTGGACCAGGGACGATTCTAGTTGTGGTTGGTTGGTTACAAGTGGTCAACCGCATCATCCAGAGCTTGCAGGTTTGGAAGCCACTATTTAACCCGCTTCGAAGTTCTGTTTGTGTCTTTTGGTACGTCTGAAAATACTCTTACCTGAATGCGCTATCAGGTTCAGCTGGACTTTACTAGCGAAGAGGAGCGACCAGATTACTTTGCTGGTGAAGTGTTAATATACGTACAGTAATGTAATTGTTCGCAATAGGAATCCGCAAAGGACTCTGTAAAGGACTCTACTCTAATAAATGCCAACTTGAACGTAGCTGCCCAGTGTAATTGATTGGCTTTGCAAACATGACGTAAGCCACTTTCGTAGTCGCAATAGTGGGCCATTGCAGAACGTCTCAACATCATTAGCAGCCGCTGAAGTAGCTCACTCAACTTCTATTCTATTCACCACAACGCCACTCATCACAACGAGCGAATGCTTTTATCTCGGTCTCACTCACTCAAAGGCCGCATCTTCAACCGCGTTCGGTTCCCCGTACCGCGCAGCCCCTGTCGCCCGTTCACCATGACACAGCACACACAAGAGCCAGTCATCACCAAGGTGACTGACCTCCCCACCAGCGAGGCGAAATGGGTCACTCTGAAGAAGATCGAGTACGTCGATCAGGTTGGCACCTCGCGCACCTGGGAGGTAGCCACGAGAAAAACTAGAGGCAAGGCCGGTGTCGACGCCGTGGCTATGGGCAACATCCTCCTTCACCCATCACGACCACCCTCCACCATGATCGTCATCCAGTACCGCCCACCGCTGGACGCCTACACCGTGGAGTGGCCCGCGGGTCTTATCGACGCCGAGGAGACGGCGGAGCAGGCCGCCGTGCGCGAGTTCAAGGAGGAAACAGGCTACGATTGCCGCGTCGTCAGCGTGAGTCCGGTGCAGGCCGCCGACCCAGGCATGACAAACGCCAACATGCAGCTCGTCATGGTGGAGGCGGAGCTGGGCGAGAGCGACCAGCTGCCGGAACAGCGCCTCGACGACGGCGAGCGCATAGAGCGAGTTGTGATTCCATTGGCCGAGTTCTACGACCGTTTGGTCGAGTACACGAAGCAGCCAAGGATGATCGTGGCCGCCAAGCTTTTCCACTTTGCTGCCGGCATGCATTTCGCCCAGACGCAAAAGTACTTCTAGACAGACCTCATCTTGTCCAGTCATGACCAAGGACTCAGATTACGACGGGTTCCGACGAATTCTTGAGGCGCATGTTGAAGAGTTTAGAACGATTTGTAATGAAGCCAAGTCACGAATCGAATGAGAAGCATGTGAATATAGAGGTATTTGGTGATATCAAATGTGTTTAAATAAGTATCAAGGCGCTATGATTTGTTTTTCTTTTGTAATTCCAACCCTCCAGTCATGATAATAGACTTGAACTTTTACACGGCACGCACTTCATAGTCCTGCGTCAACATCGTACTCGACATCGCTCCGGATAATGTACTTCGCACCACTCCTTACGCCTGTTCCTCGTGTAGCAGCGCCCCTTGCTGTCACCATGAGGGAACAAGGCGATCGATCCAGCAATCGGTCGCACAGGATAAGCGTTCATGATGCCTTCACGTGCGCTGGGCGTAAAGAACGTTGTTTCTCCACCCTCGAAATCGTCATTTAGATAAACGAGGAATGTGAAAAGACTGGATTGTTTCGCCTCCGGAGGCGAAGAGTCGTACATGTAGGCGCCCGTCTTAGGATGTAGGCCCGAGGGCGGCCAGGCGCCATCAAAGTGGCACCGATACTCGGCTCCCGGCACATATCGATACACTCTGAAGCGTCGGTTGATGCCACGAGCCTTCTTGCCGGATACTTGTGCAGGGACAAAGGCCTTGACCCGATCCCAAAGAGAATCGTGGAAAGCCTGATCAATCATCCAGTACACGTTGTGCGCAAGGATGCTCGAGCCGCTACCATCATCCCGGAGGGGCAGTCTGGCAGGAAGCCGACCTTTTCCATCGAGGCAACAATGGATGTACATTCATCGGCGGAGAGAACATCCCTCATCAGGGACAGATTCGGTACGGACGGATGTTTATGGAAGGTCGTGGCTGGCGGTGTTTGTGAGAGAGGGACGGCATTGTCGTCGCTAAGGTAGAGAACGGCGTCGTGAAGATTCGGAGGTTTGCGCTGGGCACCAACAACGGTTTCTAGAACGCGAAACTTCTCCTTGACTCCTCTGGGCACGAGGAGAAGATGCTTCCATCGGTGACTCGGTCGTGTAGGTTTAGCGCAAGCCGCTCGGTATCGTTTCGGAGATTCCATTCATCGTGAAGTGCAATCGGATCGGTCGCATCGAGGCAAAGGGCGGAGGGGCGAAGATCGTGCGTCCCGGTAACTCTCAGAACAGAGTCAAGTACTCGTAGCAGCTCGAGCTGTTCTTTTGTGCGAGGAGGCATCGCCAGCTGGCCCGATTCCAGCAGGACCCGGTCCGATGACAGTCCGCTTGTCACATCCAGGTCGCGCACCCAGCGGCAGAGGGCACCAAGCTTGGGTGCCTCATTGCGAATGCGCATCTCGGCCAGCAGGACCAGCGCATCGGTATACTTGCCATCCACCAGCGCTCCAGAGATCCTGGCCGTGAGGTTTCCGGCATCAGCAGATGCTACTGCGCCACCGTTGCTGTTGGTGCCGGTGGTGCAGGCCTGGCGAAAATCGTAGACGGCGGACCGCAGCTCCTGCAGGCCTTGGACTTGATGACGGCGGGGTTCCCGGCGAGGGTCTGAAGGGTCTCGACGGTTACATCGAGTTCTTCGGTGGAGATGACGGCGCTCAAGTTCTTGATCGCAGACCCGTCCTGGGCAGCGGCGTCGGGGCTATCGGCTTGACCAGCAGCCGTTGGTGGCGAGAGCTTGGTCTTCTTGAGCGCATCGCCTTGGGCGGCCTTGCCCTGGTCGAGCTTTCTCTTGGCGGACTTCTTCGACTTGGACATGATTAGCAATTGCTAGGCTGATGCAAATGCAGTCCAGATGGTGAAGAGAGAGAAAGTGAAGTGATTGTGGGCTGAGCTTATCGTGGAGGGAGGGAGGGAGACTTTTGTGGATGGAATGAATTAATTGTTAACAAAAATGTTCCCCGCCACCCGATTGGAGACTAGTTTGGTCGAGACCCCGGATTCGCTCGCCTTCAGTCAACAAGGGTCTCTCAGCTTAACAGAAACAACCTGGAGTGTCGTGCCATGTTTGCCTGCTCCCAACGCTACATAAATGGAATTCAAAATAAAGAACTGATGAAAATGCATTTAAACTCTTTGATACCTTTATTCAATTTAAAACTCTTAGATACATAAAAAATGACACTCTTGTTGCAACATAAATTACACTACTAATTGTACTATTTCTTAGCCAGGCCGTCGTTTCTCTAGTCCTGTTCTTCCAGCGACCATCAGGGCCGAACCTGTTGCTTCACGACATCTTGATGAATGACAACAGTCTTCGCTAACGCAAGTGTTGGGAGTTCATCATTTTTTTAAGACGGTAGAATGAAATCGACTAGTCCATAAGCTCACACCTGGTAAGTCCGCTATGCACCCGGAAGTATTATTAAAATGCCGACTGTGGCCCGCCGTTAAAATGTCAGATCCCCCTCACAGAGACCTACCTTCGTAACCACTATCTCGAGCTACTAGACTCGACTATCCAGCTTTCAAAAATGACTATTCCAACCAGCTATCTCCCATGGGTTGTTACACCTCTAATAGTTAATGCCCCAATGGCCGGTTTTGCCGGAGGCAATTTGGCTGCAACCGTTACGCTATCCGGAGGCCTAGGCATGATCGGTAGTATGAATGACATGAATGAGCTGCGTAAGGAGTTGCGCATTGCAAAGAGAAGCTCACAGCCGCCTCAACCGAGGCAAAATTCAGCACCCATGATACCTTAGCACTCGGTGTCGGCTTTCTCCCATTCATCACTAAGCTTGATGAGGCCCTTCCCGTTCTACGCGAGTACAAGCCGGCTGTGGTTTGGCTCTTTGCGGCCAAAGAGCTCGGGGAGTATGTCGAATGGGCTGAGCAAATCCGAGCCGTGACGCCTGACAGTAAAATCTGGGTCCAAGCCGGCAGCGTGTCGGCGGCGTTGACTATCGCTAAAACCGTGCAACCGGCAGCAATCTGTCTCCAAGGAGCAGATGCAGGCGGACACGGTTTCGAGAAGGGTGCAGGCATCATCACCCTCTTCCCAGAAGCTGAGGATGCTTTCAGCAGGGAAGGAATTACCGATGTTGCTCTCCTCGCTAGCGGCGGTATCGTTGATGGTCGTGGTGTGGCAGCGGCTCTCGCCCTTGGAGCACAAGGTGTCATTGTCGGCACGCGCTTCCTCACCTCCAACGAAGTAAACATTCATCCTAAATATCAAGCTGCCATTCTCGAAGCCCGAGACGGCTCACAGGTTACCACCCGATCCAAGCTTTTGACGAACTCAAAGGTCCCAGTATCTGGCCTAAGGAGTACGATGGACGAAGCCTAGTAATCCAGAGTTATGTGGATTACGAAAACGGTTTACCAATAGATGACATTAGACGACTACATGCAGAAGCACTCAGCAGCGAAGATAAAGGATATGACACTGGCTTAAATGGCAGAGCCGCTATATGGGCTGGAAGTGGAGTTGGCCTTGCAAATGAACTCCAACCTGCAGCGGACATCGTGGAGAGTTTAAGAAAGGAAGCAACAGTTATTTTGAAGCGAACACACGAAAGGGTCGCCTAAGTTGGTTACAGTGTATAGTTACATACTCTAGGTCATTATCCAGCTATCCATATCCAGCTCATTGCTGGGTGACTTATATATAAGCTGCCATAATCATTACACAACCCTTGATTTATGGGTTGCGTAAAACTTTACATGCTAATATTACCCATACCAATCCAAACTACTTGTTTTATTAGGCGCTCCTACACAATATATTCGTCTAAAAGCATCTAAGATTTTAACCCATTTTTCACAATTGCGAGTTCTCCATGCAAGCAGAAGACTATATCATCCTCTGCCGTTTTCACAGGAATCACATCATTTCCAGTTGTCATATAGTCATCCGGAACGTAGAAATGCTGTTTAGGTTCGTTCATTGCGACATTTTTGACCGCAATTGTAGATACCCAAGAATCCCTTTGCAGAACCACAAAACTCTGCATACGCGGCGCATAACCCAAGAACAGCTTGCAAGGGTCAAAGCATTGACGATGAATTGGTGAAACACTTGCCAGCTGCTCTTTTCTTCGTTCTTTAGGTCGAATAGAAATGTTGCAGAAGAGGTAGCGCATCCCAGCTCATAAATCACTCCTAGTATCAAGACGTGGGTATCATCATTATGGAAACCGTCCACATGATAAGTCGTTGCAATACCGCCCTCAGGCAGTACGTAGTCTAGGTTAAAGTTGAAAGAGTCGGTCCTTTCCGGAAAGTCATGCGCACTATATGATCTTATTTTATCGTCGCATATCATCAGAAACTGGTCTTCGGCTGGAAGTGGTAGCCACCGCCAGATCTTGTATTGTTCTCTATCGATGGTCAGGGTTCCAACGCATTTGACATCTTTCATAGAATAAACTTCAGTCGAAAGTGTCCTTGATATGAGGAGAAAGTTCCCATTTGGTGTAAATGCGAGCTGTCTAATTGGTGCTCCCGCAGGTCTTTGTAGGAGTACAGTCTCGCTCTCTAACTGTGCTGGCTTTCCACTAGCAAGCTTTCGTACTTGGACAATGCCAAAGACGTCACTTGAAGCTATCATATCCTGCTTGCTCACTGCTAATTCCGTAATGAATCTCGCTGATGAATGCGAATATAGTGTCGATATTTCTTGTCCATTGCGGGTGTTGAAAGCAATGATTTGCCCAGTATATGTACCAGCGAATACCAAAGGGAGTGAAGGATGTGAACAGATGGCAGTAATCCGAGACGTTTTAGAAACTTCATACCGGCCCTCTTTTGCCTGCATATAAGGAGCATCGTCGCCAACGCTATGTTCCTCTTCAATATTCTTGCGAACAAGAACAGACGGGGACCATACACGCATGTTTGAATCCATGACTTCCACGATGCTCGAGCCGTCAGATGCAAAGTTGAGGATCCTAAAGGATGAATGGGGGCACAAAACGTGGTACAAGAGGGTCAGTGAGCTAAACTCCCAGATCTGCATGTTCCCTCGCATGTCTGTAGTTGCCAAAGTTCGCCCATCCGGCGAACACGACGCTGAAAGCAATCCAACGTGGTTGGGAGGTTCATGGGTATTTACCAGGCTGCTTGACCATGAATCATAAAGCGATAATTTGTGGTTCGTATAGGCCACCAGAAGTAGCCCAACCTCTGGGTTCGGATTGAACAAGAGTGCAGATGCAAGCCGGTCTTTATCGTCCCGGGCCCAACCTATGAGCTCGTTACTACCGAGCTCCCAAAGACACACAACGCCGCCTCGGTATGCCAGAGCTAAAACTTCCAAGTCAGGTGATACAGATGCTAGGAACGGTGCCCTGCCCCAGCCCACGTCCTGCATTAGGACACTGTCAAATGGCCGATACGGAAACGAATGATTATCAAGTGGAGTTCCATCCTTAATATTCCATCGTAGAAGGAGGCCATGCTGAGCCACGGCAATGACCTGACTGGCGGAACTTGTAAGAAGAATGCATCTAAATCTTAATCTATGTTCCCAGATAGTGTTTCCATTCAAGTCTCGAAAAGTGATCATTTTGGTCGTACAGGCAACGATCCAGTTCTCGGCAAGATGAATTAAATCAACTGCATGCTCCAAACGAAGCACCTTTTCTTTATGATAGCTCCAGTTATTGTATATGTTGATATCGCCGGAATCCATACCGACTGCAGCTAGACTTTCGCCACAGGAGATACAAGAAGGAGCATCATCTCCGAAGTCAACGGTGGTAACACAATCGTCCCACGCTTCATTTTTAAAGCCTACCACAGCTAGATCATCAGGTCGTCTCCCAAATTGTCTGCTGATTGCGGACTGAGAGGGACACATGGGTGGGATGAGAAAATGAATGGAGGACGGGCGTTCAAGCAAGGCAGAGCCAAACTTGGTGACAAGCCTGCTAAGATCCACAGACCAAGCCTCAACATTTCGGACTTGATCACTTAATGGCAAACGATATTTTGCTCGTTGGGCTAGGTATGCCTTGAAATTCTTCGCAGCTCTGATCAGGTAATGTAAATTGCCTTTATGGGCGACATGCTCGACCCATGACATAGCATTGCTGTGAAAGAATTGATCCATTGCCACAAGCAAATCATCTGCTTCTGGAGATACTCCGGAGACGTGTTCAGAAAACTGTGTTATCGCATAGTCCAGGAGTGGGGACGGCTCATTATGTTGTTGTCGAGGTGCTAGAAATTTCCTATTCCGCGGCCGCTGCAGTTCTGTAGATGAAAGTAGCTGGAGGCATGTCAAGGCTAGTTGCTGATCTGCTTGAGACTTTGATATTGCAAATTCTCCAGCAGCTTCGGATAAAAGGAATTCTCTTGCAGTGGGATGAATGATATCAACCACCCCAGTTGCTTCATCAACAGTGATGAGTTGACCACAGAGTCCGATGACAGCACCCTTGGCACTCGGCAAATGAGTTTTAACGTCCAATTTCAAGGCATTTGATAGCTCTGGTATTGTAAGCTTTCTGGCGCTCGCAACAATCCAGACAAGCACAGCCTTTGCGATATGCTTTTCTTTCTTATTCTCAGCCATTGTGCGGACTGTTCGCTCATAATATGGCATCATTCCCTCAGGAATTCCATCCAAAACTTCCATAATACTTTCTTGTGAGTAAATTTGCTCGAGCTCGTCTAAAACAAGCCGCACCCACAGGAAGGATGCGTTGCAGCGCTGGAGAATCTTTGTAGCGAGCTCTTCTCTGTCTGCAGTGGAATCGAATGATAGGTTGCCTATTCGGCTCTGGATGTACTTTTCGATGTCTTCAATACTATTTTGTTTTGGAATCTCAAATATTGTCATTGAGGCAGTGGTTTCGAGTGGACGGTAAAGTCGCTGCATGTCGGAGATATTACGACTCGTAATGAAAATCCTCCAACGGAAACTTGGACTGACCCCTTTCAGCATTGTAAAGAATTCCTGGTAATTGAAACATTCATCGA
This sequence comes from Albifimbria verrucaria, assembly GCA_020081605.1. Taxonomy (NCBI): domain Eukaryota; kingdom Fungi; phylum Ascomycota; class Sordariomycetes; order Hypocreales; family Stachybotryaceae; genus Albifimbria; species Albifimbria verrucaria. The sequence continues at coordinate 485,289 of JAHREC010000016.1, forward strand.
TAGCATCAATTACCAGATACTGGGTAGTCATAACACCAGCCTGTGCAACAAGCTACAAGTCAATCTCTGTTAGAGGTATCGAGTGATAGACTCACCTGTAATATTCCTTTCTTGAAGACCTTGGTCCAGATGGTCAATGCATCATCCATGTCAAAGGAAGAGCCATCCTGACATAGCCTAACTAGCTTCTCGCGAATAGTTGCGTTTGACAATGCCATCTGGTAAGATATTGACCTTAAAAAGCCAGCTAATGACCTCGATCCAGTACTACTAAGATGAAAGAAGTGGTAGGCGCACTCCAGTCGAAAAGATATCAGCTCGGATATGACATGTGAGGCAAGATAAGTTTTGCCAGTTCCAGGATTTGCATGAACCCAATAAAGAGACAAGTTATGTTTAAGATCTAAGTCTTCTGGATCGTCGGTGATGAAGTCAGCTGCAGAGTCTCGCCACTCTTGGAAATCGTCTCTAGAATCTATCCACCGACAAGACCCTCTACCTGGGAGTATTGTTCATCAGGTTGATCAGCCACACCTAAATATGACCTGAGCGTTTTCATCTGCTCCAACAGTTTGTCCCTTTGCGCCTTAGAGACTGAATACCGTCAGCAATGAGAATGACATGCAATCGGGCATGTAATAAGTACCATCTTGAAGTAGGTGTGGACAGCACCTCCAAGTGCGTTTTTCAACGTGATATAGTTAGGATCTTCCTGGCTCTCAAATTTACAGATATCTTTATGATTCGCATTGAGATATTGGGCTCTCTCATATCTGTATCCAGGTCCTGATATTTCATGGCTTATCAGTTTTGAGTAGTTCCTAAAATCAGCATTTGAAAGTTCTGCTTACCTAGAATCGCAGAAGCCTTTTTTACTACGATAACAGACGTGATACCTATGCTCATTGGCAAAGTCTCGTAGAATGAGAATATTGGGATGTTATTGACGCATTTCCCGAAGTCGTCATTCAGCAGCTGTGCAGATACCGAACTTGTGGTGAGATCGGTCAGGAACTGGTGCGAGGGAACAATCCCAGAAGCACTCAGGATATTTTTGAAGATACCAGCGTAGTCAGAGCCTCTATGAGGTGTGGCTAGGAAGAAGATACATTTAATGCGTCCGTCCAGTTCCGCTACTTCTTTTGAGAGAATGAACGCCTTGAGTAATACGTAAAGATTTAGTATTGTTTCCAAGTTTTACGGAGAGTCCCTGACCAACCTTCTTAATTACCAAGCCTCCCATAGAATGGCCAAGTAGGATAATTGGTGCCTGCAAAACGTCAGCCGTGGCCTTGGAATACCAATGACAAAACAACTAGAAACTCACGTCTACATTGCTCCTGAGATATGGTGAGTTACGCATTTCCTCTAAAAGCGACTGGCCAAAGTCGTGAACATTTAGGATACTAGCATTACTGCTCTTCCAATCCGCGTCATATCCAAAACTGTGTATGTTTACATGGTGGAATTCTTGTTCAACGGGTAGCCAGAACTGAGGCCAGAAGAAACGTGGGTCGTTTCCTTTTGCCAAGTCTTCACAGAAGCGCCGCGTAACCCGTGTACAAATATCAGGTCTACAAGAGGTTCCGGAGACGAATGTAAGAGTCGTAGCCCGAGGGGTCCTCGTGATTTAGTACCGTTCTCGTCATCTTTATTGCGACGCCTTTGGGCCCATGAACTGGTGAAACGCTTCATTCTAGAGTTTTGTCGCGTATGCGTCGATTCCTCACAATTCGCCCAGATCTTACCTGGTTCGTTTCTCAGAGTGGCAGAATTCACTCTGCTGCCTGGGGATACAGATCTTGACGTGCCTGTGGTTCCCCGCTCAGTTTGAGGCTGCTCAAAGCATCGGTTTTTTTACGTTGGTGGTGTTCAAGTCAGAATACCTATATCCTTCGTCAGAAATTGCCGGTCTCCTAGGACGTGATTGCAAATCATATTCGTCAACTCGCCGACATCACGACCAAGGGACATAGTGTTGCCTGCAACTAGAGCTTGCGTGATTGCTGTCATCGCAATCGGCGCTTAAGTGCTGGCTGTTAGCGAGTTCATTAAGCCCGCAGCCAATCACACACCATTCAGACCTGCAGTTGGTTCCTCCGTTGTCTCAACCCTGGGCAGGGTAAGATCTTTAGCCACTGGAGTGGTTTCTCCGCACTTTGTGCCTTGGATAATATGTGGGCTCCTCAACAAACACAATAAATGAAGTAAAACTGTATATTGAATACCCTGTGGTTAATAAATTGTTTCAATTTCCAACATGAGTTTCGAAATCCTGGACCCTGCTATCCTTGCTGGTTAGTCACGATGATCCTATCTGGGTTGATATTGCAGCTGCCCTAACCAACTCAATAGCCCTACCTTCGGGAGCCGATATAGTCTCTGTGACGAAGCACGGAAAGACAAACGTATGATTTAATTGTCTTTCCTATCCTACAAACTAGTGTCTCTTTGTTGACAAGCCTTCGATATGCATCTGCAGCGTAATGCTATGCAACTGACATCGTGATACCAGTGGTCGACAGGATTCCGAGTAAAAACTGATGTCAATGGGGCAGAAAGCGCCTATTTTGTCAAGGTAAGCATCTTGGTTATCATCTCTTCATTTTTACCTTTTCTTGTTGACTTTTGTAGATTCTTGAGGGAGACCGAGCCGCTGAATCTGCCGAAGGAGAATATGAGAGTCAAAAAGCCCTCTCGGCGTATATACCCGATAACGTCGTTCATCCCACAGCCTGGGGCGTATTCGGGGAGGATAATACCAAAGCATTCTTTCTCACAAAGTACCGAGATTTGGAGAGTGTGATACCACCATTGGACAAGTTTCTCACGGTTCTTAAGGATCTCCACAAACCCTCAACATCGCCAAATGGGAAATTTGGATTTCATGTCACTACGTTCTTTGGTGCGTCTCCCATGATCAATGATTGGTGCGATAGCTGGGAAGAGTTCTTTATAAGAGAATTCCGCTCCAACCTTGCATATGCTCAGGATAATCGAGGCCCCGATGATGAGCTTGCTGAAGTTGCGGAGAAGTTCATTGCCACTGTTATTCCAAGACTGCTACGGCCTTTGCAATCTGGAGGACGAACTATAAAGCCCACATTATGCCATGGAGACCTCTGGGATGGCAACATTCAACTTGATAGCGACACAAAAGCTCCCATCATATTCGATGCTTGTTGCTTCTATGGACACAACGAGAGTATGTTTTCCCGCTGAAATATCAAGCTAGACTAAAATTTTGAAAGTGGACCTGCAATGCATGAGAAATTCACGTTATGCGATGAGTTTAGGGTTCTTGGCATTATATGAGAAGGAAGTGGGTGCTTCTGAGCCAAAGGAAGACTTTGATGATCGAAATGCCCTGTATTCAATGTTAGATCATGGTGTATCCCAATATTTTGAACTTCGCTAATGCACCAAGGCGTAATGACCTTCTCACAGCAGGCATGTGGTCACAATCGGCATTTCTTCTCCAAAGGTAGCCACAATCCCTTGTTGAAACTATTTTTACTGAGTTTCGCAGAGTTCGAGATGAAATGCTGCGGCTTCTTGAAAAACATCCGCCAGCAGAATATTTTGAAGACCCGAATATTATCAATCACGCGCTTGAGTCCAGCAATGGTGAATGCGGAGTGAAGAATGAGAAAAATGAGAAGAATTGAGATGCTAATGAGCTGAAGAATGTTGAAAGAGCCGACTCAGGGATTATAAGAAAGCCTGCTGATAAAGACGTTTAAACATGAGATATGAGTTTCACCTTCGGACTTCTTCTAACGTAGTAGAAACATGAAATAGCAACAGATACAAATACTCGTCTACTATACGTATCACGGGAGATCTGCTCCATGTTGGATTTGTTGTATTTCCAAATCATTGACGGACTGAAAAGGTAAATAATGTCGCATGTTTCTAAGCACTTGAAATATCTCGCTGTTTGCTAAAAAAAGAAGACCTATCGGATCAAATCCAGGTGGAAACAAGTCCACAACAAGACCCTTTCCCACAAGCTAATGCATTGCCTGAGCATCTCCAATTAGCGGAGTATCCATTTACCGCCACATAGGTCTAGAGAAGAAATCGATCGAGTTGATTCTTTACAGAGCATACTTGAAAAGAGGGCTCTTCTCGCCCAGCCGGCCCAGCTCCTCTTCTGAGTACCTTTCTCTGATCTCTGTCTCTGACATTTTGGCCTTCTTTGCATTGGAGCGCTTAAGGAGAAGCTCCAATAAAGTGGCAGCTACGATACCAGCCGAGCCAAAGGCAAGCGATGTACCGTAGCCTGTGGGATATCGAGGCTTTTCGCTTTCCAGGTAAATGTAGGACCCGATGAGGCCTCCAATATTGCCGATGCACACAAGAAGGCCAATGTTGACAGACCGCTTCGCCGGGTCAGGGGTGTTTGCGACGTTCCACGCATTGACGCCAGGAAGAATTGGATACATACTGGCAAATGTTAGCGAAATAACTCTGAACGTCAGTTATGGGATCACTTACCCAAAGCATGCCAAGCAGACAGCAAAGTAACACACTCCAACATTGCTCTCTATATCGCCAGAAAGAGCAAACAATATAATGAATGCTGTAACAAGGCATATCTGAGGGCCAATAATGAACGGGTAACGCCAAGAATACTTATCGGCATAAATAGCAAAAGCAAAAGCAGAGATTGCTCCAACAGCATAGGGAGGAATTGTCATCAACTGCGCTTCGGAAGCTTGGTAACCCATACCTCGCAAGATACTGGGCATGGTGAATTTCATCGCATAATTCGGTACGGCGTTCGACCAGTTCGCGAATGTAAGAAGATAAATCTTATAGTCGCAGAATATGTCCTTGAAAATAGCCCAGTTGAAGTGACTATCATCTTTGTAAGCACCTGGGGTAGTGATGCGACGGGTGAGTTGTCGCAGTTCCAGATATCGAATCTCATCGGGTTCAAGCCAACTTGAGGAGAGCGCTGGGGAGTCGCAAAGAAGGAAGAAGCACATGACGGCCACAACAACAGTGAAGATGCCTTCAATGATAAAGATCCAACGCCAACCAGCTAGCCCTGCGACACCATCCATTTTGGCGATGGCAAAAGCAAGTAGTCCAGAAAAGGCACCGCCGGTAGCAGCCGAAGTATAGAGGATGGCAATTCGAACTTGCGTTTCGTTCGGAAGATACCAGTTCGAGATGATCAAGATCGCACCTGGCAGAAAGCCAGCTCTGATTCAGTGTTAGCCCTTGCTCAATGACTTTGGATCAACCGCCACTCACTCAAATATGCCCAGCAGGAATCTTATGGCCAAAAGGCCTGCATAATTCTGAACAACTCCAGTCAGGGTCATAATGGTGCCCCAAGCAAATACGATACTACCAATGTACCATGAAGGCCTCGCGATCTTGTGAAGAATCATGTTCGAAGGAACCTCTGAAGTTTTATTTAGGCAAGAGTTTCGGTCAAAAATGCGGACTACTCACCACAGAGAACAAAGGGAATGAAGAAGATCGCGACAACGATGTTGTATTGGATGCCTTTCAGATGAAGGTCGTCCGTCATGCCTTCAATTTTGGCATTTCCTATTGTCATATTAGAAATAATTGCTGTGGGCAATAACAAAACTACTCACCAATGTTTGTCTTGTCAAGATAGGCAACCAGGTACAGCAGAACCAGCATGGGCACCAGTCGCCACTGAGAAAAGGTTAGCAATTCTATTCGCAAGATCGTAAGCACAACCAAGTCGTTGTCTCACATCAACTTTGCGAACAACTTTCTTCCTCCGCTCTTCGGAGAAGTTGTTTAGAAATTCGGCATCTTCGGCAGGTAGACCACGCTGATTCTCCTGGTGGACGTAGTCGGTTTTTCGTTAGGCCCATCCTCGAGGTCTGCAATCTCTGAGGAGTTGCGATGATGTGCCATGTTTGAAGTAGGAAGGAGTCGCAACCTCAATGCAAAAGACTTGAAAACTCGAGATTTTCTCCAGGAGGCTGTGTGGCAAGAACCTGGGTCGCAATGGGATTTGAGTGGTTCTTATAGCTCCCATCAGGCGAAAGTCGGCTTGGTTATGGATGATGCATAGAACAGGCTACCCCAGAATGACAGTAATTGACGAGTTACCCCGGATTCCTGGGGAACTGGAGGGCGGGAGAAGAACATGGTTGATGTGGTGACCTCCTTTGCAAAGGCGACACAACGGCTTGAGCCAGCTAGATGCATCTCGACCCCCAATTTGCTGGCTGGCTTGAGGCGTGGCTAATCCGAATGACCAATCTTTGCACTAAAGACTCAGCGCACCGGAAAAGTGGGCAAAGGCGTCTCATAGTGGCGACGCTATTACTCCAGCTTTACACCTGTGGGGATGAATCCGGAAATCCGAACGCCTTTATCCGAACACTCAAGCATCTGAATACTGGCATGCGCAAAGGATCCCATCATATGAGGGTATTCGTGTGTCGAAAGTGAGCCCATAGGAAGACAGGAATCCGAAAACTCGGGGAATTGAGGATCTGTAAACCGAGAATCCGTATCATCTACATAGCCGGAGACACAATGGTAGAGACATCATCAACTTATAAAGATTGAGATCGCATTGCTCGAAGGTTGGAAAAAGAATCATCACAATCACAATCACTCACATTCACAGTTACACCAACCAACTTCACAGAAACAACAAGTACTTCTCCCATTAAGCGACATTCACAAACTACAACACAATGTCTCTCGATCTCAAAGGCCTTATCCCTGCTCCTGTCACCCCTTTTACCGAGGACGGCAGAGTTGATTACGATGCCATTCAGCGCTTGGGCTCATGGCTTGGCAGCATTAAGGGAGTAAAGGGTCTGGTAGTTCTCGGCCATGCCGGCGAGGGTACTTTCCTTACTCCAGAGGAGCAGGTCGACGTCATCAAGGCATTTGTCAAGTCTGTCAACAACTCCATTCCCATCATTGCTGGAATTACGGGCGAGGGTACGGAGGTCGCCGCTCTGGAGGCCAAGCGCGCTCGGGAAGCTGGTGCACAGGCAGGCCTTCTGTATCCCTCCCACGGTTGGCTCCGTTTCGGCTACCAGCCTGGCGCACCTCAGGACCGCTACAAGGTTGTATACGAGGTGTCTCAGCTGCCTCTGATCCTTTTCCAGTACCCCGACAACACCAAGGCCACTTACAACCTGCAAACCCTTCTCGACATTGCCGCCCTTCCCGGTGTTGTGGCGATGAAGAATGGTGTGCGCAACATGCGACGCTGGGACACGGAGATTCCCGTTTTCCGCCGCGAGCGACCCAATGTTCCTGTGCTGACTTGCCACGACGAGTATCTCTTGCACACTACCTTTGACGTGGATGGCATGCTCGTTGGTTATGGAAATATTGCCCCGGAACCTCTGCTGGAGATGATTGAGGCTGGAAAGGCACAGGACTACAAGAAGGCTCGCCAGATCCATGATCAGCTGCTCCCAGTGACAAAGGCTGTCTACCATCGTGGTTCGCACATGGAGGGTACCGTTGCACTGAAGCACGCCCTTGTTGCCCGGGGTATCCTGAACCATGCCACAGTCCGTTCGCCTTTGATGCCTCTGCCTGAGGGAGCAGAACAGGAAATCCATGCTGCCATTGCAGCAGCATCCCTGCCGAGGGTCGCTTAGTATGTCTCCACCATGGGGAAGCAGAGCCGAGCCGACGAGATCCTTGTTCAGATTGGTTTGCAGGATGATTTAGCTCTTGATTGCATCGGATAGCCGGAGGAGCATGGAAGATGATAGATGTATGCTTTGCTATGAATTAGAATACAATTTCGCAATGAAGATTATTTGCTATGATTCCCTTCTTCCTTTCACTTTAGTGCTATGAATCCGAAAGTTTCCACCTTGTGCTAAATGGGCTGTTATGTGCTCCTAGAGTGCGAAGGCAAACATCACTGTGGCGTAAATACTACAAGGCCTGAGCATACCGATTCAATGCATGCGACATGTCGTTTCAGCACTCCTTGTCCAACCATTCTTAAATAACTCACTTTTTATCTTGAAGTCTTCAGCTGGTGCAGATCTTCCGTGCGCAGCGCCACTCAAACCAACATTCGGCCTCTGCCATGAGCAACACAACAATAGTCAATATTAATCTCGTAGATGCTGGCCTTCATGCCCAACATGACATGGCAAACAAACAGACTTTTGTGTCCGGGGCTAGACTCGAGTCCGTTGCAACGCCAGGATAGCGAATCCGGCTAACACAAGAACTGAACTACGTAACGGTGCCAGCACATTTACGTCCGTCCCCGCATCAACCTGAGACCCGCAATAAGTGGATGGCTGCTCCGGACTTGAATTATGGATTTCCGAGACCCGAGAGTGTCCAGGGCCTTGCCTGCACTCTCGAACCCCATGGGGAACCTCAATTCAACTCGCCCTTCCGAATTTCTTTCCCGGAAACCCATTATGGCAAGTCCATTTCTTGGACACCGGGACTCCATGATGAGCGTCCCCACGCCTATGTCTGATACATCCTCAACAGCTCCCACAGTTATCAGTACAGGGTCTGCAGAGGCTAGGAATCCGAAAAGGCCTTCGGATTCATCGCCTTCCCACAGCCAGCCTACGAATCGTCGCAAGAATGCTAAAGTTAGCCGTGCCTGCGACTATTGCAAAAGCAAAAAGCTGAGATGTAGCGGCACTGCTCCCTGCGATCTTTGTGTCAAGAAGGCCCTCGATTGCCATTATGATGCCTTGTACAGACGTGGCCGGCCACCAACGCCTCCGGTTGCTGCTCCTCAGACCAGTAAGCCTACCACCTTCCAGAGTTTGTCTGATTCCACAAAGAAGTGAGTATATACAGGTTCATCAAGTCAGATTACGCAGCAAGAACTAACGTCTGCAAGTCAATATCAAGCCGCCGATGACGCTGTGAGGGCTTCTGAGGCCAGCAAGTGGAACACAGTGTCTGCTCGAGCTTCGCCTGGAATCGGTACAACTGAAATTGAGGGTCAGATTGTTGACTCGACTTCAAATCTCACGTTCATACATCGGGCTTGGAAGAGGTTGGCGGTGCAGAGCAAAGACGGCATCCCAAGGTTCCGGACAGGCACCGAAAACTTGCAACCACTTGTATCCGCGGGTGACAAGCTATTCTGCCCTACAAGTCGTACCGGCACAATGTTCTCAGACCACGAATCAGCTATCAGGTTGCTTAACTACTATTTCGACAATTGCGTAGTCACATACCGCATGCTGAGCCCGTCACATTGTCTCTCATGGCTCTACACGATTCTGCAGAACGTTCAAGACAATCTTTCTTGTGAAACTGGACTGGGACACGGTAAGGCTGCAGTTGTCGCATGTGTACTTGCCATTGCCAGTCTCAGACAGCACACTACTTGCTTGTCTGCACCTATGGACGGGCAAGAATCTCCTGCCCTAGAGTTGAGCGAGCAATACTTCCAGTGTTCCTTAAGCATTACCGCAGCCGAAACAGGTTTACCAAAGCTAGAATCGGTACAAAGTAGGACTCTTCAGGTCCTATATCTCCTTCAATCTTCTCGCATGAACCAAGCCTGGTATGCTTTTGGAAGTACTGTACCAATAGTTTTGGCACTAGGGCTTCATCGCAAGGCAGCAAAGAACCGAACGCCAGGAAATCGGACACCAACAATGGACTACATTACAAGTGAATGTCGTAAACGAACTTTTTGGTCGGTCTACATTATCGATAAGTATCTTGCCGTCGTGTTCGGCCGGCCAAGATTTTACCATGATGATGACATTGACCAAGAGTATCCTCACCAAGTTAATGAGGAAGACATGACTCCGCATGGACCAGCCCACACTGAGCCGAAAATGGATTGTCTTGTTGATGCTATGATCTTTCATGCCAAGTACGTGGTCATTTATCTTGAACGAAAATATGCTAACACCACGATGCTCATAGAATAGCACAAATTGTCAGCAACATCTCTCGAGAAGTATATTCATCGCAAGACATCAGCAACAGCGATCGATTTGCTGCTGCACAAAAGTTTACCAAACAATTACACGAATGGCGCGAAGCCTTACCATATCACCTTGGGTCTGTCCGACCATCAACTCTGATTCCCAGCTTCAGCCGCCAGGCCACAGCATTGAGGCTGGCATATGATCACGCGATTATGCATGCTAATCGACCATTTCTATTGGATCATCCTAAAGGAACCGACCCAGTGGCTTTACATGCATGTGTAACTGAGTGTATAAATGCGGCCAGGGATGCACTTGAGAAAATAGATCGACTATTCCCTGACAAGCTTGCCGTCTTCTACTCCCTTTGGTGGAACCCTTACCTAACCTTCTGCGCGCTAGCCGTGGTATATGTTTGGGAAATCCAGCAGAAGAAAACAGGCGTGACCGAGGTTGAGGAATCAGCTTTATTTTCTCTAGCCGAGCGATGTCAATGTCATTTATCGAGAGCTATGGCTTCAGACTCGGCAAGTCGGAGGTACAGTGTGATTATTGAAGAGCTCCGCCTCGAGGCGCGACAACAATTCTCTAATCATCTTCGCGGTTCTATTGGCTGCTCTGGGTCATCTCAGAACCAGGAACTTGATGAAAGCCAGATGTCTTCCGACCATGGTATTGGTTCGTTATCAAATGACTTGGGTATAATCGGTGACGGTGAAGAGTATAGCAGCTTCCCCAACATATTATGGCAAGCCACAGACTGGTTAGATATCGATTCTTCTGTGGGTTTCCCCTTTCAGCATGAAATGTATGAGCCTATGACGTTAACTTGCCTCGTGGTAGGCATTCGGTTTGTTTCCCGAGTTTGAGGAGTACACTTTACCTACGGTTCCAGGCGACTTCTGACTCAATACGAGGAAGCCTCTAATTTCGAGGATATATGGCAAGCATGCATTTGAAGGACGGCGTTCAAGTGGATGTATTTAGCGACATGTATAAAGACAAGCAAGTAAATATGTATGAACAAAACAATTATAACGAATCATTTCATCCCAAATCCATAGTTCATTGCTCTTGCTCTGTCCCATGATAACGGTTTTGCATTATGAAGATAGACTTGAGGACTTCCGAAGCATTGCCAACAAGGTAGAGTAAATGCTAGAGACCGTGAGAATTCATGATAACTTCGCTACGATGCTCCATATTTTAGTTATACTCCTAAGCCTGGGAACTAGATTCGGTTTAAAGTTATGTAGATGATTAAATTGCTAAAGTAACTAATAGATGCAATTCATTATCCTTTATCCATCAAAGAAATCCGAGCATGGTATCTTCCCTAATCGTCATAGCCGTAAGAGCCTGTCAATGATAATCAAGGCTGCCAAACCGTTCCAACAGTCGAATAATTCGCGTTATTCACCCCTCTAACCAGGTTAATCTCTTGGCATGACGTTCGTACATATATCCGCGGCTCTATTGATATGGGTCGCAGATACACTTGGACCGCTCTTTTAGAGCCCGATGTATTCTCATCCCAGCAATTCAATGTGAACTTCAAAGTCGTCCTGTTCCTCACAGCCAACCAGATCTGGAAAGGAATTGCCCCTACCACTGTCAGGCCAGTAAAAACTGCAGTTTTGTAATGTTCCTTTTGGAGATAGGACCACTTATGCCTTGCGGTGTTTTTGTGAAGCCACCTCGATGCCGAAGAACTGATTTCCCTTGAATAGTCATTTTCCCACAATGCATATAGCATTTGGGGAGAGGCCAAGAGACCCCATTCATCTGGACCCAGTTCCACTGTAGTATTTGACTGTGTCCTGTGAGCGTCTCCTGGACCTTCTGGAGGCATCCTCCACGCGAAGAGAGATTCGTCATTTTTGGAAATGAGAATCTCTTGCAGCCTCGTAAATGCTGCCGTACCTTCACCATACTGCACGGTCATGGTCGTGTTGAAGATACCCAGCATGCTGTAGGCCATGTCCTCCTCCCGGGTTGTTTCTCTGCCTGCCATCCAGCTCATCTTGGCTGCTATACAAGCGTTGCGAAAGTCTTCTGTACCATTCAGATACTCTGCTTTGATCCCGGTGATGTGCGCGAGTGGTACGGCAAATTTCGATTTGGTACCCAGGTACTCCCAGTTGCCGTCATAAAATTGCATGTTCCGAGGAGCGAGAAGTTCCTGCAGTGTCCAGCCCCGTGTGAACCATACCGACGGTTTGCCAGTCTGAGAGGAGTAGAAAACTTGAGGTTCGATTGTAATGTTGGGGTTTTTTCGGACATCAGACAGGTACGTGATACAGCTAGTAGCGTCGCTGTACCATTTGAACATGGAATTGATAGATTCTTGATATTCCTGGCTGCTGGTTTTGTCGATACAACAGCTGTCGATCCACATCCACCTACTGCCCTGGTGACGCGCTATGGTGCAGGCACCAAAGATCTTATTCAGTTGTGGTATGCAATGGCTGCCCCTGGTATTCCTCAGTTCTTCCGCATAGTCTCCGATCTGGTTGAATATAATCTCATTTTCGCTCCATCTATGGGAGAGAATGGCATAGCCCTCCGATCTGAAAACCGTCTGAGGCTTGCTATGCAGCTCAAAGGTAGCAGTGTCAAGACAACGCATGAGAGACATGATGACTTGAGAATTGTGGTTGTTCCTAACAATGCTTCATTCCGTAGCCTGTCCAAAGATCCGGGATGTACTGGCTTTATTAATACCATTGACCGCCTCCCTTTGCTGATGGACGGGTTATCAGGCTGAAGGATTGCAACTGCTCAAGCCACTCATCAAGCAATGGTCTAAAATTATGGTCGGCTTTTGATCCTTGCTAGTCGCATTCTTGTAGAATCCTTCGGCCATGCAGCCCCAGCTGAACCACTAAGCTTGGGCTATAAGTGGTTAATTGGGTTTCAAGTGGGCATAGAGCATTCGGTCCAAATCGCTTTTTGGATACCAGGCGCTGAATGTTGCCACGAACGGAAATTCCGCTTGTCCTATAAACTCCGGTCCTGCTCCTAGTCTCCTGAACAGCCACATAGTAAATCCGAGCTTGTCATACCTCAGTCTAGCAGTAGCCTTTGAGTTCTAAAAAAGTAATTCGTGATTTTTTTAAAGAATGGACCACCCATCGCGTATGACTCGACCTTAATGCCCCACTGTCTAGCCTTAGGCAGATGGCACTTGAATAGAGGAGTTGGTTATTATATAGAGGCCATATCTTCGAAACATGAGATATGAGCAGCGATAAGGTGTCTTACTCCTAGCTTTATCAATTAGCGGACACAAGGGATCGCTAAATCTAGAAGCATCACTTGAACAGTCGATCACCGTAATGTCAATTGTGATTTATTCATCCAAGCTAAGTCTTTTGATAATCTTTCATGCGTTTTTACCAAAATGCTGAGCTTACATCAATCAGAGGGCTCGCATTTATTCCGTTTTCTGTCAAATATTTCAAGGTCGAAAGGAACAACGGAAGCAGGTCCATGTAGTGCTGGAAAGTCTAGTTTCGTCTCACGTCTTAGTGATGGAGATAACCCAATGGTATTTATGGATAAGAGATAATGAGAAAAATTTTCGTCAAGCCAGGCTTTCTTATGAACTGTTAAATGTGTCTTCCAGCATATTTTATGAGTTCAAATCCATGATGCTAGGCTACCCTATATCTTTTCAGCCGCACTTCGAGACGCGCTCTCTTCAGCCAATCTGAAGAGACTAACAGCGTCAGGGGTGAGCTCCGTGAGATTTGCTCCTTTCAACGTGCTGGAGAATACACGATAAACGAGAATACTTAGCCATACATCGCATGCTATACTGCGACCATCAATATGGCCAACGACGGGGTATCAGCGACGGATATAATTACATATATCGGTGTACCCTTGGCCGTCCTAGGAGGTGACTATTCTTGCAGCCTCACGGGTCAAATGCTAACTCGTTTGAAATAGTTCTGCCCATTCTCTACAACACATTTGCTACTCTCGCATCACTTTCGCGCATTCAGCGCATGCTGCGGCGGAGCCGGCTCACTGCTCTCACTCGCAGCGATGTTGTAAACCGGGTAATTGAGATTGAGCTGCCCAGGTATGCTGTCAAGCCTTGGGATAGGTTCCAGAACCAGGAGGAATATTGGGGTCTCTCAAGGCATCCTAGTTCCATCCCTGGTGGCAGCTGGACAACATTCAATTGGAAGACCAATACAATTGGCATAAAAACACAGCGCGTCGAATACGCTGACCAAGTGCGCCAGCCTCAAGTAGACATTGCCTTTGATGATTTGGTGTGCTATCTCCTCGATCTTGGCGCGGTACCTGATGCCCACGGGTGGAAATTGCTTAGGTCGACAGGGCTCTGGACACCAGTCGGTTGTTCTTTGATGATGTCTCCTAACGGCCGAGATAAAGCGCTTACTGTTGGCCCACAAGATGATGCCGATGGCAACCTCTCCTTGGTTGTGAATTGGTCAAGCACTTGGACGACGAGAGATCATGTTCATCTCCCACCTTACTGGATTCGCTTACCTGCTCAGGTAAATGCCAAAGTCAGAGCCAAAACGACAGATCATGGAGAATCTGTTCATAAGAATTCGGAAGACACAGCTGACAACCACATCAACATCAATGCTCAGGATGTAAGACCTGACAGTTCATCCGAAACATCCGCTGGGCACAACGCTTCCACAATCGTTGGCACGGATATCACATGTCAAATTCTCACCACAGGAATTGTGAATGCTTTTTCCGAAGGAGACTTATATAGCAGCACAAGCTCTACCAGTTATTCTATCGAACATATTCGTGTTCAACCAGGCTTAACGGATGGAATATGGTTTGCGAGCGTGGCGACTGCCTATGGGACCACGAGCCAGACAGTGTTATGGAATTACAAGATTCCGGACGATATTCTCATCTTCTCCAGGAAGGAAAGCGTGCCATGTGGAGTCATGGTATTGCTGGGCATTGTTAATGACTCAGAAACACCAGATTGGTGCACTGCCAATGACCATTCTGGTTCTTCTTCCCATGAACGATTTATAAAGAACGTGAGAGAACAATCACTCGCTATCGCCGCTGAGTCCAGAATGGCCCCTGCCCAGCGAGAAGCGGCTGTCAAGGATAGAGTTCAAAGGGAAATGGAGCAGAGAATGCAAGATAGTAAGCACCATCTACAGAAAACGAAAAAGACGATACACTAACTTCGCAACCTTTAGTGAGAGACGATATGAGAGACCAAAGACAAAGGAAGGAAAGGCGCATGATGGAAGCCCTTCAGAGTCCAAAGTGGAACACCAAACTCATTGCTCAACACTGCCTTCGGTGGCTCCAAGAGCAAGGTACCTGGGATGCAAGTCTAACCACAAAGGACGTTGTAGGGTTCATGCTACATCGCATGGTGCATGACAAAGAGTTCGCGTCGAACATTTGTAGAATGCTGGACTCTTGGAAATCTTGGGCTGATATTGGTGGGATGAGACGCTCCGACTATGAAACAATTCAAGGCGACAGTTCTATGTTTGCACATGCTACGCTCTTGATCGCGATGATTATGGATACGTCAAATGCTTTGGAAGGCACTTTATCGATGGATTTGCAAGAATGCATGAGGTTATGGACAAAAGTGCGACTTGGGTAGAACCATCGATTTCTAACAATAATGTATGGCTTATTGTACTTTATAACTCTTGGCGACATATTTGCAAATGCTGAGATCTCGGCCACCTTTTGCTTGCTAGTGCCCTTTCTCTTGTCTGTCCTCTAACATATTTTGAGAAATACAAGAAGACCCTGCTGTTATAACATTTCAAAAGCAAAACACTGGTAACTCTTTGCATTCGCTTGGTGAAAGCGACTTTTGGCTCGTGAGGATGACCAGGAGAACAGTGGGAGTGTTGGGAAAACCATGTCCGGGCAGGACCTGATCTGAAGGAGGGGGCTGTTGTGACCCTGTACCCTCCACAAGCAGTGGACGTAGGTGTGGCTGTAGTGAGTAATGACAAACTGACATCTCCCGTCTTGGCAGCGACCCGGATCTGCAGGATCTGCGGTTAGCTGAGCTGTAGACCAAGTTTTCGGCCATACTTAGCCATACATGTGGCAACCGATGAAAGTGGCTTAGGACCTCCGCGGTCTTCTTAGCCAGGTCCGCAGACTAATACTCCGGAATGCCAGCAGTACATTGTGACAGTATTACCCAACAGGCGTTGAGAAGGGTGAAAGAAGACTAACACGAGATGATGGACTCACTTCATCACAACGAGGACCGCGAAGCACTTCTCGAAGGCTCCAGCGAGTCCAGTTCTATTAGCGAAAAACATCTTCGTTCAAAACTCAGACCGTCTGGAGCTCATTATTCTCGATATCTCATTGGGTTTCTCTTGATATCCCTCCTAACCAACATCGTATTATCCATCTTGCTCATACAGTCACGCCCAGTTGAGACACGATCCAAGTACGCAAAACTTGAACGCAATCGAGAGGAGCCATATGTTCGTCTAACGCACTATAATTCCGATAATGAGACGCTGCAAGACCAGTTGTGGCGCGATATAAACGTCGATTATGGCGTTGTTGCACTCTCAGACGAGTGGGCAGCAAAACACGGGTTGAGGACGGCCCAGCGTTTCCCTTGGGACCATACCAAAGGCATTTATATACTCCACGGATTTCACAACTTGCATTGCATCAAAATAATCCACATCTCCATGTCCGAGTATCGTAGCGGTGCTCCTCAGTCCCGCTCCTGGCACCATGTCAGTCATTGTATGGATGCCTTGCGACGACAGATCATGTGCGATGCCGACGACACTCCTCGAGCCACAGATCGTCGGCCCGAAGTTGTCAGTGGTCTCCTACAGCATCGGAAATGCCGCAACTGGGACGAACTCGTGGATTTCAGCAAGCGTCATACAGCCTGCTACAAACGACCAGATAAACCTTCACCAGATGGACGATCTTCGATCGAGCGGTATAAGCATTGTCCACCCGGGAGCGGATACGTAATCAAGGACAATTATGTGCCTCCTGATGAGATCTTGACTGGTTTACCAGAAGAGTCTTTGGAGGATCATTTGATCAAAGTGATAAGAAACCACGATCAAATGCGAATGATGCCACTGGCCAATGATACAATTATACAAAGGCGATGAATTTTGGGCAATGTAGGTTTATGTGATAGGGAATAGTGCAATTTGAAGGTCTTGGGGCTGTTAACACACAATGGCTCATGAAGTTTGCTTAGTGGTTGGACTTGAGACAATTCTATTGTAAAATGAAGATGACAGTGAATGAGAAATGCGTGGATTTGAGCATAGATGACCATGATAGTATCATAAAGTTTAATTCTAGATTGAAAGAATATTGCAGTAAGCATCTTGTTCAGACATCATGGCATAGAAACATTCCCACATCCTTGGACAGAGCGTGGACGTGCACTACTTGAGATTTGCATTGGGTATAAGATTGAAAATGCTAACGAGTGGTTTAATACCTCCGCTAAGTTGTTTAAAAAATGAGAAAAAATATGACGCTTATTCAGTTCCTTTCCTGTTACTCTGTCCTCCTACTTTTCTCTACACATCGGCATTAAAAGCCGTCAGCAACAACGACGTCGTCATCGTCACGTTTCTTAAAGCCATCTGCAACAATAACATCGTCCTCATCACGCTTTCTGAAGCCATCGGCAACGACAACGTCCTCGTCGTCACGATTCTTGAAGCCATCAGCGACGATAACATCATCATCTTCACGCTTCTTAAAGCCGTCAGCAACAACTAGATCATCTTCATCACGCTTTTTGAATCCGTCTGCGACAATGAGATCATCTTCATCGTCGCGCTTCTTAAAGCCATCGGCGACAATGACATCGTCCTCATCACGCTTTCTGAAGCCATCAGCAACGACAACATCCTCGTCGTCACGCTTCTTGAAGCCATCAGCGACGACCAAATCGTCCTCTCCTCGCCTTTTGAAGCCATCGGCCACAATTACGTCAGCATCCTCGCCTCTGGAAGCCAGAATGCTGGGTCGGAAACCTATTGGGCAGTGTCAGCCTCTAATTCTGTGCGCTCAGATCACTTTGAGGCTTACCGGCAGTCGGAAGTGCCGAGGCGAAAGTGGACAGTCCAAGGACTGCAGCGCAGATTGTGAAAGATCGCATGTTTGATGATGAGTGATTTGCTTGATTCAAGCTATTTTCGACTGATCAATGTGTTCGCAATGATGATGAAGAGTCTGTGTTCAATTCTTCTTCCGAGGAGAGGGAGGATTGGTTTTCTACCAACAACATTCACGGATAAAAGGTAGGCGTTTGCCTATGGATTTGCGAATGAAGTTACATTGGAGCTGTAATATCCAATCATTATACATGCGGACCAACTTCGCAAGGAAGGAGCGACGTGCCAGTTGCCTTCGATTACAGCATGAACATTTGGAAGATCCTAACTAGTGTGGCCCATACCGCCGAGACAACACGTCAAGGCTAGGCACGGTACGGCAAAAATCCCTTCCCTTGTTACGTTTACAAGTCAATGTAGGGTAGTACTGAGCAACCGAAAGGCCTCGAATGTCAAGGCATCTTTTGAAAACTGTAGGTTTACGTCGAAGAAGGAGGGAGTGGGTTAACTATCAAGCTTCAACACCTAAAGCCGTTGCATAAGCCAACATAATACTGCAGAAGATCAACAATCTCTATTCCTTATCACGATTGAACGGACTGGAGATGTGACCCAAGTGGTATTAACGCCGAGTACCGGCTGCAATGAAGTGGGCGGGAATCTGCACTCTTACGCCCATCACGTTTGGTAGGAAGTGATCGTCAGGTGGCTTAATGCCACTTATGCATCACTTGATTGCGTATCCACAAGTCACCAATCGCATCACAAGCTCTCCTGAGGCTAACAAGACTCCGTTACTGACATCGATGTAGCGAAACTAAGACTCATCTCATGGTTCCGTCTACTTCCGCGCATGCCCTCACCATTAGATATGAGCCTTGAAACCACCTAATTGTTTTCATCGAACGTCTCGAAAATGTAAGAGAAGTTAAGCGAGGCAAGGAGAAAGGGATGTGATGCAATGTGCAGGGATGACAAGCCACCGCCGAATGCGTCCGTGTTGGCTGTATATGTGGATGCTTTTGTGTCAGAGGCGTTCAGCCAAGACCTAAGTTGTTGGAAACTTCAAAAATGATCCTTGTAATGTTTGCGATAAATGGTTCAAAAGTTCTTCGCATAAGAGCTGTGGCTTATTGCCGATCCGAGTATGTCTCCTCGCCACTGCGTTGGTTAACGTAAAATTCAACCACTGGACGGACGTAAACTTGGAATCGTCCGAAAGGCAATAACCGAGGTGATTGCTGCTCATACTCCGTAGTTGAACACAATGTAACACTCCTTTCATTCTGTAGGTTGACGTCGTTTGGAACACCGTGCTTCACACAACCCTGTGTCAGTAGACGGCTGACATCGTAGAATCTTCACGTTGGTTACCGGTGCAAACTTTTCACTACGAATTGCAAAGCATCAATTTTATATCAAGAACTTTTTAAAAGATACCTGTAATCTTGCCCATCTGTTGCCATGGTCTTCGGCCAGTCTATACAAAGCAAGACTCGTTATGCCAGGCTGGGGACGGAAACGGATACCAACTACGAAGAACCTCATCTTGAGCAGCAGTCACAACGCACATCGCGCCCTCAAAGATCAAACCATGTTCGGAATGCGTTTCTCATACTTAGCTACATCACTTTTGGTGTCATAGGATTTGGCACCGGAGTGCTCTACAACAGTTCATATTCCTCCAATGGAAGTGGTGCAGAACTTGAGGAAGTTGCACACCGAATACCGCTTCCTTTAGTAAAAAAGCAGTTCATGAACGAGACCCTATTTCTAAAGGAGCCGCCCCATGGTGAAGGCTCCGGAAATATCTCTGAGCCCATATGGGACTCTCTTATTCCAAGTCAGCATCTTCCATTGAATTTTCAAGTCAATAACATAACATGATTAACAATTTTGTGCTAGACGGACTTGGATATTTCAAGGATGGAAGACTTGCTCCGCAAACGTCGATACCGACGGTTTTCCATCAACTGCACTGCTTATACATCATCCGCCGTGCCTACTACGATGACTCGAGTGACCTTCAGGAATTCGACTTTGGTAAAGACCGCGACGTTCATGTTGCACATTGCTTTGACTACATAAAGCAAGGGCTAACCTGCACCATTGACACGACCGTAGAGCCAGCAGTGGAGAAGGAGGGCGAATTTCTCGGCTTCGGTTTTGACAGACAATGTCAAGACTTCGAGGCTTTGAAGGATTATGTGGAGAAGTACAGAATGTTCAACGCTAGTGGGTTCCTGGCTGCTGGTCTAGACCATGGCCATGCTCATATTCATGGTGGCGAAAGATAGTCGAGTCCCTGGCTGTAACTTAGATTCATTTACAAGATATTTTCCGTGTGAACAGATACGTATACCTTGTGATCTTGTGCAAGCATACGCTTGGCTCCCTGACCGTGCACCGGGGTCTACGATTGTTGAGGAGACAGTCGATCTGCCTTCAACCTTTCCTGGCACTCAATCTCCTTCCTTCTACGGCTACATAGACTTGTGTAAGGCTGGCAACTGCGTGAGACATACATTTATCTCACCAGTCAGCCCATTCGACTTGTTAACTCCTCTTTGTTCTCCTTTTATGTGCCTTGTTGTATTCCATAAGCTATATGAAAGATCCCTGATACTCACTTCTTAACAAAATTGAAAGTCCATAAGTCTCATTTGACAGTCCTTGTGAACATTTCAAGGATAAAATCGAGACTCAATTCACCTTGCTATGAAAACCCCTTGGCAGAGATCGACACGGTGCATAACCACTTTTTCATTCACGACATGCTTGCCGAAGAAGAGAGATTAAAAGGGCACCTGCATGTTCGCAAATAGGAAGTCGGTATAGTTGCCGGATCTCCGTGCGGTTAACAGCAGCGAACTCAGCATCCTAGAGCTAGATGTTGAATTCAATTTACACACCCTCTACCACAATATTGCAATTGAGACAACTCTTGCCACAGAAAAATTACAAGTCTACGCATATCGCAATTCCTTACCCGCTCACGTTGACATAAGGTTTGATTAACCATGCAAAAGCTTTGCTTCGCCACCAAGGATGTGATCGCTTGTCAGGTCGGGCAGCGTAACCAGAAACTACATTTACGAAGCTAATGTTCGATAGGAAATACTGTTATGAACATAGGAACTCGGCTATTGCACGAGTAATTAGTTCTGAGCAGTATATCCTCTGCAAGAAACGGTACTCGTCGACCTCATGATTGAAATCTTCGCAGGGCAGTAGGGGTCGGCAGAGGAGTTAGACCACGGTTGTGAGAATTTGTGATCGCTGTCAGAACATGTCATCATGTTGACGGGCATCGGACATGGTAAAAATGATAGCTATCATTTGCCTCTGCTGGGCTTCGGTGACAACAACCCATAAAGCCAGCCGAACCAACCATGAGGCAATCACCACCACCTTCTTCTTCGGGACCTGCAGCCACTTTTCACAAAACCCTGTTATTACTATAGCTGAGGAGCGCCTTGCGCTTAGATTCCGTCTTTAAACAGGGGTCGTGGTGCTTGTTTCCGAGCTACGTGGGGCTTGCTCTTTACAGCTACACCTTTCAGCTATCGCTTGTACGCCCTCCTGATCAAACGCAAGCGTACCAGTTGGCAGCCATGGAGTAGCAGCGGCCTTCAACTGATGTAGAAAGGGTTAGGGAAGTAGGCTATGTCATCAGATGTCAGTGAGATAAATCCGATTTAACACATTAGGTACAACACCAAATGACAGCATGTGTCACGTCTCTGAATTGTGGTGTGCTGATGTCAATGCTGTACAGTTCTCCCATTTGATCTGACTAAATCAAGGCTGGCTTTGGAGGGCACGATCTGCAAGGCACAACGGCACATATTATGTAGATCAACTCTTTTTATTTCTCTTAGCGCTTCTCGTTCATAAACACTTTTTCCTGTTGAGACCCAATCTTTCCTGGCCTCATTGTAGGCAACAAATGCAAAATGGCGTATTCCATGAAGTTGACGCTGGTTGATGACCGCACAGGTCTCATCATCATGGCTTCTTTATTCTCAGCTATTACAGTACTGGCAGTCGCTCTTAGGTTTTATTCAAGACAGGTGCAAAGAACATGGCTGGGTGCTGATGACTGGCTAGCTTTAGCGAGCTTGGTGAGAATTTAGATGTCCTCATTTCATAACAGCCACTGATATTGAATGCTATAGATCTTCGTGCTCGCCTTAAACGGCTGCTTCATTGCGGGCTGTGTCGAGGGCGCAATCACAGGCCATTCCGAGATTGCCAACGGCCTGCCAGTCACCAGCGATCTTGAGCATCTTGTCCAGCGATACAAATGGGGCTTCCAGTCTGTTGAGAAGCTGGCATTTGGCCTCATCAAGCTGTCAATCTTATTCCTATGGATGCGTATATTTGCGCGGGCTACGCGCGGATTTATCATTTTCTGTTGGATCATGATTGGCGTTATAATCGCATGGAGCTTGACGTTCTTTTTCGCTACGGTCTTCCAATGCGGAACCAGATGGGACTGGAATTGGTCCCCAATCTTCTTCTTTTTGACGAAATGCACCGATACCCTCGCCATGCTCACTGTTTTCACGGCGACGGATCTGCTTACGGATTTCATCATCATGTTGATGCCCGTGCCTCTGATATGGAAACTCAACATGCCTACTAGGAAGAAGGTGGCCGTTACGGCAGTTTTCATGGTCGGTCTCTTGTGAGTTCAGCACTCTAGGCATCACTTGCATCGAAAGAAGGCTAACAAGAGTCTCAGCACGATTGGCGCCGGAATAGCACGTATGTACATTTACTTGGTCACTTCTTACGACAAGGTGACGAACCCGGACTTTATTGGAGACTTCACACTGTTCATCTTGTGGTCTGAGATTGAGGTCAATGTTGCTCTGATGGTATGCTGTATGCCCGCCATGGGTCCTGTGCTCGACCGGACACGAAGCTATCTAAAGCGAACGCCCGTGGGCAAATGGATGCCGCTTTCAGCAGCCACAAAGGAGAACTCCAAGAAATTGTCGGCCGACACTGAATTGTCACATCACCGGGAATAGACCATCGGCGTTCAGCGTGGCCTTCAAATGACGATGTGCCTTGGCAGGGCAGCGACACCACTACAGCAACGGCTACTCACGTTGTCGACAGCGACACAGAATTCCCGCAATTCAACGGCATTTTAACAAGAACAGAGATATCTCGTACGTCTGAAAGGCCGTACGCCAAGCCTGAGGATGGGGCATGGCTTGGATCGAGCGCCGTTTAAGAGAGCGCGGTTAGAAGGCTACGAGGATTATAACATTGTACAAGTCTGACGATACCTGGGTTCAAAATTAATGGGCGGTGTTTGTACGGTAAATGCTTTTAGGGATCACATTAGGGAAAGACTTGTTTCCTGCTCTAATTTTCTGAACACTTGGTGTGCGCACCTCTAAATCCGCAATGCACATCAAATGCAATTAAGACGTCCACTTACGTCACCTTAAGGGTTGGAAAGGTGCTGTAATAGTGATAGATGCAATGCTGTGAGCTTCGGGACCTCCCTCTGCCGGAGCTGAACTTCGCCCCAGCGGGGTGTGAACGCATGGACTGCCATCGAACCACCATACCCTTGCCACTTAGGCCCTTCTCATGCACGGTTCGAGCTCAAACCATAGCAGCAACTCATCAAAGCAATGACATATTCACTTTTGATCGTCGCATGCTTCCCTGTTTCCCCGTTCATTTAAGACGTGAAGCAGAGGGCTGAACACGGCTTGCATTAGTGGCGACGAGGTACGAAAGGGTAGATCCATGCACGATTAGATGCCAAACCGCCCCCTGACTAACTCCGATGTTCGTCAGGCAATAGTCAGAAGCAAGGAATGATCAACATCTGACGGCCCCTCCCCAGCGCTTTATGCATGGGCCAGTTGGAGAAGCTTACACTTGATCCATCATCCCTTGCTCCGGAATAAACTCAAACCTCATCAAAGTTGGTATAACCCGAACCTGATCTACAGCTTGACTGTTAAAAACTGTACCTGTTATCCTTTCCTCAGGAGCTTGAAGAGAAGACTTTGATTGCATTTACGTATGCTCTGAGGCAGTTGATTCAGTCATGGCTAGGAACGTGATTCCATGGCTATTTGGCCTTGGCGCGTTCGTCATTGGCGCATTTGCAGTTGGCGTAGTAGCTGCTGCTTTGGGGCCACTGCGCGAGTTCTTGGTGCAGAAATGTGTTGAGCATGGCATCAATCCCCTCGCAGCCTCATTCCACAACCTATCGTGATCGACAACGACAAAAGTATCAAGTACATTGGCAGCTATTCGCCCGGGGTTGAACACTTCCAGAACATCTTCTACGCCGAGAACACTGCTGGAAACAACCGCTTTCGTCCACCTGTTCCAGTCAAGCCTGCCAGAGGCTCAGTGATTGATGCGACGAAATCAGGAGCATGGTGCCCACAAGGCACAGGGGACATTTTCCCATTTACCAGCAGAGTCACGAATATCAGCGAAAATTGCTTGAGTCTCCGTATTGCTCGTCCCGCGGGCACAAAGCCAAGCGCAAAGTTACCGGTCATGGTGTGGCTACATGGGGTGAGTTTCTACATCTGACTCTTCAAGAACCATGGTTGGAATTGGGACTAACTCCTAGGCTCGATGAAAAGGTGGTCATGCTCTCGGATCAGGCTCTGACATTCTCTATACTCCTGATGGACTTGTCAAGCAAGCCGTAACTGACGGCCAACCTGTAGTATGGGTAGCGATCAACTATCGTCTAGGCTGTATGCATACCCAAAACTTTTTCACTTGGCATATTGTGGCTAACGTTGTATAAGTATTTGGTTTCGCAACAACCGATGCACTTGTAAACGCCAAACAGGCTAATATGGGACTTCGCGATCAACGTGCGGCACTTCATTGTGAGTAAGAGACAGCATGATATTGGCAGGCTTACTGACCTCTTGCTCTACAGGGGTTCGTGATAACATTAGAAACTTTGGAGGAGATCCTCAGCGAGGTAGGTGTTGGATCTCGATGCATGTACGTTGGTGATCTGACATTCGTATCTTAGTCACTGCAATTGGCCAAAGTGTTGGTGCGAGTGATATCACCCTACAAATGACAGCCTTTGGGGAGCACAAGATGTACCGTTTCAGCAAGCTGTGTAAGTCCTTCTCTGCCGAAAATGAGAGTACATACTGACCAGCACAGTCTGATGTCCGGCGGACCTGGGTTGAATTTTAACACCAAGTCAAGCTTAGTGAAGGAGAACACCGCAGCAGTTGCCAGTGACGTGGGTTGTGTAAAAGCAGACAGCCAGTCTGTTGACACTTTGGAATGTCTGAGGACGATCCCTTTGAGACGTTAACAAATCTTTCCGTGACCGCCTCCCGTGGCGCCCGACCACCTTTGGCGAGGGATTCTTTTTCCCAACGCAAGACAACGATTTCCTCCAAGATCGGCCTTCCGAGCTTGTCCGAGCTGGTAAAATCGCTAAGGGATACCAATACTTGCCTCGTGGGTCACAAATGACGGTGCTTGGTACCCGTCCCCACAGTATCAAGCGATGAGGAAGTGTTGGCCAGTTTTGGACTCTGGCTCCAAGGCCTCTCTGCATCGACAAACCAGAAGCTTCTCGACTTGTACCCTGTCAAGGATTTCGAGAGCATGGTACGCCCAGACTATGACGGCCCTATCTCTCCCCAGTATTACCGCGCCGCTCAGCTCAACCGGGATCTCTGGTTCACCTGTCCAGTACTCGACTTTGCTTGGCAGTACGCCAGAAAGGGCGGCGTGGATCTATCTCGCGTACGTTTATCTGAGACCAACTCAACACGCTTCACTCCGGTATTTGAAGCCATGGGCGTGCCGATGTGGCGTGTCTCACACTTGAGCGACATTCCCTACGTCTTGAACTTGCAGCAGATGGCTGGCGGTGCCGACAACTCAGCAGCTCAGTTAAAGCTTGCCTCATCTGTCAGCCAAACTGTTGTCAAGTTTGTAGTTTCCGGAACCCCTAGCGGACCAAAAACTACATGGCCTGCAGCTTTCGCGGGGGCAACGAAAGCTGAACTAGCACAGACTAAATACCCAAGTTCATTCGTTGTGCAACTTTTCGGGGGCCGTACGGGAATGCGCCCGTCACTGTGAGTAGAGGCCCACGCAAGAATGGTTCGTCTCCAGGTGAAGACGCAATCAAGTGGGAAAAGTTGATCGAACGGTGCGATTTTATCAACAGTGACCAAGTAAGACAGGAGACTGGTGTGTAAAGCTTAGAGAGTTTTGGGATTCAATATTGTTGCAAGATTTTAGGTTCCTTGCCTTTTCTAACTACTGGAAATATAGATTTTCTGAGGGCCTGGGGTCTTTTTGGACTGGGTGTATGTATTCTCTTTGAACATAGCAGTAATGAGGACGTAGACGTATGTTGGGATGGTCTGAATGGGCCTCCGGAATGATATTTTCTATCCAAGAAACTGAATACGTTCCGAAATTTCTACGTTTAATTTCTTGTTCCCGGATTCTTCTGAGACGGACTGATGTGCAGTTGCGGTCTTCTGCAACACCCTGCATGCGGAGCAGCATTTCGTAAACTGCAGCATTGGATGTGCCAAAAGAATAGACTGGGTTTGGTGTCAAAGCTCTGACAATACAACACGTCTCTTTTGATTCCTTACTGGAACATCGTTTTGTCAATACCGGACCAACCAAGAATAATACCATTGGCACTGATAGTGACTTCTTGAATGTCCAGGGTAGCTTGAGGAGACGGAAGGATAGACAGGTAGTTTGATGACTGCTAGTTATGGAGCTAATCGACTCTGTTCTTGCATTGCAAGCACGACTTGTTAACATTGTATGGGTAATGGCATCTCAGTAATGGCATGAAGTACGTATCGCAATTCTCTTCCCTTGATGGAACAAGCCATTCCCATCTACTCGTAGCGGCATCGGAGATTTGGCCGCCAAGACTGTTATCGTCTACCTTCTCCAAGTTGCTGATAACTAACGCAGTGTTTAATTAGAAATGCGACTAGTCCCAGGATGACGTCTATCAAGCGTCTTGGCATGCTCTAGCATTTGCCCTTTTGCAATCAGGATGCTGGGGTAAACCCGTCGGTTCGGCTGTTAAGACGACATTCCAGCGCTCCCATTTGCTGCGCCATTAAATAAGCAGATACGGTTTGTTCCTTTGACAAACTGAAATACCCCGAGTCACGCTGGCTGTGGAGTTGATGGACATGGGTTGTCCCCACGACACTGCACCAAGATTGAATGGTTGAATGAAGATCCGACAAGAGCCGTTGCCGCCCGAACATTAAATAGCCATTTTCCCTGCATTGAAGAGTCAGCTCACACCAAGTCGCTTCCTCCAGGACTCAAAGCTAAACCGTCGCCGAGTCTGCTCACACACCGACGCAGTTCAAGATGCACTTCCATGGTCGCCTGAGCACAGGCTTGCTCTTCGCAAGCTTAGCATCGGCTCAAGTTCGCTATGCCAATAACCAGGTGCCACTCGTCAAGGATAGCAACGTTGTCGCCGCGAACTTCCAGGATGTTGAGGGCGTTGAGCTTCACTCACCGGCATTCAGCAAGCCGGACTCTGTGCCAGATGCTTTTGTCAATGGCACGAGCGGACCCACGGACCAGGCCACGATGGGTAAGATTGACATCACGTTTGGACACAATGTTTAATTCTAATGAAGCTATACAGACAACTTTCTCCGCACTCTGGCAGCACGCAACACCTGGATGACATATCACAGCCCTGACTTCAAGTCTGAGGAGGGACGTTCCATGCCCTATGTCTTTCTGTCCAAGGCAAACCCGTCGCAGAACAAGTCTTGCTCCCACCCTAAGCTGCGAGTATGGATGCAGGGTGGTGTTCACGGAAACGAGCCGGCTGGCGATCAGGCCCTGCTCGCCCTTCTAGGCAAGCTTGATGCTAACGCTACATGGGCTGAGGCCGTGCTGTCCAAGGTAGACATCATGATGCTGCCTCGCTACAACCCCGATGGTGTGGCCTATTTCCAGCGTGCATTTGCGACCAACTTTGATCCCAATCGTGATCACGCCAAGCTCGCGCGGCAGCAGACCCGCGATATCAAGAAGCTCGTCATGGACTACGCCCCTCATGTCGGCGTAGACTGCCATGAGTACAGCGCAAGCCGCGGCTACGGCACGCAGGGCCAATGGCTCTCGGCAGCGGATGGCGAGTTTTCTGCCATGAAGAATCTCAATATCCACAGTGACATTCGCGAGTTGTCAGAGGACGTGTTTGCAAGGCGCGTCGCTGCTGCTATGGAGAGCCATGGTCTGCGCTGGAGCCCGTATATTGTCGGCAACTCAGGCGAACCTGTCGTTCTGGAAGAGACAACTGGCGAGCCTCGATATGGAGATAGCTCCGTTGGCTTGAACCAGGCTGTCATGTTTCTGACCGAGACGCGTGGCATTGGTCTGGGCAACCAGCATTTCCAGCGTCGTGTGGCATCGGGTTTGATCATGGTCGAAGCCATCCTCCAGACTGCCGTCGACAAGGCAGAGGAGGTATACCACATTGTTGAAGATGCTCGTGCCGAGTTCATCTCCAGCAATGATGACATTATCATTACCGAATCTTCGCGTACTACTAATGTAAGCTGGCAGTTCATTGAAAAGGCTACTGGCGACCTCGTCGATGTGCCTGTTCAATTTCTCAACACCACTCCTACAGTACCTGATATCACTCGTTCCCGCCCATCGGCTTACGTCTTCCCCAGTGCCTGGCATGATGTTGCTGAGCGGTTGCGAGTCTTGGGCGTCAAGGTCGATGTTCTTGGCACGCCGTTTCGCGGCCAGGTCGAGGCCTATACCATCACCAACTCTACACTTGCCACTACCATCTGGGAAGGTGTCGTGCAAAATACTGTCACGGTAGAAGCCAACAAAAAGAAATTCAGATGCCAGCCGGTAGCTTCTGGGTCAGCACAAAGCAGAAGAACGCTGCTTTCACCTTCTTGACGTTGGAGCCAGAAGCAATGGACTCGTACGCCAAGTTCAATATTATCCCTGTGGCTAAAGGCGACGAGTTTCCTGTGTATAGGGTCCTGGCCTAAATGGAGGACAAGCAGCTTCGTATAAAGCGATGCATCAAATGTATTCTGATGAATTTACGGATACAATTTGGATAAAATGTAAGTAACAAATAAATTAATGTATGCTTGCATCTCTATGATAGAAATTTCATTTGTCCATGATTGTGATTATTTTATCAAGGAGACTGCAACATTGAGAGATCGACCGGAACTCCGGTATTTATGTGCAGAATATTCGTTGATATTCAGAAGAATGATTTAAAACAAGTAGACCAATATCCTCACATACAGATTCTAGCCAAATTATCATTTAAGGTGAATACAGATCTGGAATTCGCCTTCTTTGACTTTCATTTTTAGCGCTGCCAGTGATCCAAATCTACATCTACTATCAGCTTGACATGGTTTGATGAGATGCATGCTCTAAAATCATCACGGTAAAGTTTGGCCTTACCAGGTTGCTGTTCATAGAGTCGCATCGTCTACTAACAGTCAACGACCGTCGTAGTAGTACGAAATACAACTCAGCAAATCTTGCAGTACGATGTGTGGGTGATTCATGAATTCTGACGGCACACAATTTGATGAAGTCAGACACTCGTTGCTGTTAATCATCCTTTTACTGACCAAATTACCACCAGTCAGATCAGATGAGCCAGAAAAGACATGTGTGACTTCCTGCAGGCCAACATTCTAGCTCCTGATGGACAGTTAACTTTTGGCAACGTACAACCTTCGTGGCTATTTTAATGGTAAGACAGTAAAGTGATGGCAGTGGGTGTAGTCTGAGTCGCTAACAAGCCGACAAGGCACCTAGTCAGATAATCAAGTCTACTCCATTCACAAATGAGCCTCAGAATTCCATGATGAGTGTCACTTGTGGAATCGGCAGATGCCATCCAGTGCTCTGGCGAGGCCATAAAAGTAGGAGGTTGCTCATGACACAATGTCAGGACACAAGGGTAATACTCTGTTGACCCAGCCGAGAAAAGCATAATGAATCAGACGGCCGTTAACCGAATGAAAAAGCCCGGATGTTCTCCATTAAATATGATTAAGTCTCACAATAAAGAGTACCTCCGTGGCTAGGTCCCAAGATTCAGAAAACTTTGGTGATTCAGTCTCATGCTCCAAGAGTCCTGGTGATACCCTCCAAAAGTTAAGCTACCTATATGACCTCGCGAAAATATAAAAAGGAGCCAACCCTCCCCATCACCATTTCTTGACTTGCACAAAGCACTAGATCAGGCATCCCAAGACTTTACCGAGTACAAACTGCTCACATACCATTTTGGAAGTTCTTATCTATCACGGTTATTATCAACCATCATGAAGTTCTTCTTCACCCTTGCCTTCCTGGTCATGTTGGCCACCGCCGCACCCATCGTCTTCGAAGCCCTTGTTCCCCTCAATGTCACGCTGGAAATGATCGGCAACACAAAAATCAAGGCAAACATCACCAACCCCAATGATAATGATTTGAAAGCACTGAAGTCTGGTACACTCCTTGATGATACTGAATGCGAAAAGTTTGAAGTGTTTTCAGCATGTAAGCTACCTTTTCAGTTCTACGCCAATGCATGATTCATTGCCTAACATGAGGTGTAGCCAGGCAGCTTAGGTATTACGGCATACTTGCCATGTACGCTTATGACAACCTCAAGGAATACAATTTCCACGTTATACCAGCGGGCGGGTTTACGGAGATCATATACGATATTGGCACCGTCTACAATCTCACCAAGGGCGGAGTATTTAGCATTGTCGCCAACGGTCGTCTCCCTCTTGCTGAGACTAATAGCACACTTCTATCTGGATCTGTTTCATACGTATCCAACTTGATCGAGGCAGAAATTGACGGTCAGGAGGCTGCTGCTGTCTTCGAAAATGATGCAAAACCGTTCTGGCCAGACATGGAAATGCGATGACAAACAAAATGCGGTCTTAAAAGCTGCACTAAACGACTGCATGAGCATCGCCAGCAGATCTCGGCAGGTTCCTAACTCTGACCCAGTGAACAAAATGGTTGAATTCTTCAAATCTACGCACTACTTGATCCGCAAATCAGCTGTAGAAGTTTCCTATCGTACTTCTTCATTGTACGAGGAACTTCCCGATGGATTCATGTGCTGCTGTAGTGACATCTATGATAAATGTTCTGGGGCAATTGGGTACACGAAAACGGCTGTGATTTCGTTTGAGCTTAAAGCTCTCCAGGCTGAATCTCGTCGAATGTGCGAATAACACATATACATAACGGTCATGGATCTGATTCAATTAAAACCGGGGTGGGGAAACCATTAACATCAGCTTGCTATCAAACTCGCCGATGATGGAAGCCCGGCACTTGATGACTTTGCAAGGATCTACATCATCTATCAGGCATTAAGAGAACTATGTTAAATTTCTTATGTATCAATACGTGGACTAAGATGCTGCGGGCTTGATAGGAAGATGTGCCCTTCCCACATTTCATGAGATAAGGAACAATCAATAATAAAACCAGCTCCTTTTATATCAAATTAATCTACATTCAAGTGTACCAGTGGGATAGCAACGTTTCGCCTACCTCACCATTTCCAGTCAGTCAAAAGTCTTCATGTACAAGAGGCTATGATAAATATATATTAACCAATTAATTCATTATCATATTAATACAAGTTTATTATATTTTTAGTCGTTTATTGTTAGGTATTTGGTTGATATTTTCCCGAGATGTCTGCGCTAGATGTGCGGAATTTCTGCCTTCCCACTGTAGCTTAAACGACGATAAGTGGACTTTATGTGAACGCAACAACTCACAGTGCTAAGAATATCTTGTGGGCTTTTATAAGCTTATCCAAAATCTCGATACTGGTTTGTGCCCCATAGTTATGTCCTAAATGAAGTTTTATCATGTATGATACGCCTGCCATCCCTAATATTCCAAGTAAATAGTTACATGCTGTATTCCCGTGAAGTCTATGTATGAGAACATATACGAATCGTTAAGGTTGGTAACAAAGAATGACTGATACACATGCCAAACACTAGACACTATTATACCACGCCTGTCAAACATGGCATATCTCCATTCGTTTCTCACCATACCGTTCGCCAATTTGTACCTACTACACGAATTCGCACCCAAAGGAAGCAAAGAAAAGCTGCAACATAGCTGATTCCGGCGAACAGTATGAGACCCCAATAGCCTGCTCGTCCTGGGTTGTCCGTGGCTATAGCTAAGTTCCCAGCAATGGGTATACTCGTGAGGCAACCGAAACTGCAAATCGTAAAGACACTGGCATAGTAGCGTCCGTAATCCTGAGTACTGCACAGCTGGCCAACGCAAATTGGTGTTAATGTTATGTTAGCGCCACTGGCGAACCCATACACGACGACAAAGAAAACAAGCAATGTCAAACTCGGTGGTTCAGAAGCCAGGGCATCTGGCAGCCACAAGCCCATGACAGAGATAAGTGCGAGTCCTGATCCAATAATCATCGTGTTATAACGGCCGATCTTGTCAGCGATATAACCCGGCAAATATCTGCCGACACAAGAAGCACCATTCAAAATCGCGAGGAGTTGGTAGGCGAATGCTGCATCGCCACCTACAGCATCCTCGCCAGTTAAGCCTTGTCGAACGAGGTAATAGCCAGGCACATATGTGACCGGCACAAAATATGCCCACTCTATGAAGAAAACTCCAGCAGACGTCACTGCCATGGCACCGGTTCCGTCGCGAAAAATTCCCATGCTCGGTAGCATATGCCTCCAGGACGTTCCGGTTCCATGTTTTGGTGGAAGTCGACTTCTGCAGAGGATGAGACTAACGATGCAAAGGAAGAGTAGAACAAAACCAATGATTCTCATGGTCCAAGCCCAACCAACTTTAGGAAGCAAGGATTGTGCCATTAGCGGAAATAGGACACCGCCAAACCCGCTTCCTGTGAAGGCAAATCCGCTCGCTTTGCCGCGCTTCTTGTTGAACCAGTGGGAAATAGCTCCCATAGCTGGCGTGAAAAGCAAGGAGTTCCCTAAGCCACTGAGAATAGAGAATGCGAGAAGAAACTGATAGTACTCTAATAGTCTTTGTCAGCTCTGCTATGGAATATCGTACTGGCATAACGAACCCCCGACTACTCAATCAATGGATTAATCAGGTCAAACATACCAGTGCATTGGCTTAGGGTGAATGTTCCCACGATCAGGCAAACAGTACCAAAGAAAATCAACTCTCTCGGGCCCCTGGCGTCAAAAATTGGTCCTATCTGAACACTGCAGAAATATGACACGAATACGTAGATGCCAAAAATCCAACCAACAGCATTTGCGGAGCTGGAAGCGAGTACAGTATTCGACATGTAAGCTTCGAAAACTCCGGTCGAGTTCACGATACCCAGACCTGCAGTCATGGAACACCATGAGCCTACTGCAACAGTCCATGCTGCCTTGCCGCCTTCCGGATATGTAAACTCATCTTGGGAGGAATTGGGGTAAACAACTTGGATTTCTCATTGACTTGTTGGTTGGGCCCTCCATTATTCGCTTCTTGGTCTGACATTACAAATAGAACGCCGTATGATTGATGTAACAGTCTCGTAAATGTCTGTGGAGAATGGCAATAGGAAATCCAAGGAGATATGTGTCTAGCAGCTGGAAAAAATACAAGAATAATAATTCAATGACCAAAAACAAACAACAGGTTTCGGGCTCAATACTACTGTATTATGAGAAAACCTGCCAAAAGACGAATAACCTTTGTTAAAGTCGAAAAAGAGCAGTTCGGTGTGCACCGCGAAAAAGTAGCCTTCAATGCCGCGGCTCGGAATTTCCAACCGATTGTGTCATCACGATCGTGATCGAAAACAGGTGGAACTTCCAAGAAACCGTATGTGATCTGATCTTCCTATTTCCATTCACAATGTTAAGTTTACAACCGAATCGAGGCTGAATGTCGTAGATCCCGGAAGATTAGGTCCTAATAGCAACTTGGTTGGTAGATCAAGCCACAAAGATGTAACCTTGCTCGAAACCCCTGCCTGTGCCTGCATCACAACTGGCGCTTAACGCCGGCAACCTCCTTTGGGCCTCTGGCCGGGCTTGAGAGAATACGTGGTAGGTGCGGCAGACAGCCCTTGTTTGCTCCTGACTTGTGCAGTACAGAGTAATGTAACTCTGAGTTGGTTCTTCCGGAAATCGAAAACGTCATGACTTCAACTTTGACCGCAAAAGTGTAAGCTGACCGCTTTGACCAGTTATCACGACCCACTTGGATGCACAAGGCCGCATTTGTAATGCTCGTACGCTATGCGACAAATGCAAGTCGATGGCAGACACTTGAAGCCGGAGAGAATACGCAGTAATACTAAAGAAGAAGCTGTAGGTTCACATCTAAAATTCCTCATGGCACAGAGTGCTGTTCTAAAATTAACATTTATGCAACACATGACAAGTGATTAGAGCGAATAACGCTGCATTATGAGATTCATAAAATTTACTTTGATTTGATTTCTCTCGTATTAAACTCACTCAAATATGCGTATCGTAGCTATGTAAATAACGCGGATCATGCCAATCATACTCTCAAACTCGTTCCGAAATTTGGAACACAACAGACTTATCTCCTGTTCTCTGGATTGATCTAACCACAAACTTGCCATAGGTCTCTCTGGCAAGCTGAAATTGGTCGACTGTGTATTTAAGGCAACTGTTTGTAAGAACGTATTTCGTGGATCCGCTGGAATGAACGGGTACTAGAGTCGTAGCAACTTTGACAGTACCCACATCAGTCTGCAGTGGAACTAGCTGGTAAATGTAGTCCTCCCCTTGATAATTGCCCTTCCTAATCTCCTTCTCAACTTGATCAACTGTGATATTCTTTTCAAAGTTTTGTCCCACCAGAGCTGAGAACCGTCTCATTTCAGGATGAAGATAGAACTCGCGAATATTGGCATCCTGTTCGGCATCTGAAACTTGCATCTCTGAAACAAGCAGGTCTCCTGGTCGTGTAAGGCGAGTGAGCATAGGCCCGATCCGAGATGGGAGGTCATTTCCTTCTTGGAATCCCAGGTTCACCATAATGGTAACATAGTCCTTCGGTAGTGTTGCTCCGTTATCAGGCAGAGGAGGAAAGTCATCAATGCTGGCCTTGTAAAAGTCTTGAACCCAGTAAGAGAAACGGTTAGCCCCAATGAGTGGGACCAGAGCATTCTTCATGGTGCTTTCGGACTCTGGGTTGATATCCACCCCGACATATTGGAGGATTTCAATGCCCCAGCAAGCATCTGAGCCAGAATGGCTCTAGATTTCCACGGCTCAGGGCCCAGCTCAACAAATCGCACAGGACGACCCTTTGTGAGTAGCGAGATACCTCCAGCTGTAGCATGAAGGCAATCGCGGAAAGACGGGCCATGAGTTCCAGCACAGAGTTGGGGCGTCTCAAGAGCTGTACGGTTGAGTTGACTCATAGTATCAAAGATGGCAGCTAGGGCAGCCTCTTCGGTACGAGCATTGATCATCTTCTCTAAACCCTCTGGGTTGTATTTATCCGAGTTGTCCAAGATGATAAGTTCATCCGGCTTGAACGGACTACACGCTGTGACTGCGTTTGCCACAAGGCTGTTGAAAGGCAGCATGGTATCAGCCATTGAACCCATCTTGAGTATATAATGGAGAAGTGGTAAAAGATAGTGATATATGAGGACAATTTGTTGAGTTTGGCGGCAGAAACCAGTAGTTGATACAGGATCGAGGCTGAAGAATGAATTTTACTCTCTGAAGATGTGAGTACACGATATATATACTTTTTCATCCAGATACACTATCTCCATCCTCAGATATAATACCTTTCTTATGAGTCCTCATCAATATACTTGCAATATCAACTAAAGTTCGCGATCTCGATGCAATCCTTCTTCCTCTCTTTTGCCGTCGGAGAAGATGGTCCGCTCATGCAGCTTTCCAAGAATCGAAAATAGAAAACTATCATTCAATTCAGCATGTGCCAATATCCACGTCATGTCGTAGTGCTTTTGCAGATGTTCGTATCCTGCCCAGGCTCCGGGCTCCAGGATTCAGGCTCCTATAGATGTCGTTCAAGCCTTAGTTACCAATCATGTACCGTACGAGCATTGCCAAAGTCTTCTGCAGTGGCCATTCGGGTAATTGATCAGCATGCTTTCGGATCAGACAGTGTATGCATGTGCTTACTTTGTCATGGAAACCGGTCATTCTACGATGAGGCTGTAGTATGGAAGCTCCGGTCTTGAGATGATCAAACGTAATCCTCTATATTAGAGATAGCCATGATCAACCTATGAAATCTCCTACTATGCCATGTTGCATGCAGGTCGGGCGCAATTGCTGCAGTGCCAATTGTCATCTGATGCTGTACCTGGGGCCTTCAGTCCTTGAATCGTATTGGTCAGGGCAACTCAATATTCAATACCCAGTGGATATGCTGCGGTCAGGATTGCGGCTTTTGCGTGATCCACTGCCCCGAATGGACATAAAATTAATGCTGGAGTGCCGGCCCATCGGCGATCTTGCCTAACGGCCTATGTCTGGCCAAAACATGTCGGCATCATTAATTCTGCAGTGCAACACAGCCAGTGCGCGGCATCAAGCCTCAGTGGGTCTAAAAGAAAGCGCATTCCCATGAGCGTAATGGTAATGCAGATCCAGTATGGAAATTTCCTGAATCTAGCAGTGTAGCAGTTCCGCACAACCTTGAGAATGCCTGTCATACTGAGACGTTGCATCCGCGGAAGATCAGCCGTGCTGTGCATATAATCCCATGCACGACCTTACAAGGGTATAGTGATGACAGTTATCCTTGTTCCCTTTCGCCATGATGTGACGAATGTGATCACTTGTCCAGCTCGGGTGGAATTCTGGGTTAATTTCTCCGCATGCAAATTTGAGTCGTCAAGGGTACAATTCTTACCACAAGCCCAAGACTGGACAAACCTTAGGATCATACAAATCAAATTCTCCAGCCACAAAGATGAACATCTTAGAGAAAGTAAGACGGAAAGAAAAGCTGCTTGGTTCTTGAATCCATTTGAGGGTATTCTAGACAACAGCTGTTGTAAAAGATCATATTCATCACTATTGATTCGCCTAATAACTTTAACGAGGCCGTGGCCCAGATTTGCCTTTAAGGTTGCTCCTTTGAGAATTTTGGCCTTCTGCAATATAATATCGACTGATATTACACTCGTTTAGTAGGATAATATAGGGCTTTTCAGATGTAAAAGAGCTCAGGGTTCTATGGCGTGCAAAGGTCCGTAGCAGAGTCCTATTCCCAAAGATGGAAAAAAAAAAAAAAAAAAAAAAAAAGAATGATCACCATTCACTGCTTTGTGTCTCAAATGTTATGGCAGCTAGAAATTCTACCTCTGAGTATAAGTAATGGGATACAGGTTGGCTGAGTGAAATACTTTTCTCTATTAATAATGAATAGTTTAGTTTAATCTAAAGTTATCTATGATCCAAGCTCGTAGCGACTCCTGGTTCCCTTCCAAGCTTTGTATTGCTAACTAGCATTTCATATTTGGCCGTATCTGGTGCCTCGTGTATCTTTGAGGTGTCGCCAGAAACTTCATATTTGATAGTATCTGGAGCTTCGCACAATTTCGGATCCACGTGTTCGTTAGAAGGAAATGATGGTTGATCTGACTTGTTCAGGCTAGACAGCGCAGACTGAGCTCGTTTGAGCCTTCGCCGCAGAAGGACGATAGCCAATATGAGCAGCGCTAATACAACAACGCCGACTCCTACTCCTACGCCAACACCAACTCCGGTGGAGAATGAAGGTGATTTGGCTGTAGCAGAGTCATTTGCAGGAGCTCCACTTTCAGCTCCGGAAACGCCTGTCGATGATGAAAGAGCTTCAGTGGACTGAGAGGTCGGTTTTGACTTTGTTGTCGATAATGATTCAGTGGAGGTGGTGCTAAAGACGTCACTTGGTAAGAAGCTCAAACGGAATTCGTCTGAAATTGAGTCGCTCGTTGGGAAGCTTTCTGTGAGTTCACTGGTCGTTGGTGCCTCGGTGCTGGTTGATGGTTGATCGCTTGTTCCGACAGACTGTGTCAGCTGGGGCAAGATGCTCGTGGCTCCTGTAAATATGCTGTCAGAATGTAATCTCCACGTCACATCGATCATTATCACGTATTGCTAACCTTTAATTACGACTGTCGCGTCTGAGTCGCAAAACTTTTCCGCATCTTTACCGCCTTCGTAATATTCATCATAAAACAGTTTGCAGTGAAAGACGTTTTCCTCCTGGCACCTCCAGGCTAAATCACGGCCATTTTTATTGTCAGTGCAGTAGCTCGGACAGTTTTTGTTTTTCCATGTCTTGTCTGTACAGCTGCCTCTGTAATAGAAATCTCTGTAAATATCATCGAATCCCGTGGTGTTGAAGTAGCACAATTTGTTTGCCAGGCAGTTTTCGGATGATGGGCAACAGAACGTGTCTCCGTCGGTCGTGCATGGATATTGGTCTTCGGCAATGGAGCCGTCAGGATAGTAGCAGGCTTGTGATGATGCAAGAGACGGTAGAAGACCGATTAACGGAAGTATAACCAGGGATCGCATAACGCTCTATTGCGGATTCTCACTCAGCGAAACCCAAAGCAGACGGAACGGATGCTAAAAGAGAGTTGAAGATAACAACCAAGAGTCATTTCGCGGTAGAGGAAGTGAGAAAGGATGGAGCGAGGAGTCGGACCACCTTGATTATCGGTTGGTTACTATAATTAACCACAAAAACTGCAGGTTCATTTCATTTCATCTTTTTACAATGGCTGAAACATCCCCAAGTATTGATATTTGTGGCTAAAGAATCCCTGTTCCTTAATCTTGAATGGATAGAAAAGCCTGCGGCTGAGAAGAGATAGGCTTTAGGGACCCGGTCTGGGGTTTACAGTTGGTTTCAGCCCCTTGTAGCTTGTCCAAATCCTTCGTTTAGGCGCAGTCTATCGGGACTTGACGAATGAAACTACGCCTTGCCACGACGGAATACTGACCGTAAGCCAGCCTTGGCCCCAAGGACCCTAGAAAGGCAAGGAGTGCATAGGATTCAAGTTTGCCAAGAAATAGGATCTGAGTTAGGCTATGTAGCCACACAAGCAATAAATCACCACTATTGCTGCTTTTATAACCCTAGCTCTGTCGCCCTCTTGACTTCCTGGCTTCATACAAGCCGGCAATTTTACATTTCTATGAAAGTCTGCACTCGATAGTAACAAATAAAACAAATCGTTTGGCCGATAGTGCGTCTCAGCCCATGGTGTCGTTGATTACAAGAGTATATATATCCACTAACATTCCCTCCGTTTCGTCGCATTCGTTTAGGTAACTAACCTAGTTCATACCTTGTGGGGATTTGGTTGTCCGTACCGGGGACCTCATAGATGGTTGGCGGCGGCAGGGACTTATTCTTGGAAATGAAGTCAGATGGTAGAATAACTGACCTGCCGCTCTCGCGCCTCCGACGCCTCCAAAGGAAGAACCAAACGCCAGCACAAGCTGCGCCAATAACGCCAACGCCAACGCCAACACCGACGCCAATTGCTGTACCCGATCCTGTCGGAGACGATTGGCCATCGTTGGCCTCTGAATTATTTGTTGTAGAACCACTCTCACGAATGCCTCCAATTGCCGATGTTTGCGAAGTTTGATCCTGATTAGAGGATTCAACTGCGGACCGAATTGACGTTACGGACGCCAAGGTAGATGGCGCCTCAACAATCGATGACGCTGTGGATTTGGGGTCGATCTCGGTCACTGACGAAGATGAAGATGTGTAAGTTGACGTAGATGTGAATTTGGTAGATGGCTTCGGCACGACTGACGACGTCGAGGATGGCTCTACGCCGATGGTAGTGACAGCGGTAAGACTTTCTGCTTCATCTATCAGCATCATGATACCATAAACAAACTGAACCAGGCGAATGAGACACCGCTGCGTCCATGGCCTGATCCATTGATGTTGAACATCAACGTACGTGGAAAGCTCAGTAGATTGCGTCCTGACGAGCAATCTGATCCTGCCCCATTTATGCAGAAGAACCTATCCTCCTCTCCTTCACATCTTCCCATTGGCACACCATTGTCCATGGCATCATATTTGGGATTGACACAAAAGCTAGGACATTTGCCGTTCCTCCACATCTTGTCCGTGCAGCTGCCGCGTCCGTAATCCCTTGTGCCATCGTTTCTCAGTCCGCCTCTGCACATGCCATTACTTAGGCACACGAAGCCCGAACCACAGCAGGCTGAGTGCGGCGTATCATCTCGACATGGTGTATCATTTGACGCTGTCGAGCCATCTGGGAAGTAGCATATTGACAAGACGGGTGGCACCGAGATGAGAACGAGGGCAACGGGGAACCCTATTGAAGAGAGAGGCCGCATTCTGGCGCTGCACTGAATTCCAGTGAAGGAACAGTGAGAAAGTGAGGTTATCTCATAGCATGCAATCGTGACAATTCTTGTTCGAGGAAGCAAATGTTCTATTCATGAGCGAGGTAAACTAGAGTGATAAGAGAAATATGGGAAGCTCGCACTCCCAGGTTTTCTTCTCGGTTAAAGGAAATGAACACTACCTATTTGGCTTCGGTAGATGCCTTTTTGGTGCATTGAATACAGGACTATCAGTTGAGCTTCACGGCCTATGGCTTAACCTTGCATCTCTTCGACGACGGGATTGGCCGTGACCCTGCTAATGAACATGGGATTGAATCCTATCCGAGCTTCGGTGGGTCGGTCGATGACCGACGAATTGGGGTAAGTCAGGTCCATGCGCATGAATCTTGATCAGAATGAGAGTTTGAGAGTGAGAAGCTGTAGGGGTCTGTTACAAAAGTATCAGAAGTGTTCATGTAGGGCTGAGTTACCCGAGGGCCTTTCAAGACTTAAGTTCCTTCTTTCTTCTATGGTACCTTCAAATATGATGGAATGACTTACATGGACTCCTGTGTGCCATGGAATAACTGCTGGTTCATTCATGGTAGATTTTAGATTACTTGAGCCGCCAAAGGGAAGGTGGAAGAACAGAACGTAACGCGGTGGTGGCGATCCCCAAATTGCAAGCCAGCATTGACTGTATTGTCTCGAAGCCTGAAATATGAGACACGTGTAAGTATCAAGCAACAATAAACCCTGGGCTTTCGGAAACTGTCATCCATTGTCTGAGACCCGTATCCCACGATGATGGCTGCACAACAGCCGCATCCATGTAAAAGGAGCTGTCTCAAGGTGGTAAGTAAAATGCTGGAGCACAGCGCTCATGTAAGTTTCATCAGAGCAAGTGAGATCTTGCCGTTATAGAGCGCGGCTTGACAAGGATATTCCAAAATTTTCAAGCTCCTTTTCAATCGTAATGTTAGTCAGAAGACTGCATTAAAGATAGTGAGGGTCGGCCGATCCGACAAACCACCCAGAATAGCCGGCCTGTGGTGAAGCACTTAGTTAATGAATGCAATGAAGATGATGATGCAGATGCAAGATGGAATATTACTCTTCCTGTGCTTGCATCGTAGAGGACAAGAATTATTTGTAACTCGTCCAGTTTTTGGTTGGGGATGGCGCTAAAACAATTATTTAAGGGCATCCTCTTGTTTTGCTCTGCCATATTCGCATGGTTCACATTCTGGCTCGTTTCCTTTCGGTGAAGACTAACATACAGCCGCGCAAATTATTGGAGGATCCAGAGCTGCATGGGATATATCTTCAGGTTTTCTTGCCCTCGTGTTATAGCATACCGACCGCTTTAGTTACTGGTATTTGATCGAGGCATACTAGGTCCACCGTGGGCCCGTAACTTCCGGGCCCGAACAGCGTAAGGCGGAGCTATGTTTGGGGACACCCTCACATAGAATACTAGAGTGATTAATCAGAGGTAGAAGAATAGATCATTACAAGAAGGGAGATGAGCTTGGAACGCAGTAGCAAGGAACTGATGCGCGGAACTTGCACTGGTATCGTCGATGTGTTTATGCACAAAAGAAGAATGCGTTGGATCATTTACATAATGTAACAAGAACCAATCATTTCTGGTTTTCGCAGTACGTTCACCGATTCCCGCTTATGAGTTATCCAGCCACTCCTGCCCCTCTCTGACCCCAGCTGGGCGCCTAAAGAGAGCTGTTAAACGACGTTACAACCAACTGCATAGTTGACATCTTAGCGAGTAAGCAAGGCTGTCGTCTAACAAAACGAAGAAAATAAGGGCGGAGTGCAAGAAGTACGGCAATTAGCACCCTCCCCATTCGCAACCTTTCCCTTCTCCAAGTCTCACGTCCCATTTCCCCACCAGGCGCAACCCGACAGCAATGTCATCTGCTGCCCGTCTTCGACTTTCTCCACCACAGCCGGCAGCGGCATAGCTTGGAGCCGGGGAATGATCGACCTAGTCCACAGACTCAGGACAGCACATCCAAGTCTGGCAAGAGACACAAGATTCTTCTCTCATTTGACGAGCTACCGAGTTGGTATCAAGATAACGAGTTCATTCTTCATGGCTACCGCCCAGTTTCTGGCTCGGCTGCGGTTTCATTCCACAGCTGGTCATACATCCACAACGAGTCGGTCAACATATTCTCTCACCTGATACCAGCAATAGTCTTTCTGCTCGGCGGGTGGTATTTCAAGGAGTGCCTTGCAAGTAAATACCCCAATATCACTGGTTCCGATGTTTTTGTTTTTACCTTCTTCCTCCTGACCGCCGTTATTTGTCTGGGACTATCAGCGACTTACCATACCCTGGTTAACCACTCCTCAAAGGTTGAGCAATTATGGTTGCGATTCGACTTGGTCGGTATAGTTATTCTAACATTGGGAGATTTTGTGTCGGGGATATATATGGCTTTTTGGTGTGAGCCTTTGCAACGTAAGATCTACTGGTCTATGGTGAGTCAATACCCATG
This sequence comes from Albifimbria verrucaria, assembly GCA_020081605.1. Lineage (NCBI taxonomy): Eukaryota > Fungi > Ascomycota > Sordariomycetes > Hypocreales > Stachybotryaceae > Albifimbria > Albifimbria verrucaria. The sequence goes on from JAHREC010000016.1 coordinate 528,281, forward strand.
TATGCATTTTACGATTTTTGATCTTGAATTCTACTCTAATACACGGTTAATAGATTGGAGTTCTGGGATCAATTACCATCTTCATTATGTTAAATCCCTATTTCCATGGCAAAAGGTTCCGTGTTTTCCGGGTACTTGCCTTCGTAGGGACAGGTTTGTCCGGGTTTGTGCCTTTGATACACGGAGTCAATATGTTTGGCTTCTCGCAAATGATGAAGCAGTCCGGAATGCCCTATTATCTGATTGAAGGAGTATTCCTTCTGCTTGGGGCTTTAATTTATGTCGTAAGTCTCTATGCTTCACAACAAAATAAAGATGCAATCTAAATATTATAATTCTGCAGACCAAGTTTCCAGAGAGTTTATATCCAGGGAAATTTGATATTTACGGCTCTTCCCACCAACTCTTTCACATCTTGGTGGTCCTTGCCACAGTTACCCAGTTAGTCGGGATACTGAAGGCTTTCGACTATAATTATATTCATCGAAAGTGCCTATCTCCTTGAACAAGCTGATCAGTAGGAAATGAATCAGCCCCATAGCACCTTACTCATCATATCAAGATACGATGTAGTATCTCAAACAGAGAAGCAATACAAAACACTTCATAGGGGCTGTAAGTGATATCTCAATGACAAAGCAAGGGTTAAAACTCGACGGTAGGGCCAGGTCCAGAGCCTGGCCGGGGCCTCAAAGCGCAGCCTCTACTGCTGCTGCTGCTTTTCAAACCGACGGTAATCTCTACGCGCAGTGTGAAAGACCAAGACAAGCCTCAAGCGCGACATAAAGAGTCACATTCATGTAAAGTAGATTTAACACTAAACCGGTCTTTCTAAAGACTCGGGAAAAATTAGTCAAAATGGACATATCAATCGACCATCATTCATTTGCTTCAACGATATTCAGCAATAGGCTCGAACATATAGCCTAGATAAAGCCAGTACCTTATGCAAGAGGATCATGCAGGTTCGTTACTTGTTCTGAGAGAGATCTTATATACAATCCTGAATACTTTATTAAATTGTTATGAATTATGTCGGATGGCAACGTATTAAGATTTAATTTTCCATACAGATGCAACCAATGCCAGTTAACACCTTCGTCTATTCTCACACTCATAGGTTCATCTTGTGCGCCACGTTTAATGCTTCGAAAGCGGTTGGCTCAGTACTGAGACCCTCCCAGCCAGGGGCACGGTGAACCACCATACCAGACGGAGCATTCCCTGACCAACTCCCGGCAACCACGTGGCCACACATAGTTGTGTTTCCGTACTTCTGCATACTTAGTTCAATACTTACTACCTTTGTCATGTCCTGTCACTAGTTCAAGCTCAATAGGGGTGGGGTCTAGCCATCAGAGACCGGTTCAACGCTGCGGGCCGTAGATTGTGGGGATCGTGGGGTGAAGTCAAGGGGAACAATAAGCCGCTTTCCGCCCACACGTGTTAATTAAAGTTGCTGGCAAATAGAGGGAGGCCTACAGGTTTTAGGACATGCATGATCAAAGTATAGCGGGAGCCCTACATTTGTTCACGTCTGGCCTATGCCAGCTGGGTGGGCTGATACTTTGATCAGCACGCAAACGGCCCAGCAATTGGACAGCCCTCACACTTGGGTAGACAACATTACAGGATGAGGCGCAAACTTTTCTAGACCCAACCTACAACCCTCTTGAAAAGTCATTGTGGCTCGTAGGGAGGAATGTGGATTGTGGAATGGGGCCTGTCTCAGAAGTTGTCCAGCCACTGCTGGTTGCTGCTTCAGGGACAGAGATATACCATGGTTCTCTATCGCTGCTCCCGGATTTCATGGCACGAGCTACTCCCAAGAACAGACCACCGATAATGCGATTGATACCCAACATATATACGCCTTCAACTTGACCCAGCAGAGAGTCGGGATTGCGTGAAGCTGACAATCGATTGCATTGCTAGCGCAGCCTGAACTACCGGCGCCCCTTGCAGCCCCTGACGGACGAATGGGAACACGCGGTCCACGCTGATCCCAGACAATCTGTCCAACTAAAAAAACTTCAATACCAAGGCGACGATCGTTCAGCACAAAGTCAGGGGACAGCTATCGCGTTTAGCTTGGGTGTTTCGAGAGGTAAACCTCTCATCATTGACATCCTGCCTCGAGTACGGCGAAACAGCCATAATCGCCTCGGTGCCGTGGCGCCATTATTATTATTTTTCGTCAAGGGTCGCTTGAAGAACATCCCTAAACCTCCCGCCAGAATGGCGCTGGGCAGGAGGCGCGCCGTGGTGGCCTTTCTGGCCATCATGACCATGCTTGCCTTATGGCGCAACTGGACATCCCTGGAGGACCGTCTCGTTGACGGCCAAGTTAGACCATCCTCGGAGGACAAAGACGACACCTTCTTGTGGCGGCGTATCGAGACTATTCATCCGGTGGAATCTTTCCGGTCCCTTCCCACCGGCCGCCCTGCTGCATGGCTGCCCCGTGTCCAGGCTAGCTTCCCTAGAGAGTCGTCAAAGGAGCGTGAGACCCGCGTCGCTCGTCAAGACATCATTAAAAGGCATTTGAGCGGTCCTGGAGTACCTATAAGCGCCTTGCCTGGCTGCGCGATGAGGTCACGCCGGTGAGCGGCCAGTATCGCGACACCTTTGGTGGTTGGGGTGCTACGCTGGTGGATTCGCTTGACACGCTTTGGATCATGGGTATGAAAGATGAGTTCAACAAGGCTGTCAAAGCAGTCGATGAGAAAATCTCGTTCGAGAGGACCGCGACGTCGCAGATCAACGTGTTTGAGACTACAATTCGTTTCTTGGGCGGGCTACTGGCGGCGTACGATCTAAGCGGCGACAAAAGACTGCTGCGCAAAGCTCGGGAAGTCGGCGATATGCTTTACAAGGCGTTCGACACGCCAAACCGAATGCCTGTGACGCGATGGGACTTTCTCAAAGCCGCCGAGGGCGCGGACCAAGCAGCGATGGGCACCACGCTCCTCGCCGAGATTGGTTCGATGAGTATGGAGTTTACGCGACTCAGCCTCTTGACTAAGGATCCTAAATATTTTGACGCGGTGCAGCGCATCAGTGAGCTGTTTGCTGACTCACAAAACTCGACGCTGCTGCCGGGCATGTGGCCCGTCGTTGTGGATGCGGCCCAACTCAAGTTTACGGCTGGCGCAGATTTTTCACTCGGGGCATGGCGGACAGCATGTACGAATACTTGCCCAAGATGGTTGCTTTGCTCGGCGGTCGTGACCCCATGTACCGTGACATGTATGTTGACAGCATGGACACGGCACAGCGTCACCTATTCTACCGGCCCATGACGCCGGACCGGGCTGACATCTTGTTCCCGGGGACGGTGCGGGTCGAGGCGCAGGGCACTGGGGAGGCAACGAGGCGAAACTTGCTACTTCAGCATCGCACTTGGGATGTTTCCTGGGTGGGATGCTGGCGCTAGGCGGGCGGCTGGTTAAGAACGAGACACACATCAATATGGCTGGCAGAATGACTCTAGGATGTGTATGGGCGTACGCGGCAACAAGTACGGGCGTCATGCCCGAGGTGTTTCAGACCACGCCATGTCCCGACCTGTCTGGCTGCCAATGGAGCGACGAGGCCTGGGAAAAGGGTGTCACGGACAAGCAGACAATGGGAGGCACCATCGCATCGAATTTCAATGCCACCGAGTTCATTATTTCGCACCGACTACCAAAAGGCATCACCACTATCACGGATTCCCGGTACATCTTGCGGCCGGAAGCCATCGAGAGTGTCTTCATCATGTACCGAACAACGGGAGATAAGGTGTGGCTAGAACGGGCGTGGGACATGTGGCAGGCGATTGAAGACCTGACGCGGACCGAGCTGGCGTATAGCGCGGTGCGGACGGTACACCCACGCGTGGATGAGGCTCTGCGGCTAGAAGACTCGATGGAGAGCTTCTGGTTGGGCGAGACCCTGAAGTATTTCTACCTGATATTCTCAGAGCCGGGGGTGATTAGCTTGGATGAGTGGGTATTCAATACGGAGGCGCATCCATTTAAGAGACTACGTTGAGTCTGGCAAGGACATTGATATAAAGCACCAAAGTTGGCCAGAACAGCGATACGAGCTTAGCACAGCTAAGCAAAGAGGGTTGCACGCGTCTGACCAAAGACATCTAATTACCCTTCTGGGATGTCGAGAGGACACTGAGTTTAATGGAGGCTATTATAGGGACAAGAGTTGTAAGATGAGCTTATTGGAGGCTCGCGTTACCAGGGGTTTTGGGCGTGGGATAAGAAGTTTGTTATCTGTAACTATTTGAAGGGATCGGATTCTCGTAGAAAAGGGATATTCGGTTGGCGTGAGGGATATGATGAGGTACGGAGCTGGGCTTGTATCCTCTCATCTCCTCTTGACGCTGCCTGATGGAATCTGCGAGGCTGCAGGCGTTTGGCTCGGGCTATTTTCTATTAACGTACAACTTGATTATTAGATTCTAGCATAAATATAAAAGAGTGAACGACTCCCGTGCCAATAGTCCCATCTTCCATACAATTTCTGGGCGTGCAATACAAAGACAATATATGTGTCAAGACGCATACAAGCATTCTTGACTCAACACCATATCACTTGAAGACATAATGAAAGAGTCTTGACGAAGCATCATAACGGCTGATGCATTACTATTAATGAACACGTTTCAAACTATCTGATAGAGTCTGCTTGCCAATGACCAGAACCTGATGGAAATAGAAAAGACAAATCCGCATTGAAATAAAATGATCGTCCTATTTAATATCCGATCGAATGGAATTGTCTCTATTTCCCGACTCTTGGTCGACCGCAACGACTTCCCTCCGAAGACTGGACGATTATTAGCACAGTTCAATCTTGACTTTTAATAGTTCAACCGTGGTAGAATGGTAACTTACGAGCATCCATCTCTTCCAAAGATTTTCCTTTGGTTTCCTTGATGAAGAACCAAACGAACACAACCAAGGCCCAATTAAAGATGCAGAACATGAGGAACGTCCGCCATCCCAAGTTTTCGACAGCATGAGGCGTTACTTGGGAAAAGACAAAGTTGAACAACCATTGAGTCGCAGTGCTAATTGCAATAGCGGCTTCACGAATTCTGCCTGGGAAAATCTCTCCAGTATACAACTATAGGAGGAACGAGTTAGCAAATACACGCTTTGGTGAAATTAGAACATCAAGTATGAGGAATCTCACCCATGGGACTGGTCCCCAAGATATGTTGTAGCTCATGGCCTCGAGGTAAATCATGGTCAAAGACGCGATCGATGATGGTGTTAGACCTTGCTTGGGATTAGGCGGGTTCTTGGCTGTCAAGATGGCAACAATGAGCATGTAAGTGCCCATTAGCCCAGCACCCGCCAGCAAGGAGCCACGACGGCCAATACGCTCGACAAGGAATAGGAGGAAGAACAAGCAAGCGACGACCTTGACAACACCGAAGAAGCCAGTGAGTAGAAGCTTGTTTTGTCCCGCGCCTACAAGAGAGAAGATCTGCGGTGCATCTACGAATGGTCAGCCCAGTCCTACATCGAGATCATGTTGTTGGGTTGAATGAACTTACAGTATGCCAATGATGTATTGCCGGTCAGTTGAACACCTAGAAAAGAAGGTTACATAACTCGTCGGCATTGATTACACTCTTGGGAACTTACCAATTTGCAGAGCGATAATGAGAATAACCCGATTGCGGTTGAGAGGTTGGATCAGTTCTTTCCAGGTAACGCCCGCCTTTATCCGCTCCTCCTCGGCGACGCCATTCACAATTTCTGTCCACCTAGTTGCATAATGTCAGTTTGGATATGACACGCAGGAAAATTGTAAGGCTCATTGTAGCATACTCCTCTTGCACCTCGGCTGAATCTCCTCCACGAACCCAAACCAGGGATTGCAAGGCCTCCTCGTGGCGACCCTTTTTCACCAGCCAGCGAGTACTCTCCTTGGTCATAAGCATACCAAATCCGAGTATAGCGCCCGGCACCAGTTGAAGACCAACTGGAATCTGCCACTGTCGTGTACTAACAGGGACGTGCTTCTCAACAGCATAGTCGATCCAGTACGATGTCATGACGCCCAAGGTAAAGAAGAACTGAAACATGCTGCCAAGAGTTCCTCGGATATTCTTAGGTGCCATCTCGGCCGAGTACATGGGGATAATGACCGTGGCCATACCGACACCCACGCCGCTGATGACTCGAGCAACGTAGAAGGCCGCAAGCGAGTGCGTGTTGATGGTCTGGATGATTGCACCGACATTGAAAATGGACGCTGCGAGCACTATGGACCATCGGCGACCAAATCTAGCTGTGAACGGCCATACGAAAAAGCAAGAGAAAAAGGCTATTGACAAGTTAGCGTCGAATAGGTATCAATTGTAGTCAAATGTTTACCTCCGGCCTGTAAAAGACTGGTAGAGTTGGATGCAACGGTCGCACGGTGGCTCGAGGTATAACGAAAGTCTTTTGGAAGCTTGGAAGTGTGAGGATCCCACCAATGATACCCGTATCATAGGCAAAAGAAACGAGCCAACACATGAGATGGCTACCAAGTAGACGGCTCGGAAGGTTCCTAGCTTTGAAGACATGGTTGGTTGGTCGTGGTAGGCTCTAAGCTCTCATCGAATTGTCAAATTAATTGCACACCAGTTAAAGGTAGAACTGGAGAACAAATAGCGAGACATGTCGATCGATGTCGCACCGCCCGCCTTTTGAACAGAAGACGAGAATTATTCGTGACAGGGAATTTCGAATCTGGTAATAGTCTACAATGCTGAGATGTTGACGGTGGCTCAGGCTCTGAGCACGCCATACGCCTTACCAGGGGCTCAATTAACGGTGATTTGCAAGATGGCTAGCCACTGTAGTTCACACAGGACAAATAGCGTGCTGGTTCCCACATTGCGCTACTCGAGCTTCGGCCGGAATGCTCCATCGGGTAACGTCTTCTTCACCATATTGGGCAGTCCGACCGACTACCGAGTTGGAGGTCTCAGTAGTCGGACGCATCCTGCAACCTCATGGTAGAGGGTGGATCAACGGCTATCTGAATCCTCAATTGGCCCCATTGTCCAGGGTCGAGTGGTCCCTGTGAGAATCGTCATTGTCCGATATGCGGACATCTCGTCTCAAGGCCGTATTCTTTTATTTCCTCGACTTCAAGTTTACCTTAGATCTTTGACCTACACTATTGAGAAATTGGTGTATCAGGATCTTGTCAGCTCAGTCTTCATCATGGCCAAGTCTAGGCCCAACATTATTTTCATCATGGCTGATGACCATGCCTCAAAAGCCATTAGTTGCTACGGCGCGGGAATCAACAGCACGCCAAACATCGATCGTCTGGCCTCTGAAGGCATGAAATTTAACCACTGCTACGTTACCAATTCAATATGCACGCCGTCTCGAGCGGCCATCCTGACAGGGACTCACAACCACGTCAATGGAGTCATGACACTAAATGACAACATCAATAAGCATATACCCAATGTCGCCAAACATCTGAGATCCGGTGGTTACCGTACGGCAATGGTAGGCAAGTGGCATCTCGGCGAGGGCATCGCGCACGAACCGTCTGGCTTCGATTACTGGTCTATTCTGCCTGGCCAAGGCGATTATTGGGACCCCGAGTTCATTGAGCCCGCCGGAACCAAGGTCGAGCCAGGCTATGTCACGGACACTATCACTGACAAATGTCTCGATTTTATTTCTGACCAAAAAATGCCGACCAACCGTTCTTTGTCATGTGCCACCACAAGGCGCCTCATCGGTCATGGGAATGCGACGACAAGCATAAGCACCTGTACTCCGACAAACCGATCCGCGTGCCGGAAACTTACAATGACGATTATAAGAACCGAGCCAAGGCCGCTCGTGTGGCCAAGATGCGCGTTGCAGAAGACATGACCTACCAAGACCTGGGAGTGGTGCAGCCTGAAGGAGGAGAGCGCGTCGGAGAGCGTGTCGTGCAAGAATCAGGTTCCAGCCAAAGAAAAATCCCAATCAATGCTACTAAGCTCATTGACAAAGATGATGGCACGGTGTTCACCTTTAGCAGCGAGGCGGAACTGTCCGAGTTCAAGTTCCAGCGGTATATGCAGCGTTACCTCCGCGTCATTCAGTCTGTCGATGACAATGTAGGTCGGATTCTCAAGCATTTAGACGAGAGTGGCCTTGCCGAGAACACAATTGTCATTTACACTTCTGACCAAGGCTTCTTCCTTGGCGAGCACGGCTGGTTTGACAAGCGCTTCATGTACGAGGAGTCATTCCAGATGCCCTTTCTCATCCGCTATCCAGCCGAGATCGCTCCATCGTCCGTGTGCGACGATATTATCTGCAACGTTGACTTTGCACCTACCTTCCTAGACTTTGCGCAGCTTCGTATGCCGACTTATATGCAGGGCGTGTCATTCCGCAGTCTCCTGAGAGGTCAAACACCAGCAGACTGGCAACAGGTCGCATACCATCGTTACTGGATGCATAATGATATTATTCATCACGCCTATGCCCATTATGGGGTAAGGAACCAAAGATATAAGCTCATATATTGGTATAATGAGCCACTAGGGATATCCGGTGCTCGGCCAGGCGCCGAGGATGAGAAGGAATGGGAGCTTTTTGACTGTCACGAAGATCCCTTGGAGTTGTTCAATGTCTACAATGACCCCAGATATCAGACTGTGGTTGCTGACATGACCCTATTACTGGAATTAAAAATGGAGGAAATCGGTGATGATCCGGTTCATGCTCTGGTCAACACTGTTGTGGATCGTGAGGGCAAATTGTCTAGCAAACTATAGTGTTAACATAAGGGAATAATTGATCACTCAAAACTTGGTAGCCTATACCTGATGGTAGATGTCCAATGCTTGTCTTTCGCTGAACTGATTAACTCACAAGTGTTGATGGCTACATTATGTGCCAATGTAACATCTAGGCCGGATGCAGCTGAGAGTGAGGAGACTCAAGAGCGTCAAAAGGCCAATGATCTCCATGAAGCTGTGAGCTTTGCTGCATCAATCAATCAAGCTAGCCTGAGTGTTAGCCTGCAGCTAACTAGGATAAGGCGAGGAGCGGCTGCAATAGTGTGGGGATGCTTGCCAGTCACTGAATCGAAATCCACTATGGCGACATCAATGGCTCGGGAATCGTTGCATACTACCGACAAGTTGAAACTCCTGGTGATGGTCTTCATACGTGACACTCGAATACCCAAGACCATCATATCGGACAGGTACAAACTGCTATCGCCTTTCACAAGCTACCTGGGTCTGAATCAGATGTGAATCCATCATAAGCATCACAATGTGCTAGCCTACATCAACGAATTCCGGCTGGTACCTGTGCACCGGCAGTTGCAAAGCAATGGACAAGCACCTCGGTTGTTTTGTTGGCAGCAAATCCAACTCTCGTGAAACCTGCACTCAATGTAGATGGCGTAAGGTCAGCTTTCTTTTTAAACCTCTATTATGTTCTCCCATGTCTCAGGAGCCACATACCTGTTCCCTCTAGTTGGGTATCAAGAGCTGACAGCCCTGAGCTACTAGGTTCGATGCGATAGGCGTGATGGTAGCTGTAAAATTGCGAGCGCCTCAAGTTAACCTGCTCCCTCTCAATTCCTGCAACAGGAGTATCCCAACCAATTGACCCTCTGCAAAAGCCAAGGCGTATTCGAGGCGTCATTGCTTGTACCGCGTGTCGTGAAAAAAGATTCGCTGTTCTGCAACTAAGCCGCAATGTCGCAAATGCAAACAGACTGGGCGGACATGTGTCTACCCGGCCCTGAAACGAGCCTTACGGGATGGTTCCCCAGAGATACCACTGGAGGGCTCACCACAGCACGATGAGCAGGACCTTCAGACAGTGGGACCCGATATGCCTGATAGCCCTTATTCTGAGAATGCAGAAGAGACAGCTGCCTGGGTGGACACATTTTTCAAGATGATCTACCCGATGCCATCTTATGCCTTTCTTCATCCCGAGACAACGAGACGACGTTGTCGGCAAGGGCGTACACATAAGGCCTTGGCGTCCGCTATCAGTGCAATCACGATATTGTACACTGGCGGTGACCGACTACAAGCGTCCAAATGGATTGACGCAGCAGAACAGAGCATATGGATGTCCCTCGAATGGCCAACTATTCCGCGCTTGCAAACTCTTTTCCTAGTAATCCGCTATAGGATCGAGACTGGTGGGTTTCAGAGAGCTTTCATGCTCACAGCCACAGCAGCTAGGTTCGCAACGGCTATGCGCCTACACCATGAACGGCCCGACCTCGACCCCATAGCCCGAGAAGTTCGCCGTAGGATTGTCTGGTCACTCAAAATTATTGAAAGATACTTCTCGTCTGGACTTCCAGAGTTTGAACTTTGCCCCGTGGAGTCCATCTATCTTGAGTATCCGAGCTCCGAGGAAGTTTTTAGTCCGGGCTGTCCAGGAGAGCTGGGCTCTTACGGGCTCTATGTCAGACTTGAAACTGTTCGGAGAGATATCATGAAGTTGACGAGAAGTATGGCGATTTTGGACCGCCCACTCCTCCTTAATGGCCCTTCTTCGTCATCACGAGGAGACCCTCGCGGAAATTGGATCGCAGCTTCCAGGCACAGAGGAAATAGCGTCCTTAGCCTCTCCATCCAGCCAATCGCATAACCCTTGGTTACCTCGTCGCATTCTTGTGGTAATGTCATGGCACCAGGCTTACTGTGATTTGTACCGTCTTCTACTGAGTGGCTATCCTGAAGCAGCTCCCGATGTCGTTTTGGAAGCTGTTGATGAAGAAGAATTGGCCTCAGTCGAGCGCCAATGCCTCCATCACGCTTCCTCCTCTCTCCAAATAATTAGCACCTTGAACCAGTTCAGCACGTCTCATCAGCTCCTCGAGTTCGACACAGCCATCTGTGCGTATCACGCTGCACGTCTCCTGCTTTTTCTTTCACGGTTCGGGCGTGACACAGACCGGCCTTCGCCAGAATTTGCGGCTAGTAGAGCAGATCTCTGTCTCGCTGCTCTCAAACGCTTTTTCCCATCTTCATTGCTAGTCTCGCCTATCGTCACTGAACTAGAACGCTCAATTGCTATTTACAGAGACCAAGAGCAAGGAGAGGAGTCGTCGTACCGCCGCAGGAAATGCTCGATTCTCCACCCGATCTTACTCGTAAAGGCAACCCTGAGTCGCAGCTTTCATCAGCTGCACGTGCTCGGCAAAAGCTTGCCATTCACAGCTTATTGAGGCAAGCTGACTTTCTTGACGAGGATGATGAAGACGATGAAGAGCAGCATCCAATAGAACCACCAACGTTGCATACAACCGCCACTTCACAAAACATTACTAAGAGGATGGATGATGTTGGCGGGAATTCGAACTGGAGACATCACAATGAACTTCAGGACTTGACTAGCCCCGGGATCACTCCCAAGCGTCTAACTCCAAAACTGTTCCAGCTCCTATCGATGCCTTTGACACCACTATCGAGGGAGGCCATGTAAGCCCTGAGAGCATACAATTGCCACATGTCTCGTGGTACGGGCCTCAGGACTGGGACTGGCTGGAATCGACTACGCTCTAGCTCTTCGGACAGTTGGCTTATGAAGAGTTTTGGTGGGATTAAGTAATAAGATCAGAACTACCTTGGTCTTCTATAGTTGTATCAATATATACTGAGAATTGCTTGGAGAAGTATCAAGCGGAGACTGTAACATTCAATGGTTGTAAATCCTCCGTCCGAGAACTGTTTCCGATCCAGAAGAGATAGTCGCCCGAGTCGGTGTGCCATTCTCCATCAACATAATAACCTAATTCATGTCGCGGAATGCTAAACTTCACTTGGCTCGATTTGCCCGGAGCCAAGTCAAACTTGGCAAATCGAATAAGTTTCATCACTGGAAACTCAATCGTACTAACCACAGGCCGGTAATACAGTTGCACAACCTCCTTTCCACGTAATTTTCCTGTGTTTTTGAGAGAAGCTTCAACAATGATACTCGTCTCATTTTGAGTTTGCCCGGAGGGGCTACCAACAGTGATAGTAGCATCACGGATGGAAAAGGTCGTGTAGCTGAGGCCGTAGCCAAACCTCAAAGGCGAGTAGCGTGTGGCCTGTGGCCAGTGCCAGTCGTAGGTGGTTGCAACGCCGAAGCCCCAACATCGTCAGAAGGCAGATAATCATAGGCCACGGGAACGCACCCTCAGCCTGAGGAATCGTAACAGTGAGCTTGCCGCTGGGGTTCGTCTTACCAAAGAGGATCTCAACCAGTGAGTCTCCGGTAAACTCACCACCCAGCCAGGAGTGGAGAATAGCACCAGCCCGCTTTGTAGATTCGTTGAGAATAAATGTCTGTCCAGAGCTGAGGATGAGAATTGTTGGTACTCCTGTGTCAAGAACGGCGCTGAGAAGTTGCTGTTGCTGTCCCGGAAATCCCAAGCTAGGATGAGTAAAGCCCTCTCCATCAGTCCTCTGGGTAAAGGTCGAGGGATCAAAGCTAGAGAGTCCGGAACCGAGTACAACGACGGCCACCTGTGCACCTCGTGCGGCTGCCACCGCCGCCTTGATTCCTGCCTCATCTGCCTTGGCAAAGGGATCGATGGAGGTGCCCTCCACATACTCAACTTTGCCAGCACCTAGCTCTCGCTCAAGACTTCGGCGAAAAGAGGTTCCGTATCTAGGATCTGTGGTATTGCAAGCCGCATACATGCCTGCATTGATGACATCAGCGTAAGGGCCAATAACAGCAACCCGCGATACGTTTTTGCGGTTGAGAGGTAGTAAGCCATCATTTTGTAACAGGACAATAGACTCTCTCGAGATGTCGCGATTCGCGTTCAGGTGGTGTTTGCTTCGTAAAACCTTCTTGGCACTCTTTAGTGAGGGCACTGGGCGATCGAATACGCCTGTCGTAAACTTGATCTCCAGAAAAGCCTGAACTGATTTGTCGACGAGTGCCACGATATCAGGCTTATCACCTGCATTCAAGAGTTCGACAAAGAGGCCACCACCACCTGGGTGCAGCTCGTGCTCAAGTCCAGCCTTGAGAGCTTTTAATGCCGCATCCTTGCGCGAATTGGCGACCTTTGACTCGGTGAAAAGGTACTCAATGGCATTAGCATCGGACATTATTAGCCCTTCAAATCCCAAAATTCCTCGTAGAACATCGTGAAGCATATAACGATTAACGGATATAGGAACCCGGTCAACAGTGGAATAGGATGCCATCAATGACAAGGGCTTTGCCTCCTTGATTGCCTTGACATAAGGCAGAGCCAGGTCGTTGAGGATGTGGTTGATGCCACCGGACATGCTTGCCCTGTTGACGCCACCACTTCCAGAGCCGTACACCCAATGCTTGATGGTGGCAGCCACTTTGACCCAACCATGCTCATCTTTTTCTTGCATGGTGTTGATATAACTAGTTGCGAAAGCACCAGCCAGAAATGTGTCCTCACCAAACCTAGAACACACCCAAGTTAGTCGTTCTTCTGTCAATCGCAAGCAGAAATATGAAAAGAGATAGATGATTTGGCTCACATTTCACCGTTGCGCCCATTTCGGGGTCTTTGGCCAGATCAACCTCTGGTGAAAGCACCCAATTGATGCCAATAGCCAAGTTTTCGTCTCGAATGGCCGCAATGGCTTCCTCGTACAGTGGAAGGTTCCAGGATGATGCCATTGACGAAGCTCCTGGAAAGAGTGTACCACCAGATATCCAGATTCCGTTTATCGAATCAGCAATTCCGATAAACGGAATACCCAGTCGCGAGGAATTGATCTGCTCTTCCCGCAAGCCACTGACAATTGGGACTACATCATCCACCCAATTGAGTTGTGACCCAACACCTATCCATTTGGTAGTATTAGCTACCGCAATAATATGTAGGAGATATGAGACGATGAATTACCTATGTTTCCATTTTGTGTTTTCTTTATTCTTTCGAATGTAGTTCTGTTGAACACCGCCTTGCCATTTGTCCTCTCTACTGGCCTGCGGATGCCACCAAGTTGGCCCACCTTCTCTTCCCACGTCATGCGTTGAAGAAGATCCGCTGAACGATCGCGAGCTGACAATTTAGGGTCAAGATATCTCGCTGTGGCGCCATTTCCATCTTGTCGAGGGTGCGGGATGGCTGCAAGTGAGTCCTGGGCTAAGGCAAGCCCTGCGATGACATTTACCAGCAGTCTCAACATAATGAAAGTTGTAAACGGGCTGTTAAAGCTCTAGAGCAGACTGGTGTTGACAGTGCAGTGCTGGGCTGGGCAGCTATTTATGCTCCTTTGCAATGTGGGCATGCCATGGCATTGCGCAACAGGGCAGATTTCACAAGCATCTCCGATCATCTCATATGTTGTACGTCTGCACGCCCGTCTCCACAATCGGATGTCATGAGCCCCAGCAATTAGGTATAAGCTATTTGATTGAATGCATATCGTGAATTGCGTGCTTGTGGGTTGTTGGTGTAGTCTCGGTTGTCGGTCGGCTGTCCGAATCTGGCTACAGTACGCCAACCTTCTAGGCTAAACAAGTGCAAATCGGGGTTCAAAGAGTGAACTAAGAACAATAGGCAGACATGAGTGGGATTGTTTATGGAGTTTTAATTGCAGGCAGAGATGTACGATAGAACAAGGGCATTCTAATAACCGGGGTTTGCTTGGCTCTGAGGAGTCGGGGTAAGGAAATACACATCCATTCGATACACTTAACTAAAGCTCTGTTTTCTCAAGTCGGTTGTAGCTCACCCAAGAGTAAACAATAGGAAGAAGCTTCTTCATCACTGCGCCTGGCTCTCTAAGTCAAAGGATCTCGTAGGATTTACTAGCACCAGTTCTCTGGCAAATGGTCAGTCTCGCAGCATTGATACAATCAGAGGACAAAAATTCCACCTACTTTGCAATTTCAATCAGGATACGAGGCGTCGTTATTTGGGCTACCCTAGAACAACAGGTTGAATACTCCAGCTCTGTGCAAGCTGCAATTGATGCAGCAAAAGATGATACAGGCTTCTGCTGGTTAACTGCCATAGTATACATCGTTCTTTAAGTTCCCTGTCACCTCAACTAAAATGCGTTACATTGCGACTACACTGGTCACAACGGAGTGTTACGTTTTACCATAATATTTTGTAACCATGAGCGAAAACGGCGAGAAAAAACTAAAAATTATGTACTTTTACCCTGCATAAGCTCTTGAGTACCTAGTGAATGTGGGATTAAAGTGAAAAGAGAAACAGGTACTCTTTTACGGTGTCATGTAAGAAGGCAGAACTTCGCATGCATCCATCTCGTGGCTACGGATACCCGGTTGGCATTCACTGCTCTGGACTTGGGCGATGCTCTTTGGACATGTTGCTGCTACCCCCTGTTTGTGGGTTCGTTCGGTCAACAATTTCGCGTCGCAGGGGTCCGCAATTTTGGAGCTGTTTTTGTTAATCCACAAAGGAGAAGGTCAATCATGATTCTGGAGAAGGCCATGCTAATCGCCATCACAAGATGCCTCATGTCGATGGCGGCACACTCTCAGAACGACTTCCGCTCGTCAGAATCACCACCATCGGCGAGCTGACTCAGGCGCCATCGTCGCGAGGCGCATCATGCGTCCACTCGACGGGAAGGCTAAGAGCAACCGAGTGGCCCGAGCGGCTGCTGGGGTGATACTGCGGGCCACCTTTGCTGGACTGGAGTTGGGTGGGTTGTGGCGACACATCGGATTGGCGTCTGCGGATTGGCGTCTGACCCCTGCTCACTGACGTCGTCTCGCAGCGGGTCCATTGTGTTGGACATTACCAATCCCAGTTTTCTTGCTTCTTTCTGTTTGCTGACAATAGTGATTGATTAGCGAAGACTCCACGTAAGAGAATGACTCCCTTTCCTCTTTCTTCCACCACTCCCGCCAAGCAGGAGCAGGAGCATGGGCTGGACGCTGGACGATTGGGCTGCAAGGGCAGCGAGTCAAGGACGCAGGGCTTGGCTGGTAGGGGCCAGGGTAGAGAATTGGCCCTGCTGTGAGGGTGATCGCCCAGTAGTGGGCTCGATGATGTTGTTTTGGGACGGCACAACGTCACCGTGTCTCAGGCCTGGTTCTGAACGCAGTGTTTGTTTGTCTGGTTCACGATGCGTGCCTCTGGTGATGTCCTGGACAAAAACGAAATAAAATAGAATAAAACAAAATCGACCTCGTTGTATTTCTTTAACTCCTGACTCTCGATTCACGTGCAGCCCAAGGTCACCGTCAAGTACCATCTGCAGGTGCCCATCACTTGCTCGGTACCTTCGGCGGACTCTGACCCTTTTGGGTGGTACCTTGATTTGATGCTCTCTGGTCCTCCCCACGCCAAATCAAACTAAACTAAACTTTAGATTTCTCATCCAGACTTCTTCTTCCCGCTCTCGCCATCCTCCACCTTCACCTCCTTTCCCTTCCTCCTCCCATCTCGCCCTCTCTTCCCCGCGCGTCTCGAGATCCTGCTCCTCGGCCGCCATGGATCCTAATCCAAGGCCGTCCCGGTCGCGCAACTACCTGTTTGCGCAGCCGGGGCCTTCATCGTCGCCCGCCCGCGCCTCCGACTCTAGCCCAAGCCGCAGCCCCGCAATCTCAGTCCTGCGCCGTCGGCCATCTCTCGTCAGCCTCTGACTCCCGACGCCATCCCCGAGACTGCCAGTGATTACTTTAACCCGGCCACCTTCGCTCAGTCGTCGTCTAGCCGTGTGCCTCCCCTTTTCATAAACGCCCCCGCTCTCGAGCGACCGGCTGTCGAGCGAGACCGTCAACCCAGTATTCGCATCCGTCGCAGTGCCGCCTCCTCTTTGCGATCACGAGCCGACTCCGGCGCCGAGCCCTTTCCCTCTTTCGATGGCGACTATAGCAACCTTCACAATGATACCACTACCGGTCGTCCGCGAAGCGTCTCCCAGCCCGAGCGGACCCACGTCGCCGCCCCGACCCGGCCTTGGCTCGGCATTCCCGCCGTGTCCCCAGGTCGCCCTACCGAGACTCACCGAAGAGGGCTCACGTCCGACCATGGCCGAGTTAGGTCTCGCCGGGACGCCCCTCTCGCCCTCCCGCTCCTTGCCCGGGAGCATCAACTTCCCGAGCCCGGCACCGACACCCAGGATTTCGCCCAGGACAGGAAGAAGCTGCAGAAGCGCAGCATGGTCAGCAGGATGCTGTGGCCGAATCACTTGCGCCGCCAACCGCAAACCAGCCAGGCCGCCGCCCCGCCCCCGTTCCTTTAGACCCCAATAGCCGTCAGCAAGACGAGTACGATGAAGAGCTGGTCGATTGGCTGGATATCATTGGTATGTGGTGGCTTCTAAGTTTGCACCGTCGCCTGTCAGCGCCGCTAACTCCTCAATACAGACCCCGAGGTTCAGACCCTGTCGACACTTACAAATGTCCAGAATTCCCTTTTCATCCCCGATTTGGGCAACTGGGTTAACCGCCGTCCAACCTACGTCCTATCCGAGCACAACGTCAACCCCAGGTGGCTCAGCTGCCCCGTGAGCGACGCCGGCTATCGGATGCCCAACGACAAGCCCTCCAGCGAGAGGAGAGTGTCCAGCCTTCCGACGCTGACGAGATCGCCCCGGTGCTTCAACGAAGCAGCACCATTACTTCACGCCTGACGGATTCGCACTATGCCGCCCTGCCTCACGGAGAGTCTCTCGAGGGTTGGACGGCTGAGGAGAAGTTGCAGCTCGACGATCATGTTCGACACATGCTTCATTCCCGCCGTTCACGGCTCAAGCGGAGTTTCAAAGGTTTTGGCCAATATGTCCGGCGACCTCTTGGATTCTTCGTCACGCTCTATGCCACCCTCATTACGCTCTTCGGTCTTGCATGGGTTCTCTTCCTGATCGGCTGGATTTACGTCGGCGAGAAACAGCCATATGTCATTCACGTCATCGACAGTGTCTTGGTCGCTCTGTTTGCCATCATGGGAGATGGCCTTGCACCGTTCCGAGCAGTCGACACCTATCACATGTTCTTCATTGCTCGTTACACACGCATGATCAACAACGCCAAAAAGGTAAGCCTCCAAGGACGAGGCTCAAGAAGCGAAATGTCCCGTCCGATGTCCGCGAGATGCTCAACGCCTCAGCTCAAACAGATCGCACTCAAGTTTCCGAGCCTCGAGCCGTCGGCGATTTCAACGGCCAGCCCGGAACGAGCCCCGACCAGACCGACGACCAGAATGCCGATGTGGAGGACGCCAAGGCAGGGGACCAGGAGGCTGCGAGAGCCTACTTGACCTATGCCCAAGCCAAGAGCCTCGCGCATCATCAGAAGAAGCTTGCCAAATCGCATAGTTTCTACAAGCCCAAGGAGACGTTTACTCACCACGCTTTCCCCTCGACTACCTCATCGCCATTGTCATTCTTCTTGACTGCCATTCATGCTTGCAGATTTCGCTTGGTGCGACTACCTGGGGCATAGACTGGCGCACACGCCCGATTGCTATCACGACCGTGATTCTCTGTGTTAGCATAACATGCAACATCACTGCCGGCCTACTCATCTCCATCGGTGACCGTAAGACCAGAAAGAAGGACGTGATAGAGCTGCTGAACCGACAGGAGCTTACGAGTGACGCTATCAAGCTGGTCCAGGAGCAAAGAGAAAAGGAGGATGGAAGCCCGGTAGAGAAAGACAAGGAAAAGAAAGAGAAGGATAAGGAGAGGCTGGAGAGGAAGCTGGCCAAAGAACCCAGTTCTGGCAGCAGCTAGGTGACTTGCGTTGATAATCGTAAGCATTTTCATGCCTCACAGTAGACGGACACAGCACACGACCGACCAGTAATACCCATACTATTCGATTCTAGCGATGGCGGCGTTTGGTGCTTTGGATAGGAAGCGTTGGTTCAACCTATACAGTACCCCTGACCCGGGATTTAATATGAATGAGCCTCGCGGCCATGCCACAAATTATCTTTGATGTATATGCTTCAAAGTCCACATCGTACATATGGCTCACTGTGACTATTGGTTTAATTGGACTGCTTCGTCTATGTCCACCGTCTTGTTAACAACTCAAATATGTCTCGCCAAATGGTAGGCCTGACATACGACTGATTTTACGCCCGAGTTTCCACCCAGCAACATGCCATGGGGACAGCTCCAGCTCCCTACTGCTTTCGTCGACACCAGGTACGGAAACATAGGCGTCCCGTAGTCCGGCCAGCTCGTACCTCATATTGATCCTGCACACGAGCGCAGACGCGAAAACCGACTTGCTATACCGAGGGTGTCGATCGTTCCGAAGAAGATCATGTTCGAGTATATCAAGGTGCCACGGATGGTGTGCACAATGGCAACACTAGACTGGATTTATGCAACCACGAAGAATGTCTTTCTTTCAGGGAAAGTGATGAATCGCACGTCGAACCCCATGGAGGCTGAGGGCACAAACTCTGTACATGCAATACCCTTGAGCCTTGTTGGAATCTGCCGTATCTATTGCCAAAATGTGACAAACGGGTCATCTCCCAGGTTCACGTCCTTACCACGCTCAAGTTTGATGGAGGAAGAGTACGAATTGAGTGGTAGTTTTAAGAATTTCAGTTTGGCTACTATATGCTTCTGTACCATGTGTTAAATGCTTTCAGCAATGGCAAGTAGTTGTCCTGCTTTGTGCAAGGCAAGGAAGTGTTGAGAGGTCCATCTAGAGATTACCCCAACTCCAAGGGCGATCGCTCTAACCTGACGCCCAGTTTTAATGTGATAATAGAGAAGCTGGGTCTATGAACTTGCAAGCATACAAATACACCTAAGAGCGAGAGACGGGTGGAGAGTCCTTGTTACAAGTAACAGCAAAGAGTAGTATCAGCCATGACACTTGGTGAAGATGAGACGGCAGTACTCGAATAATCCGAGACGTCTAGCAGTCAGGTCGTACTCTGCCCTCCTTAGGCTTCTAGTCGATCATTCTGCCATCCAGCAAAAGAGAGCTTACATTCTGATAAATTCCCAAGAAGTAAACCGAGTCCCTTCATCTTCGCAACATTCAATCATCTTTAACTCACCACCTTGGATGTCGAGTCCCCACCACCCTCCTTCTCTGAGGACTATCAACTCATATCCTCCTCGAGTGTCGGGCCGCGTCATGAAGAGCTCATCCTCATCCATGTAATCCTCAATGGTGACGAAATTGTAATCATCTTGAGAGTGAATTTTGTCGAGTTTGTGCACTCCCAGAAAGTTTCCAGACACAATGTTCTGAAACCCCAGCCAGCCTCTGTCCTCGACACATTCCCAATAGTGGCCACCTCTGCTCCCCGAGCTTCTTCGACGACAGGATAGCCCCATTTTTGAACAATAGAGTAACCGGTGTCTCGTTCGCGTATCATGTAGATGTGACCAGGACGTGGCACAACTCCATGCTCCCTGGGCCTCGTCGGTAAGCGGAATTCACGCTTGGGAAGGGCAAAGCAGCAGGAGATTTGACAGGCTGTGGCGGCTCTGAAGGTACGACGGGGTTGATATCTGGGCTTGATGCTTGTGTCATGGTGGAGAGAGCAGTTGTGTCACTCGCATCTTCTAAGATGACTGACACTGGTGGATCTGCGAACTTGACTTGTGCGACACGCTTCTGCTCGGGGTCTTCTTCTTTTTGGCCATCCTGTTGGTTCATATTTAGCTGAGGTGTGGTCACTAGATGAATGATCAGACATACTTTGTGGGTGAAGAGGCTTTCGAAGCGAGATGGGACAGGAAGTTATTGCGCGACAAGAGACTCAAATCCCTGTGATGGAGAGTCAGCCATGAGAGTAGCACAGCGAGCACAAAGAACTCACTAAACGCTCTTAGATGTTTCTGGGAGAAAACAAAAGAACTGACAGAAATCTGAACTGTGATGGGCTGACTTTAAAAAGCCGTGGTCCAAATGGCGGGTGGTTCGCGATGAGTGTGTAAAGCGAGGTGCAGGTGTGTTGTTGTGGTGAACAGGCAGAAGTGAGGTGTTGAAGGAGTACTCAATATTTGTGAGCTCTACTCACCTTAAGGTCAGGTGATGAATTGAGCCCGGGAGCTTGACAGCTGGTTGAAGTCTGGCCATCGAACTGCCACGCGAAGGTCGAAGCTACGGCCGGTCAAAACGTAGGGGTCGATTCCGCAACCTCACCGCTCCATGTAGACAGTGTAGAAGAGGCAGATGTTCCTCTGGAGCATTTAAGGCGAGTTTGAAAAGAATATGTTGCTGTAGAGGATGGGTAAGGCCTCACTCGAGGAGGCAGAGGCGTTTGAATGCTTGATGCGCAGCGCGGAGGCCCGTAGGAGTGATCAAGTCAGTGTGCGCGATCTCGACACATGGGATCATCATGTGCTTAGAGCAAAACGTGGAAATCCGTGACTTGGTAGAGTAAAACGCACCGGCGCATCTTCTAAGTGCAGGTCTGATTTCTTGGAAAAGCTATACAGAAACACAGACAGAGAGGGCAGGTCATCATGTAGAGCAACACCGGGCAAAGAGTGAATGGTGAGAGATCGTGTCTCAATTTATCTATTCTAGGCTACCTCTCAGTCAATCCGAGCCTGGCAAGCACGCATCTCCCAGCAAATTTCCGCCATCCATCCGGCTACAACTTCCATGAACATGTGCCACATTGCAAGTAACAACCCGGCCCGGCCTTGTCCTTCTAGCCGAAACTCAGACCGGAATGAATCTCCAAACCCCCATCACCATGCGACTCACAAATGAGTGAGCCCTTTTTGGAAACGTGATACTTGAGCAACGAGCCATTGTACTCAACGAGGAACTGGTAGTCTCCTTTCTTGTGCGTTTTGACGACCAGGCATCCGTTCTTCCCCGTCCAATCAGCAACGGGGACGGGAAAGTTGCTCTTCGACTTGTCACAGCCAAGATATGTCCCAGAAACCGAATTGCGGAACTGGGTCCAGCCCTTCCATTCGTAGCATTCCCAGTGACAAGCGGTGTTGGCGTCTGACCTATCTTGCATGTGGATCGAGCCGCTCAGCATGCTGATGACCTTGCCGGTGACGCGGTGCTCGATGATGTAAGTTCCTCCGGGAAACGGGTTGCAGCTGCGGACTAGTGGCGACGATGTGGCCGGCGCGTTGAACGAAGGGGTTGAAGTCGAGGTCGAAGGCCCGCGAGCACCAGACACGTTCTTCTTCGGTGCCGGAGAACTATGCAGTCCCACTGAGGTTGAGGCTGGAAGTCCATGAGCACCAGATACGTTCTTCTTGGATGCTGAAGAAGTAGGAGGTCCCACTGAGGGCGTGGGAAAAGGGAAAGGTTGCTTCGGGGTCGAGGCTGGAGGTTGGGAAAAATTAAAAACGCTCTTCTTGGGTGCTGAAGAAGTAGGAGGTCCCACTGAAGGCGTAGGAAAAAGGGAAGGTTGGTTCGAGGTCGAGCCTAGAGGTTTGCAAAGGGTAAAGAAGCCCTTGTTGGGTTCTGAAGAACTAGGCAGTCCTGTCGAGGGCGTGGGGAGAGAGGACGTCTGGTTCGAAGGTTTCCCATTGCTAAAATCGGAGCAGGGCTGTCCAAAGACCCTGTGAGATTTAACGGGAGTCGCCTTAGGCGCGTCGATGGCTATGAAACTGTCTGTCGGTTCTGTTTTGGGAACCTTGCGAGGCCGTTTTTCATCGTCCGAGGACTCTGAAGCCATGGCTGTAGACTGCGCTCGAAGTTCAGGTAGGGCAGAGGGGCGTGTTTTGGGTGCAGAAGCAGAACCGTCAAATTCATCTGGAAGTTTTTGAAGATGAAAGAAGAAGGAAATTTTTCCCGTGTCTCTGCGCAAGAAATGGTAATGTTTCCTGGTCGGTAGGGCGTGACAGTTGCTGCCGGCCTGGCAAAGCACCAGCCCTCGATTTGGACGGGCAGCCAGTGTTGGCTCTCCGTGGTTTGAGTCCAGACCAAACACACGAGGCCTAAAAATGTTCAGATTTATCCGAGAGTCTCGAATCATGGCCAGAGCTTCATGGGCATGGAGGTTGATCCTCTTGACTGACAAGCAAAAGAGAAGGCCAGCTCAGTCTCTTCCGCCTTTGCAACCTCCACCCCGTGTGAGCTGACACCGCCCTTCAGACTCTTCACGCGAACGAGCTGAGCGTTACAGAAATTTGATGAGCTCCTATGGCCTTGTACTTGTGTCCTCTTGGGTGACTGCGATGCCACAAATTACCGGTCTGTTGTTACTAGTTGCCAGTTTGCTGTTTGCGCTTCCACGCGGATAAATGTAGTGCGGCCGGGTGCCCGCAGCAGTGACTCCTATGCCATTTCTTTGCCAAACGATGAATCATCTCAAATTGTCTCAGGCAGAAGCTTGAGAGTTCTACTTGAACAATCGACATCACTCCTGTTGCTCTACTCAACTCTCCACGACTCCTGCGGTGGCCACTCGCGCTTCCACAACAACCATGCGGCACTGGCTCTTTGCAATGCGACATGCCAGCACAGTAAAGAGCATGTGATTAGCTGAGCCCTCGCTGCATTCTTGTGCATCAGATGGTGCGCCGGAAGAAGTGGCGAAGACGAGTGGGTAAGCTGGCCTCCTCTTCAACCATCATGCCCTGAGCTGACCACACTAACCACCATAGATATGCCATGCCTGCACAAGACACCGTACCGTAGGCACGTGTCTAGCTCATTACGAACGAAAGCCTCACCTCGTCACCCTTCGCCACGATGGAAGATGTTAACTCTCGAATGTCAACTTACGGAATAAGCCCACATCACCTGCATGCGAGCAACGGCCGAAACTTCCCGTAAGCCCCCAATAGCCATGTCGCAGGCCCTCAGATTGTCTCTCAAGCTTCCTCAATTTTCCTACATTTTGGAATCTGCAGATCTGTTGAGGGGCACGAACGAGGACACATCTGACTCCTAGGAACGGCTGTAAAGGACAAACGCCCATTGCCGACACGACAGTTTAATATTTCGACACCCGCAACTTACGTATAACACCCATTGGTGTTCAAATCATCATCCGAATAGTTCACAGTAAGTCGGATTTGCTCTAGTAATCTATCCAAGGCCATTGGCGATTCTTCACCAGTCTTGGTCGGGCCGCATGCGACGGTAGTTCTTGGCGCAGTCACTCATCCGTGAACAACATTATCAAGGAAGCCCATTGATTTCTGATCACCCACAACATCGCAGCCATCAAGCCCACCCTTGTGAGGTCAATTCAAGGCATGCGTGCGTTCTCCATTCGTCTGTCGGCGCTGCAGTTGGGGCCTGCGAAAAGCCCAACATCTTCTTTGTTAGCCCAAGCATGATTCGACCGATCGTCAACTAGCCGCCATGGATCAACATCACATGCGGATAGGTCACAACTCAACTTCACAGAGAGCAAAAAAGAGAAGAGCGAAGCAAAAAAGACATACAGCACCCGGTATTCGCTGGTCGTCACCGACCCAACTACTAATCTGGCGATTACATGCTTAATTAAGGAGAGCGGACGGGATCCCATGTTCTCATGCATCTATGGCCGTATGTGAAAGATCTTCTGGTGGTTTGTCTTATATTGATGAGAGCATAAAATAGCAGTCTCCTTTCCATCATCGTCAACTTGGATTTTGTGCAAGATATCCTCAACTCGCCAATGCGCAAAACAGCTAACAGCAATGACGAGTATGTTCATATTATCGGTTGGTCCTTAGAAGAAGACATTCGGGCATCCGAAACCGCTTTAACTATGGTGCATTCCCGTAATCATCTCATATTCTTCTCTCATGGCGATATTCAAGTGTTGTTGTGATGAATAGTTGCTTGCACTTATACCTACGTTGCGCCGAGGCAGGGGTATGATCAACACCCATACCCCGCTGCTGGCAGTCCAATCATCATTGGTTGCAAGGGTGTCAATTCTGTCATAAGAAAGCAGCGAGGGGCTGGCAAGCGATCTTTGCTTAGTACTCGCAGAAACTCATACATGCGGAAAATGGCGTCCAGTCGCATATTCTATCTTGTCCTCTGCTTTGGCGTGGCTCCCTCCTTCATTCAAGGAGCAGCTGGAAGTGACTCGCACAGCTCAACCTCGCTGGCTTTGAGCACGCCTCCCCACTCCTCACACCCACGGAGGGAACCAGTAAAACAGACGATGGGGCGAGCACAACTGAGCCCATTTTCAGTATACTGCCTATTGATACCCTGACAATAGTCACACCTGGAAGCCTGTCCACCACAAGTTCCCCATCTCTCGAGACAGAAAGTCCAGGATCAGCTACTGACACCGGAACCATCTCATCTACTGTCTCCTCGCCGCCCTCTGACGATACACCAACACCCTCCACTACTACAGAATCCCTGGTAATGCAGGAGTTTCTGTGGCTATCCTGACGCCAGTGCTCTTGGCAGTTCTCGGAATCGCATTAGTTTTCTTACACTAATGTCTCAAAACCTGGTGCTTACATGCTCCTTGGCGTTGAATCTTAGGGCGGTGATACACTTTCTCTCATATATACGTTTCTCGGCACCGTAAACTTAACTCATCAACAGGGACGCCAGGATTGTGCAAATGTGGAAGCATTCGACGACTATATGGTCATTATGTTAGGAGCAACAATTATTCGCTCCAATGATTCATTGGCTCAGTATATCACATAATTATATCAGAGCGGGATTACTCAGTGTATCATAATGCAGTAAAATTATACTACACATCATCTTTCTCTGCCTCACCGTGCTAAGGTCGACACAAAGAATTTGAGGCTACTGAGACTTAATTATGTTATCATTAAGCTCTTGTAGCCTGTGTCATAGCTATGTTTATATATTTCTGTGCAAAATGAGCGATGCAGTTGTCAAATCTTAGCCTGGGTGGTTAGTTGTATCCATATGCTGAACAGGCGTGATGTTGTTGCAGTGGGCACTGAAATATTTTACTGTTACTAGACTCCTCATATAAGATCTCAAACCCTGGCATCTTGAGAGGCAATAATAGGTAAAGAACAAGAAGAGAGTGCATTATGTAACATCGTGCTAACTTAAATTTAATAACTCGTTTGAAGACGGTTACATGTAAGCAAGGTTCCCTGAGGAGGAATGAGTTGCTGGTAACAGGTAGGTGATATTAGATTCTGTAAAGGCAGCCTAAGCGACAGAAAAGAATTTCTGATTTTAATCAAGGGGCTATGGCGAGGCTGAGAAGCGATGCGTACAATACAATGTCCACATAGTGTTCTTCAACTCGACAATGGGCCGAAGCTGACTTCCGTACATCCACAAATTAAACCTGAATTTATACGAATGGGTAGAAAGTTGTTCCTTAATTGTTCCCATCAGTCAGAAGAACTCGTGCCCAATGGGGACAAAGCTGATCTTGGGGTACATATCCTACGTAACGGCAGCATCTAGCTCTAAATCATTAGGTACATTGGCTTCTGATATCAATCACTCGGAGGCGTCCTCCGCCTCTTCCTCCTGAAGCAGTTTGTCACAGTGGATAGAAGTGAAATGAAATTTGGTCAGATGTTACCAATAGATCTACTGATTGCCCTGTTGCTTCCTGTAGCCAGGGCCATCCTGCCTTTACTCATGCCTCCGTTCGAACTGTGGCCAACGACCTTTCTAGCGGCATCCGTCCGCCAGGTAAGCAAAAAGACAATACATCACTCCTACATCGGAGCCGGCAGTTCAACTGATGTTTGTGTCGTGGAAGATCTAGATTCTGGTAATCGGAGAAACCTCTCTAATGTCCAGACACTTGGGCATCAATTCCTCGAAGAGATCCCCAATTGGTTGCTGAAAGTTTCCCCACCTTAATAACCTTCCCTATCACCTTTATGGCCTTTTCCATAACTTTTGTCTATCCCATTATGGTCTTCACCTTGATAGCCTATGGTTTTGACGCACTGAAGACATTTAAAGTTTGTGCACTCCTAAATTTCCTCGTTCACCTACTCAAATGTTTCTGCTTAACACCCTTTTCTTTTTGTATTCACCATCAAGAGTCTTTGGAAAACCAAAGTCATATAGGTAACTGAGGCAGAAGATTTCTCGAAACTTTCTACCGAGACAAAATCCCGAAGATTACTTTCGTTGGGTTTCATGTATTTGTCGGAAGTTATCTGATTATGCCTCTTGTTGGTGGCGTGACGGCGTCGACAGTGGAGAAGTTTAACAACGCCAGAGATCTCTTCCTCTCTTTAGCTTCCTTCTTGCTGCCCTTCCTTTAGACTTTTTTAATCTCAGTCATTTTAGGTACAGCAAATATTGCAGGATCTTAGACCCGGAAGATGTTACCAACAATCACTCAAGGCTAGATTCAATGGATGCTTTGGATATTTCCTTCGGTGCGGTTATAGGAGAAACAAACTCGAATCTAGAGACTAACGTTGCATTCGCAGGTCCAATGGTTCTAGTCTTTGGAAGATGGCATAGTTAAGGTACTTTAAAGTGTGAATGCCCCAATTTTCATTAGCCGGGCCAAACAGTGACCCCCAAGAAGGCCCTGGCATTATATGGCTAGGCAGGCGCCATGAACCACGCCATTTTCTCTCAAGCCGTCTTTGTAAGCTGTTCCGTATGGAGTACTGAAACAAATGAAACAACGCAACCAAATGCCTCACTAAGCCGAGACAGAGATCTCAAAAAGAATGATCAAAAAGGTAGGATGGGCAAAAACATACAGCACCCGGTATTCGCTGGTCGTCACCGACCCAACTACTAATCTGGCGATTACATGCTTAATTAAGGGAGAGCGGACGGGATCCCATGTTCTCATGCATCTGTGGCCGTATGTGACAGTTGGTGGCCATATTCAGTATATAATGTGCATAAAATTTCCGGATCGGAGACATTTGCCAAATTTCGTTGACAGCACATACGAGGATGGCGTACCTATTTTTGTTTTTTTGTTGGATCCATCTCCTCATCAACTAAGCACTTTAAGCCTCTGACCTACAGGCGCACCTGTCCCGAAACGTAAGGGGAACCACGGCGGTGCATGCGACTCAGGTTTCGTTCGTGGGTCACGTGGTCAGCTGTGTCAGACGGCAAATCTCATTTCCAGCGAAGCCTCCAGTCCAGCGCCCCTTACTCTAACTTCATGTCACAAAGCCTCCAGCTTGCCGGTTGCCAAACCGCTTGGCGCCCTTGAAAGCACTTTGATATTTGTTTGGACGAGCCTCGCATTGGTTTAGGACGAATTTTCCAGCGGTTGGATTGGTTGCCGCGCTGCCGGAGGACGCATCTGCCACCCCTATCCACATCCACCTCGCAATGCCACGCCTAAATTTTGGGCTAGGCTCTGGAGGGGCCCTCGCCTCCCTCTCCAACCTTAGCGACAGCCCCGTCGCTGCCGTCGTTGGATACTGTGTGGCCTCGATTAGCATGACCATTGTCAACAAGTTTGTTGTTTCTGGCGAAAAATGGAACATGACCTTTTGTACCTGATAGTGCAGGCAAGTCGGCCACCTCTTCAGCTCGTCTGAGGGCCATCGCTAACAAGTGAGACAGGCCTCAGTTGGGTTGCTTACGTTGGTGGTTTGCAAGGAGCTCGGCTGGATCAAGGGCCTCGCTCCGTTCAACAAGGAAAAGGCTCAGTCATGTGAGGAAACTGGTTGACCCTATCGTTTCAGCGCTGACCATGGAGTAGGGTTTCCCGTCAGTCTTCTCCTTGTTGGTATGATATATACGGGCAACATGGCCTTGCGGTTCCTCTCCGTTCCCGTGTATACCATCTTTAAGAACTTGACCATCATCGTCATCGCATATGGCGAAGTCTTCTGGTTCGGATCTAGCTTGACACCGCTCACCTTGGCCTCATTTGGCTTGATGGTCTTCAGCTCCGTCGTTGCCGCCTGGGCCGATTACCACTACGCCGCCTCGGCACCTAAGGACGACACCTCCAAGGTTTCTATGACAATCTTGACCGCTGGTTTTGTTTGGATGTTTTTCAACATTTTCTGCTCAGCCGCATATGCGCTCAGCATACGCAAGTTTACCAAGACGACAAACTTTACCAACTGGGATAGTAAGTCATCATCAACATTTTCCATTTCCGAGTATTGTTGCGCTAACCACGAACAGTCATGTACTACAACAACTTGTTGACAATTCCTGTTCTGATAATGGCAACCCTGGCCCTGGAAGACTGGTCCAGCGACAACTTGCGCAGCAATTTCCTCCC
Source organism: Albifimbria verrucaria (assembly GCA_020081605.1). NCBI lineage: Eukaryota > Fungi > Ascomycota > Sordariomycetes > Hypocreales > Stachybotryaceae > Albifimbria > Albifimbria verrucaria. Next base: position 557,360 of record JAHREC010000016.1, read on the forward strand.
GAGTCTAGGTACACATTGCCCATGGGAATGATCTACTCTGGACTTGGTGCCCTAGCCATCACGTACTGCACGGCATGGTGTATTCGTGCCACGTCTTCCACCACCTATGCCATGGTCGGCGCTCTGAACAAGCTTCCTCTCGCCATTCTAGGCATCATCTTCTTTGCCAGCCCGGTCACCTGGGGAGGTGTTGCAGCGATTGGACTTGGCTTCATCAGCGGTCTTGTGTACACCCGGGCGAAGATGCAGACAGCTCCACCAGCCGAAGCCGCGATTCCTTTGACGAGTGTCTCGGTCAAAAGTGAGAGCCCCAGAAGCAGCACGGATGAGGAAAACCCTGTCGTGTCCCACGACACCCCGCGGAGCTCTAGCGAAAGCCCTCGAGGCTCTTGATTTCAAGACATGGTGGCAACAAAGAATGGTCAAATGGTCACAGCTTGGTTTAGATACAGATTTCAGAAGAAGAGATGTCCGATATAGAATTGTTGTGGGAAGGAGTTAAGGTCCAGCGTTGGCGTTGTAACATAGACTTGTTTCGCATTTGGGCATCAAGGGAACATTTAGTTCATGACTTGCATGTGCGACGGGGATGGATTAGGTCTGTTAATACCCAAGGGTCATAGTGAATGGATAGAAAACACCAGGGTATATAAAAATGTTGCGCTATCTAATGAAACGAACCGGGCATGTGTAAGACCCGGACAATCTGTGAATGCGAAATGATAACCCAAACTCTATTGCAAATGCAACCCGATAAACTGCCAATCTGTAAGGATGTGTACCCAGAATTCTATTGCCCGTCTAATAATCCCACAAATCCATCAAAATCATCCTCTTACAACGCCATAGACACAAAGGGAAATGAGTCCCAGTAATCCGGGATATGTTATTGTCGCTTAATAGTAGCGGTAGGTTCGGCGTCTCTGGTAAGACGAGTAATACTCGTAGTCGACCTCGTTGTTGACGATAACCCGCTGCTGGGATCGACGAGTGTAGACATCGACCTGATAAGATCCGTTGTAGGGCTGAACTTCACGGTAGGTGACCCTGCGGGGACTGCGCGAATGTTAGTACCATGCAAGAAAGTGGAGATGGTGAGCGTGGACCTACCGACTGGAGGAAGAGGTGGAGATGACGAGCTCGTAGCCAGACATGGTTATGGAAGTTGTCAATGCTGGGGTTGAGTAAAAGCTTGAGGTGTTGTGAGTGATGTTGTAGGATGCTTTAGTGCGTGCTTTGTCTTCGAATGTGAAGGAATGCCCTGTAGTGAATGAGAGAGTTTGATTTCGATGAGTGGGACCTGGTGTTTATATACTCGGTCGACAAGCGCCCATGGTTCTGCCTGGGCTATACCGGTCTTGTAAGTCGGCCACATGGGGTCATGCGATTGAAAACAGGACGGGCCTGTCAAGTCATGTCGTGCATGTGACGCGGGCCAATACAATTTGACCGTGGCTGCAAGGCTGGCCCTGGCCCGCGCGACCGGTTTCGAGGCAAGGCTGGGCTGGGGTTTGGATAATTCATGGTGGCCGCGTTGAGGTGGTCGTGGATGTGGTGAGGCAGTGAGGCAGTGCTACACCCACCTGGTGGTTGTTCTCAGCCTCGGTCATTCGGCGACAGAGTCATATTTGCCACTGGCAAGCAGAATTGTAGAAAGTGCAATATTGGAAAAAGCAAATTGCTATGGGCGAGGTCAGTTGGGCCAGAAGCAAAGTGGCTACATTAACTGGTGTGGATGGCGGAGTGCGAACCCAGCTTGGTCACAAACTCCTGAGTCCTTTATTGTTTTGCGACAGACAAAATCGCAGGCGTCATAGTGATATTAAGCATTTTCTTATGCTATGGCATCATTCACCATGAAAATACTGGCCGTAATACCACGTTCTACCCTTCTCAGGTAGCCGGTGTATAACTTGTTAAGCGGGTTTTCATATCAAATGATATGAGTATGAAACATACCAAGTCACAGATTACATGCTTAATTCACCCCAAAGAAATGCGATGAATTGATTTTCATACTAACTAGAAGAATTGTTGCCTTGCATGGGCCAACTTGTCCGCTGACGTCGACTACTCAGCCTGGCGGCATGACCGAAATCGAGAACTTGCACAGCCACAGGCCGCGGTCGACCTTTCTTCGTCATCAGGCACTCCTCGGACAGGAGTTAAGATATGCATTCTGGCTCCGAGCGTGGTGGAAATTAAATGGCTTTTCCAGCTGCACATTTCAGGAAACCGTCATTTGAGATGGTGATCCTGGAATAGGCCAAAGGGAGAGCAGATATTTTGCATGCTTAGCGCAGATATCTCAACTAATAACCGGCGAAATATCTAACAATAAATAAATACAAATATGAAAACTTTATAATGACAAGATAATAATTGTCTTTCTTCCCTCTTCTTAAAAAGCTAGACATTCTTACGCTACTTTAAACAAGGCTGTGTATCCTTCCAGAAATCCAAGGTCAGGTGGACCTGTTGTCCTCCCACTAGCAAAATGCCAAATAACCCAACGGAGACATATGTAGGCAACCAAGGCAGAGCCAATATAGGGCTATCATAGTTTGAGAATGATAATCAGGATATGCATATATTCGAAGTGGCTGACATCATCGCTTTAACCAGATATATGGTAAGCAGAACAGCCATATTTATGGTAGGTTAAGGCTCAAATGCAAGGCCGCCAGCTGCGAATCGCTTCTTATCATGACCAGTACTAAGACGGTGACTTTGAAAATCCACAGGGATTTGTTGCTGCGTAATGGCTATTCTGAATCCATCGTGATTCGTAAGATAGGGCTCCCTTACAAAGTGCATCCTCCGTGATAGCATGTACTCATTCACAATGAAGTCCCGAATTATTTCTTATTAATCTTAGCCTTGGCCCATTCCACAAGGCATCAGCTTTCCTGAGCCATCCTCTATAGCCCCTGAGTTCACCCGAAAAAGCGTTGGCAGCTCAAATGGACGTGCCAAGAGCAACGAGCTCATTTTCTGGGAGATCACACAACCACTACCTCACCATTTCCCATAGCTCCCTGAGCAAAATGCTTCCTCTAGTTTCCATTTGTGATACTTTCATCCTCTCCCCGCCATCTTACCATTAATTGTGAATACCTACGCTCAGCGTCCCTAGCCTCTTTAAAAGTTCGCCAAATCCAGCTGAGTCGTCCCGTAGGTGCCGCCTGCAGATCAGCAGTGCTCTTCAGCTCATCTATCTTTTTCGCAATTGAGCTTCTCCGCCTCTCGGGTGAGAGTTTCTCCCGATTGTCGACCGTCGAAACAGTCGCCAGGGTGCACGTTTCGGCTCAATCCAACCGACAATTCGATCTATTGCCATGATCATATCAACCTCTGTGTTCTCAGAAGATTGCGGAAGATCAGAGGATTTTCGAACCACCAATAAAATCACTAGTCCTGTAGCAATAATAATGAGCCCTTCTGTAACTATGAAAACGATGCCAGTCCATGTCTGAATGCTGAGCTTTTGTATAGATTTACTCCCGACAGCCATTGTCCTCATTTTTTCAGGCATGGCAAAATTTTGGTCTCCAAGCAAACTCTCCGGAATGGTGTAGTTAATGAACTGAACAGCTGTAACCATAAATTGCAAAGAAACCCCAATGAAATTGTGAAGGCTTGTTGTCAAGATCGCTTCGTCATCAAGGAATATTGTGTCATAAGTCCGATGCGTCCACGTAATTGAATGTATCAATGCATTCATATTGCTTATGTCCTTTTCATCTGTAGTTTTCGCATCTAATATCTTCGAGAATATCTTCCTATACTCAGTTTCGTTGAGATTTATTTGCGTCTTCAGACGCTCCGATGTAAGTTCGACATGAACAATCGAAAGATTATTACGGTCATACGAGGTTCTAGTAAATTGTTCGTATACCGACACATTCGTACTATGTTTCATTGGACCTGAGGTCCATGTTGCTTCAGGGCTACATTTATGGGCCTGCCATGCTTTGTCTGGACAAGCAGCCCAGCCTTGGAAAACGTTAGCATATGCCATCCATAACAGGTATATCGAGATCACACACCCACAGCTAGTGATTTGCCAAGTTGTCGGGTACACACAACTAGAGTATTGTTGATGCGACTCCTGCATAGGTACATGCTTCTGGATCAAAATCAAAGTCTGCCGGTATATTATCGAATCTTGCCAGCATGCCAGGCGCATTTTCTACTTCGATTGTATCAACTCCATTAAACCGTCCACCTTCAAAGAGTGTATGGTTCAGATACGAAGACGGATGGGCTTGACGAACCATCTCCAACCCTCCTGGTAGAAGGCGTGACCTACACCCATCGGAACATCCTGGCAAAGGATACTGAATTGCATAGCGGTTATTGTTGAGCAGACTGCTCGTCCAAAGGTAGTGATACATGCTGAGATCCGCTGGTGTGATGACAGAATCAATGACTCGTATATCTACGGGAATGAGACCAGCATAGACAGACATGGTAGCGTTCAACGGTGAAAATTGATAATCGAATGAAGCCTGGTCTGTTCCATTCGTGTTAAATATTTCTACCGCGGATTAAAAATTGGCAGTGTTCTTACATTTGAGCACGGAGCCGAGTGCGAGCCCCATAATTGGCAAAACTATTCTGACATTCTGATCAGCCTCGATGACGACAAGTCTACATGTCGTAACATACCTAAAATCAACCAATGGATACCATTTCAGAAATGATTTAGTGAGAATCGAATGCTTCACAGAAGACAACCACGACGAGGCGGGCCCAATCGTGAAATATGTCAATGCGGAGATACCACCCTCCCACCTGGCCAGCGCCAGTCGCAAAATGTCTAGCAAATCGCGAATCAAAGTATCTGCAAGCAACACTGAGACTTGCGAGAAGATAGAGACAAGAAGGTTAGAGGTTGTAGCATCGAATGTAGTAGGCCCAATTCGAGCATGTCCCAGGAGCAACACCCAGACGATATATGCACAGTAAAGGATAGAAAATATGAGGAAAGCTACCCAGGCGCATATTATGGCCATGACTTGACGGTTAGTTGGTCTTGTATCTGGTGCTGCTTGATTGGGAAGCTGTTCGGTTGGCTCATACTGCGGTTGTGGCGATTGTTCTGGTGGATTCAAATCGTATAACTCTGTTGCACCACCAACAACATTTGGTCGGGTAATCGGACGGTTTAAGGCAGACATTTTAACGTTAAAATTGTAAGTTCGGCTTACAAATGAAAGGTTAAAATGTTCTGATTAGAACAAGGAATTTTGCTGTTATCTGGACTCAATTTATACATCGACAATATGTATATTCCTACACAATGACCGCCCTACACCCTCTTTTGCAAGTCGGAGCACGGTTAGTTTCCAACAGTAGGCTCAGCTACGCCAGGCTCCCAAATGCCAAGAATGGGAAGAGGCTGAGGATCATGAACCAGGATGTGGATTTTCAATCGCAATCTCTAAGTGGCTGGACCAAGTTTATCTGACATTCAGCTCCCACCACGTGGGAAAGGTAGTTGCTACTACGGTGACAGTGCCTCAGCTCTGCTCGTAATTTCAAATGTGCAAAAGCGCGGCAGTCGACCTGCAAGCGCCTCTTTGACCGCAAGTTTCTAACTGATCAGCTGATTGGTGGCCTCGGCTAGCCTCCGAATATCATACAACATTTCACGCTGTAGCTCGGGCTGTTCAAGGCAGAATTTTTCCTTCCAATTAGGCCGATTGGTCTTGTTGAAATGTTCTAAGTCGGCGCTGAAACTTAGTTACTTGTTGTCTTTCAATAGCAGTCCGTGTTGATGAGTAGACGTCTCATTGAGGGCTACATTCTGCCTTGTCTGTGCCAAGCCAAGACCGAAGATGTTTCTTTTTCTTACTGAGTGGTATACAAACCAAATATCAGAAGCAATACTCAAAATGTATGGATCAAGAAAACACAGCCCTGAGGTTTGACTTTATCCATTCTCCACTTCTATTTAAGTTACGATTTGGGGCTTCATCTTCAAGGCATTTTTGAGCTTTGCTAAATTGATACGTAGGGGAGAGAAATTCCGCACACCTAACTTAGATACTCCATTCATGAATCAACGAAATATTTAAGAATAAACAATTAAAAATATAAAGGACTTATAATAATAAGATAGTCAATTCAAGAGGTTGTAGATATACTCTAGAGCTTTTCTTTTTAACACAGCCTTGTGTTTAGATAGAAATCGTAAGGTAGGTGCAACTTTTGTCCTCGCGTTGAAGTAGTCTGACTTGAAACTTCGCACCCTTTATTCATCACTTTATGTCTCCTTGTCTATCATCACTACCCAAAAAATCTCCTAATATCTTCGAAGGCTGTCCATAACTGACATCTTCATGCTTTAATATGCCCTGGCTTTCAAGAGCGCCCAGCGTCTCCGCAGCCCATTCCTGACAACGTCTCAAGGGCTTTGTCGGGTTGATGCGCTTGGCGCCCTCGAACTGTTTCTCAGGAGCTGGGTTGGACTGACAAACATCGTTGATGCGTGGCAGATCTGTGGTCAATACCCAACCTAGGAAGGATTTGCCCTGGAACGTCATGGATTCTTCAGGACGCTCTGTAGGCCTTGTTTCATACTTCATGCCTTCCTGAATATTCCCTGTGACATGAAAGAGTACCCCATTTAATTTCTTTTCGTCCAGCTGGACGAAAATGGCCTGATGATTTCGTGGTACACCCAGATCTTCGACGAGGTAAACAGGAAGACGCATGTTATAACTTTGATAGTTCGGTACAGTGACAATGCAATGTTATGGGTATAGAACTTTGATAATGATTAATTGATATGAAGAATAAGCTATTAGGAATGGATATTTATCTGATGAGCTTGGTCTCTTTTGCACAAGTCATCACGAGGTATTTATTTATTATTTTAGGAACATGCTAGGTAGAGGTTTCGGTGTTGGTAGTTGGCAAGCAGGCAAGGGGTACCATGCAAACCAGTGGGTTAGCCAAGGTGTCAAAAGCGAGTTGCAAGCCATGTAATCCTACAATGATAGAACCACTTGATCGAAATTTTATAATTCTCATTAGAATCAGTCTCTCGAAACTACCTTTGATAGGACTAGTCCTTCATGAATCCTTGCATTCTGCTTTTTTGAAGCAGATTTAACACTCGATGCAACTACTCCCTTACCTTTCTCCCTGTTTTGGCTGAGGAGCTTATAGCCTAAGTTAGAAGCTGCCTGCGAGCATCGCAGCCAGACATATTATTATTGGCTCATTATATTGTGTTGGTTCACAGTTCACAGGCAACAGCACAGTTTGGGCTGTTGCCTAATGATTCACCTCGGTCAGCGCCTTGCCCATTATTACGATACTAACTCCAAAATTCAGCGACCATAAGGAACCAACGTTGGTATCGTAGCCAATGGTATGATATTATCCCACCAAGCTCCTAGTCATCTCACTATAGGTCAGTACCAAGGAGCGTTGGGCCCATCGTAACCCAGAAGAAAGTAAATAATCCAATAATGGCCGGTCTATGCATGCAACTTCCATGCAGGTTCCACCTTGCCTTTCCCCAATTCTTACTTTCCTGCAACTGCCGCAATCACACGTAATGAAGTCATGATCGAAACTTGTTTCCTCTCCTGGCTGTTGTGGCCCAATTCTGCAATACCACTCAATCTCGGTGGAAACCGGCGAGCTTACGCTGGAGGCGTACCAATGGCATTTCAACAGCTGAAAGCAGTACTCCCCAATGCTTACAAGCTGGCGCAGGCGAGACAATTCTATTGGCTGGGCGGATGCCTGCCACAATTACATCTGAGGTTGAATCATGATGAGTGCAGAGTTTAAACGTCACAAAGTGGGGAGGCAACATTCGAGCATGGCAGCAAGACATCGTCACAATAAGCAGGGAACTCAATTGATAGAACCAAGACTACATAAATACCGGATGGGCTTTCGTCTTCCTGAGCATAGGGATCATTCACCTCAACTCCATTCTCGAAGTGTGCTGAACATTGCCTACTTTTCAATATGTTATCTGATCATGAACTCGCCATCCCTCAGGGTTCACTTATAGTTGTATCCGGCGCAAACGGCTTCATTGCTTCACATGTTGTTGATCAGTTTCTGCAAGCTGGATACCGTGTCCGTGGAACTGTGAGATCTTTGCAACGGGCATCTTGGCTGCAATCTTTTTCGACAAACGACATGGACAGGAGAAATTCTCCCTTTTGAAGTTCCAGATATGGCAGCACCCGGTGCCTTTAACGAGGCTATCAAAGAGGCCGCTGGATTTGCACATGTTGCTACCCCAGTCATGCAGTTGTTCGACCCGAATGAGGCCATTCCAGCTGTGGTGGAAGGCACACTGAATGCGTTGCGTGCTGCTGCAAAGGAATCTTCTGTCAAGCGAGTGGTTCTCACTAGTTCCTCAACTGCGGCAGCCAGCCCGCAGCCAAACAAGGAATTTGTGATTGACACGAACACCTGGAATGACGAAGCCGTCAAAGCTGCCTGGGCGCCGCCACCGTATGAGGGTCTCCAGCGCAGACTTGATGTATACAGTGCTGGCAAGACACAGGCTGAACAGGCAGCGTGGAAATTCATTCGTGAGGAGAAACCTTCCTTTACACTCAACACAATACTGCCCAATGCCAATATGGGCACGATTTTATCTCCCGAACATCAGGGTTATCCTAGCACAGCCGGATGGGTTCGAGCCTTATGGGATGGTTTTGAGGGTCATGAAGACCTCAAATTCAACCCACCGCAGTATTATGTTAACGTTCAGGATAATGCGCGTGTGCATGTCGCGGCCATGATCTATCAAGATGTTGTGGGTGAGCGGTTGTTCGCCTTTGCGCATCCTTACATATGGAACGACATTCTAGCTGTCTTCAGGAAGCTCCACCCTCAGCGAAAGTTCATTGATGATATCCCAGACGTTGGGCGAGATTTGAGCAAAGTGGCAAACGAGCGTGCAGAAGAGCTTCTAAGACGCTTCGGAATCCCGGGTTGGACCAGTTTGGAGGACTCAGTCAAAGCTATCGTAGATACGCTCGTCTAGATTGAGTGAGACAACATCATTATTCGTTTTCTCCAATTAATATTGGGTCTTGAGCAAAATAACGAGTTCATCTCAAGGCGACTTTAATGCGGATGTGTTTTGTGTAGGCTATGGTTTCTAGGCAATACTCAAGTTATGTTTCGCACTTGGATATAGCGCAATGAGCGCATGCCATTGGTCACTGTTGAGACCATCTTGATAAGCTCTTGTAGATTGACTCTGACAGACTTCTAAACACTTTGCTTCGACCATTACCAATGCAACATAGATTGACTTGACCTCGGAAACTAGTTGTTCGAGAACAGTTGAGCTCAAAAAAGCTGCGTCACTCTTTCCAGGTGATTCGGTTTGCTGGTTGAGATTGGAGAGCTGTGGGAATTCCCCGTTGGGTGGCATTGTATTAATGACACTGCTTGTAAAAGATGTGATTGAACTGTCCTGCCGTTGATTGATCGAATTGGACCACCTCTCAGTAGCGGTCAAATCTTTCCAAGGACTCATCGTTTTGGTATTAGATCTTATCGAATTTGCCGAGCTCGCTTCTATCCGTGACTCGGGGTCGTTATGGGACAGCCATGTTCTCCCTGTGGCTTCCAGGACTTCACTGATATGCTGCTTCTCATTTCGATGAAACAGCTACGACTGGGGCGTTGGATTGAAGCTTCTCTAGTGTGCGGAGAAGTGATAATCTTGTATCATAGAGTGAATAGCCAAGCCTACTCTTGACGTTCCTATCTGCGGTGGTTTAGTGCCTCGTGAAGAAGAAACCGTAGTTTTCTTCATCTGATAATCCTATCTGAGTAGAATCTTTACTATTAAAGACGGAAAAGGACAGGGGTGATCCGGGGCACGGTCGAAATCCGGGATCAGAAGACTATACCTAGACGCAGGTGTTGGGCTCTCGTCGTCGGATAGAGTATAGCATTGATCTTATATAGAAATCCGAGATGGTGACTCCAGGTCCCCAGCTGGAAGGTCGCCTTAGCCAAGCGCATTCGTTTTAATATCTGTTTTTTTCCGCCGGGAGGCCGAGGATGATGAAATGGGTATTTATTGTGAGGCTCAGCCTTCGAAGAGGATCTGGCCTCACGCACTCCTCCTGCCAATGATAGCGAGGACTGAACTGGCCTCAAACTTGCTGTGATTGGCTTACTATTGAAATGCTGATTTAGTCGCAAGCCTCCCAACATTCTCACGTCGAATAATAATATCCATTTCTGACGTCTTCTATATAATCATGCCGCGGTTCAAATGATCCTACCAATGGCGGTCTATGTCACGGTGTTTTTAAACCGGCATCTGCTCAGTTACAGAAGCGGAGAGGGTAACAGTCCTTCTGCTTTGGAGTGTTATACGCTGAAATGAGCGAGCAGTTTTAATTCAACTAGAAAGTTAGCCATTCTGGTCAATTGCACGAAAGTGGTTTATTTAAGACCAAGACAGTTGCCATACATGGCGTCATCGCATGTCAATGAACAATTGAGATTATGCTGGCCCAATAAGAGATGCGAAGGACATTCCTTTATCAACATTTAAATAGCAATTTACAACCAAGCGTGACTGCTGATGAAAGAAAATAGTGGTGTGGCAAGTCAATGCACATGGATAATTGCCTTTCTCCTATTAGGACTTGACTATGCATTTCTGGTAAATTCAAATCACAATCACCGAGGCGTCACAGCACTTGACAATGTCATCTTCACCTAGCACTCGAAGGGAAAATGCCTCAAGTGCGGTCGGTATCCCACCAGATTCTGCATATATCACGCGACATGCAGAAAGCTCTGTATGCAAATACGGGCAAAGTGCACCAACCGCAGTCGTTGTTGGTACTTTCTGCCTCCACCTCCTCTCATCCCTGCATTGTCGTCTCACGAGGTGTTGCCCTGCGTCCCAGCCGACTTTCTGCTAAAATTTCTGCCAACATAACATCTATTTAAACAAAGTTTCCTCCTCTTGGGCATTTGTCACCAGTTGTGTCAAGTATATGAAGAGTCTGAGATGAGGACCTACAAACGATTCCCGCCATGAGGGAAAACGTGCTGCATAGAGGGCCACACAATTGTGTTTGTTCAAAAGATTTGCCTTGCTCACCAACGAGCAATATTTCACAAACAAATGTCGCATGTTTCGTCAGGTAAAACATGTCAGCAGACACACTCAAGACATTGGGGTCAATTCAGCTCTAGTGAACCGGACGGAGCTGTTACGCACGAGAGGAACAGAACTCTACCCGGTCGGTTCCGTATTTTGAAACTTTGGGCAGCCTCGGGCTGTTAACTTTTAGATGCAGCATTTTCCAGATCGAGAAGCATCTTCCTACGGCGGATGGACCTCCCATCACCGAAGAACACGTCATTAACAAACCGTCAGCAAATGTTCAGCCAACATCAACTCAGGTCTAGGCGATAGGGAGGGCCGGTGCCGCCAAGCTCTCCGCAAACACATCGATAACCCGACACGCCCGTCCCTGCCCATAATCATCTCCGATGCAACTGCTCAGGGTTGACTAAGGAGAGGTACGTAGCAGACTTGTATTTCTCATCTCAACATCGTATACACTTTGTCGAAAAGTATGTAATAATTAACGAGTGATGTATATATGTCAAAAATTCTGGAAGAACTCATAAATCACTTCGTGTTGGTTTAAATGGCTCATCTAGGCACGTGGAGTTTCTGAATTATGAGCTGTCACAAATTCATCTTTAGAAACAGCATGGCCAAGAATCACACAGCAAGCACATTGGGATCCTTATCACCGATAGGCTCTAGGCTCCCACCATTATAACAACGGTGATGTGCGCGCTCGGCTATCATGCCTCCATGCAGCCGCACCCTTGACAGAAGATGCACATGGCGAGTTCATGGTCTTATTTCCGTGCTGCCCCACGTTTTCCTGGAAACGAGCATGCCAACCGACTTCTCGGGGTACTTCTGGCCTGAATTCCCCGCAATCACACTATGGATGCAACGTTGGTTGGAAATCCAACTTCCATGTTCGGGTGACCGGAATGTGAGAACGAGACTAGATGTGGAACGTATGCTTGGCAGCGCTGACAGGAACTTGATATTTGAGAGTTTTCAGCTTAATCATTATGAATAATAACATATATAAATGCAGCGAGAGTAGCGATGAAGTCTTTGAGATGGGCAGAGAGAAGATCGCACAAAGCAAATCTTTGCATAGTTGGTAGGTTGGTCCTTTTCTCGGTTTCACTATAAACATTGCCAAGAAGGGGAGGTCTATCACACGCCATATCAATGTCACCCAGCTGCAGGAAGTTCCCTCTATCCGTGGAACTTATAATGTCCCCGTGTCCACATTGCACAATCTTGGGGTTACCTCCTTGTATCTCACTCCGCATTCATATTGGAAGCTTTTAGTGCCCCTGTTGATCTTCTCTCAGAATCCCGAATTAGCGGTCATAAAACCCATCATTAAGCATAAACTTCCCGCACAAAATTAGCCAATCGAAGCCATGAAAGCCCTCAGCGCAGCGCTAGTGGTGTCAGCCCTACTGCAGGGTGTTGCGGGCGTAAGTCTATTCCCTGACTCCAGGACTCAACGCCACATCATATTCCTCTCCAGAACTGACCACGGGTACATAGTATGCTGTCCCAGAAAAGGCAGCTCGTGCTGCGGCCGCTGAGCCATTACTGGCATTTCCTGGAGCCGACGGGTTTGGCAGATTTGCGACAGGTGGAAGAACTGGAAAGGTGTACAAGGTCACCAATCTAAAGTAAGAATAGTCGCCGAGTAAAAGCAAACTTACTTACAGTCAATAGTGACTCTGGACCGGGATCATTGCGGGATGCTGTATCTAAGCCAAATCGGATTATTGTCTTTGACGTTGGCGGCATCATCAAAATCTCTTCGCGTATTGTTGTATCCAAGAACATTTACATTGCCGGTCAATCAGCTCCAGGTGGAGTATGTTTCCTGGTCATTCTTTACTTAGCACCCGTCTTAACTCCAGCAGGGCATTACTGTCTATGGCGACGGTTGGTCATTCTCCAATGCCGACGATGCGATTGTGCGGCAGATTCGGATCCGCATGGGCAAGAGTGGTGCATCTGGCAAGGATGCAATCACAATTGCAGAAGGATCTCGCATGATCTTCGAGCACGTCAGTGTATCTTGGGGTCGCGACGAAACCTTTTCAATCAGCGGAAAGGCAAAGAACATTACAGTTCAAGACAGCATTATCGCGCAAGGCCTTGAGACACACTCCTGTGGTGGCTTGGTGGAAACGGATGGTGGAGTAAGTCTATTCAGGAACCTATATATTGACAACAACACGAGGAACCCAAAGGTGAAAGGCGTGAATGACTTTCAAAACAATGTAAGCCCCTTAGCTTCTTTTGAGACATGCTATTTACTCACTTTTCTTGCAGGTGGTTTATAACTGGGGCAGAGGCGGAGGATATATTGCTGGAGACAGCGCTGGGCCCAGCTATGCTAACATCATCAACAACTACTTCATCGCCGGTCCCAACACAACTGTTGCTCCATTTACCCGTGGCAACGCGAATTTCCGCGCATGTGAGTCTAGTTCATTATTATTGTGTCCTCTCCGATTTCTAACGAAGACAGATGTGAAAAACAACTTTTACGACTCCAACCGCAACGGCAAGGTTGACGGCGCCGCTCTTTGCGAAAAGGCCGATTGTTATTCCAACATTGCCTTCCAGTCCAAACCATTTTCTTACCCTGGTCCCAGTTACTTACTCTCTCCTCAAGATACTGTCAACTACGTGCTCAGCTTTGCTGGTATGTGGTACACTCGCGACAGTGTCGACGGGCGTCTGATTAATGAAGCGCGCTCTTATGGCGGCCTTGGTGCGTTGATTTCAGACGAAAGCACCGTAGGTGGTGTGGGCACTTTAAATGGTGGAAGTCCCTCGTATGATTCCGATAACGATGGAATCCCGGATGACTGGGAGATTAGAGAAGGGCTCGACCCCAAGGATGGAAGCGACTCCATGAAGATCGCCGAGAATGGTTATACGCATTTGGAGAACTACCTCAACGAGATATAGGGCAAAAGGGTGCCTATCATTCTTTCTCTGCTTTTTATAGGGACAAATTTCTACGCTAGTTACCAATCATTTCCATTGCAGATCAGGCCTGAGAGATGGCATGTTTATCGTAGATTCTGTACTCCATCGTCCGTTTTCCCAGAATCACAAAAAAACAAATTGCCTTGCAGTTGGCCGTATCGATCTTCAAGACGTAGCTCTATTCTTTATGTGTTTGCTTACTTCCCGAGTGGTTAAATTCAGCTTCTGCATCATGGTCATTGGTGTCGTCGTAGGCGGAAGCAGTGATAGTGTGCATGAGCTACCCTCCTCACCATCAAGCAATGGTCGCTTAACTCAGTTGGTTAGAGTGTTGTACTAATACGTTCAAATGTAATGCAAAAGTCGCCAGTTCGACCCTGGCAGTGACCACGTTCTTTTTGTTGGTTGAGGCATTTCTGCTCACTTTGATGTCTTCTTCTTTTTTACTCTTGCTTGGGTGGGGGCGGGTGGATATGTAAGTGTCTGTCCCTGCCACACTTGCTATTTTCGACGCGCGCGCAAGACGTATAAAAATAACATTTCTAAACATGTTGGTAGATAGACAGCATGCATCGAACATGAACAAGAACCTCAATTCAATGTTTTGTTTTGTTTTGTTTTGTTTCCAACCTTCTGCGGTGGTTACGAGTATGCTTTTTCAGTATGGTTCCAAGTAATCGTTACCCTAGGTATGATAATCATCAGATGTGCTCTAGTCTAAATATGCCTTACAGAACTTCCGGCTCATGCAAGTAGACAATAACAAAGGGAAAATGGAAAAAGGGAAAAAGAAAACAAAAAGAGAGAGAGAAATATATACACAGATTTGTAAGCACAGAATATTCTCTAAACCAACGTTTCGTTCCATGCACTCCAGAACTGGGAAGTCCAGGTTGGCATGCACCTCACCATTTCCGGAGGCTCGGATACCCATTTTATGTCCTGGTCTTCGTCATCTTCACTATTTGTCCAGTTCGACGTATAGCCCTTCAGCTTTTTGATAGCCGTAGCCTTCTCGTTGGTGTATTCGAGGTTGACAGTCGGAATCACTGCGATCTTATGGAACCCGCGAAACCACATATCCTTACAAAACAGCTGGGGCTCGCCCTGATAACATTCGCCCTTTTCGGAATGACGAAAACGGAGACCCCTGAGAATGGGAGCGGCAGAAATAGCCGTTGCACCGTTCCAGCATGAGAAAACCTGGAACGGTTTGTTGGCTTTGAAACGCGCCTGCGTGTCTGGTGCATTCCAAAACAGGTTCCTGGCCAAACGCCAACTTCCATCAGGCGGGACATCAAAGAACGAATCTCCGGCGATTGTTCTGGAAACCCAAACGTCATAAAACGTGGGAATGGGATCGTCGCTTGCCCAGTCCATAGCACATGTCATGTCCGCATTCAGCTTGCGTTGCTGGAAAGCAAGTTCGAGGAGATCTTCAGCACATGCTGCTACATCATTCACAAACAATATGGTTGTCTGTTCAGATGCTCGATCTTGATTGCGGAGCAGGGGCTCGAGAGCAAGATTGCGCAATGCGGCTAGTTTTTCAATACGTTCGCCAACAGTCGGATCCAGACTGGACTCTTGGTACCAATAACGCAACCCGATTTCTTCAAAGAATGGGCGCAGTGCTCGAAGCACATCCCCTGTCCCATCGGGGAATGGCCCTCGACAATCGACAAGGCGCATCGCTGCACCCCTAGGAACTGCACTGCTTCAACTATGCTTCCTATCAACCGTGGCAATAACGGGAGACACTTTCGCAAGTCGAGTGCAAAGTAAAACTCTATATGGTTTGATTCATCGTCTGGCAGGTTTTGGTTGGTTGGGAGTCGTAGGGCTTCATAACGTTTGGTGTCAAGAGCCGGACACTTAAGGCGTGGTGGTTCGGGCTCTGAGGAATTGAAAATAGCCTTAGCAAAGGGGTAGATACGCTCTGCGGAGAGGATAGGACCTGCTCTTGCCATTTAGTCTCACTATCTCACGGGCACTTTGGATGAATAACTAGGGCAACCAACCGTCGTATATGGCTGATAAAGATACCGTAGCAGATGGAGATGGGTATTTCGATGTTATGATTTCTCCACCCTCTTTCTGTTGAGGCTGTTGCCTCTCAGGAGAGATGCTTGACACAGGCAAACGGACGAACACATCGTTGAGACAATAAAGGCTAATCACTACCAAAACGAAGCCTGCTGCACCACCCAGCAGCAAGCGTGACTTTCGGTTCATGGTCATTAATGGAAAAGATGACACCCATCAAGATGTCACTGTAAGCTGTAAGTAGAAGAGTGGGAGAAGAATGTTCTCTGCAGGTGGCACAACTCCCTATTTAGCAACTCCAGTTCAACCCTCGCCACGCCGTGTGATATCGACAACCAACAGCATATATTATTTATGGCAAACAGTAGGCGCTTCACTTCCAGCATCCCTGGCGGCTACGATGTTTGCTCCACAATGTGACTGCCTCAAGGTGGATCTGAGGTGGAACTCACGATGGTGCTCCACATTCTAGTGCGAAAAGACTCGCGCGTACAACCAACGCCGTTTATTAGACCAACCGTTATTGAGCAT
Organism: Albifimbria verrucaria; assembly: GCA_020081605.1. Lineage (NCBI taxonomy): Eukaryota > Fungi > Ascomycota > Sordariomycetes > Hypocreales > Stachybotryaceae > Albifimbria > Albifimbria verrucaria. The sequence continues at coordinate 574,029 of JAHREC010000016.1, forward strand.
CATACTCGGCAATGCTCAAACCTGGCCAGGTTCAAGGGGCTTAGCGATAGAGCCAGGAAGCGAATCCTCCACTTGCGGGTCCTGCTCATCGCTCTCATCACATCCGCAACTCGTCTAGCGTAGGTGGGTCTGAAAGTAAGACCAACAAGAGACATTGAGTTAATATCTTGGAGAGTCTGAGGTAGCTTGAAAGGTGCGATGACTTACAATACTGGTAATACGTTCCAGTGCAGATACGATTCCCATACATCATCGTACGCTCCTCCTGCTTTGGATCTGCCAGCGTTACCCATCTCATTGAACATGCGAAGGGTTCAGTTAAGTATGTAGCGGATATGGATCTGATCCACTTAAAACCGCGTCGCGTTAAAAGGCTCGCAAGGGTTAAAAAGCCCTTTCTGAGTTGTCCAAAGAAGGAGAAGAAATAAGAAGGGAGAGGATAGCACGCGACACGGCCGAGGAGGAGGCTTTTCGTGCCAGAAGGGAAGCCGAATCTCGCGTCTCGAGGACACTCTCTCCACAAGAACGCCTGAGAGGAGATGACAATCAGCCGAAAAATGAAATAGAAACCGACTCCGAAATTCTCGTGGTATTTGAGATATACATACCTTTCAAAGCCAGATGTCGCGCTCAAAGCGACTGTCTTCGCAATCGGCCCTTGATGAAGGAGAGCCACCGAATCTATGTTATTGGTCTCAGGAACGAGAACTGGTATGGCAGAACAAAGCATTATTATCACCTCTCGTGTTTTAAAAGCATGATTGATCCGAAAAAACCTTTCGCTTTGAAGACGCAAATACGTTGATGGACATTATGGAAACCCCTGGTTGCCGCGACACTCCAGCTTCATGATGGAAGTTCTTGAACATTTCAGACCATGACCTAAGCAAGTAGGTGTAACACATGCTGTTGTGCTGCCGTCGATATGTTCCTGGGATTGGAGTCGAAGTCTCAGGCCAAGTACATTATATGCACGAAACATAATCTCCACCAGTCAGCATCCTTCCGGTCCTTACAATGCATCCCAAAGTGGCTCGCTTTGCTGTATGGTTAGCTAGATCGAAGCAGCACAAATAAACTGCTTATGCTTCTATTTGTGCGCCAACTATTCCCAAAGTCAACACAAGTAGTTCAACTACCAGCATCGGAAGCACTACCCTAGGGGCATACTTCAACCTTGAGTTCACACAAAAGACTCGGAAAGGGAAGCTAACAGGAAGGGTTATCTTCTCGAGTTTCTGTTCACAGAAAGCGATGCATCAACTTATTTATTTTTCCACCATTGTATAAACCGAATTATTACGCTAACATGCTAATATGGGGCTTCTATGGCACAAAGACACTGCGTTCCCCAAGAGCAGGCAGTTGTATTGTGATGTAGAATATGCTACGCCTTGTACGAAAGAAATCGAGTACACGAAGATAAAAGAAAATTACTATTTGATTTCAATATTGCCCAACATAATATTGTTTCAATTGTAGTTCAATTCCGGGCTTCACATACTCTTGGTGGTGACGTCCAAGTCATCGTGAGCCTCTAATAGAACCCACGTGGGACAGAAAACAGTGGGCCAATCCCGGCTCGGCTCAGACTCTCACACACCTCATCTCACACATTGGCGACCTCGAATCTCACGATGCGTGTCCTAAATGCTCTCTGCCGCCTCAATTGACCACTCAGAGCCTGGGTCATCTTAATTGCCTCTCCCCGAGACATGTCATACCACGCTTCACCACCCAGCCATTGTCATGTTGGATAACGTCATCGACAGCCTCCCTTCACCCTCCTCCCTCCCACCGCCGGCCATGGTGATCCTCACCACCATACGCCAGTCTCCGGCGTATCTATACGTTAAGACGTACTGCCTATGTGTTATGGTCACGCTCTTTCAGGCCGCCCCAGTATCGTCCCGTCTTCCCCGGGTTGGTGAGACCCTGCAGCTCAACAAGTACCGCATCATCTCAACGCGTTTGGGGCCTCGCATTGTCCCAGCCGATAGCAGCGAGACAAAAAACCTGGTTCCAAAAGTATTGAAGACGATCCTAAGGAGAAGGAAGTTAAACCTGCTACGGCCAAACAGTTGATCATCTCACCTGAACTTATTGGTCCCTGGGCAAAGGAATCCCGCGTACGAACCATCCTCACAAGGTGGTATCAGCGTGCTGTTGACCTTTCTCAAGTCAAGCGCCTCCTACGTCGCGACGATACTGACGTCCGCGCCTATCCAGAACTCGAATGGGACGCCACCGTTCGCCGCTCCTCCGCGCTGCATATCCAGGAACGGCGCTTCATTGCGCTGCGCAAGCACCGTATCTCATCTCAAGGCGCTGACTCACTACGCCATTTCCTCGATCTTCCGCCCTCGGAAAGGTTGACCCGCGCGATGTGCCACTCATTGCTCTGGGTGGCTCAGGCGGTGGCTACAGGACCATGTATGGTCTGACTGCATTCATTGCCGCTAGCAAGAAGCTGGGCTTGTGGGATTGCATCTCATGGGTTGCCGGTGTGAGTGGAAGTTGTTGGACTCTTGCGGCGTACTACACTATAGCATACCAAGACGTCGCTCGGCTCACCCAGCATTATCTCTCAATGGCTAAGGAACTGGCTCATCCGATGAGCGTGCTGGCCCTCAACACCGTCGCCCGCAGCAGCAAAGGCGTGTACTTTCTCATCGGCCCCTTGTTCGAAAGGCACAAAACAACATTATCGGTCTAAGTGTGATGGATCTTTATGCTACACTCACTACGACCTACCAGTTCATTTCACGTGAGCCTAGGGCTCGGCTCAGTAGAGCCACCTTTCAGTTCTCCAAGGTCTGGACGCGATCGGGAATTGACAAGGGCCTCGAGCCAATGCCTATTCTCACCGCTGTACGGCGAGCACCTAAAGACTCCTCGGGTGTAAAGCCACACACAGACTCCTCCATTAGTAAGGGTCAACCACCAGAGAGTGCCCTTGCGCAGCATCATCACCAAGTTACCGATGCTATAATGAGCCGGCGCCCCAGGAAGCTTGAACGGTCTGAATCCATGACTATCCCTGGTTTCTTCCAATGGTTCGAGATCTCCCCATTGGAGGTCGGCAGCCCTGATGCTCATGGCTACATCCCCACCTGGGCTTGGGGTCGCACGTTTGCTGCAGGGCAATCAGTCGGACGCCAACCTGAGCAATCCTTGTCGTTAATGCTAGGCCAGTGCACAAGCGCGCCGGCAGGACCGTTAACAGGCTACATCGATGCCTTGCTCGCAACTATGCCCAAAGGGACGGTCATGTCGCGTGTGCTCCTGCTCGTAAACAACTTCATCCGCATGAAAAAGCTTGCCCGGCTTTGGGAAACCCCATCCGCGCAGGTCATGACCCAAACCCTTTCTATGGTTTAAACTCTCGGCCATCTCCAAAAATATTCACGGCGACGCAAATGTTATTGGTATTGGGGTAAGCTCCTTTGACTCGTCCCGTCTTGACCGAATGGTCTCACGGATGGGACCTAGCGCAGAGGAAGCCATTGTTGGCTTTGACAAACTTGCTCGTCGGATTTTATCCAAACAAGAGCTTGACGAATACGAATCTTTAAAATCTGGTGGCGAAAATGCCGAGGAACGAACCCAGGCTGTGAAAGCTCACTTGGCAACAGTCTGGGCTCTTAAGGCAGCCTCTTTCAAAGCTTTACATTCAGCATACAGCCTCTCCTGGAGAGATATAATCATTACATCCGCTCCAAATACTTCATCCCATCAAGAAAATAAGCAAGATCTTGACATTCTACGAATCAGCCTCTCAAGTGAGTGGCTTTCTAGAGTGAGCGACAGCCACATTCCCGTCTTTCGTCCGGTTATAGCACAACATGGCAACATGTTTATCGCAAATGTTGTTGCTGAAGAGGGCCCAATAATTCCCCGCGAACCAGGCGGACCTGCTTCAGGCAGAGAAGGATGCAGATCCCATCGCAGAATCTCCCAACAATGATAGTCTAGCTCAGAACACTTCCAGCCAGGAGGTAAACAGTGGCTCTGCCAAGCCGGACTCACCATCTCAGAAGCCCCATCCACCCTGGGAGTCGCACGGTCGTGTACGTTTGATGGACAGCGGCATGTCCAACAACTTGCCTAACCACATTCTTGCGCGGCCTGAGCGAGGCGCAGACCTCATAATCGCCTTTGATGCTTCGTCAGATGTACAGCTTGGCTCGGCGATTCGTCGACTGCAAAACTTCGCAGAGGATTGCAACTTGGAGCTAGAAGAGCTCACGGATCTATTCGATCCTGTCCAGCCTTGCTTCAACTCTGCTGGAGATGAATCACCAGCGCACAAGATTGAGAATCAATTTCTAGAACAATACTCGCGCGTGTTCCGTGGACTAAGACCAACAGGGGAAGAAGTGTACATCGTCTACTGTCCGCTTCTGCCAAACGGCTCCAACCCTAGCTTTGACCCGTCTGTAAGTCTTGCTTTACTACTTTAATTGTTTGTACAGTATGCTGATTACTACCAGACGGCCTCATTCTCCAACTCATATAATCTCGTCTGGACCCCCAATCAGATCAAGACACTCTTCACTACGTCCGAGGCCAACCTCTCCCAGTACGCTATTCACACTATCAAGCAGGTTGCGAAGAAGATATACTTTGACAAAAAGGCGAGGCGCTTAGAAGGATCTTCATGATCATTTACTGTGAATAGATTGATTCCTGTTTCGTTAGAATAGATATAGCATCAGCATTTGTAAGACTACAAAGACATGATTGAGTGTTACAAGACAAGCATGGATCCAGAGCTACACATAATAATAAAAAGACTTGCGCTATTTCATGGCCAAGATTGCCTTTTTCATCCTGCGAGAGCCTGCTCTCACTTGAAAACATATCTTCTCAACCCTAGCCTACACCGCGCTGACAACATCATCATACGCTCTTCTCAACACCTTCACCAGCTCACGAAGCTCCTCGTCCGTGATAGTTAACGGCGGTGAGATGATCACATGATCTCCACGCACCCCATCTGCCGTGCCACGTCCGGGATACACCGCCAGCCCCAGCTCAAAAGCCCTCTCCTGCACCTTTATGCCAAACGCCTTACTTGGCTCAAATGTCTCCTTCGTCGCCTTGTCTTGAACAAACTCGATCGCCCAGAAGAGTCCTCGACCCTGATCTCTCCAACATGTGGAAGTTCAGCAAAATTGGACTTCAATTCTTTCTCCAAAAGCGCGCCTTTCTCAGCGCAAGCCGCAACCAGGTTATCTCGGGTGATGACCTTCAGTACTGCCAGCGCAGCAGCGCAGCCTACCGCGTGCGCTTGGTATGTATGTCCATGGTTGAAGCTCCCTGTACCTCTGCGCAACACATCCACCACTTTCTCTTCCGCAAGCACACCGGCGATAGGTGCGTATCCTCCTCCAACCCCTTCCCTAGCGTGACCAAGTCTGGACGCACGTCGCCTTCTTGCTCGAAAGCAAAGTATGTGCCAGTGCGCCCACTGCCGCACATAACCTCATCTAGAATGAGCAGCACACCGTACTTATCACACACGCGTCGGACTTTCTCAAAGTAACCGCGTGGTGCTGTGATACACCCGGCCGTGGCGCCGCCGACCGTCTCCGCGATAAAGGCCGCTACCGTATCCGGTCCCACCCGTTGGAATTCAGCATCCAGCTCATCTGCAAGTCGGCTGGCATATTCTTCCTCTGTTTCGTCCTTGCGCTGTCCGCGATATGCGTATGCAGCGCTCACAAAGCTTACGTTCTCAAAAGCAGGGCCCCTCATACGGTGCCTTTCTAGCCATGTTGCTGCTAACGCTCATCGCACCCACTGTGTTACCGTGATACGCCTGCTTTCTTGCAACGAAATTCTTTCTTTGCGGCTGGCCATTCTCGACGTGGTACTGTCGCGCCAGCTTCAGCGCCGAGTCTGTCGCCTCGCTACCTGACCCGATCAAGTACGCCTTGCTCAATCCAAAAGGGCGATCCTTCAGCGACCGATTTGCCAACTCCTCCGCGCTGTCTGTCGTATAAGTGGCAGTGTGTACATACGAGACCCGTGACATTTGGTCCACTACAGCCTGAGTGACCTCAGCGTTGCCATGTCCAATGACTGCGACGGCGGCACCAGCACATCCGTCGAGGATTCTGTCGGCCAGAGGCTAAGTTGAGATAGATTCCAGAGGCTGATTCAACGGTTTGTGGACGATCATGAAGTGATCGATGCAAAAGTCTTGGATCAGCTGAGTGATCTTGGTCGTCTGAGGGTATCGCTGTCTTTGTATGACCCCCGCATGATGTCGAATCCTCCAGCTTCTGTAGCATTTTGAGCGGATAATGTGTATGCGTATAGATAAAGGGCCTAGGCCGTTGGAACAGTGTCAAACAATTCCCAACAATGGCACGGAGGATATGCGTCCAACTGGTCTGTTATAAATAATAAGGGACGGCCTTATCTAGATGGGGTCCAATTAGTAGAGCCCACCTTGGCAGTTCGCCTCAGCTTTCGGGTTTCGGGAATGCGCATGGAGTTGCACAGATCAGCAACCCGCAGCTTAGACCACAATGCAAGTATAATAAATTGCAGATAAATAATTCAATATATAATTAATATTCACGCTTTCAGGATAATGTAGCATTTGAGTTGGTCTGGTGGTAAATGAGTATGTATTGCTGCTTATCATCAACTCCGCTAACTCGTAATCTACGCTTTCACTTACCGCCAATGTAGGCCCCCAGTGTATACCACATCTATGTATATATATGTCATCAACTATGTCTTACCATTCACCCCTCTATCGTCGTGTCATATGGACTTCCTGTTTCGTCATCTGCCGTGGCATCAACAGGCAGCAGGTCAGCGTTGGCGGTGGACAGCAGATGCGGGTCATCCCAAAACGCCCACAACCTCCAGCCCTCTGCATCAGCACCGTCATTTTCGAGACGCATGGAGAGAGTAGGATCCAATTCCAAAGGATATGTTCGAATGCTGGCTGGTGTATCATCGTCAAGGCGCTGCTTGGTGTGGGTAGGCTCGCTGTAAACTGGTGTCGGCATCCCACTGAGCGGTGCAAGATTGATCGAAGCTTCCAACTCGAGATGGTTCTCACGAGCGGTGTCGACAGTCTTATCTGACGAGATAACCTGACTATATAGGCGCTCCGCCGTACTCAACACGTCAAGCCATCCTTGACCGACCGGCCACAGGTCGCATATCCTTCTCAAGTCTTTTACGCTCTCTGCAGCTCTCTCCTCAGCAGGTCCAGCAAACTCTGGCCCAACGAATTGTGAGAATGACACCGCATAACGGTTCATAAGAGCAGACACAAAGGCGCACAGGCCTGTGAAAGGTGTATGTATGGCCGCACCCGCATGGCGGAGGTCTCTCATAATGTTGGACATTTGTGCTGCAGCGTCAAAAGCTCATCTCGGTTTTGCAACCAAAAGCCTTCGGGCGCATATTCCTTCAATAATGGTGGGTCGATGGGACCTCTCGGAATAATTTCCTCTAGAGGCATAAAAGGAACGTATTCACGGCATAAAAACAGCAGGCTGGAGGGGACAGATAATTAGTAACAGTTTGCAGAGTCTTGAACAACCAGCAGACCTACCTCAGGTAGTATATGAGGTTGATGTATCCAAATGTCTCTCCACGTCTCAGGTGAGCATGTGCAGAGACTTTGGTCTCGGGATACCTCAGTCGTGGCGCCTGTCTCTCTCTCCACCTCATCAAGCTCGACTTCATCCGCGCCCATTCCGAGCCCTCACGCCACGGTGAGTTATGCGGTTCGGTCATACCGTAACCTTTTCGTCCGCCTTCTACAACCCAACTATGGATGCGCGACCATATTTGCAGGCCCTGGATGATGATGGAGAAACAATCGCTGGCACCAAAACGTGCATCTTGTGACTCTTGGAACTCCGTAAACATGGGTGCCTGCGCAGAGACTGTGTCGAATGCATAGTCTTCGTCACTCACAGGCAATGGTAACCTCATATCCTCTATGCGAAAGATCGACGGCCGCTGTGAACCGCAGCTTAGGAGCTTATCCAGTGTGAAGCAGCTCCAAACCGTCCTCTTGGCCAGTTCCGAGAGGTTCTTACCGCCCCTTGCTACGGCTACATGCAAGATACATCCTTGTGCCATACGTGCAGCAATGCCCGCGTACATCCAGGCTCCAAACCCATTGCCCTCGCCCCAGGCATACAGCGCCATGATGAGGTAGGTCTGGACAAGAACCGGCTCCGCGCCAGGGCTGGCCACGCGCCGCTGCAGCTCCCGTGTCACCACGTCAGCGCACTCGGTACTCGTGGGACCGGATGAAACCAGGTTGTCCACATGGTAGCGTTGTCCCACGGCAAGGATGGCTACATGGCGGAGCTTGTCGAGATGGCTGGGAGTTCCGCGACTGCTGTCGTGGTCGCGAGGATGCAGGAAGCCGAACTCCGGGAACTGGGCCTGGAAGACGGCTGTGGCACGAACAATCGCATCTTTGGGGATACGATCAAAGAACTTTGCAACTTCACGGTCTCCGGCCTCGGCGTCTCGAATGGTATAAGACGAGGCATGCTTGGCTGGTTGGTCTGCAGTACGTGATACCGATCCACGAGGTTGGCGATTGATGACTGGTCCACTCAGCACACACGACGCCGTGTTCTTGCTTTTGACGCAACCTCTGCAGGGTGGGCTTCCATCGTGGATACACTTCACCTTTGATTTGCTATAATGGCATGTCAGTCAGTCACAGCGTGGATGAGACGAATCGTTCGGGTTTGAGCAGTACCGGCAGCTGCGAGGTCGAGTCAGTTATGGAGCCCACACGCTGTGCTACGGGGATCTAGAGGTGCCTACCGCTCACATGCGATAGTGCTTCGCATTTTCCGAGACGCAATGGCTATCAGAAAGCCTAGGTTGAGGTGGTGAAGGTGTGAGGTTCGGAGATACGACAAGGGACTCGGGAAAGACGCCAAATGCGAGACCCGAGGCCGTTTCTTGGCTGACTCAGCTTCATGTTTAAGCATCAAATAGACGCTCGATTCCATGAGATCGCCACATGGCCATCAAAGTATATTCAGCCGCATTTATAATGCGTGCTGACCGGTGACGAAGTATAGCAGGCCAACGAAAGATGACCTTACCAAAGCTCCGTCTTGGCGGGTTTCTTCTAACTCATTTAGACGAGAAAGTTGACAAATACCGGTGTTGCCCCCATGTGCTCGCTCAGGCTACTATGCGCATGTGATGCTGTTGTTACAACTCATGGGCATCACCAACTCCAGCTCCAACGAAACAACACATTACTCTCGTCAGCTAGACTATATAATAGCTTGATTACTTACGTGAAAATTGTTTTCGTTCTTTTTTCACATTCGGATATCCGGTGATTGTTGGTCCCACCGTATTTCGTAATGCTCTGGCGTAACGCTCCATTAGTCTCAATCCACCACCATATGTTTCCTTGCTGAGCTCTTCACACGTCGTCTCCACCAATCCTCCTCAAAGCAATAACACTTCACGACATCAACATGACTTATTCACAAGATCAACTCTCTCAGTACCTCGCTCATATATCCTATCCTTCCTCTAAGCATCCGACTCACGATCCTCTCGCATTTCTCACTGAGCTCCAAGCCCACCAGCTATGTCGCGTTCCCTTTGAGTCAGTGTCACTGCACTACTCGACGTATCGCACGCTTTCGCTCGACCTCGACGATCTTTTCGACAAAGTTGTTGTCCGCGGGCATGGCGGCTATTGCATGGAACTAAACGCCTTTTTCGGCGGTATCCTGCGCGCATTGGGCTTCACCGTCTGCAGTGTCGGCGGAAGAGTCAGGGTTGGTGAGAGATATACCGGGTGGTGAGTTGTCTCTCCTCAGGTCGGGCAAGTAACACAATAAGTTTTGAAACTCATGAAATGCCTTACTAGGAGCCATATGGTCAATATTGTCACCATAAATGACACCCGTTATCTCGTCGACGTTAGCTTTGGCGCGGACGGCCCAACCCATCCTATTCCTCTGACATCCGGTTACACAAACAAGAACGTATCGCCTCATGAGCTGCTTCTTGAGTACCGCGGTCTTGGCCAGCACACTGACCCCAACCAGCGTGTTTGGGTCTACAGCACGCGTGAACCATCGTCTGCTCCCGCCGATGGAGCAGAATTAACATCCTGGCAAGAGCGTTACTCTTTTATAGAGATCGAGTTCTTCCCGGAGGACTATGCTGTCATGAACCTCTCCACCATGACACGGCCTACAAGTTACTTTGTCCAGACCGTCCTCGCCTCCGTCTTTTTACCCGACGAGAAGTCCGGTCGTCCCGTTGGCGTGCTGACGTTACATAAGGACGAGGTGAAGCGACGTAACCGCGACGGCAGCATCGAGGTGCTCGAGAAGCTGCATAATGAGGAACAGCGAGTGGAAGCACTGGAAAAGTACTTCAAAATTGCTCTCAAGGATAGTGAGAGAAGAGCGATCAAGGGTGGCCCACTGAGCTACGAGGGCCGTAGAATCATAGCTCACATAAGATCTCAACTGTATAGGCTTCACACCTAGTAATATGAACCCAAACTCAGAGCCCATCACAACCATCCTGTTTCAACAATCTTCCACAAATAACCATCCACCTCTACCGTAGCTCCCTCGCACCATTCTGCTTCCTCTTTCACCGCTTTCTCGCAGGCCAGAGCCCGCTGTCCCATCATCACAGTCTTCTTCCACCCCTCGTCGCCTTCCTCCCACCTCTCTACTGTGATCTCATCGCCGTCTCTCAGCAACCCTTGACAAAACTGGCCAAGTCTCACCACACGTCCTCTCATCGTTCCTGGTTCGTTCTGTGTTTCCAGGACGACATATCTCACTCCGTTTCCTGAGCCACGCGGTTTGACGCTTCGCCAAACCTCTTCGTAATCAGTTACTGATCCTGTTGCAGGGTTCACCATGCTGCCTTTCTCGAGTACCAATCCACCAGGTTGCTCAAACTCGTCACCCTCGTCTGTGGCATTCTCCGCATCCTTGGTGCGTGAGTCAATCCAATGCGTCCAGCGACCACATGAGATCTTCCCGCCACGGCCATCGTCTCTCTCAAAGGATGATGATGTTCCTGCAATGCCCCAGTCTAGCCTCGACAGAGGTATGGTGCCTGTCATATTAGTTATTGCGCATTCATTTAATTCGCCTGGAAGTCGTGACCTACTGGTTTGGCTTTCATCGGATTCATTTTCTGAAGTTGAGTGCAAGATGCGCAAGTCCACAAATCTCCGCTGCGGGGAGGTCAACACTATTGTAGATGTTGGCTCGCTCGCGTCGTCCGGAACCCATCGAATGGAGTCTCTAACAGAAATAGTTCCCATCGTTCTTTCTAGTGATGAATGAAGACTATTAAAGGCCTCTATTAGTTGAGGAGGGATGGCTGAAGTGGAAGTGGTTGCGAATGAACAACCACTTGAGTCATGCGAATGCAGGGTAAGTTTAGACGTAGGTTCCACTTGGGCAGCCACTTATACTCTTCCCCATGTCTCAAGTGCTGAATCAATGTCTTAGCATTCAACAGAATTAAGTTAAAATGGCTTTTCGACATGTTTACAAGTGTCAAAAGAGGCATTGGTTGTAACCAATTTTGAGTCAACGGAAACCAATTCCTATCGCTAGCACTTTCAACGTGAGATAGAGTTACGATAATCATAGTCGGCAAGCACTGCTGCCGCTTGTTTTATTGCTTAAATTCTTCTTTCATACGTCTTACGTGTGTATCACCCGTGGACAGTGCTGTAACCACTTCCACATTAAATTACTGCAACGACACAAAAACCGCCGGGGTATCACTCCTCTCAAGAGTACAGTCAGTTCGCCTTGGGAGCCCTCACTCCTCTCAAGAGTACAGTCAGTTCGCCTTGGGATCCCAAATCGCTATTATCAATACACTGGAAGCAGCGACCAGAGGCCGCTGTTTCCGTTTGGATTCTCCCTTACTGCGAGCCATCGGCAATGATTCGGGAGGCCTGGCCAGAGACGACAAGGCCAGCAACAGCAGCCGAGGTCAGCGTAGCGAAGACACCAGTGATCAGAGCTGAGACGGCAAGCTTGGCAACGTCACCACCACGGGATGGGGCCAGTTGGCTCAGAATACCGATCTGGATACCCAGAGAACCGATGTTGCCGAAACCACAGACAGCGTAGGTAGCAATGAGAACGGAACGCTCGGACATGTCCTTGTACTCGGGGCCGGTGGCAAGGGCACTGAAGGCGTTGTACTCGTTCTGAAGATAGGGTGTTATTCATCATGTTTTATCCACAAACATCCAAGATTCACGTAACGAAGGAGAAGCATGTAGAGGATTTACTTACGGTGATGACCTTCTCAGCGATGAGCTTGGCAACCTTGAGGATATCAGAGTCGGCATGCTGGCCCTCCTTGGGGTGCTTGATACGGGGAACACCAAGCAACCAAGCGACAGGGTAGAAGCAGTATCCGAAGATGGTCTGCAGAGTCAACTTGGGGTCGTTGATGTTGAGGTAGCGACCCCACCAGGTCAAGAGACCGTTAATCAGGCCGACGACAGCGAGGATGCAAAGAATAGAAGTAACGATGGAACCGGCAATCTTGATACCCAGGAGAGCACCGTTGGCGAAAGCGTGCAGAGCGTTCTCAGCCTTTTCCTCTGTCTCCTCAGGAATGACGACACGACCAGCGGTGAGGGTTTCCTCGACCTCGGGGTAACGCAGCTTAGAGATGGCCAGCGAGGCGGGAATGGACATGATGCAGGAAGAAACGAGAACCTCGGCGTTCAGGCCCAGCAGAATGTAACCAGCCAGAACGGAACCGGAGATGGTAGCGAAACCGCAGGTCATGATCTGGTGCAGCTCGGCCTTGGTCATGTGAGGGACGAAGGGCGGACCAACATGGCAGATTCACCTTGACCAATGAAGGGCGTAGCAGCAGCGACGACGGCCTCGGCACCGGAGACACCAAGAGCCCAGAAGACAAAGGTGGCCATCTTGCGGACGAACCATTGCAGGAAGCCAATGTAGTAGAGGACCTGGACAACGGAGATGAAGAAGATGATGGCGGGAATGACACCCCAGAAGAACATGGGCAGCTTGGATGTCTCCTCGTTGGTCAAGAAGGCCACACCATCACGGGCAAAACCCAGGAAGTCGCTGGCGCGTCCCGCAATCCACTTGAAGATATCCAGACCGACCTGGGTGCGCAGCACGAACAGACCAATGATGTACTGAGACAGCATGCCAACGATGACGGTGTGCCAGTTGATACGGCTACGGTGCTTGCTAGTCGCCCAGAAGCCGAAGAGGATAACAGCCAGACCAAACAAGCTGATGGCACGGTTCTCGCGGGTGTTGTCGGCGCTCTCCTCAGAGACGAAAGAGCCAACAAGGATAACGGCGATGGCACCGGCGGCGCCGACAAGGGTACGGAACTTGGCGGGAATAAACTGGATAATCTGGACGACGGTGCGCTCCCAAACCCAACGAATGGCCTGGGAGGCGTAGCGGCTGGGGATATAGTAGGTGATCAGGCGGATCATGATAGCCAGCCACAGCAGGAAGGGCACGACCCAGTTCTTGTCCTTTCGGTGCAGGATGAGCGAGGCGATCCACCAGCCGGTGAAGAGGCCGAAGATGAAGAAGTGGATGAGAGGACGGCGGTAGCGGTAGATGGGACCGAGCTTGGCCCAGCGGCTCGTCGTCGTCGGCGCGTCGGCACCCTGGGCATGCTGCGACTCGGAGTCGACCTCGCCGTCGGAGCGCATCATACCGGCCTTCTCGTTCTTATCGTTGTCGCTCTGGTATTCGGGCGGGGTCTGGGTCTGGGCGCGGGTCACGCCGTGAACCTGATGCTTATCGCTCTCCATCAGGTGGGGAGCGACGTCGGGCGCAATCACGGCGTGGGGGACAGGTTGCTGTCGCCGGCCGGGGCCGTGTGGTGGGTGTTGTGGTCGGCCATTGCGGAAGAAGAGACACACTCTCAGGCGCAAAGAGCAGAGCTGACCAGGGACAGATCAATTGACCTCGCTAGACTTCTTGAGTTGACAAGAAGACCCAAGACAGACACAGCAGATGTCACAACAGTACGTAGTCCTTTCTCAGACACGCGCACGGGAGGTGAAGCTGTGGTTCGGAAGCTCTGCTTTTCTTCTTTTCTCCGAAACAATTTTCCCCTTATGGGTCGTGTTTGCAAGAATTCTTTTTCCTTTACAAGAAAAAAGAACCAAACAAAACACACACGCGATTCTCACAAGAAGAACCGCGGGATCTTGAAAGGGTCGGAGGCGTGAGGTGTGAGAGGGTTGAGGCGGAGGGATGCAACAATACAATCCTGCTAAGAGAAAAAGGAAAAAAAAAAAAAGAGAGGGAGCAGAGGAGGCGTTCGTCAACTTTTGTACCAAACAGGGCACTAATCAGCACACACACATGGGAAAGCCGTTGATTAGCTTGGGCTCTTGTCAAGCACTCGTCTCTTTCTGGGGCCGGGTTCCAGATCCAGATCCACAAGGACCACGGCTGGGATAAGGCTAGAACGAGACGAGGCAAATGATTAGAGGTGCGATAGGTACAGCACCGTAACAAAAAAAAGGACCCTGTGTAGTGTGGTGGGTGTGTGTCCGTCTGTGGCATGGATCCGGTCTGATAGAGCCAGGGCATCCCACATCCCTCGCCCAACCCTTGAGCGCCCTCCCTCGCTCTTCTCCGTTGGACGCTCTCCGCAGAGATAGGCACGACAGCTGCTCCATCAGTACTAGCCCTGGAACGCCCAGTATCCAAGATCCAGAGCTGTATGGCAGGGCAGATCAGTTGGCTGGTCGAACCAACCCTGTGCCCGGGAGCCGCCGTCCTGCGATGTCTGTGTGCTCTTTGTACGCCGTCCAGCTGTCAGTTCGCAGGCACGAGACCAGCTTCCTCCCTACCCCTCTCAAGCCACATCCCCCAGAAGTTCTCTGCGCCCAGGAGCGAGTGAGCTAAGCCAATTCTTACCGTTCCACTGGAAGATACGCGATCGTGGGAAATGGGGACCCAGTGTGGAACCAAAGGGGCGAGAAAAGTCCTTAGCGTCATCCATTGTCCAAGCAGTCCGTCCAATTCAATGCCACGCTTTCCTGCTTATCAGAAACCAGAGCTGATAATGCTGTGATTCCCGTCTCTCTGGGATTGCCGAGATACCGCAGATTACTCTCACCAGGGCGACGTGAGTGAAGCTGATGATAAGTTTCCGACCTACCGCCCTATCGATACGCCAAACCAACCCCAAGCCCATGTAAGAGGACAGCCACTATAGTGTACTGTAGTGGGAGGGATGACAAGACGAGCCCGATCTTTCCGCTCCATTCCCGCCTCTGCCTGCAAAACACCCAAGCCAACTAACTCAGCCAGTCCCGCGCCGGCAGACACCGCGTGTGGCGTCCTCTTGTTCCTTTTCCCCTCCTTTCACTCGTGTCTTGGTGCAAACGTCGGTGGCTTCTTGGTCGAAAACCTTTCATGTCCCAATTAGGTAATTTCCACAACCGGATACAGCATCACCACCGCACTGCTGTACCACTCCTCTCTCTCTCTGTCGTGCTCTCCTCCATGGCCGCCTTCGCCGGTGCAACAAAGATAAGAAATGGCCAAGGCGCGCCTGGCAAGATAACACTGAACGCACGTGTCAGCAGCGCCCACGAAAAATCTGCACACGGCGCCGTTTGCCTCTGGTTTCCCCATCCATTCCCAGCGACCCACCCGGACTAAAAAGCCCTTCGGTGTCTCCAGACGCTCGATGCCTGTTCTGGAAGGTTATCAGACAAGGGCCTGCCAAAGGGTCCAATGGCTTGCTCCGACGTGCAGCAGGGAACGCCAAGGGAGAGACGCCAGGCGACGCCTCCCGAGAAAGCCCCCGGCCCTAGCCCAATGCATGCATGATTCCACCAGCAAGGGTTCGCCCCAGGATTTCTCTCTTGTCCACTCAAGTCTTGCCTGCTCTAATCGCTGCGAGGTCGATTACTGGGGAACTGATAACTGAACGGGCGCTTGGGCGACGCCTATATCCAGATTCGTCACCGGGACTGCCTGCCTGTCTTACACACACCTGCAGAACAACGATGCGTCTATAGGTGCTCGATTCTGGCACTTTATGTCTGAATAAGCTCTCGTACTTTTGATGATCTTTGCTCAGCACACCCTCAACAGCATAGCTGCACATTCACCCACCGCCCTTCCATTTGCCGTCGCCTTTGCTCATTCATTCATTCATTCATTCTCCCCTCCTGCCTACCCCTGCATAGAGCTCTCATCGACAATCCCATTCAGCAGCTCCAAGCTCCAGCATTACCCCGATCCAATTTCATTATCGTCATGACCTTGTCCAACCTGCTCTTGGCTTGCATGCACCCGTAGCAGCATCCCTCCATCCCCACACCACCATCCTTCATGGCCCGTTCCCCATCCCCATGTCCAGCTAGTCCGTCTTGAGGCCCAGTGTCCGGACAAAGACGAGACGATCAACTCGAGCTTCTTGACACGGACAAGGGACACGCGACCACAGGCCCCCAATCGGAGATGCGCTGCCAGACCTGGCATGGACTCGCCCGAGACCAAGTAAACCATCGTGCCCTCACTCGCGCACTCGTGCCCTTTTTGTCCATTGCCCTTGAATCTTATTCCTT
Organism: Albifimbria verrucaria; assembly: GCA_020081605.1. Classification (NCBI taxonomy): domain Eukaryota; kingdom Fungi; phylum Ascomycota; class Sordariomycetes; order Hypocreales; family Stachybotryaceae; genus Albifimbria; species Albifimbria verrucaria. The sequence continues at coordinate 590,662 of JAHREC010000016.1, forward strand.
CCCGACAGTAAGCGCCCATATTCCCTACCCAGCTTGCCCCCTGCTGGGAAATTTATCAGGCCAGGAACAATCACCAACCGGGGAGCGCCCAGCTTCCATCGTTGGTTCGGACCCTCGCTGCAGCTCTTGACTTCCGCCGTCACATCGCATGTGCATCCTCGGTCTACCTCTGCCCTATACATATTTGAGCCCACATATCTCACATGCAATGCATGCAGGTGCAAAAAACGGTGACAGTCGAAGAAGCATCGTGGGTAACGGGACCTTTGATTGAATGCTGACCATCCATCAGCTTCCCCAGAAAACTTAGCAATGGCGTAGAAGTCAATTCCCATCCGCCGTTGGGAGCAACACGGACCGGCTCAAGCCTAAGCACAAAGCTGCCTCCCAATAGTCGTCACATATTCGTATCTATTACATACCTTGGTTCTTCTGGTGTAACCGCCGTCTAATTAAAGATCCGCTCATTTCCTGCTTATCTGGCAATAGTTCCCAACTCACCCACCTAACCCCAGGAAACCGCCCCAAACCCACCCAGCTTATCATCGTGTCCCACCGTGTTCCAGACCCCCGGCCCCGGAGGTCCAAGCTATCCCGCCATGTTGTTGCGCTAGTCATTGCCCCTTCTACTCTGAAATTATCAAACCAAGCAACAGTAGCGCATCTCAAGCGCGGTCTTGTCCGGTTGGTATGATGGGCATGACTGAGAATGTGTCTCAGATGATCAAAACCTGCGCCGGTCTCCGATCCAGGGCCTAGCCCAACCCCACAGATCCACCAGCCTTCCGCACCTTTCTCTCCAATGTTTCGGTGCGAGATTGGAAAGCAAAGCTTGTCTCTACCGCGGCGTCATAGTACCAACCCTATGGTAAGTAAACTGTCGATAAGGCGGAGATGGCCGGCTGTGATGTTGCTTATCTGCATGCCGCCCCATGCTTTCGATCAAAGGGACCCAGTATTCTGATACGTACTTGATAGCGCAGTAACGGCCATTGCCTTGCCTGTTTTCATCATGCCTAATTCCATTCATGAGTTTGGTCTTCCTCTACAGCGGTTGCTGAAGATGACCCGTGCTGAGAAATTCCCATCCTTAGATCTAACTAGTCGTTATGTTCATCGTCAGCCTCCTTTCGACTCCTTAACAGATCATCTGAACAGATGTTTGGTATGCTCTGGACTTGAAGCTCCAAACGGCCAACATGGCAGTAAGCAAAAGCAGTTAATCACAGTTATAGCACCGATACGCAATAGAACTGACTGTTTATTGTCATGATTGAGAGATGTATCTTGTTTTGGCCTTGCCGGTGCATCATACAGGAAGACGTCCCTTTCACACCATCACCTCTGGTGGCAGTTATTCGATCATTACCCAAAATAAAGCTTGTATACAATTCATGGAGGCATCTCGGCTGTTCTTAGTCTTCCATGAAGTGCCATTGAACACAACCTAGCCCGTCCACGCTGCTCCAGACCGCCTCGAGGCATGTCTTAGTTTTGAAACTACGAACTAAAATCTAAGGGTTGATAGTTATGACAATCGATAGCACACGTAACAAGCCTTATTTTTCTTTGACGGCTTACCACAATTTCGTCCTATTAGAATCTTGTTAGAAACTCCAATTGGGTCCTTGGAAAAGTCTTGGGCATAACAAGAATTGCATTGTTCTATCACATGATCATTCGAACCTCCCAAGAGAGCCAAAGTGGCTACTAAGATGTTCAGGGTAGATCACATACATCCAAGTGCCGAATCTATTATGCTTGACCTTCAGGTCCTCTTCATGTTAACCTGCAGAGTATCATGCTAATGAGACACTTCCGTTTTAGTAACATGTGTGCTATATCAAACCATGGTAAATAGTAGAACTATCTTCTTGTTCAATAGTTACAAATTGGTCGAACGTGAGGTGTCTTTAATGGTGCAAGTTTGACAGCTAAAACTACGAGTTTGCTGACCTTTCAAGGGTCGAAATAGAGGCGATAAGTACTCGTCAAGACTCTAATGACCTTGCCTAGGACCGACGCGATGAGCTCTTTGAGGAGGCCATGAAGTAGCTCAATTTACTAACGACGTGCCTTGAAGCCGAAGAATTTGCAAGGAAAGTGTATGGGAAGACTGCTATCTTGAACTTTCCCTTAATCATTGGCGGCTTCAATGTGCTGTATCCAATTCAAGCAGAAGGCCTCAGCGGTTTCTTATTCGGCCGCCGTGTCCCGACCAAGCATGGTATCCGGAGGAAAAACACTTTCAGATGCAGCTACTGCAAGTTATCTTGAAAAGTTCACCCAAAATCTGGTCCCCAAGCTTCTTCAGCATAGCGGGGACCTAGATATCAACCTGGTCTAGCGAGTTCCCAGCAAAGTTGCCAGCATCGAATGGCCCAGTCCTCTTCCGAATTTGGTCTGATGACTTTAGGCCAGTTAATGTTCTCATTGATTAAAGTGAAGACATTTAGGGCGTTATTGATTGGGAACTTACCCATACTGTGCCAACTCAATTAACCTCGACTCCTGGTTGCTATTACTTGAGGTGCCTGAGTTGTGGGACGACGGCATTCAAGACTGGATTCAGATTTATGAAAGACAACTGGGCCTGTGGCTTGGGGCTCCATAAAACATAACATTACGCAACCTTCCAGGATTATCCGTCAAACGAGCATTCCTACGCATTATTGTAGTCTGTTCTGTTTCGGCGAGGAGCCGAGCTATCTTGTCGCGGTCTCGTTGAGACTATTTGTCTCAGACATCTCCTCATTTTGGAGGAATCAAGCGATCAACATGCCATTAATAGGCTCAACAATGGAATCGAATATGGGACGAGTCATGTGCGATTGATATGTTAATGCTTCTATAACACACGATTGCATGACACCATGGTGTTTACAAATAGCTACGAGGGCAGTATAGAGAGGACAACGATGATAAAGCAGCCTCTTGACTCTGGACTGGCAAAATCCTTATATTTTGACATTAAAATCGACGTTTAATTATATCATTCCTCTTCGAAGTCGAAGACCCCATTGTGCCTTCGTTCACTATAGTAAATTCTTGAATAATCTGAATATTTGATACGAAGAGAGAGACTCACAGCCGCTTATATAGAAGGACGTTAGAGACGATGGATTACTATAGACATATCACACAGTCTTGCCTAACACGCCATTGTTCTGAACACTTCATTAGCAACTTTGAGGCAGTGATGAGGCCCCCTGAGCTAATTGCCATAACAGAGATATTAGACAAAACAACCAGGGACGTGATGAGACTTTTACCCCAAAAGACTGAAGATGAAGTATACATCGCCATCACAGAAAAATACAGCGTGCCGAAACAATATCCATCGCGTCATGAAGGGCAAAGCCAAGAGGACAAACAATTACGTCGCTTTTCCAAACTACCGTCCCTTAACAGTAAAGCCCAGCAACCAGAGCTTAATTTAAGACTATCACAATCATATCAGGATGAAACCCTCCAAACAAAGTGAGGGAAAAGGAAGAACACGTTTGACAACCACAAAAGTCACGAGTGAAGCTGTTTGGAAATTGTCGAAATTCTGCTTAGCTTCATAAATTTCTTTATGGGTCTTGATTAACATCCGAAGCGGGTTTAGCTCAGTTGGGAGAGCGTAGCACTGAAGATGCTAAGGTCATGTGTTCGATCCACATAAACCGCATCGTCTGTCAAGTTCATCAGATCTTCTGATGAACTCAACTTTTACCGTTTTGCCGTCCTCGATGGAGGTCACAGTTTCAGGTCTTCTTTTTGGTTTCAACACCACTATTATAGAATTCACCATTAACGGAGCATCGCTGTCACAAGTACACGTAAATACCGTAACGTCATATTTTGGTGAAACAATCTAGACATACTCGCTGCATGCAACAGAAACATAAAGCCACCTAACAATCTCTTACTGCAGTAACCATTGGCCTCCTCATTCATATGTATATCTCTCCACAATCCTCCCTCGTTTCTCATCATCATTACTCCCTCCACAGGATTTGTCCTGAGTCATTATCTCCGTACAGGCCATTACTTACTCTCCTCCTCTGAATCTCCTGTTGAACTCGTCGACAGCAACCCCAACCATCTGGTACAGGAAGCCTCTCTCGCTGCCACCACCTACAGGGATGAATGGCCCGTTTGCGCCTCCTCTCAGCGTCAAGCTGACGCCAGTTCTCTCCTTGGCAATTGTTTGTATATCCTTCAGTGGCACGTCCCATTCGCTCGTCAGTCTCTTCGACCGAATCAGCAAGATACGAGCAAACGTCACCATGACCACCATATCTTCCTTGGGGAGCTCGAGGTGTCCAATGTACTGTTCATCGAAGTACCGCCCGTTGTCTACCTGCTTCAGCCAGTACTGACCCATTGCTTCTCGAGGGTTATACGGCCGCACGATACCATCGCTAGGGATAAAGCGAGGGAAACGCGCTCGGTCGAGCTCTGAGCCGTCAAACACAGTGGTCGTGTTGCGAATACCCTCGCTGACGTTGCTTGCCATGTCCAAGACTCCCACGGCCGGCTTCGTCGCAAGTCCGAGCACACCCTTGCCGACACCCTTGAAGAATCCAAGCGCGCCCTCTTGCTCAGCACCTTCCAACGGCTTGCTTGCCAAACCGCTCACGCCAGACGCCACGCTCGTGAAAAGCTATTGGCGCCGGCCGTGACTCCGTACAACGCATGCTTTGGCCTGTTTCTCGCCCTGGAAATACGTCGTCGGTCCTGGAATTGCTTATCTAGCGACGCGGCTGCGAGTCCCTTGCTGAGACTGCCGGTGAACTTGGAGAAACTGTCACTGAATCCGAACACTGTCTTCTTCGCAAACGACGCTGCGCCCTTCGCGATGCCGAGGCCGAACTCTTCTGGCTTATCAGACAGGATAAGTCCTTGGTACGGCTCATAGAAGATATCCGTCACACCAGAGGAGATGGTGTTGAACAGCCCCACGGGGTTTCCGAGGAAATCTGCTGATCCGAGAATCTTGTGAATCTGGTACATAACTTCTTGGCTATAGTGGTTCGAGATGTTCTGAATAAGCACTTGCGTCGTGACACGTACATTATCCAGCATCAGTGCGTTGAATCGGATAGGCGCATCGTTGATGTTTCCGAGAGCCATTGTCATGACATTGAGGAAGAACATGACCGGGTTCCTAGTCGAAGTCTTGTCCTCCGCATTCACGCGCTCTGTTCTCATAAAGCTGAGATCGATCTGCATCGGCTGAATATTGAGCACCTCAAAGTAAATGTCTTGGCCTGTTTGCTGTTGGCCCGGTTCTGGAATGTCCATCTCCTCGTCGCACAGCTTGCCATGCTCATCTACCACCGTCCAGCTTGCGCCCGGGACATTCGTAAAGTCCAGCAGTGCAAAGACAAAGTCCTCGTCCAGTTCCACCGTCATCTGCTGCAACAGGATCGAGGCATATTTGATGTACAGCACACCATACGAATCGTCCTTGACACGACTGACCATTGCATGCAGAGATGGGTGTGCCTCGACCTCCTGGGCCCGTTTTGGCACCACACTCGGATACAGAATCATTGGGAAAATGCCTCCGTAAAGTTGATTATCAATCTGCATCCATTTGATCGCCAACGACATGGTCTGGATAAGCGGCGAATCGCTGTAGCGGAACTGCACATCCCTGAAAGTGATGTAGGCCAGCTCCTTCAGTTGGGCGTTAATCAAAGATATACCAATGCCTGACAGCTTAAGTTGTGCGACAAAGGTAGCACCAGTGTCCTGATCCTTGACCTCGAATGCTTCCAGACCAGTACTTGTCCGTGAAAGAGCCTTTTGCTTGTACATACTCTTACTCTGGCGGAAGTTGCTCAAAATCAGCGTCTGCGTAGGCCCATCTGCAGCAACATTGATGTCAATGATTCTCTGCTGTCCGTCGGCGGTCTGACACTTCATCGGGATCTGGTTTCCAATCTCTGCCAGCTTAACATGCCTCTCCTTGCCGTTTGCGGATATGATAATCTCGCGGAATTTGGCTGCTGGGAAGTCCCACGCGTACGGCATGATACTTCGTGGCGGTAGACGATAGCGGATCGGCCTCCAGCCACTGCGGTCCTCAACCCCGTCCTCGTCTACATTCGGGTTGGCCTGGTAGAATGTGAACTCCGTGTCACTTTCGTTGCGCATTGAGTATGGCCAGTTCTTCGTTTCCATGCTCAAGTTCAAGAAGATTGTTGAATCCTCGAGAAGAATCTCAACCCTTACCAGGCGCTGTCGCTGGCCGGTCTTGGCAATCTTGACGTGCGTAGTTCCGATATCCGCAATGTTGAAAGGTGAAGTCCACTGGTTGTTCACCCCAGAGTAACACAGGCACAGTTGCTTAACAGCAGACTTTTGCATGAAGTGAAGTGGCTGTAGCGCCCCCTGCTTAAGGGTCAAGAAGCCAGACGCGGTAGACTCGCGAATAAGAATCTCCTCGCCCATCTGGTTCCGGAGAACGAACCGCGGTGCCAACGTGACAACCTTGGTCATCTTATACTTGCCTTCTCCGGATTTGACAGTGATTCCGACGTGAATCTCCTTGTTCCTTGATGTCGAGTTGAGTACCACTTCTGACGTACTGCCAATGGCATCGAAACTCTGAGGCTTGCTCCACTCTGATTCGTCGACCTTGAGCAGAGCTCTGTTACGGTTGTCATTGTTTCCATACGAAAACATGAACGGCAGTGCCTTTGGACGGGACTGGTCCGATGTATCAATGAGGGTGACTGCCCAGCGGCCGACCGCGCAGGCTGGAGGAACGTCTTCGCACGGATCGTCAAGTCCAAGCCTGTCTTGTTCAGCACGACATACGGGCTGTAAACAGTCACCTTGAATGCGCCACCGCTATCAGGGATCTTTAGGTAATGCAAGCTCAGATGCAATGGAAGGCCTTGATTGTCCTTGATGACGAGCTTGTGCTCCTTCGGAAGTCCTCGGACATGCCTGGGTTGATAATAGAGAAGTCGCTTGCATTAAAAACGGTGTCCTGCATATCAACACTGAGCAGCAGGAGGTGGGAGAGCTCAACCACATGGACAGGGCTGACGCCACCCTTTCGTAGGAAGTTCGACCAGTCCTTCTTTGTGTTCTTGTCGTAGATGCGGTACTTGAAATCGTATGGCAGCAGGTTCTCCAACGTGACCGGGGCTGACAGTTTGATCTTCATGAAAGGGTAGGTCCTAGCACAGGTCAGTTATCTCTCCACTTTCTGCATTGCGTCTGTACTTACTTTGTCATCGGGTTGGATCTATCAAAGCGAGCGTTGACCTGGAAATAGAACGGATCGCCATTCTCACCCTTGCAGACAACCTGCTTCGTAGGCTGTCTCAGCAGATCCTTCCACCATAGCTGCTGGTCGCTCCATTGGTATCCGAACCCGCCATCCGGTCGCACAAGAACTCGCTTCTCATACACAGCACCTACAGGTGCCGGTCGCGCCTCGCCTGGCGCAATCTTCTCAATCTTCAGTAGATGTCCATCCTGCGCATCATATACGCCCAATTCAACTGGGATTTGAGTAGCGTTCTCGACGAGAAGAGGGGATCGTAGTGTTACATATTTGACATTGTCTGCACCAAGACTGACTTCGACACAGAGCCTGTGCGTGATGTTGTCCGTCTTAGGGCGCAAACTGTACAAGAACTCGCCCTCGCGGTTCAAGCGCACGTTCTTGACAGGATCGAAGCCGCTTCCCTCTAGCTGGATAGCGACATTGCTCTGGTTTGATTCCGTGAGGAGGTTCTCACGCATCTTCTCCCAGTGTTCGAAACTCCAGGGTGCCTCAGAGCCATCCTCCAAACGTGCACTGATGGGCTCCTCGCTGGTAGGACTCTTCGAATGAACCACCACATCGAAACCGGTATAGTTTCTGATGCGGTACGGTGCCTCAACACCACGGGGTTTGTCCAAGACATCTTGCTCCGTGGTAAGGAAGTCGAATGACTTAGATGCAAGAGCAATCGTAGCAGTAGTGATGCTCACATCCAATGTCTTCTTCGAGGCGACATCGACTGAGATCAGTCCGGTAGAGGGCTGCTTGGCCACGCCAAAGCCAACCTGCCATGGCTCCAGCAGCGGCTCCCAGCTCGACTTTGAAAAGTTGTAGACATTAATGTACAGGTCCAGAGCCACCTCTGCCTTCAAAGCAGACGACCAATTCTGTGCTGAAGCGCTAAACTCCTTAACGCCAAGGTCAAGAATGGGGAGTTCGTGCAAATCGCCGATCAAGACAACGCGCACGCCCTGGACAGTTGCGGACAGCTCCTCGCGTCGTTGAGGACCCTTGCTCACAGCCTTAGACTGCGCCTTTTGGTTGTGTGTAGCAATAGTCTTGGGTCCTTTGAGCGCGCCACGGTCGTAGAGCCATGGCGACCACTTGCAGATCGCTGCTTCATACCTGCATTGCGCAGTTGTCGTGCCTTTTGCTCAGCTGCTGACTCCTTCTGTCCTTGGGGCTCACCACTGGAGAGTTCGCTAGCTTTGGTAATAATTTGGAGGGCAAGAAGGATATCACGCAGAGACAGTCGAAGGATCAGCGGTTCAATCTCAACATGGATACTGGTGAGTGTTGGCTGAGAGCTGTCCATACTCAATTGCACAGAGAAATCGTCAATGATTCTGAGCCTTGACGTCTCGAATTTGTCCATTCGGCACAGGTACATGCCAATCTCGGAGATTTGGAAAGTCAGTGCATGCTGCTGAGAAAGCAACACTTGTCGAATGCCTAGAACAATTGCCTCTGAGCTGGAGCTCAACGGGTTGGCAATGAGAATGACTTGCGCATCCACCAAGTTAACCCTGAAAGCGATGTTCATCTTCGGTGGTTCTTGTTCTTTACCCACAACGGAGCCATCCTCGCTTTGTCGCCCGGACATCTCAGTTTGTGTCCGAACTGACCGCGCCCTCGAGAACGAAACTTGCATAGAATCAGCGTCCGATTCTTCGGGCGTCTCCAGCAGGCTTTCGTCATCCAAGGGACTGGATTCATCTACAGTAAGTCCTTCAACAGCAAACTTCTGGATTGCAAAGAGATAATCAAGCGCAAAAATAACGCGAGGACTATCAATCGTAGCCATGGCGATAACATTACGCTCCTTACCGCCTGACATTGTCACGCTAGCCATCAATTGCTGAGCTTCCTTGTTGGAAGAAGTCATGATGCGGCGGTATTTGTTGGTGTCTCGAGGTCTGCTATCGTTGATTGTAAAGGACTGAATGAGGAGCTCTGACTCTATCGAACTGTCCGAGAGCATGCGGAACTTGACTCTGGTGTCATCGAGAGAGAAGCGGGAGAGACTAGAGGCTTCAATATCGCCAACTGGCTGATCCTCTTGTGCCATGATGAGCTCGAGCCCAATGGTATGAATCTGGAAAATTACATCCAACTTGGTCCACATGTCGTCGACATGACCCAGCTCTGGGGCCAGATCAACCAAGTGCTGATCTTCATTGGAGTCGTTTGATGGCAAGGTTCGCGCACGTTGCAGAGTGTCTTCATCCACGGACCGCGCAGCATCCTCGTCATCGGTTCCTTCGCCAGCAAATGCAGCAGGCACCGACTTGGAAATCTCCATCAAGTATTTTAGCTGATACTGGGTCAACCGAAGCTTAATATCTGACATGGAAGCTTCGATTTCGGTGTCTGGCCGCTGCACACCATTCTTGTGCTCAGCATAGGTGACATTGACTCCCAGATCAACGTGGTCAATCATCTCCAGCTCTTCTGACTTTTCATCGGGGTAATGGAAGTTGGAGGTGAGGCGGATGTTCCTGATTCCGGCTGAGATCTTGGTTGCAATCACCGCGTCCTCGCTATCATCGAGTGGTGCAAACTTGTTCTGAGCGTACAGCTCACCAAGATAAGCAGTAATAAAGTCACGCTCAGGCCGTCCAGGTACCACCAACCTCGGGAATACGACAATGGGTGTACTGACCACGACGTCAAACTTGAATCGACTGGGGCTCTGTTGGATCTGGTTCGCTTGATTCGCAGCAGCTGATCGTGCGGCGTTGTATAGTGCCTGCATCTTTCCAAACTTGACCACGAAATCGATGATCTTGCGGAAAGGCTCCTCCACAAAATTCACTTTGACGGAACCGGCTCTCAGATAGATAGAGCTGTCATACCCAGGATAGCCCTTAGGGTTGGTAGAGTCGAAAGTCTCATAACGGAAGTCTGCCAGGTCATCGCCTTGAATAGTCACTAATTTTCGCAAGTTCGACTCTTCAGATACACCTTGGTTCACGTCATCTACCAGTGACAGGTCACCCAGCTTAGCTGATACGCGCATAGTCTTAGCGCGGAGGAAAATGCCGACGTCTGCATGATTAAACGAAAGAGTGGCCAGCCTAATGCCATCGTTGTTGAGAATGAGTCGAATACTCTTAAGGTCGACTTTGACTCGGATAGAACCTGCGTTTGCGTTTTGCTGCGCCGTAGTCATGACTGTGTCTTGGCCTACGAGTTCATCCTCGGAATCACTTTCAGTGATTGCCTTCTGGTTGTTTTGCGCGTCGTTGTTTCCACCAGCGAAAGTGATGAGTATAAAGTCCAAGAGCGTCAAGAGGGTCTTTCGGGTGACAATCAGGTTGATTGTCGAAATGGTTGTTGTGACATTGGTCTCCACTCCTTCATAGACTGGCATGAATTCAGGTGACAGTCGGTTCACCTTGACGAACTTGACATGCACAAGGCTTCGACCAGCTTGCAAATCTTCAGTGTCGCCCGAAGACACAATCGATTTAAACTCTGCAGATGGATTGTCGACAAAGTCATCAACTGTTACGGAGCCTAGAGACACCTCCGCAGCCATATCATACGTCCTGGTGTAAAACTCTAGGTCAAACCGCTCAGCAACAAGCTCGACCAAGAGCGTGTCAGGCTTCTTGCCATCCGGATCGCTCTTATATAGTGATCCCTTAAGAGTGTCGACTTTGAATTTGAATTGGAAGCTGCGCTGTTGGATCTTGAGCTGTTGCATATCAGCTCCATCTGTGGCGTCTTCAAAAGTGTCATCGTCCTCGTCCATGTCATCGAGCACTACGGCAGTGGAAGGCTGCATAAACTGGAAAGCATTGGATTGGCGCCTTTCCCTTCCAGACTTCCGACGGGACCTCTCAGACACGTTGCTAACAAGGCGGGGACGCGAGGCTTGCTTCTTCATGCCTGGAGTCGAAGGAGGCGGCGCAGGCTCATTACCGAACTTGGGGATTGCAACATCGATAATCTTCATCAAGTTCTTATATTTCGTGTCCGAAACAGTGGCATGAAGCATTGGCATATGCCCTGACACCTTGAACTTTGTTAAGTTTGGTGCCTTGGGCAAAATGGAGGTTTCCACCACAAAGTCGACATTGATCTGCTCAACAACATGTAGCAGCGAGCCGTCATTCTTTGTGACAAGTTGGGCTTTTGTCTCCTCTATTGAGGGACCGATTAGGACTTGAGTTGAAGTGAGCTTGACAATAAACTTGTCGTACATGACCGATTCAAGTCGTTTGTAGTCCTCGTCGTTATACGTCTGGCGCGACTTGGCCTGGATCTCTTTGAGGGTATCTTGGTCAACCAATTGACTGTTGACATTGATCTGACCAGCATCTATGATGATGCATGTGGAATCGTGCGTAGTAACGCTGTATGGCACAATAATGAGCGGCGCCTGCAGGTCAAGCTCTGCGTTGATAGTCCTGTGCTCCTCAAGCGCAAACTCCAGTCCTGCACGAGTCTGCTCACGGATTCCTTCGACCGTTGCACCAGCGCTCTCCATCAAGGCAGTGATTGATTCCATATGCCTCTCAGGCGGTCGGAAGAAGTCGACAATTCCGACAATAAAGTTGGGATTCCAGACCACTTCAAGCGGTCGCATTTTGCCAGCAATGGCAATATCTCCTTCGCGTTCGATGGGATTTTGCTCCACTTCGAATTGGAAGAAGGGCTCCTCTTCAGGTTGCTCCAGCTCCGCCAGAGATAAGCGCTTCTGTCTCTTGGCATCTGGGGCATCCTTGACGCGAACAATCTCAGGAACAGACTGTTGGGGGTGGTTCCATCGTTAACGCGGAGGCCACCCAGGCTCACGTTGGCGAGGATCGAGTCCTTCCTCTGCAGAGCCTTGGCCTTGAAGACGTCGAAATGCAGGCTCATCAAGTCTTTCAGATCGCCGTTGAGGCTCTTCTTGAGGGTGAAGCTTCCTGTGCTCAGCGAAGCCTCGAGGCAAAGCTTGACAGCTTCCCTTGGGATGTCGACAGCCTCGGCAATAGCAGTCTTCTCGTCCCAGTCAATAGCCTCGTAAAGCTCTTTACGTTGTTCTTCGGTCATCTGGGTGTTTTCTCCATTGTGCTCGACCTTCTCCTGCGGCTTGGAGCCCAGCATCCAGGATATCCAGCCCTGCTGCTGAGGCTGCTGAGCAGGCTTGTTCTTCAGGGCATTGGCGTTTTCCTTGCGCAGCTGGTTGCGAGCCAATGATCGCCAGAATCGCAGGTCTTCATAGCCAAGCTTCCATTCTAACTTGTTGAGGTCATCATTTTCTTCCGAGGTCAATTGCTGCTGTTGCTTCCTCTTCTTGAAGAGCTCTATGTATCGGTTACGGTCGTCGCGACGTTCCCGGAAGTAATCCCACGACCATTTGCGGTTCCGCTCGTGGATCTTGGTCAGCACAGCGTTACCTGCGAAGAGCAGCCAAGCTCGGGGTCCTCCTTGGGGCGGACGCCCTTTGGCTGCAGTCTCTTGTACTCTTGATGTCGGATGAAGTAATGGAAAAGGTCAACCATCATCAGAGCATCGCGGTACTGGTCGTCATCGAGAACAACACCGATTTCCTCGAAGAGCAAATTGGCCTTGAACTTTGGATTCTTGACGTCTCCTGATTTATCTAGCTCAATCTTGGCCTGCCCATTGACAGGCTTGAGTATGTATTGGTGGTTTGTATCATCGGAATCCTGGGCGCTGCTCAGCATAGACCTCAGCCTGCTGACGAGGTCGTCGTGGGGCATTTCGCCGGACGGGCTGGCAGCCTCACGGCCGGATCCAAGCAGGTCGGTGTCGGTGTTCCAATAGACAGCCAAGGCGCCCAGCTTGGCCAGCTTGTGGGTGACGGTGGTGGAGTTCTGAATGAAGGTAGGCTTCCAGCTGCCGTCGGTGCTGACGGCGCTGAATTCGTCGAGGGTGACACCGAGGGCGAAGGGGTGGCCCGGGCGGAGATGGCGTCCTCATAGCGGACGTGGATGTTCTTGACGGTGACTTGGAGGTTGTCGACGATCTTGGTGACCAGGCTCTGGGTGAAGCTCTGGCTCTTCTGCTGCTCTTCCTGGCTGAGACCCTCCTGGCTACGCTCCTTGAGCAGCTCGGCGCTGTCGAGCTTCTCCATTTTGAGGCGCTGCTTGCGCCTGTCCTCCTCATCAGCGTCATACTCGGCCTCCTCCTTGGGACTGGCGAGGAGGAAGACGTCCTCGATGAAGACCTTGACGGGGCGCCGCGCAGGTTGGACCAGGGAATGACAAGAGTCAGCTCGCCGAGGTGGCCCTCGACGACGTTTATGGGTAGCTTGAGCTGATCAAGGCCTCGCGGCGCAGCTCGAGGTTGCGCAGCTTGACGTCGCCAGACCAGATGCCGACCTTGAGCTGGGTGGGGTCGAAGTTCTTGACGTACATGCCGAGGAAGCGGTTAAGCAACCCGGCGACGAGCCCTTCCAACATGGCAGGAAACGGGCGGCCGTGACCCGGGCCGGGGAAGGAAAACGAGGGTTCGGCTTTTAAATCAGGGTATGCGAATTCTAGGAGGACGACATGAGGGGGAACGACGCGGCGCGGTGAGGGAGTGCGTGTGGGTGTGTCGAAGCGGGCTTCAAGTCGGCAGCGACGGTCGAAATTACTGCAATCGAAGTCGAATCCGCAGTCACCTATAGGATCGGAATTAGGTATTTTCCATGAAGCCAAAGCGCGCGTGCTTTGGGGAGAAAGGGTATATGGGGAAAGTGTGAAGATGGGGAAAATGGATGGATGGATAGAATCGAGGGGCGGAGCTGTGATGGATTTGGTGACGCACTTTTTGGTGATGTAAGGCACTGGCACTGGCACTGGCACTGACTGCGGGCAGTTTTAGCTGGCACTTCTGCTTCTGGCCATGGGTTCTGTTTCTGGACTTTGGACTGTACGTACCGTTCGCGGAGCTTGTGCCTGACCGTTACACCTCGGCACAAGAGCAACAAGCAATTCAACCTGCACACGAAATGGGAAAGCAAGGGAAAAATGATGGTGGAACTGGTAAAATGGCGGAATTGAAGGCCAGATCGGAGAAAAGCCCAAAGCCTCTGCTCGAACCATGGGGCAGAAACACAAACACAAATCAGCCACCCCCAGCTGTGCGCCCTGGCCTGGGTCGGTCAGGATGGACGGGACTTGGTCGAATCCTCCACAGCACAACAGCGCTGGGAAAGGGGGCCTGCGGGTACCGGGCGAGGCTTGTACGACCCGGGCTTAGGAGGGACACGGCGCTGGAGCCAAGGTCAGGCGATGACGCAGATCCCACTATCAGAGCTGACGGGCCATGGAGACGGGCACAGGCACGAGGTGGCTAGCAGTAGCGATCTCGTGCTGGGCCGGTCCAAAACGGCAATTGGTACTGTAGTGAGCCTGAGCACGCGCGTAAGACGTGGTGCCGGCTTGCTGCTTACTGAGTGTTGGCTGTGTTTGTGCTTGTCCAAGTCCGTGGTCGTGGTTTTGATACGTGAGGTGTCTATTTTGAGCAAGCAAGGACTGTATCAATGTTTGACAGGTATTGCAGCGGAAGTTCCTGTAGGTATGGCACCACACTGTGCCTTATCGCTGATAAGGCTTTATTTTCACATGCACCCAAGGAATGAAACTGATGTAGGGAGAGGTGAACCACGATACCTACCATCAGAGCATTCCGTTTTTGTTTTTTTACAGTTTTATTTCTTTTGTAAATATAGAGTTATTTGCCTTCAATTCGAATTCCTTTAACGAATTATATTTAATTTGTTCTACAGTCCGTCCTCATCAGTCTTTTCCTTTTCTCTCTGCTATAACTTTGTTTCAGATTGGTCTCGTCTCCTCCAGTTCCAACATCATTACGTCATTGTCCTTCCCCCACCAACCCCCGAATCGGAACGACTCCAAATCTCGATCACCAGCATCACGTCGTTGGCATCATACCTCAGCACTGCCCATTCCCTCCCGAAAATCAGGGATTTGCTCGTTTTCAGGCACAGTCTCCTGCTCCCTGGCCAATTGGCTTCCGTTCCCTCCCCACCTTACGCAATGCACCAGAGCTCTTCCTGTCCTGTCCAACCTGCAGCTTCGTAGGGTACCCTTAGCTCACCTATTTACTGTACCTTACCTTGCCAGGTACCTTACCTTACCTTACCTTGCCCTGCCTACCAGGTAGGTACCTAGCTTAGCTTGACCTGTTCCAAGAATTGGATTTGTCGCGTGCCTTTTCTTTGTAGCTTGCTTTCACCATAGCTTCCTCCCTCCTTCTTCTTCCTCTTTATTAGACTTCTTCCATACATACTCAAATCCCAATCTACCACGCCAACTGCTGCAAGCTCTTCTCTTTGCGCCCGCGCGTGCTCCTGTCCCAACCTTTGGTTTTAGCCAGACCCAAACCCTCGGGAGCCTCTCATCATGTTCAAAGCCACCAATTCCGTCCTGCGCTTCGGCTCCAGGGCCTTTCAGGTCCCCATCTCCTCCTCGCCCAAGCCGCTCTACTCCTCCCGCTCGCGGCTACCATCTTTGCGTCCACAGCTCCCTCTGCAGGTCGCTCGCTTCGCCAGCAAATCTGAAGATCCTCCTCCCCTCGTCAGCCCATTGATCGTGAGGCTGAATTGAAGGTTGCGCACCAGAAGCTTGAGCCTCGACCCTCCGAGGTCTCGGTCGACAGTTCCACCACGAGAGCTTGGGACTCTACCATCCCCGTCATGACAAGCCCTGGCACCTCGGGAGAATCCTCAATGAATGCTGGGCTTCAGCACGACATTGTAAGTCGCAATGCGCCAATTGCCCTTGGCCACCTAACAGCTCCTGACTATTTCCATAGAACATCGTTAAAGACACATTCAGCCTGGAAAGGTCCTCGCGAGGCCAATGCTCTGGGCCTCGCTGGTACAATTCCCTACATGGCTACCTCGCTCTCCACAGTCTTCTTGGCTTGGGACCTTGGCAAGGAGCTTCCCACCGGAAACTCGCTCTACGATGCCGTCTTTATAAACCACGACACTGCTCAACGGCTTCTTGACCTGCTGCAGCCCATCCAGTTGGGTTACGGAGCCGTCATTATCTCCTTCCTTGGCGCGATCCATTGGGTACATGACCTCAATTCCCTACTTTCCATCTTTCCTTATTACTGACCATTCCTCAGGGCCTCGAGTTTGCAGAGAAACAACCCTCCAAAAGCGCACCCGTTTCCGATACGGCATGGGTCTCGCCGCGTCCATCGTTGCCTGGCCCACGCTCTTCATGCCCTTCGAGTACGCCCTGACCACTCAGTGGGCTGCCTTTGTCGCTCTATACTTCGGTGATGCTCGTGCTACACGCATTGGCTGGGCTCCGCGCTGGTACGGTGTCTACCGCTTCCTCCTTACAGCCATTGTCGGTTTCGCGATCCTCATCTCTCTGGTCGGTCGCGCTACCATGAGCCAGCATGGCCGTCTCACCAAGGAGGGCATTAGCACCAGCCTCTCCTCGCCTGGACTGGCCGATACCCATACCAACTGGGCTGCGCTAGAGAAGAAGGAGAAGGAGAAGCTCAAGAAGGAGAAGGAGGAGGCAGAGAAGAAGGCCAAGAAGGAGGCTGCTGAAAAGAAGAAGGAGGAGAAGAAGAATAAGGGACAGAGCAAGGACAACGCAAAGGGTGGTGAGCAGGCTGCTGAGAACAAGGACAAGTCTGAGGATAGCGACAAGAAGGAAGACAAGGCCGACAAGCAGGATAAGAAGGAAGACGAGGCCGACAAGCAGGATAAGGATGACAAGGGAGAGGATGCAAGCAAGCAAGAAAACAGCGATGAGAAATCCGACGAGAAGGAAGAGGACAAGTCAGAAGGTGATGAGGCATCTAAGCAGGACAGCCAGGAGAAGGATGACTCCCAAGCCGAGAGCAAGGACGATTCTGAGGATAAGGCCAAGGATGAGTCCGAAGACAAGGGCGACAAGGATAACAGCCAGGCCAAGGATGAGCAAGACGACGATAACGACAAGGAGTCAAAGGAGAAGTCCTCTGAAAAGAAGGGCAAGAAGGACAAGAAGGACAAGAAATAAGTCGAAAAACTCCAAGTGTATGGCCAACACCTTGCCCATCACAGCAAGGCCCGTTACCTTCACTCTCAAAAGCTAGGTCTCGACCGCCTAGCTCTATTTCCTTCTGTTGCAGCATTTTCGGAGTTATGGGTTTGCTTTGAGCTTCGTTCCTATACCTTTTGTTCTCGGGTCACCTGATCTCGCTTTACACTCATGAACCTGTCGGACGTCTAGTCTCTATAGCTTTCAATGATGATTACTGGAGCGTCGAGTCGCGCTCCACGTTACAAATAGTGCTATTGTTTCTGATGCCTTGATTGATCAGTTGCAAATCGCCCATGACGTAAAGGTAAACAGATGTAAGATAATTAATATAAAGGGAGGACAAAAGCTCCGCCTACCTTGCGATTTCTAGGAGGATACAGGGTTTTAGTCGTTTGTTCTTACATTTGGTTCATTATCGGTTGACATATCTACGCCATGTACGCGGAATTTCTATCCTCTCACTGCAGTCACCACATATGGCATCTTAGCATAATCTCATCGAATGTCATCCGTGAATGCTCTTATTAGATATTCGTCCATCATAACCATCAACATCATTATCAAGCCTCCTGATATCAAAGACACCTCCTATAGCCATACACGCTCTGCAGCCAGAACATGTGCCAAGCCTCGAAAAGAAACATAAAATCCATATATGTAAATGCAGCATAAAGGATAGAGGGTATGCCGTTCCGTCCCAACGCCGTCACAAATGCAACCCAAATTCCTGCGCGGCGCTGCGCAGACCGTGTCACGAAAGCCCATACCAGCGATATAACTGCAATCACCGTGCCTACTAACTCGACTTTTCCATCCAGGTTTGTTTCTATGGTCGCGAGAATCCTTGTTTTGCCTGTGGCAGTGTCAATAAATCAAACGCCCTAATCATTCTTTTGCGGGAAAACTCACCTTCATCTGCTCAATACGCGCCTTCAACTGGCTTGTCACCTCTGCCGCCCTTCTCCAGCTCTCAACCCCATTAGCCGGTTGAGGTAGCGAAGATACAGGTCGCTCCCTAGCAATACCCGAACCAGACTCACTACCATCATCGCGATAGGACTGTACACTCCTGTACCCTCTAGCGGGAGAGCCGCGTCCTGATGATGTTGATTCGTAACGCATGTCTGGGCTTAGTTTGCTCCTGGCCATCGATAGTTCTCCATTTTCCTTCTCTTCGGACATGTTGCTATTGAAGCTCATGCGCTCTCTGTTAGCAGACGCAGAGTTCGAGTCGCGGTAAATGCCAGCATCATCATGCGCGGGCGATGCCATTCCTATCCGGTTTGTCAGATTCAATTATGCATAGCACATGCCTGGATCGCTTACCTGGGCTCCCCAATCCGGGAGATGCACTTCCCAGACCCTCGGCTCGACTCAGCGCCTTCTTCAGGCGCTCTAGCTCGCGTCGCAGTCTATCGTTCACTTGCTCCGTCGCCTCAGCATCGCTTCGCGCTCGTACGAGTTGCGTTTCCTTGGCCTTGATACTAAGCACATCTCGCGTATGATCCTCGATCAAGCCTGCATTCTGGTTCTTCAGCTCCTCAATTTCTGACATGAACTTGCTTCGCTCTTGTCGCATCTCGTCAACTTGGCGTAGCAATCTCTCGTTGGCCGCCCGGAGCTCTTCCAGCTCTGCACGCTCTACAGCAGTGAGACCACTTGAGGGAGGTGGCGACTCGGATGGTGGCATCTGAGGAGGAGCCGCTGCCGGTTTGGCCAGCGAGCGTCCAGCAAGACCTCGCGACAAGCCAAGACGAGGAGGGGCTGGTGCAGGCTCATCATCTTCGACCGGCATCACGGGGGCACGACGGGGCGAGGCAGCACCAGGTGCAGCCAGAGCTCGCTTTTGGGGCGCCTTGAGTCCTCCCAATCCCGGCTTGGTCATGCCCAGCTTGCTTCCAGGCTTGGAGGTTGGTTGGGGAGCCAGTGGGGCCGAATCAACGGGAGGTGAGGGCGTAGGAGCAGCCGGGGCCGGAGCAGCCTTCTTGGGTGCAGGCTTCTTGCCAACAAGCTTCTTGGGGCTGATGCTGCGGGTTTTGGAGGCGCCGGTGCCGGCTTTGGTTTCTCCTTGGCCTTGACCTCTGCCGCATCAAAGTATTCCTTGACCTTGGTCTTACGGATATCGTCGAGGCCTTCCAAGTGCGGCGTCATCGCACGCTCACCAATGATCTTCATGACTGTTCCCAGAATCTCGGCACCACCATCTCGCAGAACCGGGCTGGATTCGGACAAAAGTTTCTTGCCCGACTCGCATATCGATGCAATCTCAGGCTTGCTAGGAACTTCGCGTGTAGTTCGAAGACAGCGGATCAGGAACTTCATGGTGCCCTCCTTAACTTGCGGGTTCTTGTTGCTGAGGTAGGCAGTGATGTCTTCCATGCACTCGGTCAGGTTGGTGGCGCTAAAGACGCCATCAAGTGCAGCTCCCAAGGCATCTGCAACAGAAGCCTTCTTCTCTTTGAGTCGGTCCATGATTGGCTGCATGACGATTGTGCGATACTTGGCAAAGGCCGAACGCAAACCTTTAGCCAAAAGCTCAATGCAAAGCGCAGCCTGCGTCACCACGGCGACATTGGCATCTTTCATGCACTTGGCCAGGCCCCTATTGACTTCGTTGAAATCACCGTCCTTGATACGAGGAACGCTCAATGCCGCATGTAGAGCGTCGACAGCTTCCTTGCGCTCTTTCCATTTTGAGGAGGCTAAGAGCTCGTGAAAGTTTGGCGGAATCTTCTTGAAGACATCCTCAGGTTCTGCGAGATCAAAAGTGTCGACCTCGCCAGGTTCATCCATATCATCGCCACCATCCTCGTCAACATCTTCACCAGCGGCCGCTGCTGATTCCATAGCTTCCTGTTGCGAGCGCAACAGACGCTCCTGTTTTGGTGCCGGCTCGGCCTTGATCTTCTCGAACTGGGCTTCCAGATCTGTCTGCTGTGTAGGTTTCAGTTCTCCCCAGAACATGGGCTTCATGGCCTCTCTCAGCCACCTGTAGAGCTCTACAGTAAGATTTGTCGCTTCAGCACGAACGTTCTTGTCCGCGGCACCGAACACCTTAGGTAGAGCCTTTAGGATAGGCTTGGGGTCAACCACCTTGCAGCCATAGTTGTGAACTATTTGAGTCAGTGCGTTCAGGGTGGCGGCGACGTTTTTAGGGACTTTGTTGGAAAGTCCCGGTAGGACCTCCTCGATAACAGGAGCCGCAACATCGAGCTCAATGTAAAGAAGAAGAGCCTCGACGGCGTTTTGCTTTGTGGCAGCTCGAGTCGATGACAAACATTTCTCGACAATAGGTAGAATAGTGGAGGACCGCGTCCGCAGGCAGCCTTCTCGTCCACCAAACTTGAGAAAAGCGCATAACGCAATGACACCTTCTTGTTGAGCGGCGACGTTGGAATCTGTCACTGCTGACTTCCATAGACCCGAGTCTTGGATGAACGGCCGAAAGCAGGGGTCGGACTCATCGGGTGACTTTTGGAATTGCTGTGAGGCTTCTTCGTATGCGGCTTTCCTTACTTTCCAGACCTAGCGACAACCAGTATAGTTAGCAATGGGCGCTCTCAAGGATGAAATCCACGGATCTCGGTGCGTACCTTGTGGGTGAAACGGTCTGGAAGGGGATGGAGCTGAAATCCTCCTCTTGGTCGGCCATACTGGCAAAGGCAGAATCAAAATCGTAACTTGTCGAGCTCGTGCAGGGGTATCGTTCGCGGCGATGGCGACTTTTCCGGAGCTTTGTGGCACGAACTATCTTGTCAATCAGTCTTTGGAACGACCCAGGAGCTTCTGCGCCTCCATGGCTTGCGCGCGGCGGAGAGCGAGCCAGCCAGCACTGGAGAGCCAACATACCAGAGATATCCGAGCGTCGGCAGCAAGAGCAGAGGGAGGCGGTGCTCAAAGTTCAGGTTCCGCAAGATACGGCAGATCTTTGGAGTCGGCAAGTGGTATGGGTATGGGTACCGTATGGGTATGGGTATAGGATCGCGTGTGTCCTTCCTTTGTTGAAGATGATCGCAAGGGAGACGCTGGCGGGATATGGACAGGCGGTCTATAAATGGCAAGTCGAAGTAGTGAAACAAGCGAAGATCGATGTGTGATATAGAAAAGCGCAAAGCAAGGAGAGCGCAAACGCTGCTATGTATGCTTTTTGGCTGTAACCGTCAAGATGGGTTGAATCACAATAACAGGGAACTTTTTCCCGGTGTCTGGTAGCACTTTGGTGGAGGGTGCATGCATCCATTAGATGATGGATGGATGGATGTCAACAGAACAGCCCGCCCTGTCACCTGATTAGGCCAGGAGTCGGGTTCCCGGTACATAGTACCTTCAGCCCAGGTTGGCAAGACGTGGGAGCTCTTGTACCTGTCACCGCCAGCCTTGACCTGCCACCACCAACTTGAGTTTGCATGCGACACGACTGCTAACCCTGAAAATTTCGGTGACGATCGATTTGAAGCTGCCGCTTGGTTATCTTGGATTTTTAATTCATACTCTGGGAAATTCCAGTCGTGAGCCACCAGAGTGAACCGGTGTAAGTGAGGTGCTCTGCAGGTACCCGGTCCCCTCCAGGGCTGGAGACCAAGTACCGGTACATCCATGCTTCATCCCAACCCTCCATCTCCCCGCCTTTGCATTGTTTACAATGCTGCCCAAAGCCCCTGGAAAGCCCACCTCATTGCCGGAGAAACGGAGCTCGGGGTACTTCTACTCGTGCACGTCCGAATTTGACAAAGGTAAGGTACCTACTTGGGCATGCTTTGCCTCAAACTGCACCACGGTGATGTCATGTAAAGCGTTGATGTGAACCAATATTTACCATGATTTTAAATAGGGTGTGAGACACCTTACGTATATGCCTCTCCTTGTATGAATAATCTTGAATCATGCCAAAGTTGGGGAGAGGCGGAGCGTGGACCTTTCTGCTAAAGCATGATGTGATGATAAATGTGGCAGGTAGACTGGTGCATGCAATCCGTATCGACATGCTATTTGTACAGCCAAGTTTGTTTAAGAAAAGGATGACCGCAATTCAAGCCTCAGCAATAATGAATGCTATACACAAGTATATCACAAGCATCCCACCAATGTCAGATAACCAACATATAATTATTTGATTATCAAGACTTATTTGAAGTTTCATTGAGAGTGTCTTGTTGCAATATGTGCAGGGTAGCCCATGAATGCTGGTTACAGCCATCACGTGGAGATAAGATACCACCCAGCAGAGTGACGAAAATAATTATGGGGCCCCAAGCAAGCACCTCTGAGCAAGGTGATGATACAGTACAGAGTAGCTGTGCGCCAAACAGCGTGCCTAGGCAACAATTCTCCTCGATCGCAACGCTCATCCCGACGACCCTTCACACACTCTGAAGCTACAAAACATCAATTCTGTGTCGGCGAACTCATCCGGATTCCATTCGGATAAGGGGCCATGGACAGCTCGTCGCGTCCGTCCTTTGATCCCTCTCGCCTGACCAAGGCAACTGCTGCCGACTACTCCTCGTCAGCCTCCGAATCCGACGATGAATACCGTGCGCCGGGGATCAACGATGACGACGACGGCTTCGGCGACTTCAACCCTCGCAAGCGACGTCGTATAGGCGGCAACAGCAAGGAAAAGGCTGCCCTGGGCATCTTTGCGTCAGACAGTGAGGATGATGGTCCTGGCAAGACTTGGAAGCGCAAGACACTGAGAAACAAGGGCATGAACTTCGTATCGACCTCGGCTAAGGCGGACGATGCCGACTCCAAAGATCAAGAATCCGACGAAGATGACAAGCCCGTGCTGGGCTTTAGACAAACAGAAGATGCTGAGGACGACGAAGACGAGGACGAGGACGAGGAGGATACCAGGGGCATCGGCCTAGGATTCGCCGGCGCAAGTAGTGGTCTTGGATGGGGAACCAACGGAAAGACGCAGAACTCAGCGCCAGCTCAAGAGAAGCCGACAAGCTCGTTCCGAACCCGGTACGATGGCAAGAGTGCTCTGGGGCGCGGCTTTGTCCCTTCATCCGCCAACGAGCCCGTCCTCAAGGTTCCAGAGTATAGTGCTAACTCACAAGCACCACGAAACAAGCCGCAGCCGAGCGCATTTGGTGCGAAAGGCAAGGTCAATGCCAAGTCGTTCGGAGCACGTATGATGGCTAAGATGGGCTATGTTGAGGGCAAGGGTCTGGGTAAAGAAGGCCAAGGTCGCAACATTATCATTGAGGCCAATTTACGTCCACAAGGCGTGGGTCTGGGAGCCGTCAAGGAGAAATCAGAACAGGAACGTCAAGAAGAAAAGCGACAGGCCAAGCTACGGGGCGAGACTGTCGTAGACTCGGATGAGGAAGAGAAGAAGAAGCGGAAGAGGGCCAAGCAAAAAACGCTGGGTTCTGCTTTTGATAGCGCTGGAAGCACACCCCGACGACAGAAGACGAAGTACCTGACTGCCGAAGAGCTCAAAGCCGCGGCACCAGGCTTGCATATTCCTGACGCGTTTGCACCCATTTTGGACATGACTGGGCCAGGGAACAAGATGCTCACCTCTACGAGTGGAATTATGACGCCCACATCTGGAATGCCCGAGTCTACTGAAGTCATCGAGGCTAGGAAGCTGATGAAGCGGGCGCATGCTGATCTGCTTACCTTTTCCGAAGAGTGGAGGAACCTGGAGGACAGAAAGTCATGGGTCAACCTCGAGTTGAAAGAAAAGGAACAAGAACTGGAAGACCTGCGATCCGACATGGAGAGGTTACGAGCCTTCTCCGATGTTGTTAGCGGACAGCTTGCTGCTGCCTCTGACTGGGATACCGTCATTGCATGCCTTAAGCAAGCTCTGGAACTTGGTTCTGCTACTCCTGAAGTCGCTGATATCGCTGTCGCCGCCCTCCACCCCTTCTTGCGCGACCCAAGCTGGGATCCATTGACCGACCCGGGTCGTTTCGCCGTCGACCTAACAGGCATGGCCGGCCTACTTATGAAGTCTGGCAATGCGACCGGTACTATTGATAAGTGGGACTCAACTGCAGTTCACTCAGATGATGTCTACCGCAGGCATCACAAAGCCACCACCCCTACGAGAGCATGATGTATAAGAATTGGCTCCCTCAAGTCCTTGCGGCAGTTCGCACGTGGAATCCTGTGGACCCCACGCCGATGCTCAGCATTATTGAGAACTGGAAAGAGCTCCTCCCACCATTCGTCCGCGCCCAGTTCGTCGACAATGTTGCGCGCAGACTTGAAGGTGCACTAGCCGACTGGAATCCTCGAAAGAAGCGACAGACGCACCACCTCCCACACACATGGCTATTCCCATGGCTGCAGTACTTGCCTCCATATCACCTCGATCCAAAGGGTACAGGTCTTGTGGCCGACGTCAGGCGCAAGTTCAGGCAGCTCATCGATGTCTGGGAGTTTGAGCGTGGAGTTGTGCCAGGACTTGCACAATGGAAGGACATACTTGGTGAACAGTGGCGACCCCTGATCATGTCTCATGTCCTACCCTCGATGGGCCGGTATATGCGAACCAAGTTCCGCGTCGACCCAGCCGACCAGGAGCCAACATTGCCCATCCTTACTGGGATACTCAAGTGGCGGCAGATCCTGGGCGACGCCATCATCGCAGAGGTCCTGGTGCAGGACATGTTCCCCATGTGGAACGGCATGTTGCAACAGTGGCTGCAGTCGGAGGAGGTGGACTTTGGGGAGGTGGCTGAATGGTACAGGTGGTGGAGAGGCATTGTACTAGCCGACGTTGCCGAAATGAAGAATGTCGGCGCTGAGCTTGACAAGGGGTTGTTGATAATGAACATGGTATGAAGCTGGTACCGTGGACTAGTTTGAATAAAACTTGGTACGATCATCAAGAGAGCCTGCACTTGCTATATTTTTATCCCGGTCTTGCGCCGAACCCACGATACCCTGGAACCGGACGAAAATGTTTCATGTGAACATTTTCAGCCAAGCTTCACCGTCGGAGACGGTGGTCCTGAAAATCACAATCTCGCCAGACGTCGACTGCGACAGAACCCGCCCCTCAAGTCCAATAATGGCCATTCCATTGCCGAACGCGTATTTCTTACCCAGACCACTCAAGATACCATAGCTTTGAAGGCTACACCTGCTGCAGAATTCGAAGCTGACACATTGGGAACACAATTTGATGTGCAACACTAAAGCTGCATCCGTTGTCGTACACGCATGTCTTGCAGGACCCGGGTCAGGGTTCTCTGCAGGTATGCGCCGCTAGCTTAGGAGGTTTGCTGGGTTATTGAAGATTGTGAAGAAGATGATGCGTTTACGTGCCTATTGGTTCTTGTTTATTTGGATTCTGAATGTAGTAGAAACCAATATTCGTTGTTTGTTAGCTATCAGTGGAGGCCTAGATAGACGACATAACTTGATCCCATAGCGTATGAATCTGCAAACCAGAAATGCTTGAGCCGCAAAGTATAGAAACTTGTTAAGTGGCAATATAATCTCCTACACGACTTTGTGATACCTCAACGCCGTCAAGGCTGCAGTCAGCTCTCGGATCGAACAATCCCGTAGTCAAATCCAAGCATTATGCCTTCACGCCGGACATAACACAGGGTCCCGTGGTCCACAGGCTTGAGACAGAACATCTTCAATCTTCAACCGTACAACCTCAATGAACGCCATTATTACCCATTCCAACTACTTCTAAGCCGCCAAGAATTTGCCACATGATATTCTTCATGGATAACCCACGCAAAGGCGGCGCAACACATCGCCAACTCGCGTGGGTAGGCGTCAGGCGTATCCGAGGGACTCGGCTGAGATGTGAAAAGGCCGGAGGCGTTCCATCGTTAGGGAGCATAGGATGAGACAAGGAGATTGGATATCAGCTCGGTAGGTTTGCGATGAGGTATCATCATGGAAGAAGGAGATATTGGGATATACTGAAGTAGTATAAAAGAGTCTTGATCACCGTATCATCAACATCTAGTCTCTAATAAAACAGCACTACAACATTGCTTCTCAATCATCATTATTCATCTTTTCACGATGCTATCAACCATCCTCCTCGTAGCGGTCCTCCCCACCGCTCTTTGCTTCCCAGCTACACCATTCCCTTCCAATAACACAGGCATCATACCTGGGAAGTTTATCGTCACTCTAAAGCCAGGAGTCATGGCGCCCCAGGCCGCTGCCCATGTCACCTGGGCTCGCTCCGTTCATGCACGTAGCTTGCGCCGCCGTGACGAACAGGGCGTAGAAAAAGTCTGGACGGACAACTTCAAGGGCTACTCAGGCGAGTTTGATCCGGAGACTGTTGCCGAGATTGCGCAAAGTGACGAGGTATAATGCCACTGTTCTATCTAGTAGTATCTATTGGAGGATAGAATTTGAGCAAACTTGATAACTAAACTTGGACAGGTCGCCGCTATAGAACCCGTCCGTGTTATCGAGCTCTACGACACTCTCACTCAGAACGACAGCCCCTGGGGTCTGTCGTCCATCTCCCATCGCGAGACCGGCTTCGATGACTATCACTATGATGCAACAGCTGGCCGCGGCACCTGGGCATATGTTGTAGATACCGGTGTATACACCGGCCATGTCGAATTCGGTGGACGTGCCCACCTTGGCTACAACGCCTGCCGTGGTACCAAATTTGTTGACTCAATGGGCCACGGCACACACTGCGCCGGTACCATTGCCAGCAAGGCATACGGCGTCGCAAAGAATGCAAACATCATGGCCGTCAAGGTCTTTGACAAAGGCGCTGTAAGTCGTATTTGCAGATCACCATCTTTAGTCACGCTTAAACTGATTTACCCCAAGTCTTCGACTGACATTGTCCTGGACGGCTATGAATGGGCCGTGTCCAATATCACCAACACCCCTGGCCGTGCTGCCAATCCGTCATATCCATGTCCCTTGGCGGCGG
Organism: Albifimbria verrucaria; assembly: GCA_020081605.1. Classification (NCBI taxonomy): domain Eukaryota; kingdom Fungi; phylum Ascomycota; class Sordariomycetes; order Hypocreales; family Stachybotryaceae; genus Albifimbria; species Albifimbria verrucaria. The sequence continues at coordinate 617,861 of JAHREC010000016.1, forward strand.
CCACTCCGACGCCTTCAACGCTGCCGTTGAGGCTGCGTACAGCAAAGGCGTCCTTACTGTGGTTGCATCGGGCAACTCGTACGCCGACGCCAGCTCCTACTCGCCCGCCTCCGCTCCTAACGCAATAACTGTGGGCGCCATCGACAGCGCAAATGCAAAACCATCCTTCTCTAATTTTGGCCCCGTGGTCGATATCTTTGCGCCAGGAGTCGACATCCTGAGCACCTGGATCGACAGTCACAATTCTACAGCGTCGCTCACCGGGACGAGCATGGCCTGTCCTCACGTTGCAGGCTTGGCTGTCTACCTAATGGCAAAGGAAGGTCTCAAGAAACCAGCACAGGTTACCGACCGCATCAAGAAGCTCGGAACTCAGAATGTGCTCTCGGACATTAGTGCTGGTAGTCCGAACCTGCTCGCATTCAACGGTGCTACGTAGGCATTTGCCCTTTCGAGCAGAATAGGAGTCTGCGGTTACTTGGCATGCTTACTTTGCAGATGAACTTTTGTTTTCGTATTTCACAAGACTTTTGTATTTTTTATATCTCGGTCATTAATTTTTTCCTACTGTTGCCTTGAAGCAGAACAGAGGCTCATGGCATAAAACGTATCCTCACAAGGGAACCGTAGCCTTACGCCGGGCACTTTCCTAGTGCTTCCGACGGCATTTCCTTCTTGATAGTGTACAGTGAATTATAAACCCGCTTCAATCATCGCGACTAGCTCATTTTTGCTGTCCAACCCCTCGCCCGTGTCACCGTCCTCATGCTGAATGTAGTGGCTGATGGCGTGGCATTTGCTCCGGCGCCAGTGCTGTCTCGCTTCCACTTAGACTGCCCTCTCGGACGCCAGTCGTGTTCTTTTGCATGGCGCCTGTGTAGACATCATCGGACCGTGTGTACATCGTATCCATCTCATGGCTGTCGTGCAGGCGGTTGAAGGCTTTGGAGTTCTTGGAAGCCGGCTGAAATGAACCGGCAGACGGCCCGCTAGGCTCCTGCTGCGTCTTGAAGCGGACGGCGCAGCTTGACCATAAAGGGCCCAGCATGGGCAGGGAAACACAAATGATACCCATGTTCGGCTCGAGGGCGGACCAGAAGACAGCGTAGACCATGGTGCCTGTAAGGTTGTTGAGATCCAGGGTGGTAAGGGAAGCGATACGGACAAGAGCGATGACGGACACGCTGCGAGTTGTCAGTGGATATCGAGGGCCAGTGGTAAGAAGGATACTTACACCAGACCGATCAGGAAAACACCAGTGATACCGATCTTCGCCGCCGGCTTCATCTGCAAGCCCCACACCGTCTTCAATGGCAGACTTAGAATCATCACGTCAGTAATGGCGTTGAATGCGCCAATGGCGATGAAACTGGCAACCTGGTCGCCGCAGGTGCCAACAACGGTCGGGTCGTATGTCCTTCTGAACGGGCGACAGATCAAGAAGACCTGCAGGATATTGGCCGTTGACCAGAGCATAACGAAGTACAGACAGTATTTGGTAGCGCGACGAAGGCCATGGTTGACAAAGACTCGAAGGTAGAACAGCAACATAGAGATCTTGATGGTGGAGATGCAAGTCGAGTAGATGAACTCGTATGCAACAAGGAGCTGACGGTCTTGTCAGTATTGCCTGCATCAGCTATTCGTGTTAGAACTTACTCTGAGGATCAAAGGCATGTTGAGGATGGTCTCAGTGATCGGGTGTCCAGCTCCTAGTTTGGAATCTACGCGAGAGTCAGCTTTGCGACGAGAGAACGCCAGCCCTAGATTCAATGCTTACACAACCCTTGGATCACCAACATCCCTATACCTTGCGGCTGCAACAGTCAGCTATGGCTCGTTGATCGCGTGCAATCCAGACGATGAACTTACCAAGGCTATGAGACAGAGCCAGTCGTCCCACCATAGTTTGGCACCCTTCCTGATGCGGACCAGCACTCGTAGGAAAACGGTTATCACCGCGATGGCCACGAAAATGCAGACGACGATAAGATGTGCCTGGACGATAGGCAGTGTCGGGATCTCTGTGAAGGTGACCTCCGTCAGGAACCCAGCGAGACTCATGATGGCGGAGTTTTCGTGTCGTCAAAAGCAAAGAAGGCGAAGGCGAGCGAGGAAAGAACAGAGGTCGTCAGATAATGAACGCGAGGCCACAAACAAGAACTAAAACACCGATGCCCAACAATCTGCCCAGAACCTCCAGAAGCTCCAAAGACTCTTGGGCGGACGACGGCTTCTGAAGAAGTATGATACCTAGAGAAAAAGTTGAAACGGTTGGAAGACGGAGAGGACGTTCTAGATGACAGCCACTTTTCTCCCTCCTTTCGTGCAACGCCAACCCGCTTCTGCTTTGCGTAGCAATCTTCAGAGTCGCAGGAAGGAGCCCTTGTCTGGGGAAGACCGTTGTAAAGAAATCGATGGGCGCAATAATCCTCCGTTCCTACGTTGTGACCTTGGTTTCGGCAGTCATTTCGTCCCTTTACAATCCCTGAGGAAGGCTGCCAAGCGGGAACTGGGATTACGGTCTACAGGCATACCTTCTGGGAAAGATGTGCAGAGACCTACACATGACTTGCGTCTTTTGTCGACGGTTCAGACAGCCGTTACAGTAGAATAAGCCATCCTCAGGTCGGGGCGGGGCGGGAGACGGCAGCATGCAACCCTACTTGTCCAGAACCCGGCTTACCCGCTGCGCTTTGGGCAACATTTGGCAAGGTTGTGTCTCTCCTGACTCCTCATGTATGGATTACCTAGACCCATGGAAAGACTGCCTGGGTACCCATGGAACTGCATCGCTAGATGAACGAATGTGGCCGACATTTGTATTTCCGCTCTTCTATCCACCTTTGAGTAGGGAGGTGACTCCTTCGTCGGCAGTCCATAGCGTATGCACGTGCTGACAACCTGTCAAACCAAGGGGCCTTGACACCTCCCTCAAGGAGGCCATCGTAAGCGTCAATCTCAGTCGGTAAGCAGCCTGATCGAGGGCATCGAGCTTATCTGTCAAACCGATGAGTAGCCCCATGTCGGTGGCTTTTTTGCTGCGGGCGGCACGGTTAGGCCCGTTGACCAAAGGACAAGCTAGGACGCTGCCGTTGACGCCAACGACTCTTTGACCCCTAAAGCCAGACAGACACCTAAGCATAACTATTTGGAAAAAGGGTAGTGGATATCACTATGTACAAGTGGATAGATTGCTGCAACTCACAAGAGGAGAGTACCACTCTCAGGGCACACAGCAGGGCCACCTTGGCAGAGGCCGTTTCCTGCAGAAACCAATCTGAGCAAGGGTATCGTTTAGTTTTGTGGGCAACTGGCTTCGGCCAGTCTGGAAATAGCCAAGATGATCATGTCAGTTTCGACAGGGGACAAACCGAACAAATCAAAAGCGCCACCACCGGCTCCTATCCACTTACCCGCATTCACTTCCAAGTTTCTCGGACGTTGAATGGCCCCAGGAGAGAAGTGGGAACCAGGTTATGATTCCGAGAACCCTTGCTTCCATTCATGTGGTGGGACGGCGCGGTTTTGGTATTGGACTCGGCTGTTGTTGGATTGTTACCCCGGTTGCTCGGTTGAGGATGCAAATGCAGATGCTACATTGCATCCTTGCACCAAGGACTTGGAGGAAGGGGTTCGCCACAGGGGACTGAGTCCCCGTCAGACCATCAACGGTTTCGATACCTGTATCTGGAATTGTGTGGAATAAACCCTCTCCTCTCGGTGAATGATCAGCCTTCTCGGTTAGTGCACAGCCTGACGTGATTCTACCGCTACCCTGTCCCAACCCCTCCACTGTTTCAACAATAGGTCGTGTAGGTTAAACTGAAGAAAACGCTCGAAATACCCTTGAGCTAGTAGCTGCGCGTGCTTTGACGACATACATCGAGACCCTGCCTTTGGAGTTAATCGAGCGCAGATTGACTGTGTCCCAGCGAATCCTTGGATTGAAGCTGAAGATTTACCTCGTCAACTAGACCCAATTGAGTGGCGATACTGCAAGCCAGCTCCTCACGCGCACAGCGAACAAGGCCGTTCCTTGCATGCATTGGATCCATCCACGTTCTGGAGTACATTTCCGGCGCCTCGTTGTAGGAGCTCGAACTTGTGGGCCGGGGAGGCCCTCGCAGATAGGACATTAACTTCCCCACGGGCAACATGTGCCCTCCGTGGCCAGAGCTCATTGCCCCAAGCCTATTGTCTTCGAGCCCTCCGCAACCAGGAGTCTCAAGGGCGATGCTTCAATCGATCCACCCTCCATCTTCGGCCAAACATGTTGGCGCTATTGGCCTGGTTACCAGGCGGGTGGGTTAAGGGGCTTGTTGAATAGTGATTGTCTTCTATTGTTGGTTGCACGGACTATCGGAGGGGCAGACTTGTCGTATGTTGATAAACCGACGGACTGCCCCTCCTCCGCAATCTAGCAACAGCTGCTTACTCTTGTCTTAATTTTCGATTGTTGAACTGTAGTGAACTGTTTAGTACCATGGCTGCTCAGGATTTGAATTCACCTTTGACTACATCGTCGCTGGCGGCGGTACGGCTGGCCTGGTCCTGGCCTCCAGGCTTAGTGAGGATGCCGGAGTGCGCGTCCTCGTCGTTGAGGCCGGCGGCGACCGCGGAAGCGATCCTCTGGTCTTGACTCCTGGTCTGGTGCCTGCCACCTATGGCAAGGACGAGTACGACTGGAACTTCATTTCACCACCCCAAGTAAGCCAATGCTTAGCATAGAAAGCGGGGAGGCGTATCACGACGCTAACATCGAGGCAGCCAAGCTTGAACAACCGCCAGGTCAACCAAGCTCGAGGAAAATGCTTGGGCGGTTCTTCAGCCATCAATTTCATGATGGCGCTGTACTCCTCCCGCCACAACATTGACAGTTGGGCAAAGCTGGGAAACAAGGGATGGGACTACGATAGCCTTGCGCCCTACTATCGCAAATCCGGCACGGTCCACGATCCCAATGCCTCGACAAAGGATATTTGCGGCATGACCTACCACGACGAGTCTCTGAAGGGTGATGGTCCTGTGCAGATCTCGTTTGGTGAAGGTTTCGGCCCCGTCAACACGGCTTGGATGGGCGCATTTGCCAAGTTTGGACTTCAGATGACCGCTGATGTCAGATCAGGCAAGGCCATGGGTGCGTTCCAAAACGGTGCCACCATTGACCCTGAGACGAAGACGAGGAGCTTCGCCCAGACTGCATACCTTACTCCTGATGTGCTGAAGCGCGAGAACTTGGCCGTCTTGACTGAGACGCTGGTGACCAAGATTCTTCTTGAGAAGAAGGACAATGGCGACGTGGTGGCCACGGGTATTACGACCCGCGGAAAGGACGGCGCAGAAAAGACCTACCAGGCCAGCCGTGAGGTGATCTTGGCCGCCGGTGCGCTGCAGTCTCCCCAGCTCCTGGAAGTCTCTGGCATTGGTGGCAAGGCGCTTCTCGAAAGCCTCGACATCCCTGTCATCGTAGACAATCCCAATGTTGGCGAGCACTTGCAGGACCACCCCATCGTCTGCCAGAGCTTCGAGGTTAACCCCGACGTGCCTTCGGGCGATATTCTCCGCGACCCCAACATCCTGAACGCTGTTGTCGGACAGTACCAGGCATCGCGGGAGGGCCCCATGGGCCAGAGCACCATCTCGGTGGCTTACACACCCTCACGGATGCCAACGGTCTGGCTTCGCGAGAAGTCAAGGAGTCGATCCTTAACGAGGCGCTGCCCAAGGCGGATGCCTCGCAGAAGCTGCCGTCCACTGAGAAGGAGACTGAGCTGCTGCGCGACACAGTGCTGAAGGAGGACGAACCCATCATCCAGCACATTCTCTTCCCCTCCCAGATCACCATCCGACAGGAGCCCCAGAGCATGGCCGAATACCTGCTCCCATCCATGCCCGAGAACTACATGACGGTCATGTCAATCCTCAACCACCCGTTCTCGCGTGGTTCTTGCCACATCACATCGAGCGACATCAACGTCAAGCCGACGTGGGACCCCAAGTACAACGCCAACCCAGTGGATCTCGAGTTGCTGGCGCACACCGTGCAGTTCGTGGAGAAGCTGGTCCGGACCGAGCCTCTCAGCGGCATCTTCAAGGAGGGCGGCGCGCGTCTGCCCGACGTCAAGGGCGACACGCTCGAACAGGCGCGCGAGGTGGTGCGTCAGCGTCAGATCAGCGTCTTCCACCCGACCAGTTCGTGCGCTATGTTGCCGAAAGAGCTGGGTGGTGTGGTAGACGAGCGCCTCCGGGTCTACGGCGTTAAGAACCTGAGGATCGCCGACGCCAGTATCGTGCCCCTGGAGCCCCTTGGCAACATTGTCAACACAGTGTATGCAGTGGCCGAGAGGGCTGCCGATCTTATCAAGGAGGACAGGCAGTAAGGCGATCAGCCCAGTGGTTTTAGACAAGGAGCTGATGGTTTGAGGGAGAGTGAGTTTCGGGAAGGTCAAGCGATGCTTATCAGATCATCAATAAGTGTAGCCTAGAACAGCGAACAGACATACGAGCTCGTTCAAATAAACGATGTATTGTATGAAAAAGAATATCGCCTGCATTTACGATGTGTAGAAGTGCTGGTCAGGTGACGCTCGCTACGCTGGAAACTGTCTCGAAGCGGCCGGCAGAGCAAAGTACCCCGGAAGTAGCGATGACATGGATGTACGTTTGCTCACGCCCAAGCTGTACTATGGCATGCAGGTTTGCAGTATCTAAGCGGTACCCACAATCGCTGAAGGACTTTGGTCCCATTAATGGCATTTCCACAATGGCATGCCTTCATCCAACAAAACCGCATGGCATTCTTTAAGGAGGAAGCCAAGGGCCTTCTATGCCCCTTGCTTGGACCAAACCGCTCAATGACTGGCACGGCCCGCAATATGTTTCATGCAGATTAAGGTAGAACATCTCGGAGATTTGGCAGATCGAAGTCGACATATCCAACAGCCCGTTGGCAATACTTGAACCAGATGTAAGTAGGGCACCCGAGCCAACGTCTCTATGGCTACGTCGGCAAGGCTCTCAGGGAATCTCAGCCGCGTGTGAGCCCCAGTGCTTCCACAATCGACTAAATACGCCACTGAGTACAGGCTACAAGTAGCGGTGAGATGCGTAAGATATCACGGCCAGCACATGTTGTGGGATACTGATCACGCGACGGTATGGTGCTTACTTGGTTCCGGGGTCGCGAGGCTCTTGAGTCATCTTGGAAGGATGAGCGTACCAGATATCACAGTTCGGCGTCTAAGCTGCTGCACAGATGGCTTGGAAAATGTGGCATCGGTGTTTTTCGGCATGGATGGTGATGTGGTTGAGTTATCCAGGTATTAGGACGATATTAGGCATGAGCAAGTTGTCTATGATTATCTGCAGAGAAGGAACAATATGCATTGGAAACAGCAACCACAGTCGTTGCCTACCTCTTCACCTACCTACTAGGTAGTTGTCATGCTGCTTCTGTGCTAAAGAGCTATAGAGAGAAGAAGAACCGTCGCCTTGCCGTATCTGGTGAGCTGAACTTGTTGTGTCACAAACCTCTCTGTGAATCAATCACAAGAGTCTAGAACACGTAAAGCCAGATCACCGGAGTCATAACACCGCCATGTACAGAATACAGCGCAGGACTATACAGAGCCCGTGAGTTTCTTTTCCGATTTGTCTCAAAGCCACCCGCAGTCGCTGGGCGCATTGTTTCTGCGACGACGACCCTTGCTTGATTGGGCATCAGGGGCCGCGCCCAATCTAGGTACTTGTAAGAAGTACCTTAAAGTAAACAGAGCAACTCCACCAGTATCAGTAGGTTCCTACAATGCTACCTGGTAGGGCTTGGGGTTGGCATTCTGCTGTGGTGGCAGCGGCACCGGTCCGGCCACGGCAACAGGCTTCATGGAGCAGCTGACGAGATGGGGTTTGATCATACGGCAGCCAGCAGGCCAATTTTACCACATGGCGTTAATCTTCAAACCCGATTCATGCCGCCTTATCGCGAAGGGGAGGCTACTATATGTAGGTACTACCTACCTCCTACTAACCTTAGCAGATGGTAGGCTGGTAAAGGGTACACGGCACAGTATCAGATGCATCTGAATTCCCATTGGCTGCGGCAAGTGTCGAGGGTAGCGATACTTGGCTAGGCGGTACCTGGCGTCCACGTGCGACAGGCGATGGATTTAGTAAACGGGCCTTGGCTTTGACGGTTGTCCTCCTTTCTCTTGGTGCAGAGGGATCTTGCTACATTTTTGGCTTGCGAATTTCATGCATGGAGGTTCAACATGTTCGTACGGGCGACAAGTCCATGAAGTACCCGAGTCGAGTAGGATCAGCGTCTTCCTGTTGGTGTTTGTCTCTGTTTGTCGTTTGTGCCAACCGCTCCTTAGCCAACCAGGCCCAGGCGGCTCTTGTGCCTGTCTGTGTTCAGACTGGGAGATACTTGTCTGGCAAGTACCGTGGCGTACCGGTAACTGGAGGGAGGAATTTTATAGTGCGGCTGCGTCCTCAAGCAAACACCCAAGCATGGAAAAGCAAACATGGAGGGGACGAAATGGTTTGTCGGATGGTCGCACAAGACTCTTCACAAGGCCTTGGAGATCAGGTATCCATCAAGCAAATCACCGGCGTTCCCCCTCTCTTGCGAAGCCTCGTGCGGACCTGAACTGAAGGCCTCGAGGTCTCTCCTCTATCCATTCAGGGCTGACATCACTGCCTATCACGAGTACCAGTACCGGCACTGATAGACGGGCCAGGGCTGTGTCTGGCTTGGAACCACCGCGGTTGTTTGTACCGGATACTTTTGCTCTCCACCACCTCACTGCGACAAGGTACCTCAAGGCCAGGTACCCACCCAGTCAGCGCCTGTTGGCAGCACACCACTGGCGGGCCTTGCCAGGTACTTGCCTCCAGGGCACGCGCTGCCACCAAACACAAGTATCGCTACCTCAGCCCGTCCGTGTCCACTCGCTCCCGCACAACTTTCTCCCACCTCCAGCCATTGACGACGACGACGACGACATACCTCACTCAGTCAGTCTGTCCCTCCTCCTCGACGCCGCGATACCCTCCTTTGCATCCGGCGCTGTTCCACGGAATGAGATAGACGATAGGGTTCGTTCCAGCTCCTCCTCTTGACTGCCGTCCCTCTCTCCTCCGCACACAGTGCCCTCGCGGCTCTGTCAAACCCCCGCCCATCGAGCCTCTCTCTCCTATCTATCTATCCTATCCCTCCGCACATAAGCATCGCGACCACCTCTTCCCACCCCATCAACTCCTCTGCTACCTTGAAGTCCCCTCGTCCCATGCATCCACGTTGACCCGCGCTCATCGCAGTCCGGTACATGGTCCAGACCTGCCTCCGCATCGCCGCCTTCGCTCCGCCGCCCTCCTCGCCGGTCCTCCTCCCCGGCCGGCGCTGTGACATAGTCTCGCCACCATGTTTTGGAGATTTGGTGGCTACGCCAACATCTCCACCATCGATACCATCCTCGATAAGCCCGACTTCACCCTCGAAGAGCTGCTCGACGAGAGCGACCTTATCCAGGAGCTCAAGCAGCACAACACTAAGCTCATCGAGTACCTGCGCGAGGACAAGGTCCTCAAGAAGCTGCTCGAGTATGTCGTCGCCCCCAAGCTCGAGGTCGTTGCCGCCCCGACGAATCTGCCGACGATGAATTGAAGGCCAAGACTCGACTCCTGCCCTTCTCCTGCCCTGGCGCCTCTCGCCTGTCCGACTCGGATGTCAACGACGAAGATGAGCAGGAGAAGAAGCGCAACCGCTACGCGTTTGTCGCCTGTGAGGTTCTCAGCTCCGATACCTGGTCCATCTATGAGGCCCTTACCGAGAACCGCGACCTCATCCGCAACTTTTGGGTCTTTCTTTCTCGCCCCGCGCCCTTGGACCCATTGCAGGCCAGCTACTTCACAAAAGTCAACGAGTCGCTATTCGAGAAGAAGACGGAGGACATGATGAAGCTGCTGCGCAGTCTTCCGGATGCTGTCCCCAACTTGCTCAAGCATGTCGAGTGCCCCATGATCATGGACTTGCTCCTCAAGATCATTGCCCTTGATCGGAGTGAGGGCGGTCAGGAGTCGTCGAGGTACGTACTTGCGCACACATCCTTGTCCCGTTTCTCCAGTGTTGTAACTGACGTGCATTTCGCTTTGCTAGTGGCTCTACTCCAAGGACATTATCCCATCACTGCTGTCCTGCCTCAGCCCCGAGAACAGCTGGGTCATGCAAACGGCTGCTGGAGAGTTCATCAAGGCAATCATCACCATCTCCGCAAACGCCTCGCAGAATGAGCAGCAGTGCATTGGCCCCAACGAGCTTACCCGCCAGCTTGTCTCCAAGCAATGCGTCGAACAGCTTATCAGCTATATGCTTGGCGGTGGCAACCCGCTGACGGTCGGTGTCGGTATCATCATCGAGGTCATTAGAAAGAACAACTCCGATTACGACCCAGACGTGGGTACCGAAGCCAACGCAGTACCATCCAGCCGAGACCCCATCTACCTAGGCACTCTCCTTCGTCTGTTTGCACAGAACGTTCCCAAATTCATGAGTTTCATCATGGATCCGCCCACTCAAAAGGCCAGCCTGGACTCGACGTTTGGAGACAAGCTGCAGCCTCTTGGCTTTGACCGCTTCAAGACCTGCGAGTTGATGGCAGAGCTCCTCCACTGCAGCAACATGGGCCTGCTCAACGAAGTTGGATCAGAGCAGTTGATCGCAATCCGAGATGCCCAGCGGCACAAGCTGCGATCTCAAGGCAAGCTTGGCCCACAGAAGGAGGAGGACAGTACCGGCGACGAGCTCACTATGCGAGCTCCTCATCCGGGGCAGGATGAGAGCCGCCGACTGGAAGTCACAAATGCCGACGATGATGGATTCGAAGAAGTTGAGCCAAGCAGAGAGATGAGCGAGGATACGTCCCATGAATTTGTCAAGGCGGAAGAGGATATGCCCCTCCTCCCTTGGCATCGTTCTTGGAAAAGGACGAAGATGAGTTCGTAGATGAGCCGCTCAGCTCACCTAGGCTTACCACGGCCGGCGACAAGATCCATGAGCAGCAATTTGAAGAGCCGGATCTCGTGGTCCCACCTTTGTCGCCAACAAAGTCCAAGTCTGCTTTACTTGCTCAGAAAGAAGAAGCCAAGCCCGCCGATGCTACTAAGACGGACGATAAATCTGGAGCGAACGATGATGCAAAGACTGCCCCAAGCGCTGAGCCAGGCTTGTCTAAACCCTCAACCGAGGATAAGCCTTCTACCGCGGAAGCCACTTTACTCCCTGATACGACTATTCCTGAGGTCGAGCGTTCCCTGTCTCCTCATCCTGAAGACAAGCCTGCGCCCTTGTTTGCTGCGCAGTCTGCACCTCAAGCGCCTACCCAAGAATCGCAACAGCCTCAAGGAGCCGAGTCAAAGCCAAGCGTTACCGATGCGCAGCCAGAAGCACCACCTACCTCTCAGCTCTCAACTGAGTCAGTACAAGGGACAACAATCCTTCACCCCCGCCCGAGGAGCCACTTCAGGCTGCTGAATCTGCCCCAGTCGAGCCGGTGGTGGGCGACTACCTGAAGATGCAGTTTGTTGAGCACCGTGTTGTTCCAACCATTTTGGTAAGAGACATTTTCGTCAAGTCGCAAGTCCTTGATACTAACCTTGCCAGTCCTTCTTTTTCGCTTACCCATGGAACAACTTCCTTCACAATGTGGTCTACGACATTGTGCAGCAAGTTTTCAACGGTCCTATGGACCGTGGATTTAACCCCACCCTTGCCGTTTCGCTGTTCGAAGCAGCTGACGTGACCACTGCTATCATCAATGGTCAGAAAGCCAGCGACGAGTCCCAAGCCAAGACCAAGACTCGCATGGGATACATGGGTCACCTTACCCTCATCGCCGAGGAGGTTGTCAAATTCACTGAGCGTAACCCACCGGAGCTCCTATCTGAGACAGTATTAGACAGAGTTATGAGCCAGGAGTGGATTAATTATGTCGAGGGTGCTCTAGCGGAGACCCGAGAGAGAGACAACGCCATCCTCGGTGGTGTTCGTCCAGAGGTTGCTCTGGGCCATAGAGGCAGCATAAGTGGCCAAGGCCTAGGTGGTGTTGGGCTGTCAGGTCTTGGTGGTAGCGGTGGAGGAGGTGCGCCCTCGGTCAGCGTGTCAAGCGCTCTCACAGATGCTGGCTTGAACGGCGGCATTGAGATGAACGAGAACAGGGGCAACGGAGTTGGGCCTTTTGCCATTAGCAGGGGACTCTTATGTCTGGTTTCGGAAGCAGCAGCGACGAGGATGATGACGATGCTGACAATGATGAGGAAGATGTTAATTCTGAGGTAAGTGAACATTTCCTAAGAGGCCGTGGCAAAGGATTCTTTGAGGCCAGTGGCTTGGCAGACTCGCCGGAGGACGTCATCATGAAATCGCCCGAGGCTATGCGCGAGGACTCCCAGAGTCAGACGCTGAGATGGACATGCTTATGGGCCCTCCACCGACAACAACAGGCATAGATGCACAGATCACGGGCTTTAGAGAGGACATATGGCAACGTCAAGAGGCCGACGAGGAACCCATGGAGGAATATTTGGCAGGCTCGAATCACCTATAGGATGGGCCAGGTTTTGACAAGCATAGCCCGGTGGCTAGCATGGCCAGACGGAGTTCGAGTGGCGGCACTGAGGCCAGTCTCGTCGAGCTTGAAGGGTTCGAGGGTGTCAGCGTTGATGAGTTGTTGAGCTTCCTAGCTGGAGCGCTGTTTTAGACATGTTTGTACCATCATTCAGAGCTACTTGTGTAGGAGGAAGCGCCCCTTGGCCCGGGGATATGAGACGATAGGGCTTCAATTGTACGATGAGCATTTGGACAGGGTGTATGAAGATTACGGGGTTGCGTGTACGGCGATGTAGGAAATGGAAATGGAAATGGATATCAAAGGACTCCAGTTGGACGAAGAAAAAGCATCTGGGACACCAAGCCACTGGCCATTGCGCGTTTTCGTTTCTTACGTTCTTCTTTGTCATTTCAATCGATGTTGGGTTTCACTTGCTGATGAACTCATCTCAGTTCCGCTCATACACCGATTCGCTGAACAACCCAGGCGGTTCAATGGCGCCGCCCTCGATACCACCGCCTCCTCCGCCTCCGCCGCCCCTGAACATCCCGCCCTCACGGGCTAGACTGCAGCTAGCTGCGCGCCTGGCCATGCATCAGAAGAACAACCAGACGTCTCAACCGTCGTCGGCGACACTGCACAATGATGGCGACGATGACGACGGCATCGACCCTTTCGCTGATGCTGACGATGACGTAGATGTAGACGACGATGAGGATGGCTCGCACGGGGACAACAGGGGCGCATGGTGGCGCGGTGTGCTTAGGAAGGGTGACGGCGACTCCGACGATGACGACGATGAGTTTGGCGATTTCGCCATGGCTGAGGACGACAAAGGCGGCAACGGTGGGGATAACGTCGTGCTGAAGCCGCTAGCAGTGAATCCCGCCAAAGAGAACACACGTACGCTAAGCGGGCTGTGGCCATTCGGTACGAAGAAGGAGAAGGGCGCGGCAGAGGAGGACAACGAACTGGGCCCGCAAGGGACGTCGTGGTGTCGCCTTCGGAGGACAAGGGCGAGGAGAGAGGAGGACGCGCGATAGAGGTCAAGGAAGCGAAGAGTCGGACGAGCATTGAGGATCCGGATGACGATGATGATTATGGTGCAGAGCTACTGGCTGGGACGCGGGCTTAAGCAAAGAGGGGCGCGAGCCCGAATGAAATGCTGTGTGGCCATGACATGACAATCACGATTTGCCGCGGAGTAGACTCTCCCTCAGGGAACACATATCATGGGGACATTAGTGCAAAGCTTCCCCGCCGAGAATGAGGAGGATGAAAGGGAACGAAATGAAATGGAATGAGGGCCATAATGTACCATGTACGCTGTCTGTTTCAAAGGGTTTCCGAATGCTTTTTGAACTTTGTAGATTATACGAGCAAGAGGGAGGCGACGAGAGGGTAAATGGGACGAGAAAGATTCTGCCGTTAGAGCCGAATGCGCCTCCAGGTGCGTGTGTTTTGCCGTAGTGGATGTGATGTGTCTAGTAGGCTTTGTGCTGAAAGGACGATACTCGCCTCGTGGTATTGGTGTTAAGGATGGTTATGACTTTGGTGAAGCTATTGAGAAGAGGAAGTGTTTTCAACATACGTTGTCGGCCATCCATCAAGGCCATCCACCATCTTCTGATGCTTATAATGTCAGGCAAGTTCATTCATGGCCCGGGTATGTCCAGTTGTGGAAGACGAGCCAAATGATTGGGGAGCTTCATAATTTCCCACAAAGCCAAACGTCTGGAAGATGCGTGTAGACTCAAGGCAATCTTCTAACGAGCTCGTATAAACAACTGCATCTTTTTATGCTGCAATGAGAGGATAAGAGTTCCGGCATCTTGCCATCTCTATCAGTGTAAAGAGTTTTATTAACAAGAAGCCTTAAGAATATCCGTAATTACTTTTTTTATTGTAATACCTTTCGTTTTGAATTTTGACGTTTCTAGTCGTCTACTCTCAGTGTTTTGTTGATTAATGGTTGAGATATCTGCGATAGATATATGGAATCTTTGACCTTTCACTATTATTGAGAGTTATCACACTGACTGATGCAGTCTCTATGATGATCACTGAGCTGAACAAATGTTAAATCACTCGCCGAAGAAAAAGTTCTTTCCTTTAAAATGCCTAGCAATTGTTGCAGATAGGAAGGTTGAATGTCACGCCTAATCCTATAAGCAGGTTAAAGACGCCACCTTGCGGTTGATATACGAAACTACTCATGAAGTAATTCGAGCCTCCTCACACCCGATTCGATGGATGCAGCACAAGACTACCTACTGTATGCTCTTCTTATGTGATATTGTCCAGTAAAGTAGTGCTCCTTCCAATACATTCTGGAGCAGTCTGTGCTTATCTTGCGAAAACCACTAGTAGAAGCCAACACTGTCTGTTATCGTAAAGCCAGCCCGTGCTGGACTGGGACAACAAAGAAACACGGATCCTTTGTAGCTGGTTCGAGGCGACAATGACGCTCCTGGCTTTATCACTGACTTCCTCGGAGCCGAATTGTTATATACTGTGCAATGCAAAGCCTGATTCGAGGGTAGGACATTATGTTATCAGCAATGTGTTCGGTTACTGGTAGACATGCTCGCATGGCATAACTGCTTGGCGTCACTGATTAACAAGGGATGCAGAAGGGGAAATGGAACAAGGAAAGCGTATTTAGCTACAGCCACCACTGCCAAGTCCAGCAAGCAAAGAAGATTTCTTGTCAGTCGATCCGGATTTGTGATGGCGTATGTGGCCTATGCAGCGATTCACAATCCCCTTGATGGATCCAACAAAGCAAGAATTGAATCATAGCAGTTACTTCTACCGTACAGTATGTACCGTTATTCTCATGAAAGATGTATATAATTGCAGTATGTACAGTATAACAGTTTCCTGCTTTAGTGACAGTCAACACATCCATCTCAATCAAAATCCCTAAGTGTTTATTGATCGAAAAGACGAGAAACAGCTTTCTGACCACTTTTCCGAAAAGTAAACCGACCACCCACATACTAGATCAGAAGCACACACTGCAACCACGATCTACAACGGACACAGCAAAGCGCATATCCAGAAAACTGAGACAAGATGGCTGAGCAAGTAGGCTACGAAAGGGTTCACATTATCTGCCGCGACGTTGAAGATCTGAAATCGATTGTACCGGAGCTCCAGACTTTCATAAAAGGGTTCGAACCCAGGTCTAATGTCTACAAGATCAGTGAAGAGAGCCGTGATTGGCTTATGGTTGACGTTGGAAGCGACTGCAGTCCTATTGATAGCGTTCTCCTTGGTGTTAAGCTGGCAGAAATGGGATTCGAACAGAATGGGTTTACCCACCTTCACGTTGTAAGATATGTGCGAAAAGACGCACAAGGGACAAATGCTTGATGGCTATGAGATGGTTAATAGTGCTGGGTCTAGGAGTGCTAAGGCAATACGGCTAGGCTAGTGATACTACAAGCTGTTGACTCTTGGTCTTGGGTAGTCTATTGCGTCAATGGATCACGATACGAGGCATTGACATCAATAGATGAACATGAGGCTGGTGTTCGAAACCTAAAGCGACAATTATACAACGATTCTGTGACCTTGCTTACTTACATCTACGTTACTATCCAAAGGTAGAATATTTCTTGGTTTGCAAGCATGTAATGAAAATGAGTCGACCATCTATTGGCGAGTCTGTATTCTCGAACTCACGAGAGGTGATGTAGCGTGTAGATAGGAGTAACACGTATCAGGAAATGACCGTCTTGCGGGATTGACCGTTGACCATACAAGATAACTGTCCTTTGCCATTCATACTAGCAAACCTTTTTGCCAGGACGGTCATTTACACGAAACCCGATCATAAGATTCCTTACATCACTCCGACTCAAGCCTGCCTCAATCAAGACTGCAATGTGGCCACTTGTTTTCCTATGACACGCTCCTCAATCTACCTCATCTGACCGATCCTCAATTTTTCTCTGCTTTCGTCCTACTAGCCCTGGCGGACCTCATCCCCAAGCGAGTGGAGGTGTAGGATCTTCCTCCCGGAGCTTGGACGCTTGCGACTGCGACGCGGATCTTGAACCTGCTCGTCTCTGTGGTTTTTGGATCGATAAGCACATCACCGGCTTGGTCTGAGTTACGTCACCTTGCACGGTTCACTCCGCAGGAGGAATTCGCGATAAAAGGCTATGACCAGAATCAAGGAGATTTCCCTATGGAGACAATGAGCAAGCCATGCACTGACAGACACCAAATGAAGTGGTTCCTGTCATCATGATTGTCATCATGATGACTCATTTCATGACTCAATGCAGTCACAAAACTCAAGTGCGCCTGTTCGATCTCGAGTCGCTGGTAATGGCAGATTCAGGAGGCTTCGACACATCAGCCAGCCTAGCATCGCCGCCTGAGCCACGTCGTACGATGAGTTTGCGTAACCATGGAGGAGCGAGACGCGTAAGCGGATGGAAGTCAATCTATCGCGAGCAACTCAGCCGGGCACTGTGGTAATATAAGTGTGGCTTCCCAGCTCAGACGAGGTGAGTTGAGGGCCAGCCAAGTCAGCCTTGTGAAGAGGCCAGAGGTGCATTTGGTAAATGCACTGCGTATGAAGTGTCAGCACTCTCCTAGCACCATGACCAGGTCTGTGGGTAGCAATGAAACAGGGACTGCAAGCAGCGTGTAAGAAGAATGGCCGGATTTTAGAAAAAATACTTGACTGGGAAAAGAAGATGAGTAGGGCCTATATGTAAATAAATCCTTAACATATTCTATTAATTATAGAACTGCTTTTATTTTATTTTATGAATTTTGGAAGAGTAATTTCGTGTAGAAATCTACGGCCACCTCGGCCTACAGCCCTCTTCAGTCTACTTACCATTTGTCAAGCTTGTGGCTGAGCCGACTCTTCAGTGGGAAAGTTGTTGCCCAGTTCTAATTGTGCGCCAGCATGTGTGGCGCTGGGTCCTACCAAAAGTTCCCTCTGATTCTCAGCTTCCAGCCTGGTGGGAGCAGCAGAGGAGCACGTCGATAGTTAATGATCCTCCTGACCTGCTACCAACCCAAGCTGGCAGCTGCTCTACACAGGCAAAACAGCGCTACTCCAGATAGTTTACTTAGCTCGCAGGAAGGCTGTTCTTCCCAGGTCCAGGGTCATGATTGGTGACAATTCTGAGGGCTTCATGCGCTGAATACCGAAGCGGCACACTTGTTGAACACCGGGAGGCAAAGCAAGCGGAGCGACAGGGATATAGATGAGTAGGCACTAGTTCTGCGGCCCCACTGGCTCGGAGGATCGGCAGGACGAGATGAAGGGCAGCATTGCAGTCGACCCTCCGGCTGGGTGTTTACCTTCTTCCTCGAGGCTCGTGACAATGTTCGCCTATAAGCTCCGTCGAACCTTGCTAGTGCCTGGTCGAGACTACAGGGTGAGGAGAGAGACTCGCCGACGATCCCACGTTGAACCGGAGAGGCCCACATGGACGGCACAGGCCGTCCGGCAATCATGTTACTCAGAGAATGACTTGACTGGCACATGTCATGTCTTCGGACGGTTGCCGAGTTCCAATTCGACGGTGAAGCTGAATGCTCTAGAGTTTTGCAGGCTGAAGTGGCTTGGCTTCTCGGAGAGGCAGCCCCTGACAGGCCATGGGCTGCAGTTCGCACAGAAGTCCCGAAAATAAAGCATAATGGCGCCCGATGATGAAGGATTGGGGAACACACAGGCAAGAGGCTCGCATTAGTGAGGCAACGCAAAGATGAGAGGTCGCTGCTTGAGTGGTTGCAATGGGAACGTGGCCCATGGAACGAGGTATGGGGATTTGGAGGCAGCCCTGGCTGGACAAATGGTGGGTATGGATCATCACAGAGCGGCATCAAGCCTTGTTCCTGAGGCAATGTAACCCTGGCCGCAGGTTCTCATCCGCCCTTGCAGAGCCTGTTGCTGAGGTTCGGCTGGGTTTGGGTCGTGGGTGGATCGACAAAGGATTCGAGAGTGCACGGGAGAGTGGTGTCACTGCTCGAGCGTAAGTGGGAGCGGCTTGAGATGGGAGATGGGTCGCTGAGTGAGCGTGGGTTATGCGTGCTGTCTTTAGTCTTTAGTTTCGGGATTCCTTTCTCTCAGCACGGCTCGACCTGGGGCTCTTGGTTGAGCGTCATACATGGACAACCTCACATCGCTGTGGTACAGTAAAGTCTCATCCCATTGTCAAGTGCCATGACAAACCTCGGTAGGTAGGGCGCTCGGGCCTGAGACGTGGGGTGACCTGGGAATGATCATGGCGGACAAGGATGGTGATGCCTGGAGAATGATGTACAGACAGGGAACCGGCTCTATATTTAACGGGGAGGCCCTGGCGCCGTTTCTTAGGGAATAACCGAGTTTCGAAGAACCCAGTCGTCGGGGTTTTAAAAGAAAGCAGGCAAGGTTGATGTCGGCCGAAACAACGGAACTGCCGTGAGGGTGCATTGGTGCATGATGAAGGCATGGTGGATCAAGGTTGAAGTTGGATGGAAATGGAGATAAAGATGGAGCTGGAAATGGGAAGAGATACGTTAGATAGAGCAAGGTCTAACTTGAAAAGGTGCATCACTGTAAACAATACTTTGGTACCTGCCCTGCCCTGCCCTGCCCTGTAAAATGACTGTCCAGGAGGGACCAACACGAGGTTTTGGCCAGCAAAGCGAGAAGACGCCCAAGGGATTATGGATATACAAATTTTAATAGAATTAAATACTCATCGCAACCGGAATAAATGCGTCATTATGTTCTAATACTTTTATGTTATTCTTATATTATCTAATTTGAGCTTTGAATCATCAACTACTAGGTATCTTATCAAAGCCCAATTTGCGGTCTTTCCCTTTTTGCTTCCCACGTACCTGGTAAGTGTTTGTTTCGCCTAGTGGAGGAGGCACTGGAATTGGCAGTCGCGATGCAGGAGCAGTGTTGGTGTTGTAAAGCAGGCAGGTGCATTACCTAAGATGTAGAAACAACACCCATCGCCACCATCACTACGGATTACCACCAGCACTATCACCAGCACTACCAAAAACTTGGAATGAAAAAACGATGATGATGATGATATCGACAACGCCCGTTCAGGCCTGCTGCAGCCATCGATCAACATCCGCCACCAACGTGGCTTCACCAAAGCCTGCGTAGATCTTCCCCTCGCCTCACGCCATCTCCCTCGGTCCCTCTGCAGGCCTGTCGTCGGCCCTGTCGCTGGCCCTGGCACTGGCCCCGGGCCATCTGTCAACTCGCTCGACACAGCCTAGTCGTTATTGGACCCAAGGCTTCTTCCTCCCAATGTGGCCATGGTCACGACAAGCCTCAGGACGCGCGCAAGATGGGGAGCATGGGTCCTCTTGAACTAGCGGTACGTCATGCCCGTTGATGCGCGGCGGATGCTCTGTCCACGCACGTTTCGCTCGCCAATTCAATTTCGTTGCCGGGCCTGGTCTGATGCGCATCCATCACATCCCATATCCACTCTTCAGCTTGCATTAGCCGCGCTGTCCCTCTTCTCCGTGACCCTGTCTCTCTCCCTACCACATTGGCCTCGCAGCGTCGTACCGTGGCTAACCCGCCCCCTCCCTCCGCTTAGAAACACTTGCACTTGCACTTGTGGGACGGGACAAGCGACCAACACGACTTGCGCCGTGGTCAGCTCGCTGCTTCTTCCTCGACCAAGCAGGCTTCGTTGGCCACTCAGCCCAGGCATCCGACAGGGGACGGTCTACAGTTCGCTCTCGACTTGCATCCGTCAACCTTGGTCCCCATGCTTAGACCCTACCATACCAAACAAACCCCGGCGCAACCTCGTCCCAACCTCCGGGACGTTCCAACGCCCCGTCGACTCCTGCTGCAGGTCGCTCTGTAGTCTAGTCCACTTCGTTGCCCGGTTCAAGTGTTGGCTCCGGCACCTTGCTTGCCTATCTCTCTCTCTCTCGTCCACTCCCACGCTTTCGTCGTCTTTCTCAATTCTCTCCTCGACCAAGCCGTCAACCCTAGGCGCCGCGGCCACGACCCTACCAGAGTCGCTTGCTTGCCTGCTACCACCTTGTCTCGGGTCTTCTCTCTGCCTCCTGCAGGGAGCCATTTCCCTCACCCCAGATCTTCTGCCCCTGTCGCCTTTTGAGACCTGCAGTCGATACCATCCGCTACACATATCGCCCAATGCGACGAGCATGACGAATCACAAGCCTATAACAAGACTGTTTGGCGGCTGTAACGAATTTGATGAGTGATGATAGCTTGGGTCAGACTTTGGTCCATTCTCTACTCGACGCTTTCTGACAAACCCTCTCCCCCTCCTCTCTGCCCTTCGCGCCACACACTTGAGCTCCACGGCCATCGAGTAGCATTGCATTTTCCAGTGCATGGCCTGCCTGCGCTGCAGTTTTTGTATATCGATCCTGCTCGGCCGAGACCTAAAGCATCACCACCAGCAAATCCTCTTTTTCCTTTGGCTCTGCATTCCGTGGTCTTTCACTGGGGTGCTTGTGTATACCACGTTACGTGAGGCAACACAACCCGAGTCCGGCGATAGAGTCGTCCTCCCCCTCTCCTCTCTTTTCCTCTCTCTTGCTCTGTTTCTTACGCAGCAGCAGTCACAGTCTCATTGGCCCCCAATCTCCCCTCCCTTCATTCCAAAATCCCCATTTTCTGCCCTATCCGCCTTGCTGCTCCATCCCCAAGTCTTGTTAGATGAGCACGAACCTCCAATACGTGAAGCCTGCGGATTCCGAGCCCCGCTGCTTCGTCCCGCCCCGCGACGCTTCCGCCATGGAGGCTGATATTCGTCGAGTCGCACCTCCACGGCGGCCACCTCCTTCGAGGCTTGACACGGATATTCCTTTCGATATGCCCAACGGCGGGCGCACCATGTCTACGCCGATCACGGGTCAGTCGCTCCGTGCGACGCCTCACGAGCTCCCTGTCGTCGACTCATGGCTAGACTTGGGGGCCGATGATGAAGCTGCCGCAGCTGCTGCGGCTGCGTCTCTCAATGCTAACATCGACCACGACACCAGCGACGAAGACCAAGAAGATGAAGTTGATGAAGACGACTACCACTGCCACCTTTACGACATGCATGCTGGTTCCCCTGTCTTTCCTCGGCGTCGCAACCCTGCCGATCTGCCCGCCCCTCTCAAGCCTGTTCCTGTACTTCCACCTCTTGAACGTCAACAGCAACCTTCAACTTTCTTCACCACTGCTCCCGTCCCTGCTCCCAAGCATCCCCCTCCCACCCCTCATGCTCGACTACCTACTGTCATCAACAGACTTTCCGACGCGAGCACCAGCCCTGACGACATTTTCACTGCCGGGCTCCGTCGAGACGTCAGTTCTGAAGATAGCTCTATGGCCAGCTTTGAGGCCCAGACTCCCTCAAGCGCCAGTACCGACTTCAACGTCGCCCTCCGCGAGAACAATCACACAGACATTGAAGCGTTACATCTTTCCATCTCCAAAGCTGGCGGCACGTGCCAGCTCACTCCTCTAAGCGGTCCCTTCAGCGGCCAGCTCATTGCCTTCGTCACTAACCAACACACCTTGCCCGCCGGTGCTCGAGAAGTCTCCTTACCTCCTGAAACCGATGATGAAGCCTGCCGGGAACAAATACGAACGCTACGAGCCGGGGTACAGGAATGGCTAGCAGACTCACCGCGACCACACGCTTGGGTTATACTGCAGACCATGCCTATGGACGAGGACGGAAGCCCTGATGTTGGCTGCCTGCTCACATGGGTAGAGTGTATCGGCGAGGAGGTTGAACAGCGCATCATGTCTTGGCAGACTCGCGATCATCCTCGAGTTCGTAAAAAGCCTAGCCATCAATCTCGACCGAAAACACCTATATCACAACCCCGATCAAAATCATCGTGGCCTGAGGAGTTGGCCACAGTGTGGAGGGAAGATGAAGCTGGCCACAGCGCTAATCCAGACGTGCAGGCGTCCGCAGACGACGCCGGCTCACTCGAGTTTTTCCATTATCCGCGATGCAACAGCTGTACTTTCGCACCTCTATTAGTCAACGAGCCGACGCGGACGCTTTGCCTCGACCAGATTTCCGCTTTAGTCAAAGCATTCTACTCCACCTCCGGGGTGAGGGTTTTGCGCTAGCCGAGGTGGAGGTTGCCATCGAAGCCCTCGCCGCCCGTCATTCCATGCTCAGGGCCCGCTTTCGGCTGACCCGCGACGGTTGGGCCCAATACATCGCCCCACAAGCCCGGAGCTCCTATCGATTCGGCCACTGTTGCGCGGAGACTGACGAGAGTATCCTCGCCGCTATGGAACAGGCCCAGAGCGCTATCAACGTGTTGAAAGGTCCTATCTTCTCCATCGAGCACATTCGTTCTGGCGATGGCCGACAGCTCCTCTACCTCGTCGCTCATCATCTGGTCGTGGATTTACTGTCTTGGCGAATTATCTTGCATGATCTGGATGAACTGCTCGAGCGCGGGTCCCTCTTTTCCAAAGGATCGCTTCCCTTTCCACATTGGATTGAATACCAAGGTCACGAGGGTCCAACCAGGAACTGGCTCTGCCGTTCAAAATCATACCAGCAAATCGAGATTACTGGGACCTTGGCAAGCACTCTAATCGCTATGGAGATACAGAACAACTAACCTTCTTACTCAACCCGGACGTCACAAACATGATGCAGAAGACGTGCGCCAGCGTGCTTCGGGCCGAATCAGCCGATATGATACTCGCTGCTCTGCTGCAGTCGTTTTGCCAAACCTTCCCGGACCGTGCAGCCCCTACGATCTGGAAACAGGTGGATGGTCGCGCAGCTTCACAATCAAAATATACAATTGACGAAACAGTCGGTTGGTTTACATCTCTCTGTCCCATGACCGTGGCCGCCGATGCAAACTCCGACTTCATACACTTGCTCAAGCTAGTTAAAGACATACGGAAAACAATCCCGCGCCATGGCATACCGTTCTTCGTCGCTGAATTTTCAGGCTCCGGCAGCCAAGCGAGCTCAATCCCTGTCGAACTCATGTTTAATTGCGTGGATAATTTGCAAAGGATCCATCGAAAGGGCGGGGTGCTCGAGCCAGTTACTGCACCGGGCCGCGAAGTCAACTCACTGATGTCGGATGTGGGACCTAGCGTCGGCCGTATCGCGCTCTTCGAACTGTCTGTTGTACTAGATGATTCCGGTTCCCGCGTCGAGGTTCTTTACAACAAACAATCGCGGCATCGCGATCGTATATCCTCATGGATCCAACGTTTTGAACACGTTATACTCGAGGGCATAGGCAGGCTTCAGGTCATGGAGCCTGAATTGACTTTGTCCGACGCGCCGTTGCTGAAGGCTTCGTACAATGGAATTGCCAAATTGACTACTGACCGACTGGCGAAACTAGGTCTCGATAGCGTCAACGACATAGAGACAATTTACCCTGTCAATCCTGCCCAGCAGGAAATTCTTGTCGCTCAGGATCAAGACCTCGACTGCTTCCATATCCATAGTATATACGAGCTTGGAACCCAAGATGGTGCTGTGCTCGACCAGGCACGCTTGTGCTCCGCGTGGGAGAGGCTTGTCGCATTACAACCCGCCCTGCGTAGTGTTTTCATTGACAGCGTCTCCGAAAATGGTCTGTTTGACCAAGTCATCCTCCGCAAGGTATCTCCTGCCATGCTCTTCATCGACGACGCCAGGCCCGAGGAAACATTAGCATCTCTTCCATCGCTTAGAACCCTGCCCGCTCAGCCACGACATAGGCTCTCTGTGTGCACTACATCAAACCGGACTCTTATTAGGCTTGACGCAAGCCAGGCTATTTGTGATGTAAGTACATATCTTGTGAAATTATAGGGTTGCTTTTTTATCACACGGATATACCTTTCACCCACCTCCATTTACCAAAATGTTCTGCTGTCTGACTATCATGTTCTAATATCCTTATAGCCTATAAGTATTCGCAACCTCGTCGCTGAACTTCGGCAAGTGTATGTTGGCGAAACGCCTTCGATCGATCGTACCACCCTCACAGACTTCCTTGCGCATGTATCGACTCGCGATAGAGCTCGCGGACTTGATGTTTGGAAAACAAACCTGGCTGACGCGAAACCTTGTATGTTCCCACGCCTGACGCTTCAGCCCCAGGATCATCTACAGTCGCGTTCATTTGGACTTGAGATTTCGCGCGATGAAATTTACAACTTCTGCCGGGTTCAACAAATTGAACCGTCGATCCTCATTCGGCTCGCGTGGGCATTGGTTCTTCGAGCCTTCACCAGTATTGATCGCGTTAGCTTCGGATATCAGTTGTCAAGCCGAGATCAACGGATTTCACCGGCTATGGATGGGGCTGTTGGGAGCTTCGCAAACATACTTCCCTGCTATGTTGATTTGTCACTAGGTCACACTGTCTCTCAGGTATTGCAGGGTCTGGTAGAACACTCAAGAACAGCCACGCAACATCAGTTCCTGACGATACCTGAAATTCACCATACCCTTGGTCTCAAAATCGACGACATCTTCAATACCAGCCTGTCTTTCCATGAGCCGGCTCAAACCGATATTAATGGGCCTAGTTCAGGGTTCGAGCCATCTCTAGTCACTTCTGCCAGAACGTCCAACTGCAACATATCTCTGTCCGTTATGTTCGTAGGAGACCACCTCCACGTCAACGTCAGTTTCCGCCATCTCTCGCCAGCGCAAGCGCACAACACAATTAATACCCTGGAGCAAGCCATACGAGCCATCATGAATGCCCGAGAACACCAGCCTGCATTAACACTCGATTTGTTCACCGAGCGAGACTACGCACAGCTGCTTGTATGCGATTGGGATTCGAAGCTAAAGGGCGAAAAGGTGGCTGCATGCTTGCACAAGCAGATTCTACGCCATTCCACAATGCAACCGGATGCTCCTGCTATCACTGCATGGGATGGCAACGTGTCATACCGTCAGATGGAGACATTCGTGGCGAGACTGGCAACATACCTTATAAATCAGGAGTCAAGCCTGGAGTCACAGTTCCGCTCGTGCTCGAAAAGAGCAGGTGGTCTCCAATTGTCATGTTAGCTATCTTGGAAGCAGGTGGATGTTTCATCAGTCTTGACCACCAAGATAAGTCTGTGATTGAGGCGACATTGAAATATCTAAATCCGCCTATTGTCGTGGCAACTGAGGAATCATGCAGCGGCTTCAACACGAAGGTCGTGAACCTCGCTTTATTGAACGACATTTTCTTTTCTACCCTACCCCTCAAGCTATCGTTTCCGCACTCCATCCGACGCCAGACCATGCCGCATGTGTCTTCTTCACCCCTGGCAAGACAAAGACGAGCGCGCCAAGAAGCATTTTCTTCACTCACACGTCACTGTGCTCTGCCTTTGCAGCACAAGGTCCAGTCTTAAGGATTGACCGCACTAGCCGAGTCTTCCAGTTGTCGGCTTTCAGTGTTGATATTGCCCTTGTAGAAATCCTGGGCACACTATTTCACGGCGGTTGCGTCTGCATTCCGCATGCAAATGAAAGGATACAAGACATCGGCGGGTCGATTGCGCGGATGCAAGTAACCTGGTCATATATGACTTCAGTTCTAGCTCGTCGAATTGATCCTACCAGTGTGCCAACTTTGAAAACTCTTTGCTTCAGGACCAGAAGCTTAGATGAGGACACATATGGACCTTGGTTAAAGAACAGGACGATCCTGATGGCTTATGGTGCACCAGACGTATGTCCTTTGGGCATTTCGGTGGCGGATGTGGGTAATTCGAAGGTCTCGAATATCATCCCACCGCCTCTTTTAGGGAGATTCTGGATTCTCAACCCAAACGATTCAAAGAAACTGATGCCAATGGGAGCTACCGGAGAACTTGGTATTGATAGCCCTGTCATTACTCCTCAGAAGTTTTATCCGGGAGCCTCTCTCGTTGCCACTCCTTCTACTGACGAAGCCTCGGAGAAACCGAAAGCTCGTTATCTCAAAACCGGCCATCGTGTTCGATATTTGGAAAATGGCAACCTCCAGTTTCTCTCTAGCATGCGCGATGAGATCGTGGTAGGAGGATCTCCGGTCGTAGTGACCGATGTTGAGCAGTGCATCCGGCGAAGCCTTGGCCGAGGCATCGATGTAGCTGTTGACTTGGTGACAACGAGCGACTCCATCTCTACCCTGGTTGCATTCCTTGAATTCGGGGACCAACTCTTCCTGGGTCCAAACATTGTGGAGAAGACCAGCACAGCCATGAAAGAAAAGGCTTTCCTGTCGAAGAAACGCGTTGAAGCTGCGATGGCTAGCATAAGGGAATCGACCAAAAGAGTGCCCATGCATCACATTCCGCAGGTCTTTGTTCCACTAAAAAGCTTTCCCATATCTACATCACTCAAAGTCAATAAGCGGAAGCTGCAGAAAATGATTGCAAACCTCACCTATGCTCAGCTTATGGACTTGTCATCAGTATCAAATCCCACCGCCGTGCTGCACCCTGAAAAACCTCTCCCGCTTACACAGGGTGAGGAATTGATGAGACGTATTTGGGCTGGCGTTTTAGGTTTGGCACCCATACAGATCAATGGCGGTGACAATTTTCTGGGGTTGGTGGAGATCAGTACCTTGCAACGAAACTGGTTATCGCTTGCCGGCAAGCCGGTTTCAAAGTATCTCTGAAAGATGTCTTAAGAGGAGCCACGTTGACCGAAGTCTGTCAGGCCGTGGCCGCATCCGATTGTTCCATCATCAAGCCTCGTAGCTCGGGTGATAGCAAGCCTACTATATCCGCAACTCGGGTGGCGGGTTTTGATGATAGATTCATTAAGGAGGTCCTCAGCCCACAGTTAAAAGTACACTGGCAAGATATCCTAGATTGTGCCGAAGCATCTGCGCAACAGATTCGGAGTCTAGAAACTGGCATGTATAAGCCCAACGGCGACCTGCACGACCTGGTTCTGAATTTCAACGGGCCTATCAGACACCAACGACTCGAGGTCGCCTGTGAAGCGCTCACAAGATTACATCCGATCCTTCGTACAGCTTTCGCTGTCCATGATCGTCGAGTATATCAGGTCCTACTTGAGTCCTTCAAGGCGGTGTTTGAGCGTATACCGTGCCAACAGTGGCAGCTCAGCAACTTAAGCGAGGAAGCAATCCAACGAACTCGAGACGCTGAATTTAGACTAAGTGAGCCGGTAACGAGGTTTACTTTTCTAGATGCAGGCCAGCAGGGCATGTTGATTATTCGGATTAGCTCTGCTCAGGTTGATGAAATGTCTGTGGCTCTTCTAGTGCAGGATCTGATAACGCTTTATGACGATGCCAGTGGCGTGTTGCGGAAATCGAATTATTTGGACTATATGAGAGCTGCTCAGACAGCCAACTACAAGGATGGGATGGAGTACTGGAACGAGCAGCTACTGGGTGCCAAGATGACTCAGATAGCATCTTGCACGAAACCTTGTGGTCCGGTTAAGGATGTGGCAACAATCCGCGAGAGTGTCAAGATCAACCCTTTGAATGGTGTTACTTTCGACACTGTTCTCAAGGCTGCCTGGTCCAACGTGCTAGCAACACTATCAGGATCTAGCGACGTTCTCTTTGGCGAGCTCGTTCATGCCTACAGCATAGCCCTTCCGGATCACGTAGACGTTACCTCGCTCGTGGGACCTTTGGCGAACACAATTCCGATTCGTGTAGGCTTTCCAACGAACCACAGCACGCCGTTGGAGCTGATGCAGTTCCTTCATACTCAGCGAGGGGCTGGTCGTTCATATGAAGCCGCTGGTTTCCTGGAGCTTGTGCAGAATTGTACCAACTGGGCATACTGGACCAGATTTAGCACCGTCGTCAACCACAGATCACAAGTACCTGTAGACGGCAGCACGACGTTGAACATGGGCAACACGACATTTACTTACAAATTCATTGAACCACTTGCAAAGGATGTCCCCGACTTCTTTGTTTCCTCGGTACTTGACGGTCCTAGTAAAGTCGACCTCAGCATAACTTACCCTGAAAGTCGAATTTCCGCTCCTTTTGCAGAGAGCGTTATGCAACTCCTTATCAGCGCTGTCGAGATGTTTACCAGCTACGATACCATCAACCAGCCGCTATTGCCCTCAGCTACGGACATCGAGCAGCTAGAGCCCCAGGTTCCCTTGCTTCGATTGGAGCCTGATGACGACAGGCCGCCGTTAACACCTCTGCTAACAGCGGAGCAAAAAGCGCTGTCCAAGGTGTCATAAGCGCAGCGTGGACTGAAATTCTGAATCCTATTCCACTGGGTGTACCACAGGCCCAGACACACAGAGCCAACTTTTACGATTTGTGGGGTTCTCTTCTCACGGCATACTTCTTTGCTGAGAACTTCAACCGCGAGTTACCCAAGATTAAGATTTTGGGGCTCGAAAAGACACAAATAACCATGGAAGAGATTGTGGAGCATCCCAACATGACATCGCAATGTGAACTCATCGCGAAGAAGATGCGCGACGCTGGGTCGCTCCAGACACCTGCGTCTCGGCGCAAGACAGCTACGGGCTCAGGCATATGGGCACCATCAGCAAACATCACTTCTCCATTGACTTGGAGACGGAGCTTCCGCAAACTACGAAGCCAGGAAAGCCGTGCCAGCATGCGTGACTTTGGCTCCAAGGCTGGCGACTGGATGCGCCACCGGGTGAACATGAATCGGGAAGGGGCGTCAACACCTATCCAGGACCCCATCTACGAGGAGACCAGGCGTGACAGCGAGGAGCATCCGCAACTCCAACCAAAGAAGTCAACCGAATCAACAATATCCCAATTGCCGCCTCAGCTCCCAGCACTGGAAATCATGGAGCCTGTTGAGATAGGGCCCTCTGAACGGAATGAAATTGACGAGGTCAGTCCGCTAAGTCCCATGAGCCCGGGGACGGCTGGACAGAAATTGGCAGCAGAGAGGATGAGCCAACTGGCCATCTCGCCGTTGAAACCATCGCGGAATTTTATTTGAGTACACATAAACGGCCTGGGCATTTTTAAGATGAGCAAGCAATACTACGGGATGGAATGACGGCGAAACTGAAGCGACTTGAGCGAATGATTATATACCCTATTCGATATTTGTTTTACCATGTACCCCTTATCAGGATTTTACGAAGTCATATATTTATGAGGCGTTTCCGTTCTTTCAACCATCAGCGACTTTATATATTCCCCCACTACGTTGTCATCTTAATGCTTTCTGCGTCCTTCCCAAGCGAGCGGGTTCGTTCCATCTCCCATTTTTGCACAGTCCTTGAAGGGCTATTTCTTGTCTTTCTCTTTCGCCAGTCTCTTGTCCGATATGCATTGCCGCAAAGACACATACACCACCTCCATCGCCTTCTGGCATTTTTTCCCATTTCTCATCTCCATACTTTGGGTTTTAGCGTTGTTCATGTGAAGGAAAAGAGATTGTGGATGGATTGGCTTGTTTCTCCATTTTTGGGGTTGGTTAAGGCCGTATTTGTTCACGCTTGAGGCGTGAACGATAGGACTTTTTCTTGTTTCGAGGAGGGCTTGTGGAAGACATGTGGAATATAGGGAGGAGGTCCAAAAATGAGATTCAATACAGAGATCATGTATTACCTTGTTACAGCTTGTCCTCTAGTGACCTCTTGAACAACTTGGATGCTTCAAACGCCTCAGTACATACCCCTATATGACGTTGTTAGGCCATTATTTAATATGAAAGAGCTCCTCTCCAAACCTGTCTGTGCTTGCTGTAGTGGTGATTGTAGCATTTGAAGTGCCGTGGCTGAGAGGCGAGGTTGATATGTTTAGGAGTCATGTTTATACGAGATGGAAAGACAATCGGCACAGCACGTTATTCTTGGCTTATACGATATATGTATATCTATATAATAAACCTGAACTGTATCAAAGAGGAGGGAGAAGGGGTATAAAACCTTCCCGCCAAAACACTGCAAAGGGAGCAAAAACTCGCATTCGAGCTTACTTCACCCAAACCCCCAAGGTCGATTCACCCATCCAACAAGCACTGGCTCACTGAGTCGACTTTCCTTAAAGGAAAAGCTAGCAGAGAGAACACACAAAAAGACATTTCCATCCCAACACCCCTTTCCCAGTACACTCGAAAATGGACAACACCATGAAAGCTCCCTCCCTTCCCTATCCAACCGTTTGGAGTCAGGGCCATAATAAATAAAATGTTGCAACGCGTAAAACTCCGTTATACCCCGTGGACCTCTCCTTGCGCAGCAGCCTGGGGTCAGACATGCTTGTTCGTGCGAGAGCGGACGTGACTCGAGATTGCTCTAGGTCTCTCCTACGGGTTCGAATGGGATCGTGACCTCGAAAAATATCCATGTCGTCCATTCCCCCATCCTGGTATGCCTTAAAATTGTAGTAGATTTTTGTCCCTGGAAAAACACAATTCCCCTCTTTTGATCATGTATAAGAATCCCGCTTGCTCATTACGTTTTACGTTTCAGAAATCCCAGTCTCGGCTGTGTAGCTCATCCGGGAGCATAGATGGTGAGGAGCCTATGAGAAGTCTCCTATCCTGGGTCCAAAGTACTCGCCCGGTCCCAGCGTCTTCAGCGTGCACGCGTCGTCCTCGCAGCCACGGTCGGATACGGTGTTGCCCCACCAGACGAACTCGGTCTCGGTGAATTGCAGCGAGAAGAAGATGATGATACCGGCGACGGCGATGCCGCAGGACCACGCTGCTGATAGGACAAAGTTGTACTGTGATAATGGTCAGTAAGTGCATAGGCAAGTGTCAAGGATGGGAATATACGTACCTTAGACCACAGTCCGAGATAACGGGATTTCAGGTAAACCCAGGAAAAATAGGCAATTGGGACGGAGGGCCAAACATACGACATGTTGTAGGGCGCCCAGACGATTCCACCGTACATGATGGCAACAGGGTGAATCTGTCGTGTCCATGTCCACTTGGGAACTTCTTGTTCAAAACAAAGAAGAAGCAGACGATGGCAACTCCAAGAGGAAGCCAATCAGGATCTCGCTGTACTGACCATCCGGTCCCCAGATACGGCCGGGTCCAACAGTGCCCCACAGCACGGAGGCCGTGAAGAAGGTGTTGACGCCAGGGCACTTGAGCTTGTACTGCGCATCCTGAGTGCACACGTCGTCAATCTGCGTGATCTGGAAGTTGAGCACGCCGACGCACACGATGGTGCTGACGAGGACGGCAACCATCTGAGCGAAGAAGGTATGGCGTGGCGGGATCTTAGAGTAGTGTGCGAGTTTCAGATCGTTGGAGAACCAGACGGCATGGGCGCAGGTGACGTAGCCAAACGACTTGAAGTAGTTCATGGCGAGAGCATTGCCTTCAACGAAGGAGCCTCCAACAAACTCGGCCAACACGTTGAGCGTCACTTCAATACCCGTCATGGATTTGATGATACCAACGGGGATGACGAACACAGCGCAGAGCAAGAGACCATAAAACACGACACCAGGCGACGTATGCGTGTCCCAAGCAGTGATGGCGGCAATTCCGAAACCAATGGCGACAACAAGAACAATCAAGTACCACCACTCAGGAGCCTCGGAGTACGACTTCATCAGGCGGCTGTGAACGTCCATGGTGTGTTCCTCGACGTGGCGCGACTTGCGGCGGAAGCTGTTGATAAGGCCCTTGAAGCCCATGGCGATTTCGTGTCGGTGATACAGCACAGCGTAGGTCAGGGTCGAAGTGTAGATGGCGAAGAAGAACATGTAGATGACGACATTTCCAGCGCCCAGGAACGGCGGCGAGTACTCGACATATTCCTCCTTGTTGAAGTGACCCTTGTCATCGACGGCCTTACTAATGTTGTAGAGCTGTCCGAAATGATCGTATACACGGTTGGTGTTGATGGGTAGGTAACCCGTGTTGTACACGTTGCCATACCAGAAAGCCAAGACAACCCAGAAAGAAATGAAGACGCCAATGAAGCGGTTGAAGGTGGTGAAGAAGGGAACCATGAGAGGGTCGGCCGAGTCCCAGAGCAGGACGTTCCAGTCCCAGGTAGGGAAGGGGTTGACGCCGAGACCATTGGTGAAACCGGTAATCGTGTTGACATCGCGGTGGTTGGGAGCAATCCAGCTCATCCAGGTAAACTTGGAGAGAGCGGTGAAAATGTAGTTGGGGAACCAGAACCAGACGAACATGGCACCGCCCATGAGGTAGAAGAAGTGGATGCGGGAAATGCGCCAAATACTGGCAAAGGGACCCTCGACGGCCGGGTTGACACCAGTGTGGAACGCGGCGTTAAGCGCGATGGTAACCAAGGTTGCAGGCCAGACACAGTAAGAGGGGTAGACGAGGAAACGACGGCAAATACCCGCAATACCGAAGCCGATGAGGTTGGTGGCCAGGGCGATGAGAATCTGGTAAATGACGTGAGACGCATAGGACTGGTTAAAGTACTGCGGCAAAACCTGGACCCAGATGATGTAGTTCGTGTAAGGGTATTGTAGGCGACGTTTGCCATGATGGTGATGAGCATGTGCTCCTTCTTGGTGAAAGGCCCCGGGTTAAGAGTATGGCGGGTGCCAAAGAGGGTGACGCCGTAGTCGGGGAGCCAGTTCTCGCAGGCCTTTCCAACAGGGTATGCGAGCAGCTGCGCGACGTTTGCGAGAACACGAATGGAAGGCTGGCGAATGTCGAAGAGCTGGTTAATGAAGCCGAGGACGATGGAGAAGAAGATGCCAATGGTCCAGCTGCGAATGGTGGAGCACGGGACGGAAGCATCGTCCTTGTTGCTGACGACGGCGCGAACTTCGGCGTAAGGGCTGTTGTTGGCGACGAGGGCGGCCTCGAGCTTCATCTCTTGGATGAGGTGGTGGTGCTTCTCCGGGTGGGTGAAGACGGAGTCGTTGTCAAGGAAGGCCTTGATCTTGTTGATGATGGTGGTGGGGAAGTTGGGATCGGACTCGTGGACGCGGTAGATGCGGACCATCATATCGCGAACCTCATCAAGGGTGTACTTGGAGGCGAGCTCCTTGGCCTCGAGCAGGTCATCTTCGGTGACGTTGAGTTCGTGCTCGGTGGACTGTGTGTTTGAGAAGTAGCCGTCCTCATCGTAAGAGAAAGGCTCGTCAGCAGGCTCATCTGAGTGCTTTTCCGAATGTCGTACGTCAGACTCGTCGAGAGGGATTGCTACACAATTCAAAGCGTCGTGGTTAGCCAATAGGTCCTTGTCTAGTAGTTTCAAGGTTTCCCTGTCCGTTTGCTTGGTTGGGCATTTGCTGGGATATTGTCGCGCATCATGCATGGCGCATTGATGATACAGGACCAGGAGGATTTGGGTGGTCGGGCAGTGGCGGGAAGGTTGTGACTTACCAGGATAGATGCTGAAGCCGACTTTGACTCGGACTTGGACTGAGGATTCGGAGATGGCGAAGGCGCATCGTTGTCGGTCATGGTGACCGCAGCGGCAGCGGCTCTCTTTTCGTCGTCGGCCATGTTGTCGTCGGCGATGTGTGTCCCCGGCGGCTTGGACCGTCAGGCGCGCGCAGGCGCTGCGAAGCAATATTCCCTTCTCTTCTCTCTCCCAATTGTCTACGGCTGGGTGGTTTCGGTCACGGAGCGCGATCGTCGTTGCGTTCGAGGTGTCGAGGTATTAGCGAATGCGGGTCTTGTGGGAGCCAGCGACGGTAGGGACCAAGACGAGGAGGTGGCGAGGACGGTGAGAAAACGACAGTGAGCAAACAACCCTCCAGGCTTGCTATGAGGAATGGATTCGACACATTCGAGAGTAGGACGAGGTGGAGGTGGGAGGTGGTGGTAGTGGTGGTGGTTGTGGTGGTGGTTGGAGGAGGAGAGACGAGCCCAAATAGTAGACAAGCAGGCAGACCGGACGGGAAGCGAGCGTCGGGGGCGGTAGAGCGGGATTAGTGGAAACGTTCGGCTGGTTCAACCAGGATTGAGATTGATGTCGGGGCGACGCAGCGTGGCCTGGCGCGAGGACGAAGAGAAACTGGATACACGGATCTGAACGGCAGGACGAGAGGAGGGTCTCGTTGTTTTTCTGAGGCCCGGCTTCTGAACCAGGGCCAGAAGCAAGTGAGACGACAACCGGTTTGACGGGCTGGACGGGTTGAACCTGGGCTGATGAGGTGGTGGTGGTGGATAGAGAGGAGGATTGGACTGGATTGAAGAGCAGAGCGATTAGAGCAGAGGGCGAACAAGATGGGTGGCCAGGCTAGTCTGGATTGGCACGTAAAAATGCCGTGTTACTGGCTGCACCAGGCGGGGGCCGGAGGGAGGCAGTGCTGGCTTTAGTGTTTGTTCTGGGCGCTGTCACAGGCTCCACGGCCGCTGTAGGTCCAACTCGTTTAGCACCGTCGCCTTTTTTTCCTCTTTTTTTCCCTCTTGCGGGAAAAGGCAAAACAGGTACATTTGTAGGGATAGTCGGTACGCACATCCCCATCCCCATACCGTCCAATCCGTAGGTAGCTGGATGGGTACATCCGAGGAGACACCGTACCAGCAGCACGCACGCAGAGACGCACAACAGGCGACCCCTGGTTGCACCCATGTGG
This sequence comes from Albifimbria verrucaria, assembly GCA_020081605.1. Lineage (NCBI taxonomy): Eukaryota > Fungi > Ascomycota > Sordariomycetes > Hypocreales > Stachybotryaceae > Albifimbria > Albifimbria verrucaria. The sequence goes on from JAHREC010000016.1 coordinate 652,969, forward strand.
GGTTGGGCGGCTGGACGGCACAGGGCGGCCAGGGCTCCAGAGCTGTGGCATCAGGGTTGCTGCAACCTCAGCTGGTCGTCATTGTCTTGCCGTGGAAAAGGGCTTTCCGGCTGCTGCTGGGCTGCCATGCCACTGACGATGCTTTGTCGCCGTCGCCAGAAGAGGCAGGCTGTACATTGCCATCTTACCTACTAGGTACCTCGTCTAGAGTACATCAGTGCAGCAGGTCATAAGAGATCTACCTAGAGGTACCTAATACCCGTAGAAGGCCAGGAAATTGTTAGGTAGGTACCGTCTTGAGCAGCAAAGGAACATCCTCCACTGGTTTCTCTCTTTTTCTCTTTCTTTTTCTTCACCTTCATCACCACCACCATCGCCGCCTACGCCAGCATCCGGCAAACGCGACCCGTCCGTCGGGAACTCACGGCCACCACCCAGTCGGTATCGAACTGGGCTGACAAGATCTGATTCACCTGCCTGCACCCATGGGAGGGGGCTGGACTGGTTGGACGCCAAGACACAGAATCTGCCAGCGCCACCTATCACCTGGAATTCAGGTCCGCACCGAACGGCCTGATCGGCACGCCGGCAAACAGACGCTCTCTATTGCACTTGCTTCAACACCTCACTCAAACGCACCGAGATTCACCACTTCGTTCCCGTGCCTATTTCTGGAGCCGTTTGTTTCCTCGGCATCGAGTCCGAGGCATGACGGCACTCAGTCCTTTGTCGCATCGCCTGCTTCATCTTCATCTCATCAGCCAGATTTAGCTCGTCGTGAGCCCACGAACCGCCATATACAGTATTTCTTCCTACGCGGGCCGTGCGCCTTAGCCTTTGGCTCTCGGAACGGACGGCACACCCCAAGAATCCAAGCCAGTCTCCACCGCTGCTTGTCCCTGGTCCATCTGTCCCCTAGACCCAGATCCGTCTCTACCCACGAATCACCAGCGTCCTCGACTCGCTGCCCTCGACCAATCACACCAATCCTGTGCCCAAAGGCGCTCTCCATGCACGCCTCAATACCGCCAAAGAAAAATAATTGAAGCCATCTCAAGCCCACGCTCCCAAAGGGTCCATCGAGGCTATCGCCGTGCGCGTCACGGCACTCGCACCTCTAACCCCAGATCCTCTTCTCGCTGCTCCGCATGACAATCTCGGATGTCATTGTACGGCGATCATCCGGCTATGATCGAGTCAATCGTCCTTCCCATTCCTGTATTGTTGTCTCATCAAACATCGTTAATGCAGGTGAGCCTTCTGACCTGGGCCGCCCAGAAGCCGCCAAGCCAGCAGATGCTGCAATGCCGACCTTAATGCCATGGCGCACGGCACTCTTACCCGGAGGAGGGAGGGACAAGCCTAGCGACGTCTGTACTCCTCTCTCCTCTCTCTCAGCGTTAGACCTCCTGTTGTGCTCTCGTCTCTCTCTGAGTGACAACAAAAAGTGCTACACTGAACCAAAGCCCGGTCCGCGTTTTATCCTCTGCCGGTTTTGATTCACTCTAGCCAGGTAACATCTATTTCCATATCTCGCCTCGGATGTCCTCCGTCCCCCCATTATTGCCGAAACGACGGACCACAACCATCTCCCTTTTTTTCGCCGAGTGTCTGAAACCGTCCTCGACAATTGGCTTTGTATATTTGTCAACCGACTGGTTACTTCTCCATAAGGCGGTCAATTGCCGGTCTTCCCGTGTCTCTATTTCAACCTTGTTTGTGCGAAGAAATAATACGTGATTTGGGACGTTTTCGAATTGACGGCTGCCGTGGGGCTCGCAGCAGGATGCATTCCGCTGACACGTGTGGAACAGCAACGCAGACGGCGATTCTTTGATTGCTCCTGTCAGCGCATGCTCCTGTCGCCCACACAATCCGAAAGGCTCCATCGGTTCCTATAGGCTCGCTTTACATTCCCAAAGGATGAGCTGACGATATACCCGTATCGAAGATAGCCTGCCCGCTTCTTGCCGTAGCATCCATCACAGCTAGATTCTGTCTATCTTGGGCATGTCGTCAACGCAAATCGCTCGCATGCGTAGACTATCAGGACCCTTGGCTGCCGTTGATCCGGCAGGGCCACAATAGTCATCAGGCAGGGGTGGATCGACGAGTGAGAGGTGCACAAGGCGCTACAAGGGGCTGCTTTGCTTGGCTCACATGGCATTCTGCTCATCGTCCTGACGGCATGCAGCATCCGATGTTGCTCATTCTCTCTGAGCCCTTGCTCCTTGGCACCTCGTAACCCGTGGTTAACGTTGCGTCCTGTGAATACGCGTTGCATCTTGCACCCGTTTCTGTCTGCATTCGACCGGATATGTTGAATTGACTCTTTCCAGCCGTGCCAAGAGTCCGGCACGTTGGAAGCCGCCTCTATCGTCGTCGTCAGCGCCAAGCGCGCCGATCGCTTTTCCCCTGGGGCAATTGCTCGGCTCCTACCGTGGTCGCATGTGCGGATCGGGCAGGCTTCCAGACGGCTTCTACGATATTTTCAAGCATGGCGAAGAGGAGGGCCTGGAATGCAGATTGCAGAACTATATCTGTCGCTGGCATGTGAATCTGCTTTGTAGGACGTAGTGGATGCATCCGACCCATACTATGACTTTGAGGTGCCTGTAGATGTATGTTACCCCATTCCTAGTTGAGGTCCTTGATTGGGCTGGCCTTGGCAGAGCACTACATTTCCAAGAATTGCAGATGGCTTCATCGAAGAGTGGATAACCTCACTTGACCTGCTCGCACATCACCGTTTCACCATAGCACATGGAGACGTGTTGCCTGAATCATCGATGCTTGCCATTATGGCCATGGAATAACGATCAAGCTATATTTGTTGCGGTCCGATTGTCACCGAATCTTCTTAGGAATGATCTCAACTCTTGATGGCATAGAGGTTCAAGGAAGTGCTTTAACATGAGCCCATGTCTACTGCTGGTGCAGCCATCGAATACAAGGTCACAGGGTATGAAGTGCAGTATACTGAAAAATTGGCTTGTTTACCAACTACGTTCCTTACCTTGTTGAAGCTGGGACGTTTAGGAAAGCAAGCATACGAGTTCCTACAATGACGTAGGTATGTTTGATGTTTCTTGGTTTTCATTACAGTTGAGTTGTGAGATAGAGAACTCATGAGACATCATCAGCAACTAGAGTGCAATGGCACCATGACAACGAGCGCCTCATTGGCGGTGTTTCGACGTACGAAAGCATGATGCCGTTGCAACTTTGGATGTGTCAGAAATTGGGCAAAGCTACAGTGCGCCCATTGTCTCTCTGAATAGCCGTTGTGTCATGTTTTTGACGGTCTAAGTGGGCACTCTTGTCGGTGGATGCCCTGATCTTCGTTGCTGGGCTAGCATGAGAAAGTGTCTCTATTTCATCTGTCACGAAAGCAATATCTCCACAGCAATGGAGGTATGGTGTTGTCAATGACACGTCAAGTCTTTCCTAAAGGGCCTGAATTTGCTGCTCCACAGTCGGCTGGTCTTTGAGCAGCTTCAGTTGCACGACTTCGACTTTGGCATGATCTTTGATCCAGCCAATGTGAGTTCACGACAGGTACTGGGCCCTGCATGACCTACACCAAAGGGCCAAGAGATCCCAGGAACGTAAGCTTCTGTATGACGATGTCTTGATCTGTCGATCCGATCCTAGAAGACTTGGCTCATGGGGTCCAAAACAAAGCTTGGTGGGAACTGGGAGGGGTGATCGATCGGCAGTTGCATCGGCCTCGATTGCTTGACATAGACTTCCTTGATATGTCCAGTATTCAAGATAACGAAATCCTTCGACGAGTCGGATCATACTCAACAGGAGTGCTTCCGCTGTTGTGCCATAGCATCTCATACTGAATGATCAGTGTCGTATGGTCGGGGCTGCCGAGAAGTAGCATCTGATAATCCACTTTTCGGAGTCCACCATGGTGGTTCTTGATATCGAGAGCCAGCTTTACGCTAATGAGGTCCATGTGGCAGGTCAAGGGATATCGGCTCAGTCAGGAGGTGAATCACCGTTGTGGCATGTTTTGGATGACGCATTACCAAGCCAGATTCGCATATGATGGTTCTTTGGTTAAAATTTTGCCTTATTACAAGGCGAAATGCGCAAAATGGCCGTCCTTGACGTATGACACCGTTGAGTGGAAACAGTTGGAGGGCCGCGACTGAGGGGACTCGGAGATCGGTACCAGGTAGGCGCTATTCCTCCCAAAAGTCAAGGTTGATTTCACTCGCTTGTGTTTCACCATACAAGCAGAAGATCGTTGGAAGTGCAGTTGAGCGGCCAGCAAGCACAGCTTGATCTTGTCTTATAACTGTGATATCCGGCTCGAGGCGTTGTTTTCCAATGCTCCTTTAGACTGATGGCTATGTTGCTCATCCAGTATATTCGTTGCCACATGCTTGATTGAACCAGTTCTTTCTTTCTGTTGGATTTGCACGCTTGCGCAAGCTAATCACATAACAGGGCATGCATGTCAGTTCAAGTCAGGAATTGAGAGTATGATAGAGGATCCAGTTGGCTCTACTTAAGGGTCCAAGGTTGGTGTAAAGGGTGGGTCACGTGGAGACTATAAGCGCGCATGCCTTTGCCAAATTAGGAAAACAATCAGGTCTTGGCACAACCACTTATGGATTCACTCATTAGGACCAAGCAGACATGGATGAACAGCAAACACCTATGGACGTCGTCAACCATAGCCATAGCTGGCCAGATCAAGTACCCCGAGGCTGCGGAAGGCGGGAAAACTTACTGGCCAGACCCTGCTCTCCCGTTTGAGTTAACAATCGAGCTGCTTACACTCAGCCATTCTCCTCCTTCTACTCCGCTCTATCCTCATCCGTACAACAGCCAAGCTTCACTTGGAGCGTACGCACGCCATTGCAACGTTGTTTCGGTAATCTGAGCCGACCCGGATTGGACTAAGCTCAAGAGATTCGTGTTGCTGAACTGCTACCCACTGGCTGGTTTCAAGATCCAACTCATAATGGCACGCCCCTCGACCACAACAGTCCTGGATCCGAGATGCAGGGTCGTGGTCACATACAAGACCAGCTTGAACATTCTCAGGCTAAGATTGTTCAGGATGACGGCATGCCCCAGGATCGATCTCAGACACAGACGCAACCCGAGACACGGACACAGCCGCAACAGGGTTCGCGCCGCCGCAAGGCCCTCGTCAAGCTCAACCGAAACGTGAGTCCCTTACCTGGTACATGTAATCCTAAACTCTTTTTCTTCTCTGAAGTAGAGGGTGTGCTTGTTTTCCTTCAAGGGCCATTTTTATAATCCCTGACATCACGCGGACTGGTAGATCTCATATATGAAAGCTAACATGGTACAAACTGGGTCATAAAGCCAAATTCGCCTTTATTTCCTTTGATACCGAAGGCAATCAGCCTTCTGGTACTCGTAAGCTCATCAGAAGCCATTGTATGCGAGGCAAAAACACCAAGAAGCGGTCCAAAGCTGTTATCCAGAACTCCACCACATGTGGTGACCATGGTCTCCATCATGGTAGTCCCAGCGTGACTGATGCCAGTTACGTGTCATCCAACTCCGATACTAGTTCTCCCAGCAACTTGCTGTCAACACCGCACCCGCAGCATTCAAGTAGTGTGGATGGCGATGCTTCCCTTTATAACCCTAGTTTGGAAGCGTATGGCACTTACTTTCCTACACCGCAAAGACAAGCCAACGATATGTACTTCTTCAAGTTCGCCGAAGACATCAACGCCAGGTCAAAGTTTTTGTTGCATAAGTGTAAGTTTCCATCATTCGCAGCGCATTGACCATACGTATCTAACGTCTTTTCATAAGTGTTTGTGTCGATCAAGGAGACAATGTACCCCTCGAGTGGTGCTTTGAGACCGACACATCTCGCAGCAACTTTTTACATACCTTCTTCATGACCCCTGCTATCTTTCAGCGTGTCTCTTTGTCAGTAACGCAATGAATGATTTCGCCTGCTCAAAATCATGGGGCACCGAAATAACTGGACCCAAGACGTTCTCCACCAGTACACAGTATTATAAGCGCCGTACCCTCGAACTCCTCCAGGAGCACATGAAGGATCGTGACAAACAGATTGATGATTCAACAACAGCCGTTGTTGGCAGTCTTGCATTGGCTTCTGATGTTGCTAATGATGACGGCTGGTGTGAGACGCATGTCATGGGTTTGAAGCGAATGATTCAATTGAAAGGAGGTCTCCAGCATGGCTTCAGCAAAAACAGGGAGTTGCAGCTCAAACTGTTGCGGTGAGTTTTCATCTGTCATATATTCGCTCGGTGCTGCATGCGGCAGAGACTAATATGTGTTTGTTCCTCAGAGTTGACCTTGTATGGTGCATGAAGACAGGGTCGAAGCCTATGTTCTTCGAAGGCGAATTAGATTGGTCGTCCTATTTCGATAGCATCCTTGAGATGTATCCTATGTATCACACCCCGGCGCCATGTAGGGCTCAGAAGCTGTTTGAAGGTGTTGATCCGAAACTCCTGACCGTCTTCAACGACATACGAGAGTTGTCCAACATGGCCAATATACTTCTCGATTCCAGAACGAAGTTGCCTCCCGGTATCTATGAAGACGCTATGCTGTCGATTCAATACCGCCTTCTTACTTTGGAGTATAGTATCGAAGATGGCGAGATCCTAGAGGAGGCTCTCCGTGTCGGTCTGGTTACATTCGAGATGTCAGTTTTCCTCGTAACACCCAGCTTGAAGAACCACTATGGCCACCTTAAGAATCGTCTACAAACATGCATCGAAAGACTCGACATAGATGACCCGGTCTTTGCTGATTTGCAGCTTTGGCTGTTTCTAATCGGATCGATGTGTCTCTTTACTGCTGATGAGTCATGGCTGGTGCCATATGCACAGAAGCTAATCGTCAATCGCGAATGGACCGAGTGCGTCGACCGTATGAAAGATATCATGTGGGTGAATGCAGTACATGATTTGCCTGGCGAGCATGTTTTCAGGACAATGCAGGTTGCGTTCGCATGATTGTCGATTGATGTTGCTTGGCCGATATTACTCCCATGAGAGCATCCAAGCTTACAATACAGATTCTAGCTCTAGCTAATAGCAGTCTGATCACACAATTGGGTGACGGCCGGTAACTCATTGAGGAGTGTCTTCAAAGGTCACTTTATTATGCCACGGCATGATACTAATTTCTTGTATATCTCCGGCGTCTTGAAAGATCACCATATGGCAATATCAATGGCTTGTGACACAAGCGGTACAAGTAGTCCGCGACATTCAATCTATACCGAACTTTGCAACGCAAACTGGTCTTTACTGAACAAGATTGGCACTTCCATCATTGATTTGGGGATCAAGGATTAACGTCATCCGATCTAGTTTATGTATGGAGCTCGCTGGGCATATGACAGACCATCAACATCTCACCATCATTCAACAAGTCTCATGCTGTCATTCTATGGGGTTTCCAACAGCTTGCTGCTGCATCGAAATCCAATGCTTTCTAATCCGTCAATAGCCTACTGGTTGTTGGCTGATACTGATAGGATTCACTGGACACACTTGCTCTAGGTTATTTGTTGCACGTCAGACAGGCTATTACTACATTGGTGGACTTGCTCCTAGCCACAGCTATTTTCGGAAGATTAGCCTTTGAGGCATGGGCAGATGGTTATAGATGGGGGTGTGGTTTGAAAGCAAGAAGCTTAGGAAGCACTGCAAGACGTTTGATGGTGGTGGTGTCACCTCGCACGGGTCGTGCGCCAACACGGCTCTGCATCCAACGCGGAGCTTTGACAACGTGGTTGTCAGGGTGCACATGGGAAGGCATCCCTTGTATGAGACTGTAAAGTGCACTTTGATAGCAATAAGCCATGCAATGATCCCTCTACGCTCCTTTGTAGATGCAATACATGCAGAGGAAGCGTCCCAACCAGACGTTGGAACTTCCTCTTCAAGTGCTGTCCGATCCAAAGCATGCCGCACGGCCGACGGCAGAGAGGCAATGGAACACATCGCACCCCGGTAGCGGTCAAGATCGACGATGCGGTTGCCGTCCTGACAGCCGGCTCACGTTGAGGCAGTGCAGTTGCTACCTGTTCGCACGAAGCATCGTCAGTGTAGCATTACGCCCTGGCACCGGCTGGTGCGGGCGGGCTCAGAGTGTAGCACTACAGCTTACGCTCGTGCATGCGTCTCCCGTTCCGGCTATCTCGATAGACGGAAGGCATTCCGTCTCTCCATAGTGACGTTGCGGCCATCCGAACAGCGAGTGCTCCGGGTGCTCGATGGTCGGATGCGTTGGAGACGTCTCATTCGGAGCACACATCATGAAAGGATTTCGATACGAGCTGATAAGAGCTTACATGAGACGTGTGATATCTTAGCAAGGACCGCATGGAATGGATTTGATGGTTACACTTGCTACTGAGCAGCATTACTCACGGTCCTGCCATTCGGTCGTATCGCACGACCAACGTCCTGAGACTTTGGGTGTGCAAATATGCAGAATTACGGTATTCTGCAACGCCCAACGGAGCATTGCACCAACAGGAGTGTGTAGCCCAGCAAGGCGTGGCCCTTCTCATCCCCTCCCTTCGTCCGCGTTAAACCCATGAGGTCGTCTACCTCGCGTCTGCCAACACAACGCACAGCGTCTCTCCCGTCATCGCTGCCACGGCCCAGCGCACACCATCCCCACGTGCCGTGCGCTGGGGCTCCTCACGGGTTCCGAAAGGAAAAACCTGCACATTCGCTGTATGTGTGCAGGTCGCACTGGATGTGAACGGGGCGCAGGCGGGCCAATCACTGCGGTGAGGAGAAGGGGGAGAGGGGCTGGACGGCGCGGGTTCGATGTGACGCTGCGGCTTGTTCTTCAAGGCCCCAGCCCTACCCTTCTGTCTGGTTCTTCAAGTATGGTCTGTTGGGCCTGCTGAGGTTGCGTCGCGTGAGGAGGGGCGTGGGGACGTCGTGCTAGCTTATAGGTGTGACTGGTTTGGGGTTTCGGTCTTGGCTGCTTTTATGACAGAGACTGGGGAGAGGAGATACTGGGCTGAAGGACGGGGAGAGATGGAGTCAGTACGCCCTTCTGTATGTATCCAGCCTGGTCTAGAGTTCGTGCGAGGACATCTCCGGTTGCGGGAGCTGAAGACGTGCTCTCTGAACTCCCTCGATGTCACCTCCCCCTTCACTCTTCGCTAACTGTTGCGTCGTTGTGGTGTTTCTTGGAGTGGCAGACCATTCGGCCAAGCTCCGGCCCGAGGGAACGTTATCTTCACTGCAGATGATGGGAACGATCGTCAGGATGACGACGTTCACGAGCTCATCATCGGGCACCGAGGACACCCTCGCAACCGCTTCCTTGGTACACCTTCTTGCAGATTCCCCAGCGTCGTCTTCACCATACATTCTGCAGCGGCTGGCGAGAGGCATCGGAGATTTCCTTTCAAGGCGCCCACCAACTTCTCATCCCACATATGCAGACGTTCGGTCGCTTGCTCCACGTTCCAGCGAATCCCACCTGTACGTCGGACAGCTCACCGGGGCACGTTGACTCCTCACCACCCTCCTCCCAACCATCCAATTCAACGTCCAACAGGTAACCTTTTCCATGGTCCCTCCTTCATTCAGCCTGCTGTGGTTGTGAGCATCATTGCTGACCCAGACCCAGGCCTGGCCAGCAAGGCGTGCCCTTACGCCCCCTCCTCGCATCCCGTACCATGCACCCAACGGATGACGACCAGGCCAGTCGCACCCAGCCTGCCAGGACGGGAGGGGATGCACAACATGTGCCGCCTCTGCGCCCGTTCGTCGATTGGGCCACGCCCTGTCCAGCCACTTTCAGTTCTGCTCCCGCCCCTGGACGTGAAAATCGATACGGGAGTGAGATCTACCGGCAGGAGCCGTCCGTTGGGCCAGGGCCCTTGCTACAGATGGCTCGTGAGTTACGAACAGTAGTTCATCGAGAGCTTATTATAACGGCGAGAGGCTGTTGTCTTAGCATCGTGATGTCATCCCCTATTCTGCTTGTTCAGTCAACTTGCGAGGCACCAAGTAAGGGGCACACTGTGGTCTTTCGCGCCTATCGCAGTTGCTCAATCACAAACCATCCGAACAACTAATCACATGCAGAGCAATTCTATTTCTATGGTTATAATTGTGGACAGCGGATGCGATGTTACACCTCCTTCAGGATCCCAGCATACACCACAGGGCCTCGTCCACTCGTCGCGGCAGCAAGACGGCACAAAACACTCATCTGCTCCAATTGCTAGGCCTCTCCCTCAGACAGAGGAGTTTGCCATGTGCAGTTGTGGATTCCCATTTCCTCTAATGCGACCGTTCCCCAGCCACATACGACGCTGGTCCACCCTAGGGTATAACAGGCTGTGCCAATGTAACTCTGCCATCAATGTCTCGCCCGTACGGGAAACGTCGCCGTTCTGCACACATATGTCTCTAAATTTGCCCTGTTACATCCGCCCACGGCTGTCAAGACACCCCGAGGCATCCGGCGGCACAAGTAAGGCATGTGCGCTTCTTCAAGAGGGTCTGGCATATGCAGTTCGTATATTGAGCCCGATTACGGCGGCTGGGCGCCTCGCTCCCTCGTCTATTTGATTGATTGAATAGGCTACCATCGATGTGCGCTTATTGACACGTTCCAGGTCTGGTCCGCCAACAATGCGTCTGTTATCCGAGTCAGCCTGAAGTCAGCCGACCATGGCCGCCGGTATCGCATAGCACATGGCAACATGTTTCCTTCATGACAGTCACATGAGCGAGGATCCGTCGTGTCAGAGTAGCTGTAAACTGGGAAGCCATGAGAGAAAACGGTACAAGAAAGGCAAGCAGTGCGGTGCTGGCCGTATGAGTAACGCACCAGGGCAGCGTCCACATCGTATAGGGGATGCCGTTACGAGACCGGCGTGTACGCAACAGCGGAGTAAGGCCTCGACGTTGCATCACAGGTAGATGCCCCAGTATAACACGTGAGTAATCGACGACTCCTTCTACTGCAGCATACTGTGATTGCCGGTATGTGATTGCTCAACTATGTTCAATGAGTGGATGATGAAGGTATAGGGTAGTCAGAGTCTTGCCTGAGAATGGGCGCCTACGAGATGAAACATCTGAGCTCCTCTCAGAGTGGTGTTAGTCCACATAATGCTGATTATTCAGTGCTTTAATTAGCTATCTCCGCCTGGGTAAAGGCCTGTGTTAAGTGTTATGGGGATGAGATGTCCAAGGCATCTCAACACGACACATAGGCTGGCACTATCTCCAGCCACAACCAGGAAAACAGGGCTACAATATGAGGGCAAGAGGAAAAGAATTTCCGCCTACACGATATAGTGTCTTATCGAGAAGAGATTATAGAATATACCTACAATTTTTTTGCATATATTATCTTGTTATTACGAGTTCTTTGGATTTTTTCGGTTATTCTTCAGTGTTTTGTTGGTGACTAGTTGAGATAGATATCCTCGTTAGGTATGTGGAGCTTCGTCCTCCCCAGGCCGGACTATCCTCCGTAGACTTTACTCGAAATAGCTGCTTCAGTTGGCTCCATACGCAGGGACCGAAACAGACATACTAAACCCTTGAAACGCTGCACTTGCCGTGAAGCGCCGGCTCTTCTTCCAACCGCCCACGTCTCCATCTTGACCACACAATCCCCTTCGTATTCCTTACCAAAGACGACAAAGAGGAGGTGCTCCACAGTACCCTCCTTTGCTCCGTTTTGTTTCTCCTCGTTCGGCCACTGCAGCCTTGCTCCTCCTCGCCGGCCTCCACCCAATGAGATACCTCGGCCCCCAGTGCTGACCCTCTGTCTAGAAGGGGACAGCCCTATCGGCTCAAGTGGGACGGCGACTGGGGTTCTCGGTCGTCCATTTGATGGTCAATGTGGTAGTCCTACTTGTTAAGGATCAGACGAGGGAGCCAGAGGGATTCGGACCTTCCAAGGTTTGTTTATCCCGATCCCACTTCTCCGACTCGATAAATTAGCCTTACATAGCTGCTGATTGCTTGCTTGGCACCAGCTTATTATACGCTCGACTGGGTGGTCAACCTTGATCAGTCTCTCCACACCCTTCCATTAACCCCGTTGCCTTGCGCGTTGGCCATCCGTGGATGAGCTGCTCATCTCGGCAGGAGGGATGTGGTTAGGAGCTTCAGGTTCACTCATTCTCCCCGCTCGGAGGCTGTCTGGCTGGTGCATGACGTGAGTTCTCCGTTGTGGGATCCATATTCAAACGGGTTAAGAAACACGCAGGCTCATAGTGATCGACCCACACCCCTATCGGCATGTTTCTCGTCCTCAAGAGTCAACCACAACCCACAACGTCGTGACATCCAATCTCTGCCAGGGCAGCCGAGGACTTCCCCAATGCGGAGGTGGTGCCCGCATCACCGACTCCGAAGATGGGGACAGACAGGTTGGACTCACGCACGTTCCGCTCCGTTCCTCGTCCTCCTTCTCTTCATGGAGTAGCTTACGGGCGGAGATATTCCTGCTATGCACACCGCGGCTGCACGGTGGAGTGTTAAACACTGGGATGAATGCTGCAGCTCCAGGATTCAAGGTAGATCTCCAAGCAAGTTCTCCGGATTCGAGATTGCGACACAGAACAGCACATGCTCGGCACTGTTGGCAAGAAGCAAGGGCTTCTCTCTCATGCTATGCCATTGGCATCCCGTTGTCGAAGCAGCCACACCCGTACCGGAACGCAGGCCATCGTTCATGGCTGTTTCATTAGATGGGGCCTAACAACAACAACCAATCTTGTAACCCTGCGCGACCGCTCGCAGAGACCTGCCGTCAAAAGTGATGATGCATGCTCGCAGCACAAGGTGAGCCAAGCAGCCCTACAGGGCCACCTGCCGAGCCAAGCTGCATTACGCGTGCTGCAATCGCGCGGTAACGATGCTCGGCAGTAGATAGCGAATTATTCGCCATATAAAGAGGTATTTGCACCTCGCCTGCTGGAGATTCATTCATCCACCCCAATGTCTTGTTACGACCGGAGAATGGCTTCTCTTCTACTTTCCGGACATCCGTGGACTCAAGCCACAACGTGCAACCTCTGATTGATAATGGATACATTTTCGGGGAGCCGGGCATTGTGGAACGCTCTGTTATTTAGTTCCTTTATAGTTTATACGGTAAGTTCCGGTTGGCCGAGACGCCGACGCTGCACTTGCCAGGAGTTGTGGTTTTGGCGAGGCCGAAGAGCGCATGGCCACCGTTCTAGGACTCCTGCCAAGCGTATAGTCATTGCTTGTATATTAGAGAATCCCTTGCTGCCGTCAGCCTTTCCGTATGGGACGGAGGCCTCAAAAACCGCCGGTAACGTCCCATGTGCTGGGATTGGCCAGAAAGGAAAAAGTCGAGCACGTCTCCATCAAAAAGTCTGGGAGATATCCACAAGTTGACTGAGAACTACTCCGTCGGCGTTGTCAATTCCCACGGCTTGCCTTGTGGATTGGACCATACTAATTCCCGTGGCACCAAGTGGGAATACGGAACTCGGTCTTTGGACGTTTTGCGAGAACCCTGCCCATTAGCCCACCAAAAGCCGCCATGGTTCTCAATTACCACGGTTGGACGATTTACTGGCGACGGGGACAGAGATTGGAGGAAGCTTGGCGCAATTCCCACACCATCGGGCCCAATTGTGGATGAATAATATGGTGGGCCGGGGAAGGGGACGGAGCTGACGGGCTGATTCTGGTCCGAAATCCGTCCTACGACTCAAGCAATCAATCAACGGCAATGGCGAGATTTGAGGATCGAAGCAAGCCGGACTGCTGAGTCTTGCGACCAAAAAGCCCAGTAATCCCACGTCATAGTCATGATTACAGGCCGGCGAGAGAAGGATAAGAAATACTTTGAGATCTTGGCTGCGGTGCAACAAGGGTCCGCATCGACAACGCCTTGCGGCTGAAGCGAGGTTGCCATCAACTTTGACACAGAAGGAGGCGGCGTGGCATCTTTGTCAGAGCTTAGGGATGGTTGAAAGATGTGCGCGCCGACATCATACCTGGAAACATCCTGGTCTTTCCCTCAGCTCATTTATACGCAGGTGTCTATTAACCCTTACCCGATAGCGAAACCCGAACTGTCGGGTATGAAGTATTGGCATGGCGGTCAAGCTTTGTGACTCGTATCCAGTATGACATGAATATAGCCTGTAGCAAAATTACGATTCTTAAAGCCTTCCTTGAGCCAAGCTCGAAACATCCGGATTTTGTGGATGTTGTCAGCAAAATTGGTTGATCAGGAGCCGAACGCAACAGGGAGTAAGCATCAGATCACAGGCCCCGATCTTTGTGTCACACATGGGGCCGTATTCAGTCATGAAATACGACAAGCTGGTGATAATGACAAGATAACAGTCCAGCTTCACCACCAGACACCGGCTTTTAGAGGAGGGGCGCGCCGCTGGGCAGGGAAAAGACCCAGCCTGCTTTCCTTGCTTACGGCCGTAATCCATGACCTACCCGTGCAGCTTTCATGCAACATCACCAACATACAGGCCTGGCTCTGATCCCGCCTTCTCAGCCCTGGAAGGCCAACGAGGAGCACCAGTATCACACCATGACCCTGCCCCAGCCCCGCAAGAGTCACTCTGGTATGGGCCACACGAAACTCTGCGCACGCCCTCCTGGTCCTGGCAAGGGTTCTCTCGCATCACCCCCACCATCATGCCTGGGTCCGTGTGTGATCAAGTGCCCAAAAGCGGAAGGCTTCGAGAAGCGACCGAGGCAGGGCTCCATGTATCAAGGTGTAGGGGAGGGCTAGGGGCAGAGGATGGAACGTGCACGCACCAAGCTTTCGTGGGGTGCTTTCGAGTCGGGTAATGATACCATGGAAGTCCCCTTTCAAATTGTTTAGACGTAATGCCGAAGCTGTACGGTCCCGGTACTGTACCGGTATGTACACTTCCAATGTTGTTGGTCAGAACGTTGGAAGCTAGGATTCCTACCCTTGGCACTGCGTTGGCCCCAAGGACTTTCTTTGAGGGATTATTTTGCTCAGAAAGCAGAAACCAACACAAAAGGCTTTTACGAAACGAACATCATTAGCTCGGCCATTTAGCAGGAGGTGTCGGCTTGTAACCCCTGTCTCTCTCGGCCGATCGCCGTCCGCCGCCGACTAATACATATACTAGCACCGCAGTCAGCAAATTACCACGTTCTACTCTATCTAGTGTGCCTTGCCTCAAGTCCACGTTGGAAACGACCAGATCGATCAAGCGAGCTTGGGGGCCGTAAATGTGGCGTCTCTTGATACCGGCTCGCGTGGACTGGCTGCAGATATGTTTTTAAAGGTCTCAGCCGCAACTGTGTAGGCCCTAGTAAGGAGGTGTTCGGCGTTAGTAATGTAACCCCGATGATATAATATCAAAAGCCCAACGAAATGAGGCTTTTCAAGGTCAATCTTAGGCCAGAACTTCCGCAAGGCCATACGATACTCTGGTGGATAGCATGGGCACATACATAGTGCATCCTGTTTTTCCAGTCCAGCCCCGAGTGACAAGGGTATTGACCCTACAACAGGAGCCATGTAAAATTGTGTAGAACTTCCCGTTGTCGAATAGCTCCGTTGAATGTCCGTGGATGCTTGCCAGTTGCTGCGACTGATGCGCCGCTATTCCGGCCTGATGGAACCTCATCTCACTTTGTTCGGTGTTTGCCCGAACTTATACCTCCGAAACACAGTCTTCAAGCCTGTCTCGGCCTCAATTCCAGGCTCATCAAGATTTCTTCTCAATGGGATGCCTAGATACTATTCCTCGACGGACAGTTTGCTCCTCTGGCTTGCTTTTGGCGAGACCATGCGACATCTACCGATGTCAAAAGACCGAGAAGATGGGCTCAGGGCCGAGTGGGGACAATGATTATCCGGCTGTCGCTGGAGCCCTACTTCGAAGTACCCCTTGTCAGCCCTTTACGTTGATCCTTGCTGGACCTCCCATGCATTTGTTCTTGACAGTCGACTATCAAGAATGCATGGAAGGATGTCTCGCACGCCCTACCAGTTCAACAAGGGCACCTTCCGGTTATGAGCAGTTCGGGTACTGACATGACGTGGGGCCTGACGAAATGGCCTGTCGGCTCATAACCATCGCATGTAGAAACCAGCTTCTGACTGAGCCTGCATCCACCAAGACCTTGCGCGGGATTTCGGAGCCCCTTGGCCTCAGTCTGTATTTCAAACGAAAGAGGCCAAACCAAGTATGTAAAAATGGTTGAAACGGGCAGGCACTAGGTCTTTCCGTGGACTGATGAGGAGGAAGCATGCATGGAGGATCTGAATTAATTCTGCTGCCTGGAGGGTCAGCCCTGATAGGCAAGGACTAATGCAACTGCCAGGGGAAAATGAAGCGAACAATTGCTCTGTTCAAACCTTGCCAACAGGGCTCTCCATTCTCCCCAGCTGCCGGCTGTTTCCCTTTGAGGATTACCATGTCAATTCAGGCACCTTTGAATGTCCAGATCAAATGTTAAGGCCGGGCGTAAAGCCGTGACGTGCGACGTGTGGATAGTCGTTCTTGGAACGAATACAGGTCCCTCGGAGGAACAAAGCCAAGAGGAACAAACATGTTGAAGTCTGATGAGAAGGAACAGGGCTCGTTGGCCAGGGCGGACGCCCTTTGTAATCGCCTCCTTGAGACCACCCGAAACTGTTCTGGGTCAATTGAGGCGCTCGTAATAGCCTTGCAGCCTCGTCGTAATTGAATGTGCGGATCGCATCGTCCTACTCATGAATTGTATCGTCTTGGCTCCCATCGCAGCATCCGTAGGGTTCGCGAGCAAGCCCGTCAGCTGCAAAGTCACAACCCGCCCAAGCCAAGGCTTCGCATCATGATCCTGATCGCATCGTGTCCCGCGGAGTCCGATGTAGCATCCGAAGCATCCCAGTACCGAGTTGTGGCGGCCTATGCCTACCACGTCACGTCGGTGGCGCCCAGACAGGCCTGCTTGTCATACATAGCTAAAATCCTTCGTCACAGGGCTGTTGCGCAGGAGGTGTATGCTGAAGAGTAATAACATAGGCCGATGTGGCGGCCTTACTGTACGCTGACAAAGGTCTCCTCTTAGGACTTCAGGGGAGGGAGGGGTGCACGCTGTCGGGTGCGAATATGTACAGACGTTGGTTGTTGTACGAAAGTCTCGGCCGAAGCATGTCCTCATCTTGGATTCACAGTGGCCAGATCAGCTTGGCGACCAGTGCGACAGGAATGGTGATGAAGATGATGTTGGATGGCTCATTCTCTCATTGGAGAATCTGCAGAATCTGCAATCATAAAGTGACCAATGATTTTGGATTACTGCTGACGCCCACAGCCAATGCGTTGGTTGTGTAACTGAAAGGGCTCAGAAAGTGAAGCATGTCCTACTCGCACACAGCTGAGCAGACATTGTGTGCGGTCTCAGCTGAACAAGTCCCCAACCACGAGGAGGGAGGGCGCATGATGTTCACGTCTCGTGATTCATAGAGAGGAACTTTCGTAGAGATTGCGAGGTTCCTTCAGCTCGCATTCGACCCGCTCACTGCTTGTATAGTACACACCATGGCTCCTTACCATTGGGGCCGTACTTCGGACATCACAAAACCCCGTGTCAGCTTTGAGGGCTGGTGGTGACATGGGGGCCAAGGACCGATTTGAGGCAATCTGGTGAGCTTGAGGAAGGACTACCACATCTGGCGCACCCTCGCTCCGCAGCCTGATCGTATCTTCTCGAATGCTGGATGATCTTCATTTGGCTTGTTGGAGCTAATGCGCGTCTTTTACGTCTGCCAGCACTAACTGCAGAGCGCCTTGCCGCCGGGCTGAGACTGCGATCCTTAACAGTGCGGCTTTCTTTGTCGCCATCACATGGGTTGTGCTGAACTTTCATCAGCTCTTGACTAGGAGAACGAGAATGTGGAAATCACGAAGCACAACAGCTCCATTCTGGGTAAGGAGCGGATGGATTATGAGAGGTGCCAAGACTTCCGCAATCCACTTTCTCCAACCACAGCCGTCGTTTAGGTCCATTGGGGCTGAAATTACCCCAGATTGGATGAGAAAATCGGACAAGCCACAGCGGACCTATAATGGTGTCGTTGTGCGGTGCAATTCCGCTGTCGCGGGCGGAGATAACGCCAAACACCCGTGGACGACGGTCTGTGGACCTTCCGCGTGGGCCATTCCACGCTATGGGCTGCTGTTACGTACTACCGCTAGGAGTTTTTAAGGTACGTGCCGTGTGGTTCTTCGTTTCACGCCAGTCAACGAACTCAGCTTCGCCAAGGGCTCATCTCGCTCCGAGATTGTGTTGCCTCGCGGCCAAAGGGATGTTGGCAAAAATCTTGGCCAGCAGGGAGCTAGGGACCACCGAGTCACTGTCACTAACAGAGTTTTGCTGAGGTGTGGCATCCAGTTCCCGACAATCTGGATCTGCTGATGCTAAAGGAATTGGGGGCTAGTCAGGCAGCCGGAGCTCAGACGGCGCCGCCCTTATGACCAGTTGGCGGAAAGCCAAGGTTAAGGCGAAACAACGTGTTAAAATTCGCCTTCTTTAGCTTGTCGGGGCTCTCCGCCATGCCGCGCTTCGGGCGGCCGGGTCGTCGTGCACTGCGGCGAGCTTCCGAACATCGCCTTTGTCCTAGTAAGTGTACATTTTGGTTCGACGGCTTGGACAGGGCACAAATGCTTGAATCAGCGTAATGACATAAACACTAACCATGGCGTTTCGGTATCCGAAATCTCACCGTATATCCGTGATGGTGGGTGCTTTGAGGTATGATACCCCTCCACCTAATTATGCCCAGTTGCGTTATTCTCCACGTTCAAGGCCTGTGCCGAGGCATGATGAAGCTCGAAGCGACAGGGCCATTTGGAGCTAACGGCTAGTTGTTCAGCCCAGACGTAGCGTGCCAAGCACCTCATCTGTTCCCATGGCATTGACTTTCCAGCCCTACCAGCCCGTCTCGCCTGAGGCTAGTCACCAGCCGTCGGTAGACGAAATTATCCACCGGAGGTTCAGCCACGGAAACGAGGAAGACTGAAGTACGAGTTCCTCGGAGTGTCCCTAGTTAGTTAGGAGCTCGCCCAAGAGGACGTGGGCAAGTTTAATGGAGTTTACAACGGGGAAGTCGAGCCAGTCAGCCCGTATCTGGGATATGAAGCAGAGCATACCCTGGACCGTGGAATGCTGCTAGAAGCTGTAAGAATATTGCCTTGGCGCCCCAGATCGGAGTTCGGGTCATTGGTGTGGAAATGAAAGTATTGTGGCCCCTTTCGTAGAAAATGCCCAGAACTAGGATCGTCCTTTATTACAGGCACACGATTTCAAGCATAACGAGTCGCAGGTGATGACGGAGGCGCCCCAATATGGACGCCCAGACCGAAGGCAGATATACAAGACTCTACCGACACATACGTCTTCATCGAAGACGTTGCCGCTGTTTGGTTCGGACACCAACCAGATCGAGCCTGCAATGCGACACTATAGCCGCTTGCACCCCTTAGTGCTGCCGCTGACCCATCTGAAAGGTTTCGAGATCCAGTAGGTCAGTAGCCTTCTGAGCCAGCCACAGCACTGCACCCCTCCGCATATCGCCTCGTGTCCAGTACACACCCCGTCGTTGCTGTATACGGCGATACGCTCGCCCTAACGATCCAGAACAATACTGTTTCGTGTGTCACGGTCTCGAATCGAAGAAGATAACGCCCTAATCAAAATGACTAGTTCCACAATCTGCCCTTCCCTAGGGGCCCCTGCGCAATGACGAGACAAACGAAGGGAAAGGTGCATCAAGATCGACCAAAACCCGGATAAACCCCAGTCGCTTTCAATTCTAGTGGTTGCGACAAGCGTTAATTGCCCCGTGCACGGCTTTGTGTGCAGACGCATATCCGGCAGACGGGGAGGGATCTCTTAGGCCAGCACCCGCACCTGCATGTCCAAACTCTCGAGTGCCGGAGCCAGCCGTCCGACATGTCAAACGTGGGATGTGCTGCGGTTCTGCTTCAGGCCACGAGTGCGTGGCATTTTGCCGCCGCCAAGTTTCCTTGACTAGCTGAAGGACGAAGCGCAGGCGTCGCAACATGCATAGCCAGACCCGCAGCACGGCTATGCTGGGTCTCCACGCGGTAGCATAAGCCGCAGAGGTAAATATAGCATTGTAACATAGAATGTAGGACTTCAGTTGAAGGTGTAGGGGTTCACGGGTTTGCTTGGCTATCAATTGCTTGATGACTTGCACATCCTTTCCCTCAACAATATTTCAGCCGATGTGGACGACGTCGTATGGTGGCTTAGCTGGACTGGAGACTGTGGATACAAGCCTGACAAGCTTTTTTTTTTTCAGCGCTTGTTGTTACAGAAGGCGGCCAATATCTCGCGTGGGATCATCAATCTTTTACCAAAACCGAAGCCAGTTAGACGAACCCTGGGCTATAACACCGGGAATTACGACGGCTCATAACCAATCCATACAGCATAGAAATGAGTCCACTGCCCTGGAAGGGTCTTTTCTGCCCAGTATCAATTTGCTCTCCGCAATCTCTACGTTCGCACCCTCTTCCTCTTCTCCGACGGTATAATCATTAGTGTTTCTCGACGACACCAAAAGGAGGGGTGGAGCTACTTTTAGCCAAGCCGCGTAATACAGCAGCATGGTTGGTGTCAGCAGCCTGCAGTTGTCGTTGTGGTTTCGTCCTGTTCCTGGAAATTCTGGTACTCTAGCCTGGTGCATTGCGTTTTAGTCAAAGAGAGCAAATCGTCCGGCGCTACGTCAGATCTGTAGCGTCAAGGGTGCATTGACAAGAGGTGATCTGAACACACGGAGAGGGTCACCACCCCTTCCTTGCAAGGAACTACCCGAGTGAATCACCGCAGGTCAATACCTAGTCAATGGGTTTTCCGCAAGGAGGTCTATACTTCAGATACGACAAGTAAGCCTTACAAGGCCCGATAAGGAGCACCGGACCTGTCTCAATACCGAAGGGGACAGGGTCGGCATAGGCGAGTTCGGGGTTTGGCCGAAACCCCATTCCCCACTGCTTCTACAGCTTCACCCAAAGTAGCAAATCATCCGTTTTGACCGGCGCACCGAGCTTTCCGGCGCCGATTGAGCGGCACCCCGTAATTTAAGGTCGGCACTACTGTGTAAGTCGTCCGTTGTAAAGGCTGGCAGGTTAGTCAGCGTGACGGGGTCTTTACAATTGTAGGTAGGCCTCCGGCCAGTCAGAGCTGAGCGGTTCGTCACTGAGGCCGATATTCTTCGGACAGTGGTTCTGACCCCTGGCTTGGCTGAAGATGCAAAGCTATTGTCATTTCCTGCTGTCTCTTCTGCCAGCTGTTGTAGGCAACGTCGGTGCAGCCATAGTTTGGAGGTGGGGAATGCTTTTTCGGGCCTTCCCACTACTGTCTTGGTCTCTCAAGGATAGCGAAGAAACATAGCCTTCATCAACAGTTTAGTTTAGCACGGGTTTCTGAAGCCTCCCTGCGCTTGACTTGCTCATGGTCTCGCCCGACCCTGAATGTCGTGTGTCAGAAGGGCGTGCGGACCTCATGCACGATAGGCACGAGAGACAATAGAATAGGGACAGGCAAGGGTCAGTCAGATCTTGCATGCAGAGAGATTCCTGACCCGCGTGCCGAAGTTGATCGGCGGAGATGCCGCCAGTGCCAAATGCCAATACTCGCAACGTTCAAGACCCGCCCTTTTGCTGCCTGGTAAGGCCGAGACAAATTGGCCCCTACCGTAGGTTTCCTTCCGCGTCGACATGTTGCAAGAGGGTGTGTCGAGATTGCGTTTGCTTGTGAGATTGCGGTGGAGTGCTGATGCGTCGTCCAGCAGTGGCAGTGTTTGGCCACCGGGACATGCTGGCGTTGTGTCATTTGCCCAGTTTGTCGATGGCAGCTATTGACCTGATGCCCTATATGGCCCCAAACCCAGGCCCTGCACGGAGCTTCGTCGGCGTCGCTAAGCCCCAGAGGCGAAAATCCAAAAATTGTGCCCCATATGGCACCGGCGGCGGGCTACGGCAGCGAGTTACGGGGTCGCAGGCAAACGGAGACCGAGGTTCACGGCTTGGTGGAGTCGCATTGCGTCGCCTGGGCCTAGGGGAGGGGCTTGATTTGGCTTCTGGGTCGGCACTTGACGGCGGCTCAAGCACTCGCGGATCATTGACATTCAAGTCGGCTCGGTGGTGGACAGGTAGCCAAGTTTTTGGCCCCTGGAGTGATGCCCTAATGGGCCAACGCACCCTGGCATTTCCCCACCACTGGCCGGATGTCCCTGCAGATGAGAGTGCCCAAAGCGCCAGCAAGTTTCAAGCTTGGTGCGAGCGATTCTCCAGTGATCGGCCATGGCCTGGCTGGCAAACGTCACTGGCTTCTTCTACATGTTGCGCGTCGGAGGTGAGTGGAGCTGCGGTGGAGGTGATGGCCCTGAGCATCGCCAAATAGGCTATTTGAGGTCGAGGATCGACGGCGTTTGGTTGCTAAGAGCTGGACGGTCAACCGCTGTGCTGCACACCCAGGTAGCGGCTTCAACTAGAGGTCAAGGGCGGATATCGGTGTTGGTGAGGCTGCGCTGCATGGGTGAAATTGAAATGGATGGGGATGGAGGGTGGACAGAAGAAAGGAAGGCTGGAAGGAAGGCTTGCGTTTGCCGTGGGGCCCCAACGACGTGACAATAGTGGCCAAGTGCCGAAGTTGATTGGGCCAATACGCAACAGATGGACTTGCCTGCACACGCGACCAACACCTTGTGAAGGGAGGGAGGAGTGTACCAAAGAGCTGGTGCAGCATGTAGAGAGTTTTGCTGGTTTGGTGATGTTTGTTGCCATCTGCCTTTTTCATTTGCGTGTCTTTTTTAATTGTTAATATTTTTGTTCGTCTTTTTGTGACTTCCCATTTTAGAAAAAAATGAAATAAAAAATGAAATAAAAATGATTATTCGACAATACGTACCTTGCGATTACGACAGGCGCTGAGTCAGCACCCGTCCCTCCCCAGAATGCCATGCACCATTGTGAAGCTGCAGGGCAAATCACCTTTCTTCACGCTTCCCACCCACCCACCCATCACATCACACCACACATTGCGTGCCCTACGCTACGCCACGCCACACGGAAAGCTGGCCCCAGCCCTGCAGGGCCACTGGTCCTCGGAACGGACTGGGGGCGGTCCACGGTTGGTCGGCTCGCATGTCCCATCTTGCAATGGCCACGAGGGGTCCGGGGTTGGGTCTTCACTTCACCCTGCTAGATTAAAATGTCTAGTTTCAGCACTGACAACTTCTTCTCCGGATGGAGCATTAGGTCCGTTGCCCGTTGTGAATGGAGTCACCATGCTCGACCTCTGGGGCTCCGGACATTCTGTCCACCAGGACTAGCCCGCCAATGTTCTAGAGGCGTCGAGGTTGAATGGCATTGTTCAGCTCCACCACAGCTTACCAACGCGTCGGGAAGGCTGGGCCCACCTCAAGTCCTGCGCTGTAAGGTACGACTGCCTCGTGAGATTGCGAGCCTGGCGATGCCTATTGTGGGAAGCTTTGCGATGAGAAAAGAAAGACGTCATGAATGGATAGCAGGGCGTCCGGATGTGATCAATCGCCGCCTTCCAAGGGATTTTTGCGCAACGCGGCGCCACCCCTGGCCTCACTGTCCAAACGTGCATACAGGTACCAACTGGGCGGCATGACACCACACGACCAAGGCCAACAGAAAGCTACAAAGTGGAATAATGGGTGGGCAGGCAGACTCCGTCCCAAAGCTCACCACTCGTCCTCGTAGGGCGGTGCCGTCGGGTGCCGTAGGGTAACGCAGCACCAGACAGGCACCAGGGGCCTGTATGTATGATGGGGCAACATGCATGAGCATGCCATGCCGGGTGATAAGGGGAACAGATGAAACCCTGCCTGAGGTGACGAAGCGAGAAGCTGCTGCGTTGCCAGGACGTGGGAGGCGGCAAAGGACGAGGCGGCAACGCAGCATGTAGGTACGGCATGCATGCGCCTTCAATCTTTCATCGCATCAGATAGATGGTCGTCGTTCCGAGTCACAATGCCTACCCAAGTGGAATTAGCACGTCGGGCGAATCAAGGCCCGTTGCGTGCCGCGCCTGGCCGAAGAGCGATGCATCAGCGGGACGCAGCGTCACCAGCCCAGCCATTTGCTGGGCCACAGCACGCAACTCGCTCTTCGATCGGTCGGGACAGCGCACGCACCCAACCTTGAATGCCGGGAGGGTTGCAGTACCCGGAGGCGCAGCAATACAACCCCTCTCGAAAGGGAAAGCAGTCTCGACCAAGTGCCCATGGTGTAGGCTATCAAGTGCACATTGGGTCAACCAGTTTCCTAAAGTGCACATTGCCGAATAATATCCTCCATGGTAGGTTAACGTTGAAGAGGAGGGGTATGGCCTACACACAGAGTTTCACCTGGGACGCTGAGCACAGAAGGCATTGACCAGGTGTTCTCACTTCTGCTCTACGCTTTACACGCACACCCCGCCGCTAGGTGCAACGGCCTTCCATGTCCCTCCACTCTGTCTTTCTCTGGTTGATGTCGACCGATCCTCCTTACTGATCCTGTGAACGGAGCCCGCGAGGGAGAGGAGGAGCTCAATCCG
The DNA here is from genome assembly GCA_020081605.1 of Albifimbria verrucaria. Taxonomy (NCBI): domain Eukaryota; kingdom Fungi; phylum Ascomycota; class Sordariomycetes; order Hypocreales; family Stachybotryaceae; genus Albifimbria; species Albifimbria verrucaria. Next base: position 677,595 of record JAHREC010000016.1, read on the forward strand.
TGCGGAGTCGCAGAGGCACGAAACTGGCCGCTAAGCTCCCGAAGCTCTGTGTCATGGAAGAAAGCTCGAAGTTTCGGCACCGAAGCGTTTCGCCTCTGCCGTGAGCACCCCACCCATCTATCTTGCTCCGTTGGCCCATGTGTTACAGTACGTGCTATTTTGGGCATGAGTTCATGCATCGGAGATAACACAAGAAACAAGTCAAGATGTGGTAGGTTTCGAGGCAAGAATTGTCTGTACTGTGCCCGATAGGGCCTTTGTCCGCCCAAGGATCCTTCTAGTTGTAATCATCCGTGTAAGAAACTAAAGGGGTACATTTAAGCAACTGTACACAATCACATAAGACGATCCCACTAACGCTCGGAGAGCCTGCTGATCCACATAGTGGTCCTAGATCCCTCTTGGCTTGTGTGGATGACAAGAGTCGGTGTGAGACAACCCTCCGATGGGGAGCCTATACAACGAACTCAAGGATCATGGTTAAAGGCCTTGACAAGGGACTTGTGAGAAGCCAACATCAAGGGATTTGGAATGCTCACGGGAAAAGTGTCCGACGAGCACGGACGCAGGCCCGCCGAAAAGAAGTGGTACCAGTCTCGCAAGTAAGCACAGAATTAACCTCTCTTAGGGCGCGCCAGTGAGCTGCTGGTCGCGGTTTGATAGGGCTGAGGCAGAAAGGTTACAATGGGATTCGTATGGTGGTGCGGCGACTCAAGAACACTATAGTCGAACAACATCTCTTGAGGTAAGCAGTAGATACACTGTGAGAATGTTACCCTGGTCATGCGGCGCTATTTGTTACCCTTTGGATCATAGTAGAAGGTCTGTTCGCCTGTTTGCTTTTGTCTCACCTCATTCCCAGTAGACCAGACGCCCCATTTCTATTAAGACGATGCTTCGGCATGCGCGGGCGCAAAGAGGGTCTTGAGAGAGCCGGCAATCCTACGACACAATCGGCATTATCCCTTCAAGGCAATCGCTTGGATCGTGGGAGTTGCCGAACCACGGCACATTCTTTCACAGGCCCTTAATTCCCTTGTTGCAGCATGGGGCAGGCTTTCCCGCGTCGCTCGGGCTGTGCCGGATTCATGATCGGACTCGAGGGTGAGGCTTACGGTGCAGAACATAGGGCTTAGTTTACGAAGCACATGTGCCGTTATTTACCTGGATGGATTTGATGCGACAGTGCCCAGCTCGTCAGGGGTTGACATCAGAGCTCGGATTACGCAGCCGTCACCTAATTTCATTGTCCAGAGCGCCGTGCCGCAGGGCTACGACATGATACCTGGGGAATCAACCAACACCTGACGCGCATCTGCACTTCTGACGACTGCTTCCTTCGTGCTCGAGGCTCCGTCACCGCTAGATTTCGCTGTTGGCTTGTGCACGCGCGACTACGTTAGCCCTGAGACCAAGAAGCTTGGACCAGACTGAGAGTGAGAGCTATCGGCGCCTTCGCCAACTTCGGCTCCGACAGGAGCTGCTCTAAGAGAAGCTATGCGCGTCCCATGGCACGGAGAAAGCCTTATTCCCCAAGCGGCAAGTCATACTGCCTTTTCTCTATAGGTAAGAGTGGCTGCTTGTGGGTGTTGGGTTTGGGGTTGACTTAGATCGATCGACGCTTGACTGAGCGTGCCAGCCCAATTGTGTAGGGATTTGCCAATCCAGTTTAAACAGACACGCACGCAATCGACAGTCTAGGCAATTGCACCCACAGTGGGGGTTACGGGATACGAGCTCTGACCGTTTGCTGATGGACACGAATGCAGTCTTGACACCGTCTTCATCTTGTATTCACATGGTGTCGTGGACCCTGATCTGCAGCCCAAGGGTCATTCAGAAGCTGAGGGAAACCGCTTCGCCCTACCACGGAGCGGCCGCCCCATCCAAAGAAGCCGGTTTGCTTATGGTAGTGAGACAAGTGACTTGCAGTGTAACCGTATTAACACAAACTAAGAAGTCGCCGAAATGGACTTTGGGGCAGTCCACAGGGTCAGCATGCGCCGCGCCCACGCAGAACGTTGGGGGCAGGTTAATGAACCGTCATCTACTGGCTGCAAGCATTTCGTCAATGGGACGAACTCCCTTGCTCGCTCTTCGCATTGTCGGGTCGATGTGCGTTGTGTCTTGGGATAAGCTTCCAGGCTACGCATGCAAGCAGTACACTCCCTTCCTCTCTTATTCCTCCCCCACCGACCCGGCGGTTGGGCATCTGGAGATGCGTAATTGTCTTTTTAGAAATAGAAATACTTGTTGTTTCAAACTAGTCATGGAACACTGCAAAGACGTAGCCCAAGTTTGAAGGAGCTTGAAGCTGGGGATGACCCTACATGCCAGCCCAGCCCCGGGGTTCGCTGCGACGGCAGCCCTGTCAGGTCCAAGGACGCCCGTGGAGCCTGCGCCGTACCCCGTCTGTCCACAAGGCGCGCGCACGCATTCCGCGCGCTAGGCGCATGATATTTCGGACATGAAGCAAGTCGCAAGGCTGTTCGGTTCGGTGCGTCCAGGCGGGATCGCGGACGTGAAGGCAGTTACAGGAAGGCAAACTCCAAGGGCCACCCTGCGACTCTAGCAGAACCAACTATCTATTTTTCTAAACACTCTAGAACAACCAAGAGGCCCGGTCTTACGTGGAGAGCCTCGTGGATGCCTCATCGTTTCCGCCGCGGCGCTAACTGGCTGGCTCGAACAGGACTGATGGAACTAATCGTCTGCCCCAAGGGCGCGGTCGTCGTGCCACGAGGCTTGGCCCCTTTAGGACGGCGCGGCGCTATGGATGGCAGGCTGCCAAAGGCTAAGCAGCAAACCCAGTCGGCTTACTTTTTTCGTAAAAGCTGAAGACATCGTCGGGTTAGCCCACATCCCCTTAGCACTGGGCCAAGCCCGGGCAGTGCAGGCTGGGCCGCGTACTCGCGAGGCAAACAACAGTTAGTGAGAGCGGTGCGCCTTCTCGCCCTACGGGAGATGATGAGTCTTGGAGAGCCAGCCAAGGCCTCCGAAGGGGTGGCAGCGCGATTCATGTCACAGTCGATACGCAAGTTGGGTTTATCCTGGTTGGGCCTGTCGGCCGTCAGCCCTTCGCGCTTGATGTTGGTAGCCCCGTACCGGCTTGGCGGTGTCGTTTCCACTTTCACGATCCAGGCTGCACGGAGGCCAGCGGCGAGACCCAGATTCTGCGCCCTGAAGAGGAGTCGTCACTTGTCATTCACATGCACGAGTCCGAGGACCCGGCCGTAGCATAGTAAGGAGGATGCGGTGGTGGTGGGCAGATCCTACAGGGCTGCTGAATGAGCATCATTCGACGTTGGAACCATGAACGGGACTTGCTCAGCACAGGTAAAACGGCCCCCTGGTTTAATATGGCGACGGTTTCTTGGTTTAGATGATACAAATGCAGGCAGCCAGTTCATTGCGGTCCTTTGAGAGGAGGGATATATGCAGGGTAATCGTGGCATCGGCTTGGTCGGTAGCATCCTGCTGGGTGAGTAAAACGGGGTAGTTCGCATTGGCCCAAGTACGGTGGTGCATCCTACCCAAGGCTCCTTGCTAGGCCATGAATTAAAACTGGGGATGCGAACGGGCAATATTGATGAATATCCAGAGCTTATTTGCGAATAGTCTACGGCGTAAACTTGTCAGACGGCAGCCACACAGAGCGCAACGCTCAGACTGAATCAGTCATGCCTCGGCTGCACAAGGCTGGACGTTGGTCCCATTCGAGTAGGTCCAATAAAAGGCTGACTGAGGCCAAGCGTATCCGTTAAACGAAGTGTGGTGGATTCGTATATGCCTTGACAGGCCGGAGGGTAGGAAAGGCTTCCTTTCAAAACAACCAACGAGCACGCCAGGCAACGATAGGAACGGCCAACGTCAGCACAACAAACGGGAGACCAATGTTTTTTTTAATTTTAATATCAATTGCAAGGCCAGATGAAATTGCACATTAGACGTAGACACACACACAGCAAGTACCCGGAATGTGGGTGTCAAACCACACGCCGGAATTACGTCTGCTCTCTGTGTAGTATATAATTCCGAACCTGTCGGCAGGACTTCGCGACTGGCATACGATAGGCCACTTGCACCGTTGTCCATGTGGTCACACCCCTCCCCGTTCGAAGGAGGACGGGGATTTGCACCTAAGAGGAAAATGGGCGACACCGCGAGTGCTGAGTTGGGTGGAGTTCTTCTAGGTAAGGCCAAGTGGAGTGGAGAGAGGGCGTGTCGAGATGCGAGCGACGAACAAGAATCAGTGGCGCTTGCGTGGAGGGGAGCATGCTCTGGCCCTACACACCCTCAGCCTGCCTTATGCAATCTTGGTTTGTCATCCGCCAAAGGTACCAGATCCCCAGTAGCCCAGAGACACGCCAGGAGGGCGGCGTCCTCTCGCAAGGAGCGTTGCACGCACGCCCTCTTGGCTCCACCTGTCGGCCCTACTACATGGGTAGGTAAGGTCGCCTTGAGAAGATGGACAGTGGATGGAAGACCGAGATCCCCACTTCGAGATTCCCCTCCATCGGGTCCTTAACAGCCCTTTGGTAGGGATCAGGGACAGACTGCTTCCCCCTGGGAAGGACAGCATCTGCATGGGCGAGCGAAGGGGCCAAAAGATTCCCGCAGGACAAAATTCCTGCTCCCTTCGTCGTCTGCTAAGCAGCACGCCCCCTTTGTCCGTGGAGAGGAACCCATGAGAGAATGAGTGGTGAGTGCTCTGCCAGGCGTGAATGTATTGCGGTGAAGTGGAAGAGCAGGGGAAGAGAAGAAGGCTTTCCAAGAGCTGGTGGAGTCGGATTCGCGTTGCTCCCTAGCAGCGCCTAGGCTTAATCAATATGTGTGTGCAAGCGAGCCTTGCGTGGGTGTCCTAGAGAGAGAGGAGGAGACTGGCCTGTTTGGTATGGAACGGTAGCTCTGGAGGCAGCAGCGAAACCAGATAGGATCAGAGACAGCGGAGAAGCAGGAGAAGAAGATGTCCGGACTATGGACCATTGATAAGGGAGACACGCGTTGATCCACGGATAGCAGAGTTACAGACACAGGTACAGACACAGACACAGACACTGACAGACGCAGGCTCTGTGTTTTGCCCATTTTCACCTCCCACTAGTGACCGAATACTAATCATTTTAGGTAGTGTCCCTTCCCAAACCCTTTTCTACCTACTTACATGCAGGCTGCAGTTGGGGATGGGATGCCGTACGTCGGTACGCCTCGTGGTACAAAGGGATACGGCACGACACAACGACGACATACCCTGAGCAGCAAGCCTGCCCAGCCCAAACCCTACTCTGTAAGCCTGAGGGCCTACCTACGCCTTATGGGGTGAGGCAGCAGGAGGGTGTGTGTGTGCGTGTGCGTAGGTAGGTCGGTAGGCTGGGGGTACAGATGGGAAGGGAGAGCAAGGGAGGGAGGGGAGGGGGTGCAAGCGTGTATGTTAGTGTACTGTAGATGTATGTATGTGTGTGTGTATGTGTATGTCTGTGTGTGTGTGCGTGTTACTCTTGTGCGCTGGAGCAGAACAGACAAGGCCGGACCAGGGCTTGGATTGATTATCATTGCTTCCTCTGGGGCAGCGTACCTGAACAAACCAGATTGCCTATTTGGAACGTTTTACTTACGGCTGGCTGGTCAGATCCATCCACATGCCTTGTGCGTGTGTCCTTTGCTCTCACTTACCTTGCCTTGCCTTACATTGCCTACCACCCGCACGCACATACATACATACATACCTACCTACATACATAGACACATGCGTACTGTACTGTAAATGGCATGGGGATGATTGTTTTATGAGCTTAGGCCCCCTCCCTCTCTTAAACATCTGCTTTCCTCGTCCCATCTCCCTCCTCTCCCTGTCAACTCAGCCCTTCAAAACCTGTGCAACCCAACGCTCTGGCATGGACAGAGGAAGCTCAATCGGCACTCTTTAGAAAGGAAAAATAACAAGACAAAGAAAGCAAAAAGGGACAACAGAAAAAAAAGAGAAGAAAACGGTTCCTCTCCGGAGTGAGCGACACTGGGAGGAGGGAAACACAAGCAGAAGAAAGAGGGCATGCTTCTATAACACGGGATCCTGTCTTTTCTTTTTCTCTTCCCGCTGCCACCCACGTCGAGCAAGAAAGCCTCGCGTTGACCAGCAAAGGCCGGGCCCCGTCAACGTTGTCCCTGACTTTGACACTGGCATTGGCATTGGCATTGACATTGACACTTGACATTGACGCACGCTGGGAGTTCCCCACAGCTTGGCTCGCTTCCCAAGACGCAGCGCAGCGCAGCACAGCGGCAAAAAGACCAAAACACCAGAACAGCGGCGGCGCGCGCCCTAGACATTTAGACCGGGCCCCGTCGACAACTTATTTTCAGCCCACGCAAGAAACAAGAGACTTTCTTTCCGCCTTGACTCTGCTGGAGCTTGGGCGTCGGTCGTGCCAATCTTGCACCGAGACGTTTTGCTCGGGCTGTTGGTTCCGATCTTTGAAGAGTCTCGAGCATCCATCAGTCAGTCACTTGCAACTCAGCCATCCTCGGCCTCTCGGAGTCTCCTATGCCCTGCTGAGCTGGACAACAAGACCCGGTTCTCTTTACCGCTCACCCACACAACGCACCTACGCCATACACCATACACGCACACACACACACACACACACACGCACTCCTCTGCTCTCTTGAGCCTGTTCTTGTTCTTGTTCTTGTTCTTCTTGTCAATTTCCATCATATTCCCATCTTCCGAATCTAGGGCTTTGTTTCTCGCTAGCCTGTCGAGCTCGGTCGCCTCTTCGGGTTTATTTTTGTCTCTTGTTTTTTTCCCTCTCTTCTCCATCTGCCTGCCTACCTACCTTACCTACCTTACCTACCACCTATCCAGCTAACCCTGTCTGTTATCCTCCTCTTGTTTCTCTCTCCTCGTCTGTCTCCATCCTTTCCCTCCCCTTCCCTCCTCCCTCCCCTCCCCCACACCCATCCCACCCTTGCAGTTTGGCCTACTCCTGCTACGTCTCAACCGACACGCCCACCATCCGTTCCCCGCGATACGGATACACCGAAGCCATCGCCACACTCTACCTCTCCCACACCCTCCCCTGCCTCCAGAGCTCGCCTACTGGGGCGCTGCATTTACATCAAAACCACCTGGGTTTCCTGCTCCACATAACGAACCAGCTATCAAATATCCTCCCTCCCCGTCCATCTTCTATGACGGTTTCGGTGCAGGCGACCTGAACCTCAGCTCCCGTGTCTCTCGACTTCAGCTGTCCTAGGCTCCCTCATAAACCAGAGCTCCACCACCACCACAGTCACAACAACAACAGACGAACCAACGCACGCTCTCTGGGCAACGCTCGCAATGGCATTCGCTCCCTCGTATCGGGAGCATGCTCCTGCTCTCCCTCGTATAATAGCCCCCGGCGCCGACCAGCTTCGAGGGCCTCCAGACATGTCAATGGGACGCAGCTATGCCATGTCCATACCTGGATCCGAGAAGCAACTGAACGACGTCCCTCCTGCTCTTCCTCCGCCGCCGTTTCCCTTGGGCAATCCGGCTCACCAGCACCCTCACCACCCTCACCACCCCTCAGACATGCCCAAGAGCCGCCGCGCCTTCGGCTCCCTCGCCTCCTCCAGCAGCAACTATGGCAGCCTCATGTCGTCCTTTGACGACCGGCCCAACTACAAGAGGAGGGATCACGATCACGCCGACGAAGGCTATGCGAGCATGTCCACCGACAGGTACTTCCCTCGCCGGTCCATTGGCACCGCCATTGGCCCGCTACTGTTTTGGGGCCGCTCTCTTACTAACATGCCATTCACAGATCTCGCGACTCGCTGCACGCCGAGTTTGGCCTTCACCACAACAAGTTCAACTTCCAGTCTCCCGCCGACCTCCATGGCGACAGCCTTAAGCAGAAGCTCAATCCCATCCGGACCAGCGACCGCTCGCCGCCGCGGTCCCTGCTCAGCTCCTCCATGAACGAGCTCCTACCCCGAGCCAACCCGGACTCTCGGCTCCTCCCGACGCTGAGCATGCCCGTTCAGCTCCCCATTCACAGTCGCTCCGTCCTCGAGTCGCCGGGACGCTTCACCGACACGCCCATCTACTCGGCCGTCTCTCCCATCTCGGGGCCTTTCCAGGGCCTCCCCGCGGACCAGCGCTCCTTCCATGACGGATCCGACCTGGACCGCTCGCCTCGCCATCGCCGGAGGAACAACAGCGACGATGCCACGTCGACGCAGGGAAGCTACGACTACAACAGTGTCGACGACATGGAGATCGACGACAACACGTCATTGAAGCGGCTGCACAACGACGATGCCTACTCGGCGGGCGGTCAGAAGCGACGGGCGCCCAGCCCTGCAGACGACCACATGATGCACGGCGTCACCGGCCCCAGCGACCTCGTCCGGCGACGAGACATTGGATCGCGAGGATCGCCCCGCCTCTCCACCATCCCCAGGGCTCGTCCATCTCCAACACGTCGCGATCCAACTCGTACATGTCCACCGCCTCCATGGCGCCCTCCACCGCCACGACCACGACCACCAACTCGTTCGGTCGCCGCTCGCCCGTGGCCGGCTTCTCCCCGGCGGCATGTCTCCAACCTGCAGCTCACCCTACGCGACGCCCATCTCGCTGAACCCCAGCCCCAGGACCTCCATCTCTGGCCGATCCGCGATCCACACAAGGACCGTATCCGGAGCGAGCCCAAGGAAGCTGAATGAGATGCAGAAGCCGGGATCTAAGCTGCAAGGGTTCTACATGTGCGACTGCTGCCCGAAAAAGCCAAAGAAATTCGAAACGGCTGAGGAGCTGAGGTAAGTCATTCATTCGGTCTCTTTTTTTCCCTCTCGCACTCTCTCTTCCATGCCATCCCTTCCCATGCTCCCCCTCCCTCTCTCTCATTTACACCCCTGCTCCATTTCAGCTTGCCCCCATGGCATTTCCTGCCCTCTGCCATGTCGCACCAAGCCATAAGCAGGCTCTTTGTGTAGAGGAGCCACTGTATCTGTGCTTACTCAGATCGTCTGGCACTTCCTCATTTGTGCATGTCCGAACGTGGGGACGTGAGGCTAACCAGGGTTCAATTCGACAGTGCACATGAAGCTGAGAAGCAGTATGAGTGCTCATTCTGCGGCAACCGCTTCAAGAACAAGAACGAGGCCGAGCGCCACCAGAACTCGCTACACGTGCGCCGTCACTCGTGGTCGTGCTCGGCGCTGTCCAACTACGACCGGGCCTTCCACGACTCCACCAACCGTCCCGGTGAGGCCGACACCTGCGGCTACTGCGGCGACGAGTTCCTGCGATCGGGGCGCGGTCCCGGCAACGGCGCTCTGAGCGGCGGCATCGCCCCGAGGCACGTCACCGACGAGGACTGGGAGGAGCGCGTCCGCCACCTGCAGGAGGTGCACAAGTTCCGCGAGTGCAACTCGGGCAAGAAGTTCTACCGCGCCGATCACTTCCGCCAGCATCTCAAGCACAGCCACGCGGGCACGAGCGGGAAGTGGACCAACATGCTGGAGAACGCCTGCATGCTGGAGGAGGACCCAACTCCACGGTAGAAGAAGAGTCGGGCACCACGGACTCACCACCCACGGCAATCAAAAACACACGAGCCGGCAGCTTTCAACAAGATACATACACGAACAAATCATCATCGACACGAATTACAGGCGCCCGGGAAGACGGCGACCGCGTGTTTGGGGTAATGCGGAAAACGGAACACCGACTATGGTGTGCATCTCCAGGTATCTCAAATGGACGAATAACGACCCCTGTTTATTTTTTTTCCTTATTCATTTTTTCACTCTTCATAATCTTTTTATTTTCCCAGAGGCGTTCCGGCACACAAAGGATTGAGCATCTTGCGGATTGTAACCGAGAGAGCATGAAGGAGGGGCGTGAAACGGGGCTGAGCTCGCGCTGCATCTGCGAAGGAGAAAAGACAAGGCCCATTGGAAGAGCGGAGGCATTGAGGACGAGGTGATACCCACTGCGGGGCGATGTTTCTTGCGAAGGGAAAAAGTCGGGCGGCAGCAAATGGTTTACACTACAGTTTCTGGTTTGGCATTGATCATTATGACTTTTGTTCTTGGGAAGATACAGTGTTGCAGGCCTCGTATGGAGAGGCCCATGGTTCCAGTGCAAGGGGAGAGACGGACATGATGAGCAGGCTTCAAAGGAAGAAGGGATCTGCTCGTGGGATGTATGTGTTACTATTGGCGAGATAGCCAAACATGGTTGCAGAAGACAGAGTCTGCCCTGCTCCAACCCCCGCTCACCAAAGCGTGTTATCTTGCTGTCTTTGGCTAAGAGGAAAAGCATCAGGGGGCACGGAAGACCAGGGATTGCTAGTATACAGAGAAAAACATGAACAAATGAGAAAACGCTCTACGTCTGGGCCAGCAAAGCTGTCCCAGCACTTTCGAACCACATTGCTCCCCCAGCGCCCGTGCCAAATACGTGATACAGTGTGCCAGGGCACCGAATCTCGGATCCCCTGCTTACCATTGAACGCTTTACTTCCCCATGTATACGGACGGGCAAGGTAGTTCGGACAATACTTACAGGCGTGCAGCAGCTCGCCTCCGGGGCTCGCCGGGGTGCCGTCGCTGCCGAGCGCTCGCAAGGCCAACTCCCTTGCAGCAGGATTATCTTACGTCTGCGTGAGTGAAGTGAGCTAGGACCGTTGGTTGGCCTGCATCTACCACGGGTGTGCCTGGCGCCGGGCTGCTTCTAGAAGCTAGGGAAAGGCGAAAGAAGAAGGGAAAAAAGGCACAATAATCCTGGTTGTGCGTGGCGGAGCGAAGCCCTCCCCGTTGGCGTATGCAGTTCCAATCGCCCTACGAGGAATCGCATCTTCATTGGAGAGGACGCCTGCTCCGTCTAGGGCGTGAAAAAGCAAAGTTAATGCGAGAAGAGCCTTGCGCGGCTTTAGACAGCCCAGCTACGCCGTCTCACTGGTCCGAGAAGCAATATCCAAACTCGCCACTTGACGCATGCAAGCGACTAAGCTGGCTCCGTACGAACGGATCCCTCCCCTTTTTTTTCTCAGCAGCAAAGTGCTTCGCTAATGGAAGATGAAGACCGAGCAATGCATCTACGGCTATGCCATTCGTCAGGGCTGATGTTACTACTACCCATGGGATGGGAAGCGAGGAAGCCTAGGCAGGCTGAAGTCCGAACCCGAAACCCATTCAGCCACTGATCCCTGTCCAGAGTGTTACACACTATGAGGATGCGAAGGCGGCTAGTTGTGGCATTGGCTCTCGCGTTTGTGGCGTTGGTGGATGTCTTTGTGATACCTTGACTGTATGGATACAGGTCTGTATAACGGTTGCTTTGCTTGATGGGTAGACACTAAACAGGAGGAGGGGCGTGTGAATGAGAACAGACGGCCGAGTAGGGGTCACGGACGAATGAGCAGCCACAACCGCCCGTGCTGAACATGTCAAGCTTGAAGTCAAAAAGCAACGACGGACATCTAGATGAAACGGAAAAACCTCCATGACTCGGGATGACGAGTTGCTCGGGCACTCACCGGTAGAGGGTCATCCCGTGTCTGGCTGCATGACTTAGCCAGATGACTGATGCGCTGACCAAGAAAGCCTCATCCTCGCCGTCGCCAACACGCCATGCCGTGAAACAGGGCTTGGTGGCTGTTGGTTTCGAAGATGGGCATATGCCACGTGAAAAATAGGGCGGCGGTTTGCGCCATATTGCACATTTGTTGGCTTGGGCTAACTCGAGAAACCAACGCCTTTTCCTTGGCCATTTCCCTGTCACCTTTTTTTTTGTTTTTTTCTGCCATGGTGCTGACTGTCATCTCGGGACTTGCCGTTGACTGGACGGAGCATCAATAGCCCATCGCAACTGAATCAGGGTAAGAGCACTAGTTGGGGCTACGGGATTCTGCCCTGGCGGGACTGGGTTTGTTGGAGAGGCAGACCGTGGATTACATCGGCGACGGGTGAAAAGCTCGGAACCCTGGCCGAAGTCCTTGCTGACAGGAGCGGAGCTGGTCGTTGAGATGCTCGTAACCCATCCACTAGGAGGGAGCCGTGCGGAGAGCCTTACCAGGCCTTGGCTTACACGTCAAGCGTCGTCCTGGCTCCTAACGTTAGATCGACAATTAAACATTGAAGGATTCAACCTCGTGGTTCCCGGGATGGGAGATGACTCTAGTTGAGTCATAAGAAAGGCCGTTCGATAACCTTCCTTAGTCAAACCAAAGTTCGGCCGTGCGAACGGACACGAACGGAGGCCTGGGAGCCACGGCCCGTCTATAGCGTTTTTCGGCTTGCGGTAGTCCAGAGACATGCATGCCACTCATTTCGCCTACCGTTCCCTCGAGCGATTGTCGTATGAGCATGGTTGTTTCCTTATCTCCACCATGGCTTTTAGGATTGACGGGGTTTTTGGGGCTCCCAGTCATCGTATGCTATTGATAAAGGGATCTGCAGCCATTCGCAGTGGCTTGATAGCCAAAACCGCCTCGGAGCCAGCCCCGTCCAGGGCCTACGGTGGGCGGGAAGAATTCCGGCGAAGGAGCTGAGGCAGCTGAAGCGTAGGCATGAGGCGAGGCGGCAGATGAAGTGCCGCGCTTGGTGGCGTTTGATTGTCCACCGGTGAGTTTCCACGATAGGTGAGGGAGAGGGAGAGGGTGTACGATGCTGAGGGTTGTATTGCAGTTGCATCGAGTTGCAGGTATCTGGAGAATGGGCAGTTCATCATGGGATCAGTGCCAAGGGCATGGAACGGACGCTACGGCGAAGGGTTGCAGTAAAGCAGCCATTAGAGACTGCTGCAGGAACTTTTGTTCGCGTGATATATTTCCAACGTAATTCTTCAAGAACGGATTGTAATATCATCGACTACGAAATCCTTTCACACTGTTTACTATTCGAGCTTTTATATTGCATTTATTGTCTTGTTTTGAGATGCCCCAAAAGGAGAAAGACACGGGTTTCCTTTCAAGCAAGTGTGGCGTAACGGGCGGGTGTGGCTGTGCTGAGGGGTAGGTCTGGGTTCTGGGTCTGGGAGGCAACGAAAGATGGAGGGGCAGTTTGTGAAATTTCACATCAAGTTGATACCGCGCTCGTGAGAAGTGACTCACACGGCCACGCCTCTCGCTGCTTATTTTTCGGTCACGGAGCTGTACTCTTGAGGTGTACGTCTGTTTTCATCGCCGGACTGGCTTATCAACACGCTCGACAAGAAGAGGAGGACGCAGCGGACTCACCACTGCAAGCGTGGGAGGAATTTGGCCATCGCTTTGAACCTGCCGAGCTGGCACGTCTTAAGAATAGCATTGTCGAGATGGCGCTCAACAGGATAGAGGGCCAGGATGAGCTCTTTGTGGGTGGGTGAGTAGATTTGTGCCCTCGACAAAATTCTTCTCTGCTGGCCGTGGGTCGTTCTTTGTCTTGATGGGCCCGTCACAAGATATCACACTCATGCTGACTTATTCTACTCTAGATTATGGGCTCTTCGCCGAGCTGATTCTCTTACGGAACGGCGTATCACTCATGTGCTGTCCGTTGTGGGCTTTAGTCCCGCCGATTTGAAGAACTTCAATGACGAGCCGTGGAGCGAGTACGGCAAGGGCTTCAAGCATCTCATCATCGACATTGACGACGTTGACGACGCCGACTTACTGTGTGAGCTGCCCCGTGCCGTCAAGTTCATCGACGAGGGTCTCCGAGGTGCTGGCGACGCAGAGCCGCTGGCCAACGCCCCCGAGCCGGCTAGCGGTGACGCGACCGGCCTGGAGAAGGACATCCAGGGCCTCGGCCTGACCGGCAAGCAGGGCGGTGTCTTCGTGCACTGCGCCGCGGGCAAATCTCGGTCGGTCTCGGTCACCATCGCCTACCTGCTCTGGCGCTACCCCAACCGCTTCGACCCTAACATCGTGCCGGCCGCGGTCTCGGACCCCTCGTGGTCGGCCCCGACAGACAAGCCGGCAGGCAAGCGGTCTCGCAAGGATACCGCCGAAGAAGCCGTGCACGCTGCCTTGACCTTTGTTCGGCGCTCACGCCCCATGGCCGAGCCTAACCCTGGCTTCATGGACCAGCTCGCTCTGTGGTGGGCCATGGGCTGCCCGGACGATGTCGAGAGCCACCCCTCTACCAGCGTTGGGCCTACAAGCGCGAGGTCGAGGAGCACCTCGCTGTCGGGCAGGCGCCCTCGCGTTTACGCTTCGAGGACGAGGAGGCTCAACACCACGCAGGGGACGAGGCAGGCCTGAACCTGCGGTGTAGAAGTGCCGCCGCACCCTAGCCACGGCGCCCTTCATCCAGGAGCACAAGCCCGCCCCAGCGCGCAACGATCCCAAGCCCGGCCCCCAAGTGCTATGTCAGCATTTCTTCATCGAGCCGCTGAGCTGGATGCGCAGCGAGCTCGAGAAGGGCTCTCTGAACGGGCGCCTCCTGTGCCCCAACGCGCGCTGCGGTGCTGCGGTTGGCCGGTACGACTGGAAGGGCTTCCGGTGCTCGTGCGGCGGGTGGGTGATACCGGCCTTCTCTCTGCAGCGAGCGAGGGTGGACGACGTCGTGGCCAGGCCTGCGGGCGGTGCTACCGGTCCAGGGGCCGAGCTCAAGTCCATGGGCATCCGGATGCCTCCCGGCGCAGGGTCGCGTGGAGGGGCAACCTCTGAGCGGGCGTAGGCTGCAAAAGTTCGGACTGCTCGCTGCCTGTAGGGCCGTTGCGCACTCCCACATGAACCGCTGCGGTACGCTCCCGTTCCACCACGTTTCGTGGAGCAGAACCGCCCACCTGCTCCTTCGGCACGACCTGCAGGCAGCACAGAGTCAGTAAGCAGCGCTGCGCAGCGCAAACATTGTGTTGGCAGTTGATTGCGAGCATCGCGGGTCACATCCTTGCGGGCCGTCACATGCCGTCTGACATGCATCCAGATCGGCTAGTCCTAACCACCCTCATCGGCTCACTCGTCTGTTCTTCCCCACGGCCGGAGGGGGAGCGCTTTGGCCATGTTCGTCCAGATGGAGAGCCAGACCGGCGAGCACTCTGCATTGTTACAGACACGCCGCGGTTGGATGACATCGACATGGGGAGGGAGGGAGGCAGACCTCTTTCTCTCGTCACACTGCCGTGTACGCGCGCGTGCATGCGATTGATTACTGAGCGGGAGGACATCTCGCTCGGCTTCGCCGCAGGGGGCTTTTGGTTTGGATGGACGTAGCAAGGGCAAGGGAATGGGGATGGGATAGCCACTTTCCCATATGATGATGAACGAGCATGGTGGGTGTTGCTGTGCGCGTTTAAAACACCTGGGGTGTCAAACCAATTGCCGCTTTTGGGCGTCTCACGCACACGGCCACGGGAATGGGAGGGCCAGGTAAACGTAGTCTGTATCTGGTAAAACGTTGCGCTTCATGCCGAACGCCGAGCATCGAACCACCACGTTACCTTTGCTATCGTGCGCGAAGAACGAGCTGGAGGATCCAAGTGGATATGCGTTTGATAGACAGTAACGACAGAGGTCTAGAACGAGCTGAATATAGCAGCTTACATCTCGGCGTTTGGCCCCAGTGGTCTTGATCCCGGCGGTGTCCCTCACGGCAATGCCTGAAAGGGTTTTATGAAACTGTGCTGGGAACTATTAGCCGCATCACAGACGTTGACGAATTAGATCCGGCGACCAGGGCCTTCTTTTCTTGCTTAAGAGTGATACTGGGCTGTCCATAACCTGGTGCTATATCCCAGAACGGCAGCGTTCTGCGCTATGATGTGCGCGGGAGTCCTAGCTTCGTTTGCCAGGATTCTGATGGACGGGCTTATGCGGGGAAATTGCCAATCATAGGACAATATATGGCCAAGTGGAGGTAAAGCTTCAGCGTAAGAAAGACTCAAGTCAGGTCAGCGGAGTATCTACTCCACGGGCTTGAGATGTTGTCGTATGAGGGCTGAGGTTATCCAATGTTGTGACCCTAGCGTTTTACCGGGATCAACACACATCGTAATTGGGATAATGCTGCGCACGTAGATTGACAATGCTATTGGTTATTCAACCTTTGGTAGTTTATCTCAATGTTATGTGGTAGTTCTTGGTGCAAGCACTAGCCAAGCCAGCCAAGGGCCGTCCCGACACACTCAACTCAACGCTATGGCATCACTTGTCACGGATAAGATTAAGCTAAATACTCTAACAACTTCGTGTGGGTTAGTTAAGTTATCTTTCTGCATATACTGAGCGAAATAACTGAAGCTGCAGGTATATTAATGTGGTCTCTTCACATGGAGCGACAACGCCATCGTTGCGGAGAGAGTCCGACTATCTCGCATCCTGGCCAATCAAATCAACCTAGTTCACTCCTCTTCTGCAACCTCAACGTCCAAGCAGTTCAAACAACTTGCATTTGTAAAAGACTCACGGTCGCGGCGAAATTGCCGTGGTTGTCGACGCTGCCTCCAGCGCTGGTCTTTGCCACCGACGTAAGCGTCAGCATGGGCGTCAGCCTTTACGATTCTCGACAGCCAGCACCGCGACAGCAGAAGCGCTAAGACGATCATCTCCTGGGGGAGTGGAAGCGGACTGGGAGGTAAATTACCTATTGTGTAATTCTAAAGCCCTACGGCGGCCAGGGTCTGGGAAAGTGCAGATCTACATGTGGACCTGATCACAGCGATTAAGGGTCGTAATCCGATGGCCAAGTATGCTGATATTTGTCGAGAGTTTGTCCTGTAAGATCCTGCACAGAATATGACAGGTCACGTCTATTCATAGACTAACGTCGGGTTATTCTAGGTGTGTTTGGACCCTGCGTATTGCCACTCTCAAGCAGGTCCCGGTCAACACCATCTGGATGCATTCACATCAATTACCGACACAGCCGGCTCTACGGTGACTTTGGCTGAGATGAAGTCATGTAAAGCATCTGTGAACGGTAGATTCATGTGGAAAGGTCAATTGCAACAATACAGATGTTTATTCCTCTTCAGATATTTCCTTGGGCCGGAATTCCATCAATTGCTAGAACAATGGCCGCCGGACGTCGCTACGCGTGAGCGCCTATGGCGACAACCCGAAGCTAGCTACACGCCATGACAATCGCAAGAGGCAGGCCAGAGCGCTGCATGGTTGTTGCGCTACATTCACCTGAACCGCTATTATAAGCAAGATTACACATGGGGACATCTTCTATCCTTTCGGCCGCCTCGTCGCTGACGTTCGGACTGGAATTCCGGTCGTGGGTCCTAACACCGTCACGGAGGACGGAGAAGGACAAGGGCTGACCTCGGCGTTCAACCGTGGGGCTCACAAGCTGGGTCTTGGAGATGCTTAATGGCTCGCTCGTTCGGGCTTACCATGACTTCAACGGTGATTCTATGCATCAGGTCTTAGCTCCGACACTAACAAACGCACCTCGCACACGCCTGCTTGAGGATCGCAGCTTGGTCTATAACGTTGGTACTCGCTTCCGTCAACGTTGGCTCTAACGAGATGTATGATTAGAAATCGCAGCCGGTCCATATATTGTCAGATATCCGCTGCTTACCACGGGACGAGCAAAGTTACCCAATCAGGAAAACACCACCGCAGCCTTACCAAAAGATTCGTCATGGCGAAACCAGCTTCTTGCTGTACATCTGGTCGGCCCGATCGGTCTAGCGGCCTTGACTGGCATTTGTCTGGCGGTGATCAGCTTAAGGTTGTTCTTGCACAGCTTGAAATGTCTCCCTTCGGAGACAATAGGCGGAGCACTAGTCCTGTTGACCAGCAATTGCACATGGGCCCGTTGTTCGCACGCTGAGTATCTCAACCCTCCCCTGCCGCCCCATTGATGGACGAGATGGACGCAATGCCCCAGAGCAGGCAGCCTTACAAGCCCTAATTATGACTCTTTCTGACCCAGCATGGCTCAACTAACCTTGATGCACGTCCTTGGTGCATGCACTGGGGCATATGGGGGTATGAACACCATATCCATGCATGGTTTTGAGGCGCTGCCAAGTTAATAAGGCCATGTAAAGACATTGCCATGGCGTACGAGCTATCCAGGGTCATATTTTACGCTGTCATGGATTCAAAACGCATGTGGAGAGTCGGGGGCGAGGCTATCTGATACACGGAGCCAACGCGGCGTCGGCCGGTCGCCAACCAACATACCCATATTTACCGTCGGGCCAAGCGAAGAAACCTGCTACAATCGGTAGAAACCCTCATGGGTCTCCCCGCCGACTTCTAAAAGGCCAGCGGCCGACATCCTCCTACTGCTGCGGCGAGGTGGGACTGCCGTCAGCGACCCGCGCCGAGCAGGGCGGCAGTCTTTGTCAAGCTCTCGTCATCTTTGTCTCCGCGTCTCTCTTTTCTCAACAGTCCTAGCCTTGGATCTCCACGGCAGGATTCCCGCACCTCGTGTCAGGGGTGGGCTTTGGAGGGGCTAAATCAAGATTTCGCCTCACGCCCCTCCCCTTTCTTCGACACCGAGATGATTGTCCAGGATTTCGGGGAGTCTGGAGACACCATCTCGTGAGAAACTAGCCCAGCCACGCCCTTCTGTATCTGGGAAGCGAAGCTGAGGCGTGGACGCATCAACAATGGATTAGGAAGTTTTCTAGAACCACAACAGCCGTCTTTGGAAGCCGAGTTCATCGCGGCGCAGATCAATCTACTCCCTAGCTCTGGCTGGCTCGAGCACGCCTGCGAGGCGGCCGCTCGACCACGATAAGACGTGGCTTATTCTCAATATCCAAAATAACCCCTTGTCGGACATATGCCTAAGAGACGGAGATATGACGTTTAACGGTAGGGTCTCAGCGATTGGCCACTGAACATGAAGACATCGAGTTTAGTCGCTTGACAAACTTCCGCATCGGTGAGTTATAGGAACCAATTTCCGGACCCGGTTCTTTCTCGGCCGCTTGATTCACTGCGAAGCCCGTGTTACGGGTTCAAGGTGGCCAGGTTTACGACGACTCGAGTTAGTACAGCTGAACTCGTCGACGGCATTGGAGGCCTGGCTGTTTAGCTACTGTACCCTCGGCGAGTCTTTCCTCGACTAGGAAATTCCATATTAGGGTATATCAAGGATTCGAATCTGATTCTAACAAGCTTCTAGCCACATCGATGGCAATATGTGGATCGAGTGCTTTGAAACATGGCTTTGTTTAGGGAACACACGAGGCGCTGATCGACAAGCCAGGCTGCACCCTTAGGATGCCACTTACGATTCCAGACAGCCTCACAGACCCCGAAACGTCCTGTGCTGAAATGGACCAGATGATTCAAAGAACACACCGAAGCAAGGACCAGTTTCGGTGTTGAGGAAGTGGTACGCCAGCTTATACACCCGACGGGCAACAGTGATCGCCCTAGCCGTATCAATCCCCGTAAGGCTCCGGTAAGTGTAAGCCGTGCCAGGGGTCCATGCCTTAGAGGGCTTTGCTTGAGGCTGGATATTTCCCCATTGAGCAGACGAATTGGTGCAAAAGCGAGTGACTTGTGGTGACTTTGGAGTACCAGCAGATAGGCGCACGCCTCCAGACGCAAAGCCAGGGCAGCGATGGAGGGAGGTGTGTGAGGATGTGGATATTGCGCTCAAGGCTACATCCTTACCTTGGGCAGGCATCATGAGAGCTCCAAGTCGACATTGACGTGCATGCAAAGTATCACGCATCTTTGCACGATCCACCGTGACGTCGAATAGAGATGCGCGTAAAAGGCGGAGATTGTGCTGACCGCATGAGCATGGCTGCCTGTATGGCTGTCAAAATAGTGTGTGGCTTCGAGGTGTTCCCTGGGATGCATCATAGGTGTGGGATGCCTAGATGTTTGTTGCTTCGGGCTTGTCAGCCGTCAGCAAGCCATGTTAGTCGTCGAGTAAATGAGTCGACGAAACCGCCCGGCGATGCCCAAGAACAGCCTTGTTTTTTTCTGGCCGTTGCAATGCCGCGTCCCACGATGTAAGAGATCATGCCATATTATTCAATTGTCACAGCTGCCCATTTTTTGCTTAGAAGCTTCTCGTCATGACCAGGACTTGGCGCAGATGCACCCGTCCACGACCCACGTTTCTTCGTAAGCGGTCTCCAGCCGTAAAATTCTGCTTCTTAGAGGATGTGCGCCCTCGGGCTTTGCACATGTTGGTTCTCAGTGATTAGGGCTCGTGCGTGAGTCGTAGCATTCTACATGTCATCTTTCAGGCTCGAATGTGGCCTCGTGCCGCTATGAGGACCGGGAATGTTGTCCGAGGGCCCATTCAGTTCCCCGACTGCCTTCGGCTCCATGTCCATGCAATTGTCGTCTATTGACAAAGATGGCATAGCATTACTGTCGATGGTTGAAGCCCGTGCCAAGGCGTCTCGTGGCATTCGTCCTTGGTGTGCAATGTAAGCGCTAACAGTGCCCCAGTCATGCAGTGCATCGGTCGTCCGCCCTTCAGTCCCTTCAGTCGCCGGTGTATTGGATTCTCCGGGCTGGGTCCGAGAAACAGGTTGAAGGCAGTGGTGGATAAGTAATCCATGTGGAAATGGCTCGGAACGAAACCGCCTGGCGCTTCCGGCCGAGAGGGTGGGCCTATCTCGGCGCCAGGCATGGCACTGAATGGGGTTCGGTGTGCTGTCAACATGCTGTGATACCTGTGGGCTTGCTGGCCGTTAAATTGCGGGGTCTAAGGCGAGCCAACATTTGCTATACGCCAACGATGGCACGTTGCTGTTGGTTGACGCTCGTAATGAGCAGAGCCTTGTTTGCCACGGACACGAGCAACTCACTTCGGCGGTTCGGCGAGCAAGAGGAGCCGAGACATGAACCATAGTGAAACGAGGATTAGTAGGCATATCGTTTTGAGCTCGTTCTAAGCTAACTTGGCCCAATCTCCCCAGTGATATAGTCCAGGCATTGGCAGTCTAGCAGTCTCGTATTCCATGGGTAGAGACCCGTAGCAAAGGCGCCATCGCACGCTGTTTCAGAAGCGAGAGGCGAAAGGAGATGGCTTCACGGCAAAGTGGCGAGTTCGAAGTTGGATTAATTACATCCACGCCATTCCAGCACACTTGTGCTTCACGAAGTAGTTGGCAGGCCATGAATGCCATGGGTCCAGGCACTCCCCAACAGAAAACCTCCTAGCAGCATTACTGCAGACACATGGGCGTGGTCAAGTTGAGCTTGGGCGTGCTATCTATGAAGGATCATGAAGGACTTCACTTTCCCGGCAAGTCCGTGGGCACCGAGGGAAGTATCCAGGCTGAGAGGCCCGTTCGCGGTCCCGCCTCGCTGCTTCCGCTTGTCTCTTCTTCTGAAGGCGTTGCGAGTAGAAGGCACTGCGATGTGTGTTAGTGGGATGCGGTCTCGGGATGTAACGTTGATGCGCCAACCTCTTGAGTTCGAAGACACGAGGCTCCTCTTCTTCTGGGGCGGTGACTCGTCTTCTTTCTTCTGGGTAGTGTTAGTCGGGTTTCAGATACCATGCGACGGGTTGCGCTCACTTCGGCTTTGGACCTGTCGTCGTCTTTCTGGTCGCTGTCGTCCTTCTTGTCGTCCTTGTCCTTGTCTTTGCCCTTGTCCTTTTCCTTTTCTTTGGCTTCCTTTTCCTTCTTTTCCTTCTTCTTACGCTGCTTCTCCTCGTACTCCTTTTTCAGCTTCTCCTTTTCCTCAGCCAGCTCCTTCTCGCGCTTTGCCTTGACGGCCTCTTCGTCAATCTTGGGGCTGCAGAAGTAGCGGTCCTTTAGATGACCTGGACATACGTAGAAGAAATCCTTGCAATCACTCAGCCATGTGGAGCAGGCGGGTATTGAGATGTGAAGTTGCACACCTTCTTGTCTGGGGTAATGAGCACTGAGGTGCTTGGTTTATAGCAGATATCACAGGCCTTGGCGGAGGCGTCGGCCACCTTGCGGTGAGTGTAGAGGTTGGGGAAGGGCGCAGCCATGGCGTAGTCTGATGGAGGCCCCAGGAGAAGATGATGCTAGACAGACCAAGACAAGAGACGCCAGCAAAAAAGAAGTTGTTGTAGTGCTGTTGGTCTGGGTTTAGGCAAGGTAAGGCAAGGCAAGACAAGGCTGTAGTTCCGCCTAAGGCGAGTGAGCGAGTGAGTGAGTGAATGAGACTAGACTGGACTGGACTGACTGACGTAGCGGCGCAGGGCCAGAGCCACAGCCAGAGCCTCAGCCAGAGCCAGAGCCAGAGGCAGAAGCGCCAACAATTAAGCGCTGGCGAATGACTAAGCGCCGCCAGTCACGTCACGTCTCGCCTCGACAATGTTGAATTCTTTTACAAGATCTGCATTCTGCCATTGCCCATCCAAGCCTGCCCTGGACCTCGCGCCGTCTTCGTCTTTGGCATCTTCTCACTGGACCAACGCGACCATGGCAAAATCACTGGATCTGCAGCGGCTGTCCAGCGTCTTCGAGTCCCGCCCCGACATCATCAGCGGCATACAAACAGCAGCCGGTACCAAAGACACATGCATGCATCATCGAACCACACCTACTAACGTGCCTTGCCAGACTCTCCCGCTAGAATCGCCCTGTTCAACGAGATCACCAGCTATGTTCAAGATCGATTGCAGGCCAATGGCGAACCGGCGCTCAAGCGGAGGAAGGTCGACAACGGGAGCGTCAACGGCGTTGCCGCTCCGCCCGTGAAGACAAACGCTGCAGACGAGGAGGTGCTTCTCGAGGTCAAGGAGATCTCCGTCGCAGTGCCACAGCGAAAGAAGTTCGAGCTCTGCTTCACCGCACACCATCTATACGCCCGCGCCCCGGGAACCACCGCCCCTATCCCGGCAATTACACACTTGTGGTCGGATATTGGTTCGTAAACTCGAGCCCTTCTAAGTACTTTCAAGCTAACCATGGCTAGAATATGCTTTCTACCTCCCCATCCCCGACAAGGCCCAGGTCCAGCACAACTATGTCCTCTTCCCTAGGGGCACCTGCTTGCCCTCCAAGACCAACCCTCCCACCGTCGAGCCGCTGGTTTTCACAGTCCCCGCCACTCCACCGAAACAAGGCACCATCGGAGGCGCCGAGGCAAGCAGTGCCAATGCCGTGTCCGATACCTACAAATCCCTTTTCCACTGGGCGTTGGACAGGCGCTTCAAGAGCGTGGGCAACCCGGTGACCATTGTCTCGGCGAACCCAAACAAGTTCCACAGCATGATTCGCCAGCCACACCGGCCAAACGAGAAGGCCGTCCATGTTACTGGTTTTAGAGGCTCCAAGGACGGTTTCCTGTTCTTCCTCGAGAACGGAATTCTTTGGGGTTTCAAGAAGCCTCTCATGTTCATGCCTCTCGAGCGCATCGTGGCCATCAGCTACACCAATATTCTTCAGATCACGTTCAACATGGTGGTCGAAGTCATGTCCGGCGAGGGTGAACAAAATGAAGAACTGGAGTTCGGCATGTTGGATCAACAAGACTACGGCGGCATCGATGACTACATCAAGACCAACCGCCTCCAGGACCGAAGCATGGCTGAGCAGCGCAAGGCAAAGCTCCAGCTTGCAGAGAACAGAAAGAAGGAGCCGACGGAGAGTCAGCCGAAGGCGCTGATGGCGATGCTGGCCAGGAAGGTACCACTGAGCTCGGCCTTGCGCAGTTGCAGGCAGAGCAGCTGCTGCAAGATGAAGAAGACGAGGACGAGGAAGATTACGACCCGGGCAGCGACGCTGATAGTGATGGATCTGGCGAGTCAAGTGACGATGACGATGATGATGACGACGAAGAAGATGACGAAGAAGAGGATGACGAGGAAGCTGGAGAGGAAGACGCTGAAGGTGAGGAAGGCGGCGAAGCCGAGGCTGAGGAAGAAGAAGAAGAGGCTCCTGAAGAAGAGGCCGCTCCTCCACCTGCCCCAGCACCAGCCCCAGCACCAGCCCCTGCTAAACGAGGCTGGGCTGCGTTCACCTCACGACCGTCCAGAAACGCCAACGCCAATGCTGACGCTATGGATACGGATGAGAAGTTCGATGTTGTCTGAACAAAATCAGGAGAGCAGAGCGCTCAATCATGATGAGCTTGTAAATGATATTATCTGTTCTGGGAGCGACATGGGCTTTTATCAGTGGGTCGCATCTGGCGTTGTTGATTGAGTTGTGGTACGGGGAGAGTGTATGATTTTTGAGACGTGGGCTACCATATATTAAAAATGAATGACTAAATGACGAGCATGGCCATGGTGGCGGTTACATGTATTATTAAGTGGTGGTGGACGTGACATTTGGTGAGGGCAATTCATATATGTGAGGCTTTGTCATACCTCGTCATTTTCATTTCAACTCACTCACATAGCCCTTTACCACAGATCAATCATAGTCGTTTAAGACCTTTTGGCATAAGGTATCATCGCATGCTTTACACCTCATCTATTTGATCTTCTATATTTGTGCTCTTCTTGGCTGGGCACTTACTCTCGTGGTTCAACAAAGTGATGTCCAGGGTAAGCGCCTAGCCTCAGCCGCAGTTGATGTCTTGGGTTACTGAATATCCATAGGTAACTGTTGTTTTTTATAGCTAGGGTGTTTAAGAGCTCTATATCCAATACATTAATTAATGCACAATGCAATTTGTCGCTTGCCGTGCTTCCATGTACTTCATCTAAGAGGGTGAGGGATGCGGGCACCAACCAAGACTTCGCCATCATGCACCAGAACTAGCGTTCAGCTCTGTTTGCTGTTATAATTGGTCTCGTGCCGTTGAAGGCTGTGTAATTTATCCAACGCCACAATAGACTACCTCTCCTTGGGTGCCAGCGTGGCGGCGTGTGTCGTTGCATAGCCTCCTGGCCTTGCCTTGCACAGAGCCTTGTCAGCTATCTATATTGCGAGCGGAGGGCGCCTCAAGCGCCCTTGTCATGGCCTTTCGCATTCTGTATTACTGAAATCTTCAAAGGTCTGTATTGGCTACGACCATGGATAGCTTAGCTGTGGCAGCAGCAGTCATTCAGTTCGTCGAATTCACGGCTGGTCTCATCTCCAAAGGCATCACCATACATTCATCGTTGACAGGCCTAACTAATGATTGCGAGGAGCTGGGAAGAATTACTGAATCACTAGTGCAGAACAGCCATGAAATCAAAGAGTCCTTTGGAATATGCAATCGACAGCAACTGACTGGGAACGACAAGGATCTGGAACAAATCGCTTCGGATTGCCAGGTCGTTGCGACCGAATTGTTGGACGCATTGACTAAGCTCAGATCGAAACATCCTAGAACGAAATGGCGTTCCTTTCGACTGGCCCTTCAAGCGGCGTGGAGCGAAGGAAAAGTAAAGTCTCTGGAAAGTAGACTCGATCGATTTAGACAGCAATTAATGGTAAACGTCTTGAACTCTTTGAGGCGAGAGGCGAAAAGGTCGATCCAAGAGCAGATTTTGATGCGAGAATCACTTGAAAGGGTCGAGCAACTTCAACGCAACACTATCTCTGTCGGTGATCTCTTTATTAGGAATGTCATGGAAGGCGAGCGGTGGAGGAATGATTTGCTTCAGATGATACACGAGCAAGGTCAAGCAGACTTCCAGAATACCGATCTGGCTAGCATTGTACACGGTGCAGCCACAACTCCTGATGCTGTGGTTGTGCAGAATAGGCGGATTCGGGAACGTGTAATGCGCAAGTTGGCGTATAGAAACATGGCTGATCGGGAGCGACGCATCTGCAAGGCGCATCAACGAACGTTTGAGTGGATTTTCAAGGACCCCAAACCTGGATCTAAGCCGTGGTCGAGTTTCAAGTACTTCATGGAGCATGAGGGTGAGATATATTGGATCACAGGCAAACCAGGCTCTGGAAAGTCAACACTGATGAAGTATATCCGGCATCACCCCAAACCACTAGCTTGTTACGCACGTGGAGTGGAAATGACCCTGTGATTCAAGCTGCGTACTACTTCTGGAACAGTGGTTCAAAAATGCAAATGTCAGTTATCGGCCTTCTACAGACCGCCCTTCACAACTGCCTTCAGCAACTACCCGAGGCAGTGCAGGCAGTTCTACCAGAGAGGTGGGAAGCAGCAACTCTCTTTGATGTGGACGATTTCCTTGGAGCTTGGAGGAGATAGCCCAGGCTTTGAGGAGACTCGTCACGGAGGTCTGCCCTGAAAAGAAGTTTTTCATAATGATTGACGGACTTGACGAGTGCGCTGAAGATCAGACACAATTGATTGAGTTGATAGAAGAACTTGCACAAGATACAAACAACCTTAAGTTATGTGTTGCGAGCCGTCCATGGAATAATTTTGAGGATGCCTTCAAGAGCCGGCCGAGTCTAAGGCTTCAGGATCTTACGTCAGGCGACATTGAGCACTACATCAAATCGAAATTCACTGCCAATGAGGGGTTCGCAGAGTTCCTAGTACTCGAACCTTCAAAAGCAAATGAACTGATGGATGCCATTTCCACAAAGGCCAAGGGTGTTTTTCTCTGGGTGCATCTTGTTGTCCAGTCTCTGCTCGAAGGCTTGACAAACGGAGATGGAATCCGGGATCTCCGTATAAGACTTGCGGAGCTTCCACCCAAGCTCGAGGATCTTTACACGAAAATATTGAAGAGTCTGGAAGATAAGTATTTGGACCATGCATCTCGGATTTTCCAGATTGTCAGGGCTTGTGATGACTCTCCCACACTCAAGTGCATCGCGCTCGCCGACTTGGAGGATACAACTAGGGCTATGCAAGCACCAGTCAGACCAATTCCCGAGCCGACATTGACTGCTTTGTGCAAAAATATGAAGAGAAAACTGAGCAGCCGATGTGGTGGACTTCTAGAAGTCTCATTGACCAACCGGCAACGAGCCATTCGCAGGAAACCAAACTATACCGATTCTTGGCAATGGCAGTTCATGCTGGATTTTGAAGATAGTCAAACAGACTCCTCATCGGAAGACGAGACCGATGAATCAGTTTGCGAGGCTTCTATAGCCGACTTAGAAGTTCAGTTTCTTCATAGAAGCGTTCGAGATTATATCCTGGATTCTGAGATATGGTCCTGGCTGGTGTCGATCAATGCAGAACCCTTCAATCCCCATCTTTCTTTACTTAAAGCAAATCTTCTATTGCTGAAGGGACTGGATCCAGCATCGCTATCCGGTCAGGAGATGGGCTTTCACGTTTGGATGGCGATCAAGTACGCAAAACGGTCTCTTAACGCATATAACGAAGAGGACGAGACAATAGAGGTTGTATCCTTGCTTGATGAGTTAGACCGCGCTGCTATAGCTCTGACAAGCCCATCCATATGGAGGGTTTCAACCTTTACAGATCGAATCGGTGCCCTGGATGGCTACCATTGGTCATTTTTCTTCCTCACACACACCTCAAATCCAACTTTTCTGTGCTTGATGGCGGTATGTGGTATCCACCAGTACTTAGAATTTCGCCATCAGAGATTAGAATCGAGAAACAAGGTCGAAAACATGAAGGAGAGACGAGCCAATAGCCAGAAACCTCTTTTGATCGAGGCTGTATCGGCGACACCCAATATTCCGCAAATATATGGCTACGGTGAGATGCTCGGCCCTCATATCGAGGTTATAAAGACGCTATTAAAACAAGGAGAGGATTGCCATAAACGACACGGTCGCGCGTCCGCGTGGGAGAGAGCAAACATGGTAGGATATTATACCATCGTCAGACTGTTTGAGGAATACAGCGGCAAGCCGCGGTCACCCCCATCATATGAAAAAGCAAAGGCGACTCCAGCAATGACAAAACATATTGCAAGCCTATGAAAGCAAGCTCAATATGCTCGGGTATTTCTGGTGTTAAACTGAAAGCTGAATCAGACACATCGACGGAGGCTGTGGTGTCATTACAGAGATGATCTGGCACTTGCAGATGAGGACAAGCCAGAGGGATCGAATGCCGAAGACACACTACGAGAGGGCACGTATTGAGGATTCAGGCTTGGTATCAAGTATGAAATAGCAACATTTTCAAGGAATTGATGGGCGGGTATGTATTGTTGTAGTTCAAGGCTATCAGCGGGAGCAGAGATTAACGTAACAGTCTACGGCCAAGGCCGTCGACTCAGTATTTACGGTGTTTTTATTTAGTGCATACCATCATACAGTGTCAACGTTGATAGTAATGAAGGTGGTTGGGCCATGTAGTGCAATGTCGATGAGGCTTGAGGGGACGAGTGATGTTCATGACCAATCTATCAAAGTATGGACTGTGTGTTGTTGTAACAAGCAAAATAATCAATTTGCATTGCACAAATGTACAAGATGAACCACAATAATTCATGTAATACTGCCGGGCACATATCTTCGATGACCATCAACGGCTCCATAACCAGCTTGTCGAACTGTGTCTCGAGGCGTCCCGTAAATCAGTGCATCACAATAAAATCCGATATGTCTCACCTATCTTATACCTAGTTTCTCCTCACTATCATCTAAGACCGTACAAGAACTAGTACCGCTGTTAAATTGCTATACGACTACCTTCATAATAGTCTCTCCTAAGGTCTGTATGTTACCATGGACCAAATCCGTGTATATAACTCTCAGACCTTTACGCTTCTCCTCATCTTTCATCTGAGAAGCAAAAAGCTATACAAATAGGACAAGTACTCTTCCATCGTCACTGTTTGACTTTTGCTCTGTGTAGGCAAATCTGAACGCCAGTCTTGAACGGGTGCAAGCTTCATGGTCTCCTCAAGCAAGTCAATGTGGGTCATGACAAGAATGATAGATGTCTCCTGAACCGTTCATGGTTGGCAATTGATTCAAAGAGAACCAACTGCTCTTCCATGCGGTTAACATTCTCAGCTTCGTAAAGAAGCTTACAGTATGCAGTTGTATCCACCGTGAAAAGGACTGTTGATATATTCTCAGCAACCCGCAGCCATTTCCTCCGCTGGGATCTTAGGCCTCCTAGATCGAACACACTAAGTGTGTAGTATTTCTCATCCCAAGAGGTTTCTATAATATCGATAGTCGTCACATGCGACTTCAGTATGTCCGAAATGGTTGGCACAAAGCCTTGCATTGCAAGGTTGTGAATATCATCTGCAAATGACTTAGCATTGACATTCAATTGATATTTGAAGCGGCATCGGTAAGCCTCTTTGAAGCCAGCATCGTCCCACAAGGAAGCTATTGCAAGCTCTGTCTCTTCTGTCAGCGCATCTACCAGCGATGGCTGCAATTGGATCGTATGAGCATCGAAATACTTTCGATCATCCTCAAGAAACATTCCCAACGATTCCATAGCGTCGAGAATAGCCCTTGTCGCCTGCATGATATTCGTGAATATAGTTTCAGTAAAGAGGCCCTTTCCTTCACGGAAAAGTCTCCATTGTGGTAAAGTTTTAGGATCTTGAGCAGAGTCGACTTTCCCGATTCTGATGTGCCAAGTAGCATTACCTTGCGTTGTGGAGCATTTTTAACTGACGCAGTATTTGATTGCAGAAACTCGCCAGCCTGCGTTTTTGGGTAACGTTGACTCTTTGACCTCCGTAGGAAGCCAGCGCAGGCACTCGGAACATCCCACGTAATGCATCTTTGGTGCTATATTCTGAATTAGTCGTATTAAACGTCTGATCTGAATTGCCGCGCCTGTGCGAGATTCGAGGTGGAGTTGGGTTGCTGTCGTTGAAGTTACTGGCCTGGTGCTCCTCGGGGGCCTGAGACTCTGAGGTTGAGGGTCGAGCCCTGCGTCTGGTGCAGATTGTGCTCCTATGTTTGGCCGGATATCGGTACTGATCGAGGCTTGATCATGCTGCCGGCCAGCTCTAATAATTTGTTTCACATTTGACCGGTGAGCTACTTGGTAAACTTGTGAGCCCAAGAGAACAGGATCGAAGTCGAACTGAATGCTGAGAGCATTTGTGTTGTCAGATAGGATGCTTAGTCGATCGGCAAGGCCTATGACCGATGAAGTGCAGTCCCTGGCCAACTGCAACACATCTTGGCTCTCTTTTTCCTCAATTTTTTTCTGCTGTTCGTGCCATGTGCTGCTGTATAGTTGTTAGTCCTGAGGATATAGAAATAGAGAATTATTGGCAAACCAACCACTGAACAGCTTGTAAGAAGAGGCTCAAAGCATTGACCTGTCTGTCAACCAGCGTTGTATATGTGGCCACGTCACGCTCATTCCACAGATACGACAACCGATCATGCAGGTCTGGCGTTTCATTGTTAGATATTAAGAAAACCTCGAGGTTATCTAAGTACTGCTCCAGTGTCGTAATCATAGGACAAAAACACTCCAACGATTTATCTATCTGCGTAGCCAAGTGGTTATATCTCGGGTCATTGACAGAATGGGTCGACTTCCATCGCGTTAATTCTGCAATGACTGCTTGGATGATGTATAGCTGTCCGATTAAAGTCGTTACCTGCAATGGTGCATTGCGATCCGCGGTTCTTAGGTCGCTGAGCTTGCGGATGCTCTTTGCCACAACGTCAGCAATGGAAATGATCGAGCCGACCAACCCAACAACAGAGACGGGATCCATCAGCACAGGCTAGATGTCGCTCATAGGGGCCACTGAAAGGCGAGCAGAGCTCATAACTATGCCAAGGGCTAGAGTGTCTCCATAAACCAGTGAAGATTTCTAGTCAGATACGTTTGTCGAGATCGGGGCTGAGGCTGAGGGGTTTCAGCCTATGTGTGCAGTACGCCTTGTCCATCCAGGCATGTGCCCAATTAGGTGTGCAGTCGAATGCAGTGCACTCTCAATGTAACGTAAGTGCTTGCATGAAGCCGACCTAGCCAGCGAAGATTTATTGATTTCTCTATTTTCCTAACGGGGCAAGTTTCAATTATAGACTGCAAATCGACGAAACTGGTAGTTATTTTTGGCTTTCGCTATGGTAAATCATATCGTGCATTTTAAGACTCGCCGTATTTTGACAAGTTTAATTATAGTGTTTCCTAACTGCTAGAAAATGGAAATGGTTCAAGCCAGGCCAAGACGAGGGTGGTGGTGATTGACATTGGGATCTCTTGCTGCTTCACTCTCTCCTATAAATTGACTGCCGTTCATGTTTAATGGACCTTGTGATTGAGGTTAGGAGTAACGTGCTAGCAATTGAACTGGGCCTTTGGGAACTTCTCTACCACTGAACATATCCTTGCATGTCATGTAAGCCTTGGTATTCTGAGCCAAGCCCAGGCCCACTTTGCCGAGCTCAGGCGGTGCACATCCTACGCCTGCCGATCACCGGCTTGTCCAGCGTCATTATCCACTGAAGTTGGCACGGCGGAGATGGGCCTGGTGGTATGGGTTGTAATAAAGAAACCCGACGCTGCTCAGACTTTGGTTGAAGGAAGGATTCCCGAGCCAGCTTTGACTGAAAGCTGAAACAATGATTTTACCGCAACATTACGCTCCTGTAAGTTAACATGTCTCCCTCGTTAACTCTTTCTCCTAACTCAATATAGATCGCGACAAATGCCATCCAAACCCGCGCCAGCATAGGCACCGGCTCTGGCATCGCCGCCGGCGGTGTGGCAGCGGGAAACAGCAACAACAACAGATTCATCATCGGCTTCAGTGTAGCAGTCGGCGGAACACTACTCATTGTAGCCATTGCATACCTGTACAGAAAAGGTTACTTGCACCGCGCAGTGGGCAAACAGAAGAAGCCCAGGCCAGCGAACAAGAGCCTCAAGAACCGCAGGCCAGGACGAAATGATAACTGGCCGTGGAAGGGCGTGATTCTGAAGCCGCCTTCGCGGACATACCGACGAGAGAAATACCGTGAAAAGAGACTGCCTGTGTAATATTACAAGGAGTGTTGTCTGGAGAAAGACGTGGTCGTGGAGGAGCCGCTTTGATGGTTGTATTATACCCCTGTGTTTAACACTTTGTACACTATCTACTGCCATTCATACGAGAGCATGGAGATGCCTTCTCCAAGGAATAAAGTAATATTTGCCTTATATAATTGCAAGGTTTTAGAAGTGGTTTCGTATTTTAGCTGCTTGATGGTGCTTCCTTGTATCTTGCTCTTCACGCCTCGGATCCAAGATCCACACGGCGCCGAGAAGACTCCACCATACACAAGGCACAACGACGCAGTGAATAGACAACCCACGCGCCACGTATCTATGAGAAAGAACATTCTGCTGTTTGAGAATTGTAAGATATTCAGTTTGAAATGCTTTTAAGAATCGTTTTGCTCTTGGTCATGAATCCAAGGGTATGGATGGAGACGGTAGTATCAGTTCCAAGTAAGATTCAAGCCTGTAGGGCCAGGTCATTGATCAAAAGGAAAGCTTCAATTAGAAAAGTCTCTTCATGGAATTAAATCTACCTACTTATACCGAAGCATTTGCAAAGCCCAAGATTCAGAACCAGAAACTGTAGCATCCCATCCAACTTCCAGAGCCCATCACGTGACCCACTATACCACCACAGCTCCAGTCGCGTCTCGCACGTGACCTTCAATTCCCGTCCCTGAACATGCACCAGGACTTTTTCCCGACTAAGGCAGCGTGCTATATCGCCAGGTCCATCGAGAATCCAAGGTCCCCTTCGCAACCGCCAACTCTCTCCCCGACGCTCCAGATCTCCTCTCGCCCACCATGCCTGCCGGCACCGCCCGTCCCATCCGTCTGCCGCCGCTCAAGACGCTGCGCGTGCACAACCCCAAGCGACAGCCCGAGAACCCTTGCATTGCGCTCATGTCCACCGTCCTGGGTAAGCCCACACGTCCTCCATTGGGGCCCTTTCCCGCCTCCTTCTGGGTCCCGAGCTTGGGAAGAATCTTGCTAACTGGCGTCCTTCCACACAAACAGCTTGCTGGGCCTCTGCCGGCTTCAACGCCGCCGGCTGCGCTGCTGTCGAGAACCAGCTGCGCAAGTGCATGGACGGACCTGCGCCGCCGCCCGCGCCCGCCAACACGGTCAACTACCACCTCAACCGTATGAAGAAGCACGTCATCAGCAAGGGCAGACAGTAAAAACGCCCTCATTACCATCGAGCCAGCGTACCAGGACGAGAAACCATGCGAGCGGCACCGCGAGAGCTTCACGATTGTCCATTCAGCCTTTTCATCGGCAGAGAATTCGAGAGGAAAGGAACACAAAAGGGGTTTAACAAAACCGGCTGTCGCACGAAAAGCTCCACGAGACGAATTGCATTGCCATTGTTTCAATATAGACTAAGGCGTGAACACTCAATCTCGATCAACAGGGGCTAGCAGGGAAAGACGGCATTCATAAGGCGTTGTTTGTATTAAGAAACAAGTGTGCGATATCTGTATCATAAAGGCGACTGAGTTGACTCCTATAGTTGGGAGGATTGGATGTGTAAACATCTTTGTATAAACACAAATAGACGAACTAACTTGTCAGTTGATTAAACTTGATGATTGATCACCCTGCCTTGTATGAGCAGTAACATATGTTATCCCTAAGAGAGCACATCATCGCTTTTCAGACATCATCTCCTCCTTTGCAAAGTGGCACAATTAATTCACACTGAGACATTCTTTTGCATTACTCTGCTACCAAGCAAAAATGCCCCTTCCGCTCATCCGTTGCTCTCCTATCACCACATCTATCCTATCTCAACACCATCCAACTTCCTACTTGAAACAACACTGTGAAAAGAGCCCCAAGCCCTCCGATCCTTGCCTTGTAACAGAAGGAGAAAAACAAAAGTTGCGATGCAAATGCCATTACCAATTCCCAGTCTTTATCATAAGCGCCATGGACCCATAATAGTAACGATAGTGAAGAACCTGAGATGCGATTCCAAGAAATAGATGAAAGCCTTCCCAAGAAAGAGTTTGATTGCAACGAGACAGCGCCAGCCTTATATCAATGTGATGTTCCGGCTGGGACTGCACGCGCGCCAGCTGGTGCTTTATTCGGTTATGGGATGCCGTATAGAAGCGTGCTGATGAATTTGAGCATAAAAGGAACGGTGGCGAGGAAGCTCAAATTGTTGGTGTCGTTGTATAAGTGGCCAGGTAAAAAATGTTGGTAAGATAGTATAGCATGTAATGGGCTTCGAAATTTGATGTTCCACTCATGGTGCAGTTCGTCGCAAGATGGCGTCTATATAATAACCCCATGGCTCCCTTATTCATGCGCAATCGTTATAGTCGTGCTTCGCGTTCCCACCCGTAGACGGAGGGGATAATGTAGAACGGCGAGTCTCCAAGTGCCTGGTATCTCTGTAGTGAAACGTCCCTTCGTTGATCATCATGGAGACCCGCAAGGTTCTACCCAAGGCTTCATGTCATCTCTCCGACGCAGAAGAGCTCTATCTCTCCAACGCCACCCGAGTACATGTTTCTAGCCCCTCTCGCCATTCCATAAACGCAATCTGAATGTCATCATCGCTCTCGATGGTGACGTCGTCGCCATCCTCGTCTCTGTATCTGAGCTTCAACATACCCTTGCTAATGCTGCTGTTTGTGAAGCGGCCGAGTTTGGCATCGATACGGTCAATCAAGGATTGGTAGGTGATGTTAAAGGCAACGACCAAAGTCACATAGTTGCCGCTGTCACAGTTGACTCGAACCTTCAGCTGCGTCGGCAGCGGCATTTCGGGGCTCGAAGTCAAACCAGCTGACGGAGGGGACCGTGCTCGTGCCGAGAGCCGGAGATATGGTTCTCGCATTTGCTGTGTACGAATCGACGCGCAAGGGATTGCCTGAGGCGGTCTGGGGGTTGTCTCTGATAGACAGGCTGCGCAGGGAATTGCGTCATCTGACCACCAAGGCTGCCAGAGTGCGAGTGCAATCGCTCGCGTTGGGAGCCCGGGCTCTGTGTATTTGAGCGCATAGGCAAATCGTTTCGGGGAGAGCCTGTCTGTGACCTGGGAATGTTGCCGTCGTGCGCTGGGTGTAAATGCTGGGGATACCTGGAACAGCCGGGACATTGGTTTGGCTAGGTTGACGCCGGGCGCCAGTTGGGCCATTGATGTCGGCAGTGCTGTAGGAACGGCTTCTTGACAGCTGAGCGGCGCTCTGGTTTGAGGCCATAGCCGGAAGCGAAGGGCCTCGTAGATTCCTGCCGTTCATAGATTGTGGGTTAGGCGAAGCTCCATCACGAGAGGGGCACGAGGCATGGGTGGCGCCGTGTATCGTTGTTGGTTCTCATCCCAGACAGGCTGAGGGGTTCCCGCTTTCGAGAATTGATTCGTGAAGACGCTACTAGCTGTGCTCGTCCGGGAAGATGCAGGAGACTCGGCTCCGGGCGAGAAGAAATTGTCACCCGGACGGAACCCAGGAGACTGAGAACCATTAGATAAGTTAAGCGGAGCCGGGACCTGAGGAACGGGGGAATCGTGGCGGTGCCCTGGCGATGCTCCCTGCTCGTCCGCGCAAGTTTGTGGATGACGACTGGCGGACGATACCGACGTCTGGTCCTGCAAATCCTGGGGAATTGCGCCGTAATCCTCTTCGTCATCCTCCTCTTTGTATGGGTTGATGAGGTCGAGGTTCTCGCTCCAGATGAAGCCTTTA
The DNA here is from genome assembly GCA_020081605.1 of Albifimbria verrucaria. Lineage (NCBI taxonomy): Eukaryota > Fungi > Ascomycota > Sordariomycetes > Hypocreales > Stachybotryaceae > Albifimbria > Albifimbria verrucaria. The sequence goes on from JAHREC010000016.1 coordinate 712,981, forward strand.
GGTTCTGCGCTCGATAGTCGTGGAGCGTTCTCCTTTCGTTGAATTTCCAGCCCATTCGCCCACTTCTTCATGTCATCTTCTGTGATGAATCTAATCGTGAAACTTTCGACGGCTGGTTCGCCTTTCCACCAAATCTGGACGCTGTGGGAGCCTAGGCTATATTAGATAGAAGTCTTGGCTCGAATACAAGAACACTTACCTGGCTTTGATAGGGACACAACATCAGTTACGTTAGCCATGAATATTCTGCCCTTAAGCTGCAGCTTCGCGTTCCTGTTTCTAATCTTAGGGCCCTGGGAACGTGTCTTGTCCTTCTTGTCCCTGCTCTTGCCCGGCGAAACTTCTTTGCAACAAAGTAGGATACACTCAAAGAGAAAGATTTCGTACTGTTTCCTCGCGTTAGTGAATCGGTCATAAGTGGACGTGAAAGATTGCACGTACATCCTTCTCCTGCTCCGTCTTGCTGGTTGTGACTCCATACACACCGTGCAAAAGTAAACGTCCAAAATGCTCCGGTTTGTGGTTCTTCCAGTCGTCTACTCGGTTGAAGAGATCTCCCATTGCGTCCTCCAGTTCGTCTTGGTGTACTGCATCGTTCGCTTTGCTGAGGACTCCAGATGCAACTTCACATCCAGCTTCCAAATCGGCTTTCACATCACTATCCTCAGTCTTCTTGATAAGATCCTGAAAGATTGTCAGTCACCGAATCAATATGCGACTTAGGGACATTGCTACCTTCAAAAACATGGGGTACTTGACCAAACGTTGCATTGGCTTTAGTAGGAAGCCATCCAAAGTGTTGAAGTCGGCCGCGACGGGATGGCCTGACTGTTGAATTTGCTCAAAGACCTGGTTCGCAACTTGTGCAGCTTTCTTTTGGTTGGCAATAAACGGGTGGTAAATATCGAACGAGTGCTCGAACATGACAAACGGTGCACCCCATCGCTGAGTGTCCGCAGGCATCGAATTTGTCGTTTCAACTCGGATAAGAAAACGACGTTGGAAATCAAGAATGGCGTTAATGTTGAGAAAGATCTGATGGATAACATCGCCTGTAATGGCGCCGGTCTGTTCGAGCGTCGTCTTGAGATCGTGCAGGTTCTCCAAATCTTGAACATACTTTCGCTCGGTATCGACAATCTCCCTCACCAAATAATCACGGTGGCTCATCTGGGTGCCCTCGGCAGTCGCATTAGGCTCATCTTCGGGGTATGGCTGAACTTGAAGCAGAAGGCCGCGTTGTTCGGCCAAATCTAGAACATAGTTGACGACTTGAATAACCTAAGGGGAGCAGGTTAGTATGCGTTGCTGATGTGAGTACGGCAAAGGGAAGAGGTGAGAGTAACCAACCTTGACAAAGCCAGTTGTATCATTTCCCATCAAGTCGGTAATGACAAAGCTCTCCGCCGACGGAACTTGAAGCTCCTTCAAACAAGCTTGAACAAACTTGAACACGGCAAGCTTGGCAGTCTTGGCCCTTTTCGCATCGGAGTCACTTGGACTTGGTTCGTCGACCATGAGCGGCTCGGCAGGCTGGAGGGCATTGTAGATGACAAGTAGAGGATAGCCGGTTCGGAAGAGGTTCCACAGGGGTCGACGGGGTCGTAGGGATCTAGCTGCTGCAGAAGAGGCTCGAAGCTGGGGACGAGAGCGAGGCGCTGCTTGAGGGTGATGCACATCTGGTAAAGCGAGCGGGAAGCATCTGCTTTCTGGTTGATGATATTGCCGGTGGCGGTAACGGGGCCGCCATTCTGGGGACGACGGTGGCAGCACTGGCGAGCGAGCTCAACGAGGCGGTAGAGCCGCCGTAGGCCGTGGAGCCAGAGAGCTGGCTGGCGCGCGGCGCATGGTTCATGATGCCGGATATGCTTCCGACACCGGACTGACCGGACTGGAACACGGGTGCAGTATTGTTACGAAGCAGCGGAGCATGAGCCATGCCCACTTACTCCATTCGCCCAGGAGCACAGGGCAGAAATCGAGGGGTTAGGAGGAGGAAGAAGAAGAAGAGAGGGAGAAGACAAAGACGACGGCGAGAAGGCCGAGACGTGGAGAGTAGAGGCGAATGTCGTTCCGCAAGACCGGCTTGGGGGTGATGTGATGGTTGGAAGTCTGCAAGGTGGATGTTGTCCACGAGTCTCCCTTCCCAGAGTGCAGCGGTAGGGTCACGTCATGCAACGGCAGGTGGTCGCGCGATGCCTCTTCAGCCCCTTTGAACCCCCAAGCTAAGGTAGGCTGGTTCGTGACTGCTGACCTGCGTCGTGTGTGCCTGTTTTGGGACGTCGCTGTGTCTTGGTATCGGCAGCGGGCGGATGCAGAGGCGAAGGAAAGAAGAAGAGGCAGACACACGCACACACAGGGCGTATGTCAGCCTACGTATGTACGACTCCTCCCGTTGGTATGGGCGCCTCGTTCGCGAGGTAGGATTCAGGCTGCTGGCTGCTGTGTTGACCCCTTATGTGCGGGGTTCGGCCAGGAAGCTGGGGGTTCGCGAGGATGGTCTGGACGGTTGTTGGATTAAGAAAAGGCCGTGCTCGTGCGGCTGCCGTCGAGAGAAGGTCGTTTGGGAGAATCGTCGCGGGTTCGAAGGGGGTGTTGCTGTGGGAGGGCGGCGAGGGCGACGGGAGGGAGAGATATGGGGGTTGGTTGCGTGTGCTGTAGGTAGCAGACAAGGTCTGGTCAGGTCAGGTCAGGTATGAGAGAGCAAGCGTTTGTGGGTGGTGGATGATGGTGGGTACAGGTACATGGAGCGTGTGTGGCTGCAAAGTGCCGGGGAGACGCAGAGGCAAGGCAAAGGCAAGGCAAGGCGCTGGCTGGGATTGGATTGCGTTGACGCTTCGCAGCCCAGCCCCAGTGTAGACTACTGTACGGAGCCCCAGCGTAGCGCCCAGCGTAGTGCTTGGAGGGCAATGCGGTGCGGTGCCGTTGCGGTGCGATGCGGTACGGAAGGGCTGTGGGTGTGGTGCGGACCTACAGAATCCACTGGGCTTGGCCGTTGCGCCTCTGTAAAAAATAAGAAATAAAAAAAATGAGAAGCTGGTAGAGGGTACAGAGTGCAGCCAGCAGCTAATGATCGGTAAGGGGCGCTCGCTGTGTGTCTCTAGTCAGATCCCGGTCGTGGGTTCCAACCACATGCGTGGCGGTCAGCGGTCGACTAAACTATTATTAAAACGAATTAAGATAAGGGGTCAAGAGAGGAGAAGAAAAAACGTCATATCAGCTATTCGGTGACAATGCGCTACTTTTTTCTTCTTCTTCTCACAATCGGATTTGCGAGAAAGAGAGATAAAGCAGGAAAAAGAAAGAGACGTCAGGGGAGTGAATGCGTGGGAACTAAAGAGGCTGCGGTTTGAGGGCCAATGTAACACGGATCTGGCAAGACGAGACAAGCTCGAGGGGTCAGGCTGATCCTGCTACTTGTCGGGTACGGCACGGTGCGTCCTGCGGTCTGCGGGCCACAGTACCCATCATGTACCGTGAGTGGTTATATCGGCGCTGGCCGTCCCCTGTGGCACCCCTACCCGCTACCTCTATTGAACCGCGTCCCTACCGTCTCGACCACCCTGCCAGAGGTACCCGTTGGTTCCCTGCCGGTACCCTCGCATCGCATCCCTCTTCAGCCCATCGTCTTCCTCTCCACGGGGCTTCAATCACAGCGCCTGTATGTCTACCTTACCTTTTCTTCAACCATGGATGGCTTCTGTCTTTACCAACGGCCCACGCACGCCATGATACCTCCCCGACGACGCACTTCAATGCCTCGGCGGTATTACCAATATCCCTCCAAGTTAGCTTACGCTTTCCTTGCTCGGCATCCTGGAAGCATGGAACGTGGATTGCATTTTGGAGTTCGATTTGTTTCAAAATTAGCCTAGGCTGCACCAGCCCAAGCCTGGCTCAGGATCCCGGTCGCAATGGATGAATGGATGGATGGGTGGATGGGTGGGTGGGTGGACGATGGTCAACCTGCCTACCTCGAAGCGGACACGGTCCCAGAGTGGGCGGGATGGGGTAGCTATGCCGCTCCTGGTTGCTCTTATTCATGCGCATGGTCTGTCCATGTGCTTGTTATAACATACTGCGAAGAAGACGACATTGCCCAATCTTAAGCCCGCCTCGCTAGCCGCCTATCCTCGTGAAACCCGATCACGCATCGGTTGGGCGCCCGGCAGACGAGGCGAAATAGGTAGCAGAGAGATGTTCCTCCGCGCTCGCTCGCGTCGCCTGGATCGGCGTCGTACAGTACAAGTACAGCACGGCTTCGGCCAGCGGCAGAATAACTGGATGCGGAAATTCGTCAACAAGGGAACGACAGCCAAAAACGTGGACCCTCAAAACTCATGAGGAGAAGGGAGGTCCATGCGAGCGCAAGATGGCGGCGGCCGGCTCATGCCAACCCTCCACTTCCAACCATACATCCAAGAGGTGGACCCCACCGGCCAGAAGCAAACACCATCCATTTGTCGAGACTGACAAGATGGACATGCTTCTCTACCAGGGGTGGCAGGCTTTTTGGCTGAAGCGAGGCATTAGACTTTGGCCCTACTCGAAAAATAGGGGACCTGCAGAAAGGACGGCTTTCTTTCTAGAAGAAGCCACGGGAGCCCAAGGGGCCGTCGGTGTGGGCGGGCTGATCAAGATACTTGATCAATCGACTAAGACTAAGCCTTTGCTCAAATCTGCATCTAGCGCGGGCCATGTTCAATGATGACCCAACGAGCGTATGCTGACCCTGAGTTTCCTTGCTTTATCAGCGCCACTGCAGTGGCACCGACTCCTGGCAGTCTCAGTCTGAATTTGGTGACCGGCTCATTTCGCTAGCAGAACGCTGCTATTTCGTACCACCTTTGCAATTCCTGGCTCGGTGTGGTGTAGTGGCCAACCGCAGTGTCTAACCGCAGTGCCTGTAGGATCCACGGCACATGCCCGGACGCCATCGGCACAAAGCCGCTCGGTAGTCCATTCGGGCATGGTCCTATCGACGTGTTTGTCGGGCATGCACGGGCACGTACAGTTAGGTTACAACATCGAGAGCATTTATCTCGAATGGTGCGCAAAAATCTCCGAGACTGACCGAAGGTGTTGTTGATCAGCTGCCTCTTTACTCCAAACTAGCAACCCGGAGTTGGCGCAAGGCATGGCCACAAGCATCGTCCCTCTCCCAGAGTTCCCCGAAGTCGCGAGGATAACCCTAAAGAGCAAGTGGAAGTTTACTCCATGGCAAGGGAGATGGGCGAGCTAAAGGCCAGGATCCGGTGTTGCGGCCACGGCCGAGCCGTTTGTTTCAATTCCTTCGTCTTTCCCCGCCCAACCCACGATTCCCATCTTGGCAAAAGCCACGCGGGACCTGCATCGAACATTCCATCGAAAGGCCCCTAGCACAGCTGCAGAGGAACCCACCATGGACTCTACAGCATGTACGGACGTGGACGCTGAGTCAAGCAAGCGGGTGCACCCATGCTGCAGATGATTACAAGGAACCCTCGAGTCAATCGGGACGGCACTGCAGATAAAAATACCGTCAACCAGGTAGGGAGGGCACTGAGTTAGCGGGCGGGCGGGCGGTCCTTAACTCCACGGGTCACGTAATGTCTGGCCACGCTGACTGTTGGTGGCCTCACTGGAGCGATGCTTCTTACGATGTAATATCCCTGACGAGATAGCGGCGAGAGCCTCTTTCTCTGGTTGCCTTGCTAGCCGCTGTCGCCTCGTTTACCATCGTATCAGGAACCTGCGTCTTCCACAGCCCGTTTGCGGCCATACGAAGCGAGCTGCATGGTAACGTAGCACCCTGCGGGCTCGGGCAAGCGAGACTGGACGAATAAGCGACACTTTGGTGAAGCGTAGCCCGACAACTCAAGGACGCTTCAGCTGCCTGCAAGGCGTAGAGCCATCTGCCTTGACAGTTGGTCTGGTGGCCCGCCTTTGGCTATTCCCAAAGTGATGTCGAGGTGCGAGCTGTCAGGACGGGTCTGATCACTGTCGGCAATAGATATATCAAGTTTCACATGGGAAACAAGTGCCAAGAAGTTTCCAACACCAATAATTTCTTTTTTTTTAATTTCTTTTCTTTAATTTCTTTTCCTCCATTTCTTCTATTTGCTTTTTCTTTAATTTTATTTTTGTCCGTATTATTGTTACCAAGTTGCTCAAGACAATGATGTGCTGTAATTCATGCCCGGAATGCTTCCGTCGATCACCACAAACAGCGTAAAACCGTTTCATGGCAGATCAGATTATCACGGTTTGGCAAGTCAATGTGATGCCAGTGCTTGTAATGATCATGTGGTTCGCTTTGCTGCATGTAAATGCTGTTTGGATTGGACATAGATGCGCGGATTGGTACTGTAGCCTAGCGCTTGGTGTCATGCGTTTATGGCATTCAAAGAAGGCAATTTAAGGCTGAGATGTTGATCTGCCTGTCCAAGACATCCCCCTCTCCAGTTACTAGGCAACAAGTACTGTACCTTGACAATGCGCATTTCACAGGCGAATTTTGGTGCAAGCGTCGAGGCAGTGGCTGTACTCGCAGCGGGGCGCTTATCAGACAGGGCTGGCAAGGCTCTAGGCTCTAAGCTCCAGGGCTTGTAGCGAGGATTAAGACATGCCTCAGCACCGTCCAGGCAGGTAGGTAGGTACGAGCTGCTGCACCAATGCCTGACCTGCGGATGAGGTACCTCTCTACAGGCGCCGACGCCCAGCCAGGTCCAGTCCAGTCCAATCCAGCCTTACCCCAGCGGGCCAAAAGTTACTTTGATTACGGATTTCGTCCCGCTCCCACTGCCGTCTCTGCTCCACCAAACAACTTGCTTGACGCTTGCGCGCACTGTCCAGCTCGGGCCTCTGGCGGCTCCATTGAGAACAAAAGAGTCCTTTGGGACGTCACTCATCACGACATCTGCTGCCCTTGTCATAGGGTACCGAGGCCGACTGCCGTACTGCTCGCCGGAAATCGCCGCTGCAAATATCTAATACCAAGCCCGCTCACCGTCAACACCACGCATCAGTTACAGCCCCATCATCAACTCTTGTTCGTCCCACTTCGCTCGCTTCGACCCGTGGCACCTTCGCTGCCAGCTCGCCGTTACCGCTCCTCGTTTCCTCTCGCCCCGCGCGCGTCGTCTCATCCGAGCCTCACCTTGGCGAATTGTCGACCTCCATGTTCGGGCCACGGCCGTGACATCAAACACCATGGCCAAGAGAGATCAGCTCTCGCCCATGGATCACTTCTCGCCAGTTCACCAACCCGACGAGGGTTACTCCGAGGACCCCATCAATCCTACCGCCCACTTCGACCTCCCCGTGCTTCTTTCAACGCTGAGATCTCCCGCGGACCTTCCAACATGGCTCGCAAGCAACGCTGCCGTGCTTCCTGTCAAGATCCGAACTGGTACGAGCCTTCACACCAGTATACCCAACGAAAGCTCATTGTATGCTAACCATATCGTAACAGAACTGACTATGGCCCTTCTTGACGAGCTGCCAACATATGCCATTGCCGAGATCGTGCAACGACTCAACCCTAGACTATACATCGACTTTATCCGCTACCTCCCCTGAAATTTGCCTGAAAGTGTTATCTTACCTTGATCCAGTTTCCTTGGTTAGCGTACTGCGAACATGTCGAGCCTGGTACGACCTGGCACTTGACCGAAAATTATGGGAGAGGTTGTATTACATGGAGGGTTGGAAGGCTATACGGAGCGAGATTGACGCTTGGGAGGCCAAGGTCAATGGTGGTTTGAACAACTCGATAAGTCATCTTCACCGCATCCAAAAGTCAGAAGGCGGGCACACGAGTAAAATACGGGCGCTGCTCAATGATGATGAGGACCTCGAAATGGCCGACACAAGTACCACCAGCAACATAACTGGGGAGACGCCAGTCCTGTCGCCTAATTCGTCTTTCAGTTCCACCCGACCAAGCGCAGGGCTGTTTGGAGACATGGATTTGGACAATGCGTCGTCCAAAGGCAAGAGCGTAGACAGGAGCCTGAGCACACCCGACTCCAGGAGTAAGCGCAAGGAAACGGATGATACGCACATGGTCTCATTGCCGCCGATCCTGGCAAGCGATTCTCCTGGTGGCATTCTTCGGTCAACCTTGGGAATGTGGGATGCTAACGGCTCCCGATATCGCATTAATTGGAAATATCTCTACAACATGAGGCGACGTCTCGAATCGAACTGGGAGCTCGGCAAGTACACGACTTTCCAACTGCCTCATCCGAACTTCCCGAAGAGGGGCACCAGGAGTGTGTCTACACCATCCAGTTCGACGCAAATTATCTTGTCAGCGGAAGCAGGGATCAAACAATGCGTATATGGAATATGCACACCCGCAGACTGGCTCGGCCGCCCCTTACCGGCCACTCTGGCTCTGTACTATGCCTTCAATTCGACGCTGACCCCGACGAGGATCTACTCGTGTCCGGCAGCAGTGATTCGAATGTGTTTATTTGGAAGTTTTCAACCGGTGAGCTCCTCCAGAAAATCACCAGAGCACATCGTGAGTCTGTTCTCAACGTCCGGTTCGATCACCGTGTTCTTGTCACGTCCTCGAAAGACAAGACCATCAAGATCTTCAACCGTCGGCCACTACGGTATGGTGACGTCGGATATGGACCGCATGATGCGGTAGTTAACCCGGTGGCCACCAACCTCAAGCGGTATGGGTATGAACCGGACCTATCCCAGGAGTTGCCAATTAAGCCTCCTTTTACGATGATTGCTCGACTCGACGGACACACAGCGGCAGTCAACGCTATTCAAATTCGTGATGAAACAATTGTCTCCGTGTCTGGGGATAGACACATCAAAATCTGGAACTGGCCTAAGGAAGTCTGCACCAAGACGATCCCCGCGCACGAAAAGGGAATCGCGTGCGTCGAGTTCGACGGAAGGAGGATCGTGAGTGGTAGCAGCGACTACGAAGTGTGCATCTTCGACGCACCTACTGGGCTCAAGGTCGCACAATTACGTGGGCATGCTCATCTGGTGCGTACAGTTCAGGCAGGGTTTGGCGATCTCCCCTACAGCCAAGCCGAGGATGAGGCCGAGGCGAAGGCAGTAGACGCACGCTACTTTAGGGCTGTAGAAGCGGGAGAGATTAATCACGAGGGGAGCGGCGAACTCGTCACAACCGGCGAGCGAATGCCGGCAGCTCACGTCCTAACGAAATTCAAGCAACCGGAGCCAAGATTCCTCCTGGTGGAGGAGGAGGCAAGAAATATGGACGCATCGTCTCGGGTTCGTATGATCAAAGCATTATCATCTGGAGACGTGACAAAGAGGGTGTTTGGAAGCCAGCACATCACCTTCGCCAGGAAGAAGCAGCTGCAGCTGCTCAGCGTCAGTTCGCGGCTCCGTCTGGTTCCGCCGCGGCGACTGATGCAGGCAATATCCCACTTCACCCATCTGTCAGACCACCAAGCCAAACACCCACCCCTACGACGCCTGGCGGGCAGCAACTGCCTAGCATCGGCCACCTTGCTTACCTAGCCCAGCTACCTCTCCCTCTTTGCCAGACCCGCAGTCTCGCCAGTCTGCTGCTGCCTACATGCAACTCATCGACCAAGTCGTGCCTCTTGGCCAGGCAGCCCTCCAGCAAGCGTTGGCACAGCATCCTGCAATTTTAGCATACCAGAACTACCTGCAGGCTGCCATTGAGCGTGAGCCGTCGCCTTTTATGCGGACACTACTGAGGCACGCCGTGGCAGAAGCGCTGGGACGCTTACAGAGGCAGAGACTTTTCAACAACCCGGGTGCTCCGCCCCAGAGTCCAGGCTCGTCAGCGGCCGCTACCGCAGGTTCTTCCACATTGCCAAGTAACCCAGGCGAAGCTGGTAGCAGCCACCAATCTGTGTCACCTGTTGCAGGTCCAGGCTCCCAAGGTGAATCTTCTGGAACGCCGGGTGCTGCCGGTTCGGCTCTTGGTGCTCAGCCTTTAGTTTCGACGCCGGCCCCTAATCAAGCTCCGCAGCTGCAGCAGCAGCTTCCGGCTGCTGTCCATGCTCAAGCTGCAGCAGCGCAACATCACCCACACATGGCCGAGACGGAGATAGCCCCGCTCGGGTCTTCAAGCTGCAATTCGACGCACGAAAAATCGTGTGCTGTAGCCAGGCGCCTGTCATTGTCGGCTGGGATTTCTGCAATGGAGACGCAGAGCTGGAGGAAGCGTCACGATTCTTTGCGACGGTGGATTAGGCTAGGGCATTGGCAAGGAATAGGAGTAGTATACAGGCGGATGTGTGCATCATGAAAACTTGGGAAATTTCACGGTAGCATTTGGAACATTGCTCACAGGCGTATGCGTGCGTAGTCTTGTTCCTGGCTCGGTGGCCTTGCAAACGCGGTTGGGATCAAAGGACGGATAGGCGTACACAGCACCAAGCCTTGGGAAAGGGCTTGGGAGCTTCTCCAGATTCTAAGGGAAGGGAAAGGGAAAGGGAAAGGGAACAAATATTTAATAGCGAAAAAATTACTGTCATTGCACTATGAGAACTCCTGAAGCCATGCGGTAACTAAACTCCACAAGCTCCTGTATATCCAACCGAGAAGCCAACCGAACCGACGCCGCATCAACGCCGCATAGGAAAGAGGTGAAAGCTGCCGACTTGGCTTGCTGACTACTGCTCCACCACAGCGAGCTCAACAAGTTAGAAGCCGATGTAGTGATTGAAACGCTCGTGATGATGGCTAGCGCTCTAGAGCTAACCGGCGGCCTGCTTGACCTTGTCCTCGGTCTGCGGTGGCTCGTCGATAAACTCGGGCACGACCTCGTCCTGCAAGAAGCCAGGAACATGACCGCCCATCTCCTGCTCCAGCTCTTGCTCAAGACCCAGAGCCTCAAGCTCAGCATCAAGCTCGGCCTCGTCCACCTCGTCGGGGATGTCGTAACTGCGCGACAGGCTCTCCTGGATGTCGTTGCCGACGTCCATCAGATCGGCCATCTCATCCTGCAGGCGCTCGATCTTGTCAATGTCGATCTTGCCGTACTGCTTGCGAAGCTCCTTGTTGGTGGTCTTCATGGCGTCGACCTGGGTCATGACGTTCTTGAGGTTGTCCTGCATGCTCTGGGCCTGCTCCATGTTCCAGACCTGGCTCTCGAGCTTCTCCTTCTCGGCCTCGTAGGCCTTGCGCTTCTGCAGGACCTTGAGGGCCTTTTGTTTGATGGCGGACTTGCCGGGGCCTTCGCGCATCTTGGAGAGCTTCTCCTGGTAGGCACCGAGCTCGCCGTTGATGGCCTTGAGCTTGGTATCGATGGAGGCGATGCGAGTGTCGAGGTTGGAGATGGCGCCGTTGAGGGTAGGCTTGGGGCCCGTGGGCTTGGAGCCGAAGAGACGGTTCATGATGGGCGGTGGATGTGAGGCGACGGCAGGTTTGAGGATTGTGCTATGCTATGCGACGAGGCTCGTAGACCAAAGGTAGATACGGGGAGCGGGTAAGGTTGTCGGCTCAGCGTCGGAAGAGACGTGATGCCGGTGTCGTGTCGTGTCGTGGCGTGTCGTGTTGGAGGCTGCGCAGATGGACAAAGTCGAGGCCTGGAGGCGGGATGACGTTGCGCCTGAGCTGGCGGGGCAGAAGAAAGCCTGGACCCCGCCATACCGGATTAGGAGGCCGTTGACGATGACTCAGCAGAGCTTGACATTAAGGTTGCGTTGCAATGGAGGATCTGGCCCTGAGATCTGATGGGATTTGGAGATGGCCATGTTGTAAGTGGAGGGCGGCAAAAATAGTATTGGGAATTTTAATGAGTGCGTTTAATGCAGGGAGGTGGGATAAAAGGGTTGAAGTTTTGTTTTTAATTTTCAAAATTGGCTAGGTGGGAATAATGTGCATGGTAGATATATTAGTTGTTGTTGTTGTTGTCCATCATGTACATGTATGTATGAAGGCGCATGCATGGGTGGGTTCCTCCCGAGAGGGCCCGTGGTGAAAAAAAAAACCCCCAAACTTTGTAGATACTGTACTCTGACTGTAATTGATTGAATAGTTGAATGGCTGAATTGTCTGCTCTATTGTGCCATTCATTTTTCCCTATTCATCTGGCACGCTGCTCTCCTCCTCACCTGGACCTCAGATGGAAGTCAGGCACAGGCCGAAAACCTGGCCCAAAAGGGCAAGGCGCATGCCTATCGCCTGGGAGGGTCCCCGGAATTTTTGTAAACAAATGAGCTTCCCTGTCACGCTTGTGCTTCTTTTCTTTGACCCAAAGCCACGACCAGGCGCGACGAGAAGCGTGTTTCTTCATCCGAACCTCCACCACCATCTCTCGCCGTGCTCGTGCGTTTTCCCTCCCACCCTTTTTCTTTTGAACGACATCTCTTCTCCCGGCAACATTGTTGCCCACACCCTCTTCTCGCCTCGCTCGTCCCGGCTTTTGCTGGGTTTGTTTACTTTCGGTGGTTTGTGCTGCCCGCCGTCGCGATGGAGGTGACGGCGGCCCTTCGTGGGGATTTGGGCTCTCGCCCATGAAGATGTGAGCCACGGTGCCTGCTCTCGAGCATTGACGCGATGACTGATGTGTCTGCAGCAACCCTCTCCCGGCGTCGTTTGTCGCTTTTTCCCGACCGACGTGCCCACTGCCCGTCCTGCCTCGACCGATGGCAGCGAGATTCCTGGCGCCAAGCCAGAAGAAGTGTACGCGCTGCTCCGACCAGGTCCACTCCGAGAAGAACATTGACTGATTGCTTGGGAATAGTTACTGGACCGGCCACCTGGCCAACCCGCCGCCTGTTTGTCGGCTGCCCGCCTGGGAACGCGTTCCCACTCAAGCACACTCAGGCACCCCTTCAGCGGCACCATCATGAAGCGCGTGGCGGTGCTCAACTTTGAGCCCGCCTCCCCGTACAGCCTGCAGGCAAGCGCGGAGGCTCGCTCTCTGGCCGACGCTCCCAAGAGCTCGCGCCAGAAGCTCCTCCACAGGCCGTGGGACGGTTTGAAGCAGCACCGAGGCTTCGCCGGCGCGCCTCTGACGGAGGCCAGCGTGACTAGCCTGCGCATGCAGGCACGAGGTTGGTTACTTGTCATGTTTTCTTACTGTTTGCAGGCTAACCGTGGCTCAGTTGACGTTACCAACTCGCTGTTGGCACAGCCCGCGACGCGACTGTCCAACTACAAATCCGAGTACAGAGTCGTGCCTGTCAAGCGCGCTCTGACGATCGAAGGCCACGCAGACCAGGAGGCCAGACCGGGCAACAAGTTACCCCTTTATATCGAGCTTCGCCCGCTCCTCGAGAAGGCCGCTGCAGACGGCATAACGCAGATCGATATGGCCAAGGCCTCGTTTGCTCACTCGACCGCCATCCTGCAAGGCCTCCACCCTGATCCTCGCACCCAGCTTGCCGCTCATGGAGCGCCGGACCTCTCCTTTATCACCGACATGACGGAGCCCAGCAGCCCTCATGTTATGAGCCCTCCACGCGTCAACGCCGAGGCCAAATCTCCTACGAAGCGCGACACAATCCCTCGAGCCCCTTGCAGAACAGCTGTAACCGCCTTAAGGCTGCCAAGGTCGACCTTTTCCCTACTGCCAGCCCCAAGGCTGAGCCTTCGCCTACAAAGTCCTCTTCCGCGCCCTCTACGCCTCTCAAGGACCTATTCACAACCACTAAGCTCGCGGCAACACCATCCTTCCCGAGCCCTACGTTTGGTTTACACCCCGTCACCGAAGAGGAAGTCTCGTGGCCTGCTGTTTTCACCCCTCATATAAAGATACATCCTCGCTGTTCAAGATCCCACAGCAGCAAATACACTCCTCTCCTACCAAGGTGGCAACAGCATCACCTCTTGAACAAACACAATCAGAAGTGTTTACACCTCGCACTGAGAGCAAGCAGCCAGGAAAGACATTTAAAGTCCCGTCGTTTTTCGATTCTTCCTCATTGGATCCTTCGACCCAGTCTGCAGACCCAGAACTACCATCACCTACTAAATACGCCCGTCCAGTGGCACCTACCCCATCCAAATGGGGCCGTTTCGATTCACCCTCTACACCTCTGCCTGACACCCCAAGCAAGGATGACCTGCTTGGACTTGTTGCCTCTATCCCTGCTGGCACTCCTGAGCCAGCTCAAATGTCGTTTGACGTTAATGCCTCGAACAACATCTCCAACTTTGACTTCGGACCTCACTCGTTGATCTTCGCAACATGTACTGCAGAGGGCAGTGGCACCCACTCAGAGGAATCTCAGCGAGCAAAGGATCTTAATGCCCGTCGTCGCCGCCAGAGTGAACCTCTTTTCAAGACCGCCTTTAAGGTGCAAAAGCGCCGGCGCTCGGCTTCACCACACAAGTCTATCGAAGAAACACCCAAGGCTCCTACAAACAAGGGTATCTCGTCTAGCCCAGCTAGCGCCTCAGGTGTTGCAGCCGAGAAACCACTCGAGCTGGCCGATATTCTTCACATGACCCCTCTTGCTTCCAATGCTCTGAACGCAGATGCCACACCTGGCAGTGTTGCACGCGGCACGAATGGACTGTTTATGAACACACCATCCATTCAGGTTTCTCCTGCGTCTGAACAGGCTGTTACCCTGCTGCTCCCGATTCTGGCGTAGCAACTATTGATAACTCCAGCGTCCTTAACATTGACGTCCGTCAGAACCCTGACATCTTTGGCATCCATCGCCCTGACCATGCCGTTAACCAACTGGCCCGGATGGCTGAGGACCGCTGCGACGGTCACGCTAAGGTCGTGACGTCCTATGAAAACGGAAGATTTATCGTTCGGTTTAAGCTGCCAACCGAGTACGCCTCCGTATTTCCTCCTAGCCAAGGCTTTGACGAGTCTCGTTTTACTACGTCGCCTTCCGCAATCTCATCGTCTCCTAGAATTCGATACGATGAAGCCAAGACGATTGATGCATCGTCCCAGAGCCACAAGGCCAATCCTTTCGTCGCTGCCGAACCCAAGCTGAAGCCTGCTTCGCCATCTAAGACGTCTATGTTCGCATATAGCAGCCCGACCCGACCAACTCGCAGCTCTCCTCTGAAGCTGCCACCTCTAACGCAGTCACCTCTTGAACCTCCCTCTACCGGGAAGCGGTCTGCTCTCTGGGACCAACTGTCCACTCGTTCGGACAACGACGAGACCCTTGTTGTTGGCGACTTTGGTACGACCAGCCTCATGCAGAGTTCGCCCATGAAGCAAGTCGTGGATACACCTGTTTCAGAGGAAAAGTTCACCTCGTTCATCCTAGACACGCCTTCCGTCACGGGCATTGGCATTGTCAACCGTGATACGCCTGAGCATTTGCGTTTCACAACATTACATTCCCTTACCAGGGAACTCCTTTAGCATTTACACCGGATGTTCGAAACACGACTGCCCCTGTTCTTACTCCTTCTATGAACGCGACGGCCCCATACTTCGGATTGGACTTGCAAACCCCTACATGTGCTGAAGCGTATAGCATGCCGGCTAGCGCATCGAGTGTGGGAAGCCAGCCGCCACCGACGTCGAAGCCTTCTACCCCGGCTTTCGGAACCACCCCTCAGCAGCGAGCCTCAACACCGAGCGTTGCTGAACCTATTACTGCATCTGAATCTCGCGAGAACGTCGATGCTCCTACTACTCCACCTCCGGCTGAGGAGAGTACCACCCCGAGAGTTCGCCTACTCTGAACCTCTCTTTCACGCCCGTTAACCAACGCTCGTCTCGCGAGAATACCCCCAAGCGCAGCCCTGAAGCTACCTCACCTACGCCCAAGCGCCCTTCCCCAGCTTTGGCCACTGAGGATCAAGTCTCGAAAGCTGAAAGTCCCGCAGCTGCATCTAGCCCTGTTGCTGAACAGTCTACTATTGTAGACGATGATAGCCCGGGACGCGAGCACATGCGGAAGTTCATTGAGCGCAACAAGTCTAGAAGACTTTCAACCCTGGAGAACGGGTCACCAGTCGTGCAACAGACTGAGCGTAAGCCACTTGGAGTGAAGAGCCCTAATGCGGCCAGCCCACTGAAGGCAAAGCGCAAGTTGGAAGATGCTGAGCCTCAGTCTCCGCTTAAGAAGCCAGCTGAGCCGGTGGCCAAGCGAACACGTCGAACTCTGAGAGGAACCAAGCCAAAGGCCTCAGACGATATCGATGAACTTGCAACAGACCCTGCTCCTTTTGTTGTGTCAACCGAGAATGCCGACGTACAGGGCGGAGATGTTGAAATGGAGGATACAACTGTGACACGACGATCGAAGCGTCTCAGACCTCTCGACCGTGCGGCGAGTGCTAATGGCAAGCTGACCGCTTCGAAGTCTGCTATTCCCACCCTCAAGTACCGATCAGGAGCTGGACGCGGTGCTGTGGGCCCGGTTCTCAATGCTTCTGTCCGCAACGAGCAACAGGAGCTCATGCATCAGACACGCATGAATACTCGCAAGAATAAGGGCAATGCCGAGTATCCAGCACAAGTCCTAGCTAGGCGCTCACAGGAACTGCAGGACGATGAAGCAGAAGAGAAGGCTGCTGAACAGCTCAAGTTGACTGCTAAGGAACGGAAGACTGTCGGCTGGAGAGAGCCTCTCGAGGCACATCAGGAGAAGCCCAAGAAGGGCCGGCCAGCTTCGAAGGTGGCCAAGCCGAGCGGAATCGCGAAGCCACGAAAGGCTGCTCCGACGACCAAGGTCGAGCCAGCTGAGGCTCGACCGCAGCGAATGACGCGATCGAGGACGCGTAGCCAGGCGTGAAGCCTAGGCAATAACAACCATTGAGAAGGAACCCAGATGACAGGTTTCATAATATTTATACCGTATTGCTGCATTAATACGCTTTTGCGAGCGGCATTCTACTTGGCATTTTCAGCAGGAGTTTGGATTCTGCGAGACACGTAACCAATTTGTTTTTTACCCAAGCCAGCCGACGATGGAGGTATTGGCTAAGGGAAAGCCAACATTGCGAGATTTTGGCATTTTCGAAGAGGGCGTCTGGATTGAAGCAACGGAAGCTTGGTATTGTGCATGGCGTTGGGGCATTTTGCGAAAGTAGATTGTTGAAGTTGCTATAGAGCCGAGATGGCTATGAAGACGATGAATAAGATTGCCTGCTGTTTACCACTTAAACTATTTTTCATGTCACTGTGATTGATTTCCTTGGATACGATGAGTGTGCTTTCTGCGAAGGGCCGTTCTACGGATGATTTAGGGGCTGGTTCGTTTGTGTAGGAGGTGCTTGGGGTCTTGGGGGATGGTGTGTATTCTAGACTCTGAGTAGAGCTCCGTTGATTGAGAGTGCGAGCATGGGGAGGCAGCCTAGAAGTAGAGGAGCAGTAAGGGGAACTTCACTGTGTCACGATGCTGCATTAGCTTCCAAAAGACTCAGTAGTCCGAGAGTCCAGAGAGGATTCTTCTTGAAGTCATGGGCGAAGTTTCCAGTGCCTAAAGAAGGAGGCTCTTTCAATAGCAATCCTGGTAGACCAGTGCTCTTTGTTGGACAGAAACAATAGAACGTGATTGTCGTGAAACTCGAACATGTCATGGGATGGCAACATCAGGTAGTCCAAATAGTTCAAACTGAGGTCATACACGATGCTCTGTTGTAAGGAAGGAATTACATCAATGGAGTATGGAAACATTTGCCAGACGACAGAGCAATTGAGCAATGGATCATCCATATTCTGGCAAACACCATCCTGTGCATATCGAATTGCTAATGTATCCTACCAAGCCTCGATTGACGAATCAAACTCCCAACAGCAAATACAATCACAAGTTCTGTCTGAGTCGTCACGTCATTCTTACATGCAAAGGCATCTGCTGAGTAGGCGTCTAAGATCGAGATCAGAAACGCCCCATGTCGAAGTCTCAACTGACAACCTTATCTGGGATTGCGCAAGTATGGACAAGCTCGAAATGGCATTTCAATCGGTCCAATGCAAGTCTGTAGATCAAGCCTTCGGGCCTGGGTCCGAAAGCAAATGAGAGCCACTCAATTCATGGGTACGGTCGGCAGGTTTTGATTGCTGCAAAACGTTCCTGCATGTTTAGGCGGCCGATTATCAGTCTTGCACAAGTGCTTGGCATCTACTCAACCAGTGTAGCATCGAATAATGACGTCTTGTCGACGAGGCGTCTTTGGCGCCGTCAGCGTGCCGTCGCCTCTCGGCACCAGACGGATCCGGCCGGGCGAAACGGGGTCCTGAGAGAGCAGCAGCAGAGATCAAAGCAAATAGCACGTTGCCGTGACAGACGGATATCAACCGACTTAAGTCTGATGGGCATATATGTTTTCCTTTTTGGAATCGACAATGACACATTGATAACAGACAGTGTCTCCCCGAGTGAGACAAATCTGTGAGGCGGTGATGGATGCACTAGTCAAGATGACATCACGCCAACCCGCATGGCCTGCTTAGGGCGGAACCGCAAAGTGGCGAGAGGCAGGAAATGCAGGGTCCTTCCTAAGAGCGCCAAAAGCTCCGGGCCCAGGGGTTGACAGTGGTCGATCAAACGGGCGCTCGGGGACGATCACTACTTGCTGAGATAGATATGGAATATGGGCTTGTCAGCTTACAGACCATTATGACGCCGCTGGACCAGGGCGAAGCATTTGCTGGAATAGGGAAATGATATCGCAACGATTTGCCTCTGGCAGCAACGGAACCCCGAGTTGTTAGGGCTGGGGATGTGACCGAACGGGGGCGATTGATGCTGGGTCCTTTTGACCGGCAACAGAGACAGAATTCGCTGTGCCGTCCACGGCTACACGCCACCACCATCACCACCCCGTCGCAGAAGCGATTCTCCACTGCCAAGACGACGGCGAGAGGGGATATGGAGACGCAAACCGGGGCCGAATCACTCATCAAGCCCATCTTTTCCGAACAGAAGCAGGTGGGCTTGAAAGAACACGGAGCATGGGGCCGAGGGGAGGGATGGCCGGACCGACGAGGCAGCGGCCTGGGCTGGACACTCACCGAGGGTGTGAGCGGTGCGCTTCTTCGGCATCGAGGGCGAGTTGGTTCCGATGGGGCTAAACGGACGGCGGGATACGGAGGGCCCGGCCGGGCAACAGAGACAGACAGAGTCGACTCGTTGCCCTTCGCTGGGCTTG
Organism: Albifimbria verrucaria; assembly: GCA_020081605.1. Classification (NCBI taxonomy): domain Eukaryota; kingdom Fungi; phylum Ascomycota; class Sordariomycetes; order Hypocreales; family Stachybotryaceae; genus Albifimbria; species Albifimbria verrucaria. The sequence continues at coordinate 732,025 of JAHREC010000016.1, forward strand.
GCATGGCGGGGGCCTATTGGGACTCCTGACTCCTTGGATGGAGCGCAAGGAGAGGAGAGGGAGGGGGCAGATGTGGGAGGCCCTGGGGAGGGTGTGGGCGGAAGGCCTTGGAGAAGAGTGGGTGTATCACAAGGCATACAGTAGCATCTCTGCGTTGCCTTCGCTTACCTAGGTGCTGTCCTGTCAGAACAAAGAGACATATCAAATCAAACCAACACTGGCCGTGGCTAGCTGTTCTCGTGGAAAAGAGGTGCATGCGTGCGCGGCTCCGGATGACTCAAGACGAATCACCTGGCGCAGGCAACGAAGCGAAAGGGGGCCATGCCATGGCGATGTTCGGTGTCGCCTTGTGCCCTTTGCACGGGGGTCACCTGGACCACACAATCGCGAGTAAGAGGCCAAGGAAGCATTGGGAGGAGCGAGAATAGGGAGCGTATTCGCTCGCGGACTAAGGTAAGCCAGGAGTCAGAAGCAGCGGTTCGACGCTTGCGAACAAGGAGGGGGAATGCGACCGGTTCGAGATTGTCCGTGGGCTCTGGAGGATAAGCATCCGAGACGACGCGTCGTACGTGAAACTTACTGGGTAAAAAGAAGGATCCAGATGCCGCGATTGGGGAAAAGACCGGAGGTTAGTTCTTTTGAGCGAGCCATCGTGGGAGTTTGCATGCGTGTGCAAGTCGAAGAACCGGGGTCCCGCATCGAAGACGAGCACGCCGAAGCAGCAACGTGGTACGGCAAAGATGGAGAGAGCTACCTTGGGACCTCCTAGTTCCCTTTTTTCCCTCATGGCATTTTCGATAAGCCGCGACTAGTCATATGTCTCTGATTCGACGACCGCCATGGGGAAATGGAGGGTCGAAAGAGAGGGAGGGGTCACTACGCTCCTCATGGGTGGAGGGACCCTGAATCTGATAGGGCACAACGAGGCAAAGTTGTCTAGTTTGCTTTTTCCATTCACCTGTTTTTGTCTTTGTCGAATAAGCTTCTTGAGATCGTGTAACCGGTATTTGGTCTCGGGGTCGACGAGGCAGCGTGTGTCAATCGATCACGAGATACGGCGGAGGGGGCTCAACACTTCAATACATTACATTACAGCACAGCACATAGAGCTCATCTAGAACAAAGCAAGGGCTTACGGACGGAACTCATTCTCGTGTTCCCACTTGGGTAGGTTGACGCTCTTGGGCCACGCCCCTCTCGAGTCCCCGCCTTTTCACTTGGGCAGTTCGAGTTCATGCGTGGTGAAGATGCGGGGAAAGGAATGAAAGAAAGGGCAACAGATAGAATGTTTTTGCTTTTTTGTTCCTTTTTAACACGAAGACGGGAAAGGGGACAGGGGGCTGCATGTGATGGGATCGACGGGACCACAAGCGCTTGGGTTGCTCTGCTTCCCGCCGTCCAGCTTCCCCGTTTTGTATGGTTGCATGGCCCAGGGCAAGGCAGCCAGCCGCGCTGATGGCTATATCGGGCAGGCAGACAAGGTAGCACAAGGGTAGGCGGCTGGACTGGAGAGATACAGTATCAAACCCAAGAGACGAACTGATTGGGGAGGGAGGGGAGGGCGTTGTTCTGTCATTGTGAGAGGGAATTGCGATATCTCTGAGGACCTGAACCGTCGTGGACCGCTGCGTGGAGCCCGAAAAAAGAAAAAGGCCAAGAGAGATACACGACGCTCTAGATCCATGGCGATGCGTTGTGATTGGGAGGCCGACCGTGGCCCAAGACACGAATGATATAAGGCCGTGTTGCAGGTCAGCTTCGTAGCCTGGGGAATTATTGCAGCCTGCTGAGCTCAGCCTGACCTGCGCCGCGCCAGCGACCCAACGAACTGGCGAGCCTCTCGCGTGCTGTAAAGTGTTTCGGTGTCAGCATCAGCCCCCTGGGCCTAGGGGAGCAGACGTAGGGCGGTTGAGTGGCCGTCCGTTGCTGTTACTGTGACCGCAAGTTTGTGCTGGGGTTTCTCGGTGCACCCTTGGTGCTGGTAGTCGTAGCTTGTTTGGCTGCTGCTGCTCGTCTTGTCTGGCGCCACGCACTTTGTTCAACTCGTTGGCACACACGCCCTGGTCGAGCCAGGCGACGAGAAATACCCAAGGCCACAAAGCCAAAAGAACGGAACCCGTCGGGTTGATTCTGGAACTTGCCCCCTTTCCCCTCCCCGTCTTGTCCCTCCTCCCCTGTGGAACTATTGCTTCCGGTCAGTGAGTGTAAAGCCAAGGCATGGTTCTGGGCCAGCGTCTCGGGCGGTCCAGCTGTCAATAGAACATTCAGCTTCCATCGATGATTCCGGTGCGCATTCTTATTGTCTCTGCTGGTCGCTATATCGGGTTAATTGAATTGAATGAGTTCTGCTGAACACGCCCTCTTACCCACCCTTCCCTACCCATCCTGTCCGCGGCAATGTTACAGTCGCTGCACAGCTGGATCGGGTTGTGTTGCCTTTGCGGGCAAAACAGAGAGCAAGGCGTGGGCAATCAATTGCCGGATGGGGCGACCCCAGAAGCCACAAGGCCAAGACAGCCGCCCGCAAAAGAACAGAGAGGCGAAAGAACCAAGCTTGGGGCATTTTGGCCATGCTGTTTCCTTGGTTTTTTCCATTCAGTCCAGTATATTCATCATCCATCGTTTGCTGTCGTCATTGCCGGTGCTTGGCCATCTCATCTCAACGCAGGCACTGGTCTGGGAAGATGCCGATTCCGGATAATTACTGTAAATGGCCTTGGTCTACTGTGCTGGGCTGTCTTACAGCAGCAGCTTGTAAGCCGTGGTTCATTCTGTCGTCAAGCGACAACCGGGTTTTCTTCAGCTTCCCGTGTCACCACCACCATCTACGAAGCAGGCCAGTAAACAATAAACCCGGGGTGTGTGTGAGTGTGTGTGCTAGCGCCCAGGGCTCTCGATTCACGACTCGGCCTCTCCCCACCGAGGCTCGATCGACGACTCATTCCAGCTCCCTCCGCTGGGCCCGAACGAAGAAAAGTATACCGCCCTCGCCGAAAACGAAAACCGTAAGCTTCTTTGCTGAGCTGTAGTGGTCATTCTTGGGAAAGGATAACGACCCTGACGATGATGCCAGCCCCCAAGGGTCCGCCCTGCTGCCGTGCGCCACATTTTGTAGTTGTAGTATCCGAGTAATACATTGTCGTGTCGTGTCAAGTGCCGTGATTCATGGCATCGACGAGGCGGCGCCAGCATCGTGGCAGCTCCAGGTATTAGGAATTATCCCCATGGGACGACATCATTCACGTTCCTGCGCTTGTTCAATCCAGCTAGCGACCTTCCTCGACGCCGACCGAGATAGAAAAGGCGGCCAATCTTTCCCACATCGCTGCCTTCGCCCAGGCTATCAAGTGCGTTGGCCGCCGAGAATTGCACCGAACAAACTACAATTCCGTAGGCAAAATACGGGAAATCAACCACCCCATCCAAACCGTAGGGCTCGTCTCTGCACGATAGAAAACCCGGTCAAAAAAGACGCCGTCTTGTTGCTCTCCCCGCAAAAGACGCGCGAGCAGTATCCACGGGCTCCAGATAACTCGGCCAAGGTGAACCTCGGTCGCGGGCTCGGGACCCAGAAACAGAGCAGTCGTCTGCCCAACGCAAGAGTCACGGCCAAGGACACCGATCCAAAGGAGGGGCGTGCGATCCATCCAACAGATCCACGCGAACCCACCGCACACTCCTCCATCAGCCCTTGAGGGAGCACCGGCTGGACCCGCAACGCCTCCGGGGTCTCCTGCTCTTGGTCTTCTGCCTTGTCTGGCCTTGCCTTTGCCTTGCACTTACTGGGTCCCCTGATTGTTCTTCTAGTTTATGAACCGGAGCCTCCCGCCATCGTCTCGCCTCTGGAGCTCTGATCTCTATTCAATCCTCCCTTCTGCACCAAAACCAAACAACAACCCCTTCCTCCTCCTCCCTTCCGCCTCCACACGATAATCAAACACACACACCGACTTCCGGTAGCGCAGACACCAACTCCCATCTTCGCCCTCGCCTCGTCGTGCTTCCTCCTCAACGAGGCCCCTACAGCTCATTGTTCCTGACGCCCGGTCCCATTCTACACGGATCTCCCGTCTTTTTCGTGGCACAGACAAAGAAACCGAGAACCTTCCAAAAACCAAGCTCCTGCGCTGGTCGCCCTGATCGTGAAACGCAGCCACCCTCCCACTCGCCACCGACCAGGCTTCCCTTGATACATCATCCAGGAGGCCCCAATCAGTTACATAAACATTCAACCGGTCCACGTCAGCCGTCTGGATTTCTCCTCCGTAGAGAATAACCGTCTACTGCACACTCAACCGCAAAATCACCCACATACACACGTCGCCATGTCTCCCAAATCATCTGCCGAAACGACTTCGTATTACTACGTTGTCCCCAACCTGCAGGCCCTCGATCCCACAGCTCGCGAGGTCGATCTCAGCGCACACGCCTGGGTCCAGCCCACAGTCATTGACGATGCCGACCTCACCTTTGGCGGAAAGCCGCTTTGCGCCTGGTACGAGGAGGAACGCCGCCGCCTGAGCAATGGCGACGAGGAGCGTCGAGGTCGTGAGCGCGTACGAAGACAGTACGAGGGAAGCAGCACTGGCAAGCCTCACAAGAAGTAAAGAAGCCTTGTGGGCGGCAGAAGCTGAACCGTTTTCTGCTTTTTGGCTTCCTTTCTGCATGCAGCTGAGAGGAAGTCAAACCTTTCTCAGCCTCTGAATCTTCACCGACATCGGCATCAACACCTACCCTCGACCTTCAACTTACGATACCCTTACCATCACTCACCTCAACACCTCGGTTTCCTTCTTTTGCTTTTTTATAAACATCGCATCTTGAGACTTGGCATCAGCGTTGCCTATCATGGGACAGCATATCAACGGATGGGATATAGACTGGCTTCATTCACGGATAAACTCGTTCGACACGGACACAGCATCTCCCACCGGTATGGGATCGATCAACCCTCATGACCCCAGACACTACAGACGTCACAAACTTATCACCACAACTCAACACCAACCAGCGGTGTTATCACACTCGCGCTCGACATCCATCACAGCGATGTCGATCATGCTTTCTCTGGCTCTTCTACATCTGCGTTCCATTATCGCTCCTCTCCCATTTTTCCCAGTCCCGTTATGAAGGCACTTCCATGGCGTTGTTTCTTCTTTTTTTTCCTGCTATGTCATTTTGGACATGGGTGATACCCACGACTCCCTTGGCAAGTGTTCATTCTGGGCTGGAGGAATGGGATAGGGTCTGCCCTCTAGTAGGGTGGCGACGGAACCGGTAGCTACTTGGAGCTGGGCTAGCAGAGCAAGGTAGAACAGAGCCAGAGTAGCTCAACTGAATGGCAGCAATACCATAACCTTCTACACACTAGAAAAATGTGCCACCTCGTGCGTGCATGTGAATGTATATGCGCTATTTCCACTGACTGCGTCCCGTGTCTTACCATGAATATGCCACATGCACCCTTGTAGATCTTTGCTACTCAGTCAAGATATGATATCTGACCAGCGATAATATCCAACAACAAAGGGTAGAAATATGTGAGGGGACTACAGAGTACTCCGATAACTTCTGTGCGTGTGGCTTGCCCGCCCGGCTTGGTCAACCGCGTTTTCGCTTTTCGTCTTGGGTGGCGTGGCGCACAACGGCTTCTCCCAACAACCCAGTTACTCTCGCCCCTCCCACCCATCAACTCACCAAGAAGCAAAGCTCCGTTACGAGGAGGGACAGGCCCAGAGAAAAAAAGCTTAACCAATACCGTCCTTGCAGAAAAATTACTCAAGGAAAAGGCAGCACCGACAAGCTTTTCCGAGACGACGGAACTGGCCTTATTCGTCGTCTCCCCGTTGGCTCAGGTTCAGCAGCATTCAGAGGCTAAGCGAATCCATTACGCCTTTGATTCCAGCGTATTGACACGTGAACGAGAGGTAGACGCGCAAGGAAGAAGGGGTATAGCTCGGGCAGTGTAGCAGCGTGCGCGCACCAGGTGATGGCTCCGGGCGGAATGGATGATATCATTGATACCCTTCTTTTCCGTTCCACGTATAGCCACACGCCCCACGATATGTGGGCTTCTTGCCTTTTCCCCGCGTCCAAAACCTGCGGCTCTTAGTCCTGGGCGAATTGTGTGCGAAGGCTGCATTTTGCATGAATTACGATAGATTGATGGTATGGCGCAGCGGGGTAAAGGAATCCATCAGATGATGGCAGGCAAACGGGATGAAACAGGCTTTGGCAAGGCAGCAAGACGGCCTACGGCATCATGCGTCGTATGCGAGTGGACGATGGGAATCTACGGGAGGAAGATTGCAGATGCTTGTATTTGGATCATGCGAATCTTGGTTTGGGATGTGGTTATAAGAACCTGTTTGTCGACAGCCGCCCGCATGACATGGCTGGGCGCATGTAATGCGATCCAGCCACATTGTGTCCGCGGAGTTGTTTCTCCCGACAGAGACAAAATCCTACGATCTCACACAGATCACGATCCATCTGTATTGACTCTCTGTTTCGGCATTCTGTAACGTTCCTCGAGGTGATTATTTGGAAGCATCCTCGGTAATCGGCCGAGAGGGTGCACCTCGGGATGAGACCGGACATAAGTGGGGCCGTATCAATGGGTGTGTGCGTAGCACGCCGGTCCGGACGTCGCTCAGTCCGAGATCGACGCATCTCAGCGGGTCACGATGCGAAGTCCAAGATGAAGCCGGTGTCAGTGGATTCGTTTCAACCGTGGAATGATAAACATGTTTCAATCTGCATCCTTTTCCATCAAGTTCTAAGAATACTACAAGTACTGCAGCATGCGAGCAAGCGTCATGCTTGGATGAGTCAAATACTGCACAGTAAGCTGACAAACCATCACACGAGCGCAGTGTAGCGAGGCGGTGTTGAAGCGCATACCTGACTTTTGGTCATACTTCCTGCCGAGTAATGGCGCAGTATGTCTTCCAAATATTGCGGAACCTTCGGTGCAGTTGATCAGTCACAAGACAAGACAGGTAATTCGGGCAATGCCCGTTTCTGCAGACGAGACTACTGCATCTTGGAGGCTCGGCGTAGACGGAGATGCATATGCGGCTTATTTGACCAAACGCAGCATTTACTGCCAGGTTGCTATATTCAGAGTCATACGCAATGAGTAATTTTCGGCCGTTCTATCCAGGAACGCGGCATTCACTGTCAAGCCACTATCTTCAGAGTAATCCGTAACGAGTAATTTGCCCCTATTTTGTTCAAAGGAGAGTATTGCTATATACTAACCTTCTTGAGAATATCATGTATCCATCATATGTACAGTCCCAATCATGGAGTCCATCAATTACAGCCATGTTTTCCTAATCCTCGCACAATTCCCGTGGTATATCCCAAAAACCCTTGATCCCAAACAATTCTAGAACGATTCATATTTACTTCCAGTCCTTGGCAACCCTCCACTGGTCATCTATCTGCAAGCCCGCGCCGGTAATAATGTCGCAGTCTCGGTGGCCCCATTTCCGCCGGAACACCTCACGCCCTGCCTCCGTCAGCACGTCAATGGCCTCGGCGATGCCACGGGCTGGGTAGTAGAAGGGCTCTTTGGCGCCGCCGCGTTGGCCTTCCTGCCAAGTGTTGCGGCCTCGATCGCCGTGTTTGTAGTGGAACATGCGGTCAGCGGTGTCCCGCAACCGCCGCCAGTACGCGAGGTCCTCCTCGGAGACTTTCGGTTCACCGGCATCTTTGAGGATTCCTTGACGGGGTGTTGTGTCGTCTCGCTTCATCTTCTTCCCGCCCTCCTTGTTAGGCGGCGGAGGGTTGGGGTCGCGGAAATCAACCTCGATGGTCTTGTCCCGGTACAAAGCCTTTAGGTTCTTCAACGCGGCATTGACATCCGTGATGATACCAGCTTTAGCGTCCTGCTGCGTCCAGTTATCCATCAGCAAACGCGAGTGCATGTCGCAGTCGTTCATGTAGTACGGGATAAAGGTGTCCCATCCTCCGACCTGGTCATATGCCTCGCGGTTCACCAGCGTCAAGTGGTCGTAGGCGAAGAACTTGTCAGCCCAACGCTCGTCGGACTTCATTACACGGCCCAGCTCCTTGAGGCATAGTTCGTAGAGTGATTTGTAGCCGTCCTCGCCCGCGCGCGGGTTACACCCTCCATGCCATCCTCGTAGGACAGTGCCAGCACATCCATGTGCGACCAGAAGTAGTAAGGCCACTTGTGTTCGTGTGCCAGATGGGTGTAGAAGTTCTGCAGCTGGGCAAAGTTCATAAGCACTGGCGCCTGAACAATATTGACGCCCAGCTTCTTGAGCGCAGCGTGGTTCAAATAGAAAGGATTCTGCAAAGTCAGGTTCCTCGGGCATTGGCCCATTGGACACCGGTATTCTCGACCACATAGATCTGCTCCGCCGGCCAGCCCGCAGTGATGTACGACACAACAGCTTGTATTAACAGCGGCCAAGTACGCGTGAACCCGATGAACAGCGGCGGCGCATAGTCAATCCCATATGTCTTGTGTAGGTCCTTCTTAGGGACGTTCCATGCGGGAATCGGCGGAGGATCCTGCTCGAGAAGCTCCGGGAATGGGTCCTCAACCGGAGGCGGCACCCATTCTGGTTCGGGAAGATAGTTGGGTTTCGGCGGGCCGGGTGGTTTCCCTTTGCCTTATCGACGGCCTTGTCGATATACTCTTTGGCCGTGGATCTGGAAGAGTCGCTGACAATGAAGAAGAGGAAGGCGGCGACGAGGAGCAAAGCTAAGGTGACATAGCGACGACCGCGCATGGGGAGGAACATGGCGGGCGATTCGAGGGCTGCGACGCCCTAGGTCGGGGAAGTTGGCGATGCGTTTCGTTTATGCTGTCATCGATCGGGAGTCGCTCGAGTGCTCGCAAGATTCAACTGACGGCGCAAAGCGCGGCAACGTCAAGATTTCGTTCCGAATCGGTGGCCGCGCGGTTTTTCACCGGTCGTCCGGGGATGTCTTGACGGAAAGCCGTTTCGCAAATCGACCTACGCCGTCGTCCAAGTCGATAGCAGTCGAGCAATTCAACACAATCGCCCCAGCCTGTGGAGCAACCGCAAATTGAATGCTTTGGTAGCAAAGCTATCGCAAAGAGCAAAGCTAAAAGCCCACAAAATCTCCACCGTGATCGCAAAAGCACCGCAAACGTCAGTAAACTATCGAGTCGTCGTGTCAAAAGCAATTCGATCAAATGGCGCGCTCAAGCAGCGGGAGGGGAAAATGACACGCGAAGCTGAAATGACGATAGACCAGAACAAACGCCAGGGTATAACGGAAGCCAAGGAATCAAGAATTTGACGACCCAAGGAATCCTTCGCCCAAGGATTTACACGGCAGTCCAATGAGAAGCAGGGGCTCTAACTGCTGCCATTCGGCTGTGGCTGAGGTCTAGGCTTACTGGGTTAAGACTAATGCTCCCCACCAGTGTTATCTCAGGGTGATTGTGAAAAGGGGTTGAATGAGATCCATGATGGCATCAATTGGCACAAGGAATGGTTGTTTGAGTAAAAAGTCGAAGAGTTTTGTTGTTGAAGTCATGCCAACTAACAAGAGCTGTTACTCGCGTGAGCACAGTCACGGCAGTTGAAGCTCCTCCACCCATTAAAGTTCTGCCTGCACCATGTACGTATTACGGCAGATTCGATGCATCAGCAGAGGACCAGCAGTTCGAACCCACTCGGCACGTACCGACCGAAGTGCCGTGAGTCTGTGCAACGAGTGAATAAGAATGTCCTGTCTTGTGCTGCGCTCAGTCAAACCTATCATTCAAACATGGCGGATGAAAAACCTGATTCAATACCGTTCGTCTGTTCATCTCAAGAGAATTAAGCTAACAAGATGATCTATTGTGGGTAAATATTTTTAATGCCGCTGCTATTAACAGACCAACCGATCAAGCTGCCGCATGCGGTCAGGGACTAACAAACTGAATCACGTATTGGTCGATCAACGGGGATAAGGCTGGCGGACAATTGCTGACTGAGTTCCACACGAGGCCGTTCTGTCTCAAGCATGCGTGATTCAGACCCGTCTGAAACCTCCACATCGAGACTCCACGAGTCGGCAGCGAACAGCAACGTCCCAACCGGCTACAGCTCGCATAAGCTCAACAAATTCCGGATCGTGTGCAAACCAGAAAATAACTTCGAGTTTGCTCCTGTTCGAGAACGCAGAAAACAAGTTTCCACCATACCGTACCACTGATTCGCGCCCTTCATTCCACACGGTGACGACTCTGCTACGAGAGTTCCCCGCCCGTCTGTAACCTTCCCGGTGCCTTGCTCGTCCCGACAACGGACCAGGTCTGGCCTTAGGAAAGAATAGGCACCGGGATGGCAAGTCTGGGTTGGGTTCAAGGTGCCTGAACAGCTCGACCTGGTAGCTTTCCAGCATTCCTCCCTCGGTGGGCCTGGGCTTGATTTCTTCCGCCGCTGACTTCGATCGTTGTAACTCCCTCTTGCTTAGGCGTCGTCAGCAAAACTTATCTCGAAAACTTCCGGTCAGTCATCACATGTCGAGTGTAGCCCGATTTTCCTTAGTCCCGCAAGAATCGGGTGACTCAACACGTCCCCGATAGAGGAGTTGTGTATTGGACCACGCCTTGTGTTCTTGGGCCAACGCGCCAATTGCTTTCAGCGAGTAGACAGACATGGAGGCTTGAACATAGCCTGACCTGCATTCACGCGATCCATAACCTTATCGCCCGCCTAGTTGCTCACAGAGCTAGCAACCATGGCCCTCTGGTGCGACGCTGCCTTGTGACCCTCCTTTCCAGCAATCTCCTGACCCTCGCGACAAGACGCCACCAGACCGCGCGACCTATGGCGCTATAATGCTATCTTCTGTTGCAAAGCTACGATGCTAGAGGGCTGAGGGCTGAGAACACTATCAAGAAGCCAAGCCTGGCGGCGTCAGCAACCACGTTTCGATACCAAGCCAAGCGAATCCTTTCCAACGGCCAGCGGGTGCTCGATTTCGCAATGCTACGGTGCCTTAGTACAGTCTGCTGATCGCTACTGTGTCTGCATATCGTTGTTTGTAAGCCATGGCATCATCGCCATGGCCTATCACCGACACCGCCCTGATCCTACCTAACCCCCATGTCAAAACCCGTACGAATTACACATCGGTGGTCGTGTCGGAGATCGGATTGGTGCTCTTGCCTGTGGTTCGTCGCTGCCATGTATCTGACAGCATGCAGTACCGTGTCCACCATACAGTAATGACTCACTGTCCGGAGAATAATGCATGGCAGCTTTCGGCATTTGGAGCTTCCTTAACACCATCTGCCTTTCGGGCCCATCAACGCAGGCCAAACATTCCAGGGCCAGCCTCCATTTGTCCAGAGCCCAAGCCATCCTCGATCTGTCCAATGACCCTTGTGATGGAGGGCCCATAATCACGGCGCCAGTTACCCCCACCCATGCCAAAGCCCTTCAATCTTCTGTCATTATGCTGCGTGGTAACGGGCGGTGCCCGGACCCCTGCGAATCATCACCATCATACATTGCCTTTTTCGTCCCCGTGGCGTTGAACCCCAACACCTGTAGAGCGCAACTTTGCTGTAACTTTGTCTGCCCTGCAGGGCTCCCAAGACCTACTTTTTACTTTGGAGGCTTGATGATGCGCACGGGGGACCCGTTAGGCTACATCCGTCCCACACGCTCTGCATCTGATGGTCATCCTCTGGCTTACTGTCATGGCGGTTGATGGCAGCGCCTGCGGGCTTAGCTGGGCCAAGGACCGCCCTATAAAGGATGCCGTCGCCGGACGGCTCGGATGCGCAGGGTCTGACCTGGTTTGTGTTGTTAGCTTCGTGTCATGATAATATAAGGCGAGCCGGCTCGACCCACCTTGACAACGCATCAACGTCCTGCGTCGAAACAAGTTCAAGGGCATAACACAGCGAAATAAAGGGGAAAACAAAAACCAAGGCAGACGAAGCTCTCCAACGGCAACCCTGAGCCTGTACTAGTCGCTATCTATTACCTATAAGCGTCCCAACGACGCCCAACGACAGCGCATCTTCAATCCACATAAGTGAACAACCTCATCCAGCAATTACACGCCGTGCTCTGCATAAGTGAACGGCCACAACCAGAATCTACAAGCACCACCCACTCAAGTGCATTGACAATTGGCAACAATGTGTCAAACTCAAACTCAACGTCGTTCTTCCATTAACTCCCTAGGGTTCTCAGAGAGCTTTCACTCATACGACAAACCAGTCTTCACGACCACCATGAGCAGCTACCAAGAGGACATCCCCGAGGGTCTCCCCATGAGGGGCTTCGATCGTAGTCGCCAATCCAGCACTTGCTCTGAGCGCAGCTGCGAGGGCATGAGCACCGACGAGATGAGGTGTTTGTGGAAGGTCATGTTGGAGCTGCAAGAGCGCTATGGCTGCTACAACTCTACGCGAGTCAGTCTGGCTGTCAGAGCTGGTGATGATGCAATTAGTCTGATGCGTAAGTCCTCCTTGTTTCATAACATACCTGCAGAAGTCTGCAAACTATCAACATGAAACTAACAAGTTTAACAGCGAGTCGCTTCATCATCGACACGCTCAACCACTCGCTAGTCGACCTTCCTGAAGAGGGATGGGAAATGCTTGAAAACTCATACCTCCGCCACGAACACGAGATATCGCCGCCGAAGCAGAAGCGCCGGCTTTGGCACAGGCGATCATAGTGATTGCCTTCGTTCCCTACAAACTGACGGATCACTCCAGTCGTTATTTCCTGTTATTCAAGCATTGTTTTTATGTTTGTGATTTATTCATTGCTAGCGGGCAGAGGAGTTTGGGCATTTGCTTGGCTAAGACCAGGGTCAATACCTATGAGGGTAGGAATGGAGTTAAAACAAAAAATGCCTGGTAAAACGGCACGGCGAGATACTCATAACAATTTGACATTATTTAAAATGGCTAAGCAAAGTCAATTATAGCATAACTGGAGCACTTCACACTGTATCTCATTGAATGCGCGAAGACCATATTTAGGTTGCGAGCCCATAGCTTACAGTGGAAGGACAAGGATTCCACATATTTCATGAAGACATCTCAACTAATAGTCAAAATATGAAAGAACAAATGATAAAAAGAATAAGGAATTTATGATAATACGATCATGAATTCAAGAAACTATACGCATTTCCTAGAGCTTCTTTCCATAAGGTCCTGTATCCTGAAAGAAATCGCAAGGTAGGCGGAACTTCTGTTCTCATATTGTAGATATTCAATTCATTCAACACCTACATCATAAACACCATACCGATCAAGGCCGGACAACGCAATGTGACCTTTGCACATTCAATGAGATACCTCCTTCTCTCAAAGCGATTCACTTAGAAGTGCATGCTGCTGATGTCCCATATGCTCGACCTGGATCTTCATACTATCCAACACTCTCTTCTTGATGTTCACATCTTCAATATCAAACCCGTCAAACATTCCATGTGTTGCATGGAACTCATACGGCTTGAGCGTCTTCCACATGCGCGTAACCTCTTCGGCGCTGAGCGGTATCATGTTCGGGATGCTCCACATGTACGCAAATGTAGTTGCGTTCTTGGGCCTTTCCCGTGGTGCCCAGTTCCCCAAGCCTGCTGGCGTCGTGACCAGGGTGTCTGCGTGGAACATCCGCCCGTCAAATATTGAGACGAGTGAGCCAGGAAAGTGCCCACCCAACTTGATAGCCTTGACCCCAGTACCCTCAATGTCTGTCTCTGTCGTGGTGAGAGCGACCTGATGATTCGACTTGAGCGCCGTCCAGGACATGTCCTCAGAGGAGAGGTATACAGGGCAGCGGAAGGCGCGTGCCCATTGGATATGTGTAGTATAGAAGTGTGGGTGGCTGATCACAATGGCTTTGAGCCCACCCGCTTTCTCGATATGGTCTATGGTCTCCTGATCCAAAAGCGTGATGCAATCCCAGAGCACATTGCCGTGGGGTGTCTTGATAAGAACGGGACGTTGACCAATCGCAAACTTGGGCGTCGTCTGGATGAAGGTGAGTCGTGAATCCTTCTCATAGGTCTTGAACTCGTTCCGGTGCGACTTTTGAACCTCTTCGAGTGTAGTGAATGCCTGGCCTGAAGAGGGGACGTACTGTCGCTCATCGTCGCAGATGTAGCACGTCTTGAGAGCCTCACGATCAGTTGTGGGAACTGTGTTCCACAAGTGCAGCAAATAAGCAACTTCGCTGCCTTGTCAGCTTCATAAGGCTCCAGTTCGATACCCATTTTGCTAATTGGGAATGACTTTGTTATAGGTGGAGTGATGTCACTTCAGCCTGAGGCTTCTTACACTAGGTTTGTTGGCTGTAGTGAATCACGGTATACGGATGAAGGAGTTGTGAATGGAAGTGACTCACGAGAATTCCCTTATAGAGAAGCTATGGCTGTATCTGTATTTAATTATGGAATGTTGACGACAACCTGCTTGCAGGAGCCATGACGGCTTCGGCCCCGCTCTCAGCTACGCCGTATGACTAGATCGAAAGGTGGGGAAGCTGAACATTGGGTTCTAGCCTTCTGATTGTTAATCGTTGCTAGATGCTTCTGAATTTGGGGTTCTCCAATCAATTGTGGATAATACAGCATAAGCGAATAGCAGTAATGTTTGTTCGTATCCTGTTAGTTGACTATAGCGAACTCTTGAGGAGACGGGGAATTGAGCCCACGATACCAAGTATTGAACAAAGGAAGGAGGACTGTGCATAGCAGGCCTTGTATTTCTTTGATAATATTGACAGATGAAAATCAGAAAAGCAGTATAACATTGAAAAAGACTAATATAAAGTTGTTACAAGTTTAATATGAATTGAATATAATAATGATGCAAGATCAACAACAAACTAACAGAAAATCAGCGGATATCTGACGGAAATTTAATGGCAGAATAAAAGAATAAAAATTAATGTTTATTCCGATTATACAATTATTTCACCAGAATATAGCTTAAAATTCATCCTTTCTTGCTTGCACTTATCGGTGCTTGCCATCCTCGTTTAAACACCAAAATGAACATAAGCTGCCCAGCGATGGCTACTTTCAGAGACCATTTCTTCCCATGAAACAAGGTAAGCATCTCTTGTGTGCACTCTTCTACTTTGACTATCTTCTCTGCCGAGTCGATCACGTAGCATCCTAATAGCTCGGTGGAGCGAACGACATACTGCCTGGTCGGTCAGCCCGTCGCGCGCCAATGCCTCGTAGAATATTTTTGCAACATCACATGAGATTTCGTCTTCTACATCGCACAGTGTCCCAATTACATGTCGAAATCCCGCAAGTTGACAAGCGCTGATGATGTGAATGCCTTCATCGATAAGTTTATCAACGCTGTTAGACCCGGTTGAGCAAGCGGCAAGATAAGCCAAAAACGGCTGATTATTGTGCAGCCGTAGGTCAAGCAAATCTCCTGCTGTCAGGGATCTTCTTTCCAGTCTTGTAGTACCAGGAGCTTTTCGAAGGCCCTGCTGGGCTTGAATATCCGTGGCCTGCAAAGTGAAACATGGTGCAGGTGTCTAGTTGTTCTAGAACACTTTTCTTCAAAGGCGATGGCAACACAGCTCTTATTTGGAGCCGCTGACAAATATCTCTCACGATTTCTATCTCACGTTCCACGAAATGCAACGTTGGTAGACCTGATGTATGAGGCATGGCTACCAAGCAAGCTTAGCCGGTTTGTTGCACACTGGAGTTTCGAGGAAGAGCTTGCCGCCCGTACACCAGACTCTTAACCGATGAGCTGTAAGATGAAATGACTCTATCCAGTACCGTTTTGCCGGCATCTTCTATGCAATCTCCCGCAGCGTGTATGGGAAGACGTGTGAGAAGACCAGTCGGGATCCACCAAACGTGAGGCCATTCATCATCGGAAACTGGGTCATTGAAACCAAGCGCATCTAGTATTGGACAAGCGATAGTATCCCAAAGCCATTTTTGCATCATAGTCATATCATGAAAAGTTCCTCTAAACGTGGAATATTTTCGGATATCCTCCAGAGTTAGTGTCTGCAATCTGATGACACGAATCTGATTGTGCTGGATGAGGAACGCGTCGCAACGGTATTCACTTGCATTCAAGACGACAATTGGACCTGATACAGCTGCAGCCATCATCTCATTCGCGGTCAGCGGCATCAAGAAGTTCTCCAGTCCAGGTAGTGCTCGAATCTGTGCAATGAGCTTGTTCAGTCTCTGTTCTGTCCCAATCTGCCTTTCCATCTGTCGTCTTGATGGATTTAGAAACTCGAAGCTGTCTATACCATCCAAGTTTCTTTGAAGGCACATATACGCGTCCGCCAAGGCGGGATGTCGCTGCGCGAGCTTAGAAACATCCACTCGCATTTCCATCAATGCACCAGCGATGACGCCTCTGCCACTTTCAAGAAGTTCCAAAGCATAGTAGGCGCTCCTATTTGCATTCAAGGAGACTGCTGCTGCTATGGAGGCGAGGCCGGAGAATTCCGCGAGCAAACGCTCTTTATCCGACGGTTGAAGATATCGCAAACCTACAGAAGGGAGAAGCTTAATGACTTCCTCTAACAGGGAGCTTAGTTTCTGCCACTCTGATCGCGAGGTAAGAATCCTGCTTGATTCCAGGCATGCCCGTATACGATCTGATGGCTGAGCAGAACTGCAATCCCAGGCTTTCAGATAAGAATCTAATGCCCGGTCGAAGTCAACACTCGAATTGTTCCGTTCAGCTCGGTGGACAAGCCAAGTTCCATGGTTGCGCAGCCGAGCCGCCCGTGCAGGGTGGTCGAGAGGAGTGACATCCACAGCCAAACAGGTCACCTCTATAGCTCGATTCAGGCTCTCAGTAAAGCCATCACGTTCATATTGCTTGCCAAGCCAGGTTCCAAAACTATCCAACAGGCCAGCTCTTGCGGGGTGATCGAAAGGGTGGCACATAGGGCTATGTCAGTAAATATAATGGCTTGGTCAAGATCTTGCGGGAATCCCTTTCTTCATACCGCCTAGCAAGCCAGGTGGCAAGAGAGGCGAACCAACGGGCTCGGTTGGGGTGGTCAAGCTGACCAGTCCATAGAACCTGATGCGTGATCCTAATAGCCTCGTTGAGATCATTAGTCGCCCCTGTCCTCTCGTACTGCTTTCCTATCCATTGCCCTAAGCTAATGGCTCGATCAGCAAAATCCGCATGATTAGAAGGTGTACTATCTAAAGCTGCCCTAGTCACCTCGATCGCGCGATTGAGGTCCTCTGTTGCTCCGATGCATTTATATCGCGTACCGTACCAATGACCAAGACTAGCTAGGCACTCAGCATGGCCCGGTTCCCCACTGTGAAGATATTGAGACTTCTTGTGATCATAGATATGGCCGTGTTGAGATGATCGATTCTTCCAGTACCTTCATAGTACTTCCCCATCAAGACGCCATATTGTTTCAACAAATTCACTGCCTTAGCATCGCTAGGCTTATGCGTCTTGATAGCCTCAGTTGTCAGCTCGGCTGCTAAACCCAAATCCTCAATTTTCCCTGTTCGCTCATACCGCATTACAAGCAGTTTTACCAGGTCAATTGATCGATCGAATCGGTTCGGATCATCAGAAGATATGTTCTCTAACGCTGCTCGTACATCTTCAATGCTTGCATCCAGGCTTCTTCTGTCTACCGCTACGTCGAATCGCGCCTCGAAGTTAGCTGATTTGGTAGACCTTATGTCCGTTTTAGTGCCCATTGAAGTCAATAACCTAACAATAGACTCATGCCCTTTGAACGAAGCAGCCTGTAAAGCATTGCCGTACCAGCCGCCGTATGCGTCCATGTCAGCTCCATTCTCTAGCAGAACTCGAACGATGGATTCATGACCTCTGACAGATGCTGCTTGAAGAGCACTGCCATAAATGTGACCCTCGGCGTTGACATTGGCTCCTTGTTCCAGCAAACGCTCTACTGTGTGTTTTAGCCCCCAAATGACGCATAGTAAAGTGGAAGAGCTGGTGTACAGTACGAATAGGTTGGCTCATCGTTCCACGGCTGATCTGGACAATAAAGTCGATAGCAGGTAGTATAATGTTTATCAGACGAAAGGAAAAAGTCCAAAATCATCTTGAGGACGGTTTTGTCATCATTCTCGACTTCTGCCGCATAATCCATCCAATATCTAGCGCAGTACTGTGCTAGTGGAAAAGCCTGTCTAATCTCTGGGAGAGATAAATCTCTTTCTAAATTCAAGAGATATGAGAGACAAATCTTGGTGATGGACGCCTTGGCAGCGGCTAGGTGGAAGTACTGTAGGTAGTCTGTGTCAAGCCTGTCGGAAGTCAAATACTGCTTGACTGAGAAGTGTGCTAGTTGAAGCTCGGTCACCACTTCTATATCAGCGCTCCTTACCGGCCTAGCTATAACGGTAACCAAAGAGGCGTAGTAATGTGATATTTCTTTCGGTTCCGGCATTCTGTTCTGTGGGTCAAAAGCAGGGTTGCCTTTAGGGTCCACCGCCATTACCTCAACGGCTTCTTCTATTCGCAAAGGTCGTTCTGAAAAGGTCAGAAATTGTAGGAGCCTTATGGCCTTTTTCTTGTATCCATGAGGTATATTTCTCAAAATCTGAGCATATGTTTTGTCCAGGGTATCAGGTAAGGAATCAAGGGCTACCTTGAGAGTCGGATAGTCAAGGCAGGCTTCTAGGGTGTTAATCTGGCATGCAACCCATCGAAACCTGTTATTGTCAGAATCACAGCACAAGTGAAAAAATGGTAGGTTTAGAACTTACATCCCGTCCGACTTTTC
This sequence comes from Albifimbria verrucaria, assembly GCA_020081605.1. Classification (NCBI taxonomy): domain Eukaryota; kingdom Fungi; phylum Ascomycota; class Sordariomycetes; order Hypocreales; family Stachybotryaceae; genus Albifimbria; species Albifimbria verrucaria. The sequence goes on from JAHREC010000016.1 coordinate 750,798, forward strand.
CATCAACTTTGTCTCTATTTCCTTCTGGACCTTTGGCCGCTCTCGCCATCTCGAAAGTCCATCATCTTGCTGAACTCGAGTATGAACATAGGAGCGGATATCATCAGTGATCAAATCACTCCCAATCGAAAGAATGGAGCTATTAGGAGCCCATTCCTTTAAAGACAACTCGATTTCACCTTCCAGGCGACTTGTTGCGAGAATGTGGACATTAGTAAGCTTTGAAACCATCATGTTTTTATCCACGATAATACTCCCTCGGTTGGGGAACCTTTCCTAGTTGTACATTCATCGAGAGCATCATGGATGATCCAAATTTCATCCAATTCTACCACCATATGCTGGAAAGTTATGCATAAGGATTTGGTACTTGGCTGTATGTGTCCGTCTTCGCAAGAAGAGAAAAGTAAATCCAGCGGCTTCCGAGCATTTTCGCGTCGCTTATATAGCTGATCAATCAATGAACGTATCATACCATCAATTGTTTGCTTAGTGATTTCGCCGAAATCGAAATAGAAGTAAATGACTGGGGAGGTTGGAAAAGCCTTGGTTACTTCCTCGATGATCGTAGAGCTGAGGACTGTTTTTCCACATCCAGGAATGCCATGCAACCATAAAATAGAATTCGGTTGAGACTTCCATCTAAAGAAGTCATCGCTCTGAAGAAACCAAGAGCCTGAGTCCTCATGGCGTTGTTCCAATGCTTTGTTGTGATTCCAAGAGGGGTCTGGAGGTTTCAGCCACTCTACGATTTTCTCATAGCTCCTGTCCATTTTCAGGTCTTCAACATTTTTGTTTATCGTTTTTACAACTGTTAGTCGTGTCAGTAGCTGAGAAACTTAGTGTGAACCACAAAATGGTGGGACTGCTTTATATTGAGCCCCGAAGGAAGACTAACTTGATTGCAGACTCTCAATAGCTTTCTTGGTATTCTTCACTTGTCTGACGGGAACCACACCAAGAAGTTCCTTTGCATAAGCAGCTGCCGCCATGGCAGCATACTTTTGCCATCCATCGTTCTTATGGGAGTCAGCATAATCGCTAATCCCCGAATAACGAGGCAAGGGAATGCATTCATCAAGCCGGCTGCCTCCATTTCAAGACATATGCATTCTCCTCCAGTCTTCTCATTCAAGGCAGTTACTAATTCGTCTCTCTCTTTGGCGTTCTTCATAACGGTATTTCCGGAAGCTATTAAGCCGTAATGGACATTTGGCACGACTGATGGCCTTACGCTGCGCTTTACCAAGTGCTTTGCGCCGGTTTTCTCGCACTCAGTACAGTCAGCTCTTCCTTTGTGGTCGAAGGATGCCTTAAATAATCTATCATTTTCTTGGCCTTGGTATGCAAAAGACAGGTCAGCCTTGGACATGCGTGACTGTAAGTCAACTATAATCCTCGACAAATTTGATTTGCCAGCCATGTAATCTGATTTAACAGTCGTAACAGCCTTGAGAAGAACAGCTGGTGGTTTTGCGAGGAATCCAACTCGCTCAAAAGTGTGTGTCGTTCTTTTTCCAAGGTCATACTGAACAACACCACCACTAGTTCCTTTGGGATCACTGACAGCAACATCTCCCAGGCGAATATCTCTGCCTCTTTCTGGGGCCGGAATACCACCGCCAATGCCTACAAGAAGGCCGATACGTAGTGAAGGGATCGACGTAACCATAGAATTCGCCGTGATGGCTGCAGATGCAACGCCGTAGACGCCTGATTCGAACGCTGCAATAACCACATTGTGTTTGCCAATGCGACCCCAGGTATAGATATTATCGTCGGACTGCTGCTGTTCGAAATCAGATGGCTCTTCATGCTGTTCGTCAAGTGCAGCCTTTGCAGCAGCCAACTCAATAGCGAGAACGGTAATCAACCCGACGGTATAGTCTTCACTCTCCAAGACCTTCTTTGGGCGATCCACCTCATTGAACGATGGATCATTGACAGGTGACTGTCTTGCCACTTGATCAGACAGTGTGGTTTCGGCTGGCTTCGATGTTTCCAGTGTTCCTGTGATGTTTGTTGCAGAGCCACGCCTTGGAGTAGCAAGGGATGCATAAGATGAGAAGAAAAAGACATATGATAGAAGAGTGACAACGGTTAAAGCTGCTATGGCTCCAAAGTTCGAAGCCCAGATATCGAGAGTCATTTTGTAAGGTTTGCCGGAAACAACAAGAAGCTATTCGGTGATAAATTAATCCAGAACATATGGTGAAAAAGATAAACGGCTCATTCCTCTAATCATGGAAGAATCAACGTATATTGGGTCATGAAATTAAGAGATCCATTGTCCATGTTTTCCGCTGCCTGATTTTGCTCCGCCCACTTTTGCAAGGTGAGGCTGGCAAGCTATTCTCAGCTCTACAGGAGCAAGACACAGCCTGATCGAGGAGGATCGAGGCAAAGCGCACGTGACGTTACATTGGTTTTAAGGCTTCGAGTTCTACCATGCTATTCGTAGAAAACGTTGCAGCCTATCTGTGTTGAAATTGTCTGTCATATAATGGACAAACTGACATATTGCCAATCCAGTTGCTTATGTTAGCAATAGTTTTATGGATAGCTTCTTAGTGGAGGCATATCTCAGTAGGTCGTGTTCATCAACACAACTTTATTATGTGCTGAAATTGTATGATATTATTTTACAAAGTAAAATCGGCGAAATAATTATTTTTTTATAATTATTTAAAACTGGTATCTTGTTCTAATCGTGTGTATGCGTACAATCATTATTCTCTTTCCTGCACAACTTGGCGTTGCCTACCACAGCTCCCACATTTGATTGCCAATGGCAATGAGTCGATTGAACAACTCATCACGCATTGAGATGGCTGTGAGATGGAAGGTCTTTCCTGTCTTGGTCGTCACTATGAGACCGTCCATAATCTCCTTCTCCAAGGCCCATCCTACTACGATCTTGGACTTCCACCCAAGGCCACCGACCTTGGTCAGCTCATCAATGTCCTGAATAAGAATAGTCCAAGCTGGGTTTACGTCGTCGATATTCGATGTCCAGCTCAAAGCAGGCGTGGTGGCCGTTTCTGTGAGGTATGCGTGGCCCTTCTGACCCTTGTATCTGGCTGGGAAGCGGATCGGCCCAGTGACTGGGTTGGGCGACCTCTTGACGACGCCTAAGCGGTCTCTTGCGTGTCTCGCACCAGCAGCAGCTTTGGCCTTGTCGGCAGTAAGTGCTGTTTGGATACCGCCTTTTGTAACGCCTTTGATTGCGTTGAGGATTCGCTTTGCCTTCTTTGGTTTTTCCTTGGGCTCTTCTGCCGTCAGATCCATGTCGGGGTTCGGTTGAATGGCGTCCTGAATCTCCGCGTCGGAGGCTCCTTCTGTATTCATTAGGCCTCAAACCACACTACAACGTTGAAGAGTTCTGACTCACCTAGATGCTCCAAATCTTGGCCGGCAGTTGCATGTGGCTTTACTGGAGGGGGCGCCTGAAAATGGCGGAGGCGGGATCGGCGCCCTGTTCCTCTCCCCGATTCTCAAGAGCGTAACAGCAAGCTGTGCATTCGTAGGAACACCACGTAGGATGGTATGGCGAAGCTCAACATATTTCTCCCAGCGAGGATAGGTTCTGTTGATTAAGGAAATGGCGCGCGAAATAATAGGGTCGCCGAAGAAGCCAAAGCCTACGCCAAATCCCAAGCCCTTTGTGACCATATATGACGTCGTGAAGCAAGATAAGATGAACATTGGTACCAAGCAAGAAGCAAGAACAAATCGAGGTCGGTCCTGCGGGAAGGGAGGCGTCGGGCTAAGCGCGTTGCTGAATCGTTCCCAGGTATCCACGAACTGCGACAACGAACGCAATGCCGGGCCAGCCTTGTTCCACACTGCACGAGAGACAGGCACCTTTGTTCGATCGTGCTCAACAGTCGATTCGTGGCCCTTGCTCTTGTCTCGTGCCGACGATACGCCTGCAGTCATCTCCGTGGGATCGGGCGCAATCGTGTCTGCGTGGGGATCGCCTTGTGGGTGCTTTCCTGCAGCTGTGCTTACGACAAGCTGTTGAGAGTTACGTTAGCCTCGAGGGATTCTATTTCTGCAAAATCATTAAAATCATCGCTTACACCTGAACATACCGTAGATATGCTGTTGACAAAGCTATGAGCCTCCTGCTCCACGGCCTCTCCTTCGTGCTTCTCAGGCGCTCCTGTGATGGAATCCTCAGATGCCAGCACTCCCGCTGCTGGTTTCTTAACGCCTCCCGTCGAAGGGTCGATGAGCGATGCCGGTGCGGGAGGAAACAGTAAGTGCGTGATTCCGGATAGACAATGAGGACGATACCAAAGGCAACCAAAGTTGGGATAACCAAATCCAACAGCCAGGCTGCTGTGTAGACGGCTAAGAAGCCCGAAGTTCGCTGCCACTCCCTCCACGATCGAAGCCGCACAATATGTTTCCAAAATGAAAAGAGGCTGACGGCGACAACGATGTAGAATCGCTCGAGCTGGGCACGTAGTTTATCGGGGAGAACTCCTCGTTATCGGCGACGTTCATGTCGAGATTAGCAAGAGGCGTCTCCTCGATGCTCTTGACATGGAAGGAGTGTTTGTTGAATCGTCGTATCAGCGTCCATAGTTCCTCGTTCTTCATGCCGCCTACAAGCGGCTGTGGAACTTCTTCAGGGCCATCGTTCCACCCCAGGTCATTGACCTCTGTTCCTACATGTTGGACTTGGCTGGCGCCTTTATCCTCAGGGTCTGCTTCGAGGCTCTCGTCGGCGAGGGCGTGGCTGGCTGTAGGCTGCTCTTCTTCGTGCTTCTCGACCAGCACAGGCTCGCTAGTTGCTGGAGATGCGTCCGCGGTGCCAGGTTGAGGGTCCGCAGGCAATGGCACAGACCCGTCTTGAGGAATAGCTACTGGTATGGCGTCGTCTTGGTCAACTGGCACTGCCACGGTGCCGCCTTGGCCGACTGGCACTGACATGATTGCGGTTCAAGCTAGTGTACTGTACAGTGCTATACAATAAACGAAAAGTCTCAAAATACTGCACCAAATGAAAGAGATCAAGCAGCAATTAATAGACCGAAGCTGAAAGAAGATGCGAGGAGAAGGGTTCTGCTTCTTTAAGACGAAGCCACAGACGTAAGGCATGTGAAGCTACCCAAAGCGGAAACTCAAGGCTTGACGTCATTCGCCCATCCCTGCACCAAGACGCAGGCAAAATTCCAATTCCCCAAAATATCCCTTCACCAGCACTTCGTCTCTTGCTCAGCTACAAGGATGAGGTAGATCCGATCGATCTGATTGATTCAGCCGCAAGCAAATGGAGTTTCTGGATCGTCATAACCCCAGCGAACTGGCTGACGCGGCCCGCCATGTCCAGCAAGAAACAGCACCCGGCTTAGCCCTGGTCGACAGTGGACCGCCAAGCTCGGCATGTCGGCCGTTTGTGTTTTTTTATCATTGGAGCTACCGGTAGGCTTCTGGGCAGTAGATGGGCTTGCATAGAAAGGCATCTAGAGTGTGGTATTTCTCGTCTGTTTAAAGTCGTGGCAGGTGACCTTCTAACGGGCACTAGGCCCAAGCCTCCATGACGCCCAGCAAACTGTCTTGCTCATAATGATCCGTCGATAAATCCTCACTAAGGTAAAGTGTGTCTGATCCCGCCGGGGATTGGACAGAAGAACCGGCTTATTCCCCTAGCTCGTAGCTGCAAGCTAATAGCTTCGTCCGATGACCTCAAGCCTGAGGATCATGCCCTGGCAAGCCTGGTCAGTGGGATTGCTGGGACTAGTGGCTGGCTAAAGACCTTTCTCCATGAGGATCGCAGTCACAATCTGTTGCAAACATACGTAATATTCGGCATGTCTGGTCGGTTTATGTCGGTTACCGGTACTGGATTTTTTTGCAATTGATTTACTGTATTCGGTTGAACTAATGCTGCATCCGAGGAACAATTTCAAACATAGCCGTGCTGTCTTCAAAGTTCTTTGTTGAGCTGCGAACAAAGCACGCAGCTTGCGAGGTGTAGTGCCAGCATTCGTTTAGGGTGCCTCGTAGGGTGCAATTAATCGCCTGGAATTTGTCTTGCCAAGAAGCATGTCGCTGCAGTCATGGCTCAAGTATTGTAGTATATTACTTTGCCTCAACCTCTCGACAGGCATGGTGGTTGGTCAGTTTGTGTACAAAGACTCCCCTTACCCTCCCAAAATATCTACACTAAATGTCAAGTCAAGTCACCCCTAGTTGAGAAATTAGTAAACGCGTTTTTCGCATTTTGATTCTCGAGAAAACTATCTCCTTTGCTACTCATCACTCAACATTATTGGACTCTGCTCAGGCCACTCCATCATGACTCTGAGACGCATCCTGCAGTCGCCATTCAACGTCATTGGACTCTGCTCAGGCCACCTATTGTAGCCCCGAGACGCATCCGTAACACAAACCTGGGTATATCCAGCTCATTATGAAAGCAAGAGGTGCCTTGGAATAACAGGCCAACAAGAACAATCATCACCACTCTCTGTATCCATCCCTCTCCCCTTCAACCCCTTATTCAATAACCTCATCCACCCATCCCTTCCAGCTCCGCTCCGTGAGCATAATTTCCATTGAGCCAACATCCAGCGTCACCAAGACTTCGAATTTCTCGCTGTCCTGTCTACCTGGCAGCAGTAAGGCAGCGCCCATATTCCACTGGCCCTGCACTCTGCGAATAGCATCCGGTCGGATCCCATCGGTACCTTTGTCCTCCTTGTCGCCTAATCCTGGCATCTTCCAGCGCAAGTCGGCCCCAAACTGACGCCAGGTGTTGAAACAGAAGCTATAAGCATCGCGTGGATCGTCATCGAGTCCGACAAGTCGCGGGTCGGGGCCTTGCGAAAGAGAGCTGTGCGAACAGCGACGAAATCTTCGTCAACATTCAGTATAGCGCCATTGATGTCCTGGATTATGGCACCTAAGGCTGGGTAGGCGATATCTGGGTCGATGTTGCATGCTGCCATTATGGTATTGATGTCGATTTTGATCTTGGGAAGGGCGACCACGTTGCCGGCACTCGCCCCCATGACATCCGTGTACGCACGACGTCTCCAGTTAAGACAGATCGTGAGGCATGCGTTCTTGGTAGATGCCATCTCATCTAGCGGTGAGCCCAGATAGTCGGTGGGGTTGTAGAGGCGGGCTTTGGTGACATGGGCCCAAGTGATTGCCGCTAGGCAAGTAAAGGTGGAAGGTAGACGACCGCCAGAAGAATTGCCGAATTTTCGCAAAAGAAACAGTTTGAGGTCGTTGATCTTCTGAGTGCCAATGACAAAGATGCGGCCGGTCTTCTCGATGGCCTCCAAAGGCGTGCCTGTGAGCTGGACAGGGTAGCTAGTTGGGCCAGTGGGCGAGGGGAGGAGGCGAAACTCATCACAAAGTCCAAGGAGATGGTCGAAAGTGGCGAAAGCATACTTTGGCTGAACGGGCGCGTTGAACTTGTCAACAATGTCACGGTGAATATCGTCCGGATCTTGGCAGTTAACAGTTCCGGTCGGGTCCCGTGTCAAATCAGCAAAGGCGCTGATGTAGTCGTGGATGCCACAGCCATCGGAGATAGAGTGATGGCTGTAGATGCAGAGGAGCAAGCCACCGTCGATCACTCTGGCCTGGACTTGGAGGACTGGGATGCCTCGCTGGTCCTCGAGCAGCTTGCAGGGAAGGTCGAACGAAGGGTCGACAAATGCCTTTGCGGGGAATCCTTCAGCCTTCAGCTGCGAATAAGTCCAGCCAAAGGTGTCTCGCTGGTCGAGGACTTGGAGTGTGATTTTGGATTGGATATCAATGGCGACATAAACGCGACCCTTAGGCTTGGACGGAAGAAAAACTGTACCTGCGAGGTGTGGGAGATGGTTCGACAGTCTGTCGAGGGCCATACCAAGGTGCCTTTTGAGGGCTCCGAGGTCTCCGTCTTGTTGGAAGGGAAAGCAATGCCACTGACGGACATAGACCCTGGGGCTGCCTGATTCCAGGTACTCAAGATTCGAGTCTCCATGGTAGCGACAAGCCCGAGTTCATTTAGGCAAGAGACTCAAAAAGAGAAAACGGGAAGAATGAAACTCTGTCGCGTGGTGGAGTGTGTCGGTCACTGGAGGTGTATGTTGATGATGTGTGGGGATCGAAGGCTTTGCGGTGTATCAGCACTTGGGCTTCAAGGATTACATTTCTCCGATTTCATATCCAGGATTGAAAACTGCGGGGTGCTCCTGTGGCCAATCACTAATCGGTTTTTCTATTATTGTCTTCGGCTGTTTTGCAAGGGTCTGTCGCCCATGCTATCAAACCAGCTACTGGACCACGAACAGCAGAACTACTATGCGATCGCCCACACGACAACGCTGAGGATCCTGTTTTGTTTCGCCATTGTGAAGGATTCAAAAGGACGATAGTGGTGAGATGAGGTGGGCTCTACGAGATGTTTTCATAATGGAATGATAACATTGTTCACTAAGATAATGATGTTATTCACAATGCACGACGTTACCTGGGTCTGCAAGGCAACAGAGCCACATTTAGAAAGCGGTCACGCACAACTTTGGTACAGCAGCAAAATTCCAATTTCTGTTCAAAATTATTGTGCTCTTCATCGAATTGCCCAGGGTGTGTAAGTGAGGCGTTGCTGGGGTGCTTTGTTGGCCAAGGTGAGGTGAAAGCGATGCTGCCAGCTGTAAGTGTAAGTGGCAGCTGTCGGTTTAAGCAGCCCATCCCCTTCTTATTCTCTGCTCGTTTCTTTCATCCGTTCCCCCTTCTCCTTTTCCATCATTCGTTCCCACTTCTCTTCCTCCATCGCCTATTCCCACCTCTCTTTCTCAGTTACCCAAACCTTCATTTCCTCTATCATTCGCTCTCTTAATCGACAACATGGATCGTTATGATGTGCCAAGAGACGTTCGGGTCTCTAACCCAAGAGCAAAACCGTAAGCATTTTTCATCTCTTCTCCTCTTGCCGCAACACTCAACTAACTCTATCCCAGATTCGTGTTCACACGAGGTACGCCATTCGTGAAACCAAAAGCCAGACACTTTCCATGATGGTTACCATGTATTGCTCTTATGCTGACTTGAAGATGTACGCGAGTAGACTGGGGCCTTGGCAAACCGATCATTGACCAGGTCGAAGCCGTAGTCAACAAGCGAGTAGAGCAGGGCTAGGAACCAGCTGAACTCTTGCGACGGGCTAAGTCTATGAAGCTGTTCATAATCCCAATGAGTATAGAGGATTGTTGGACCTATTGCTTGGTCTACGTTCTTGAGCGTCGGGGTAAGTGGCTTCCTCTCACTATACAGTTACGAAGACTGACGATATAAGTCCCCGCCCACCACCCACCGGTTCCAAAGCGCCTCGTGCGCTGCTTACCAGCCATGCAGGAATAGCTTGGAACACAACGAGCATTTTCCGTACACCCTAGAGTCCCGGCTTTGAGGGACTGAATTCTGGTTTCGGTCTGCCACTTATAAGGCTCGCATATCGCCTAGTCACTACTATTTTGAATTTCGTTCGGTATTTTGTTTTGCTTCCAAGTCTGCCCAAACGTGCGCTCTTGTTCTTACGTTCTTGCTGGATGGGCTTTGCTTGGTCAAGACGATCCGATTTGCTTTTGCTGAGGTTGGTCAGTTTGGATCAGGGCTATTGTCTCTAGAAGCTCACGCTGGGCATCAAACAGCGGCTTAGAGTCAGAGGCGAAATGGGTATTATTGTACCAAAAGGATAGTCTCCAAATCCAAGTAGGGTACGCTAGCTGCCGCGTGAGTCTCATCTCATTCTCATCATTGCGTCTACAATGTGTATCATTGCCTCTGAATGTCTCCCATACTCGGAACCTTAACAACAGTAGGACATTACCCTTAGAAACCAGCACCTCCCCAAAGGCCAGTTTTGTATTTGTGGACAGTGTCAGAAGTTAGCTGGAACAGCGCCTCTAGTAGTAGTCCTGCGGCTGACTGTCATGAAGTAGATAATTATAATTGACTCGACGCTGGAAAAGCAGCCGAGATAATCACAATTTGGCCGGCAGACGCGAGGCACAGAAGGTGTATGACATTCATATCAAGTAATTTAAGACCTACTAGGAAAATAAACAAGTCAAATACTGTAGATAATATCTGCTTGGATGGGACAAACCCACAGATATATAGATGGATAATTTGGTTTGGTCATACCAGATGAAAAAAATTGATGTTACCGATCAAGACTGCTTGCATGTGGTGCGAATTTCTTTGTTATTTTGCAGCTTTTTCAATTGGCCAGATTGCCTGTCACTTGGCTTGGTATTATTTCCAACCTCTCTTTCGTCCTCACTACCCCAGACTAATTTGCAGTATAGTACTCTACCGGCACACAATAATATTGATTTTTTCCACTACTTCTCACTCTCAGATGACTGTCCAATCTCTTTATTTCAGTGTTCGTTCGTGCTACTTACAATACCGTACCGTCCTACCGATATCCAGTGGCTTCAACGGGCTTTGTCTGTGCATCTTCTGGAGCTAGGAAGGTGGCGTTTGCCGCCTCTGATTTAGCCAGTTCAAGTTTCTTTGTTCAGCATAACACGAGCAAGCTTACAGAAGCGTAAGTCATTCTACTCACTATCTCGTGCGCAATCCCTGGCGCTGTTCAGGAACGCGGGTTGGGTGCTCTCCCGTTACATATCACTCGTTAACCCTGCATTGTACAGTAGCCCTTGACAGAAGGTATTCATGCTTTGATGCCTCGCATGAACGACGATTCCGATTCTGTGGCATCCGATTATAACGCTAAATCATGATCACAGACACCCTCTTCGTGCTACGAACCCACAGAACCTGGTCCGACGTACTTGTTATCTCCAGGGCCACGATCAACGATCTGAGACAGACCCTACAATGCCCCAGGCAACCCGAATCCCCAAGTCCCGAGACTGGGAATGCGAATTTCTCCCTCTCCATATGTCTAAGCACCGAATATGGGGTCTCCCAAGATCGAAGGAGGCTCTGAGACACGGTTCGTCCTTGGCGTCCCTCTACCCTAGAAGAGCGTGTCGGCACGGATCGCGGTTTAATCAGGCGATTTGCTGCGTGGGCGCATGCTAGCAAGTCGCGCCGGGAGCCTGGCCCTTCCCTCCGACATCGTGTCGCCGCATTCCCCACACTTGGGCGCCAGCCTGGCGCACAATGCAAATACCTTCTCAACCTCTCGGCCCAGAGATCGTCCTCGACATTCCCAAGATGGGCTCCCTTTGGAGTAAGGCGAAAGCTGAAGAGATATGAGGCGCTCCCTGTCTGAGATCCTACCAAATTTCGGTTTTGAATGTGTTTGAAGCGCACCAACGATATATCAATCGCGGATATTGGGCAGCGTCCGACAACTCGCTTCGATTCGTACTCAAACATCCGGAGCAAAGATCGCGACGCCTTCAGGCCAACCAATATGAGTTAAGAAGCCCAATCTACATTCCACATCTATCCCTTCTAGAGGGACGCAGAAAGGCTAGACAAAATATCTGTCTCAGCATACATCCGGCGCCAGACGTTGATGTAACAGCCTCATCATCAAACATGGATCCTTAGACATATATAAGTCCTTTCCAGCACCTTTGACAGGCAGGGAATGCGGTGACTGTATGTCACTCAGGACTGATCTCACTACCATTAGTGCGTGCTTTCACTTGTAGCAGATCCCCAAAAAGTACGTCAAGATGATGGCTCTGCAAACTGCCATCCTGGCGTTATCGCTGGTGGTTGGCACGCTGGCCGAGGACATCAAGCAACAAGCAGCCAATGTTACATTCAAAAACTCCATGTCCAACATCAACTTCGCCGTCGTAAGCTACCCTGGTGGTACTGTCATTGGTGCGGCGTCGACGATCGAATCGTTCAATGGCATCCCCTACGCAGATCCTCCCGTTGGGGACCTGCGTTTCAGGCCTCCTCGAAAGCTTTCCAAGCACCTGGGGCATTTGATGGCACGGGAACCGCTGCTGCTTGCCCTCAGATGCCAGCGTATGCTGATCCGGCTACTCTGGAGGTCCTCAGAGCGGGTTCGCCCCTCGTTGTCGACAACCAAGCGATCATTCCTCCCGCTGACTCCGGTCAGGAAGATTGCCTTACAATCACGATTCATCGCTCACTTAATACCAAGACTGGCGACAATCTCCCAGTGCTCTTTTGGATTTATGGTGACGGCTTTGCGTTCGGCTCTACGAGGCAGGTCAACGCTACCCGCCTGTTGCACTTTGCCGAACGCCGTGGTCAAAAATCATTTTTGTCGCTGTCAACTATCGAGTTAACGGGTTTGGCTTCATGGGTGGCTCCGAGATTCTCAAAGAGGGCAGCGCCAATGCCGGTCTTCTCGATCAACGCATGGGGCTCGAGTGGGTGGCCGACAACATTAAAGCTTTCGGTGGTGACCCCGACAAGGTCACCCTCGCAGGCGAGTCCGCCGGTGCAATTTCCGCCTTTAACCAGATGGTCTTGTTCAACGGCAGTGCTGCCGATTACAACGGCAAGCCCCTCTTTCGCTCTGCTTATTTGAGCTCTGGTAGCATAACGCCCACAGATCCTGTTGACTCTCCCAAGGCTCAGTCTGTCTTCAATACAGTCACCAGGAAAGCTGGCTGTGTTCCTAACACGAGCGACACCCTTCCCTGCCTTCGTCGCAAGTCTTTCAAGGCTTTGTGGGAGGCCATCAACTCAGTCCCCGACAGCTTTCATATAACTCCCTTGCTCTATCATACCTACCCCGGCCAGATGGGCATGTCCTGCCAGCAAGTCCCGATGTTCTCGTTCAAGAAGGCAAGATACATGCTGTGCCCATGATCCTCGGGAATCAAGAGGATGAAGGAACCATTTTCGCTACCGCGCAGAAAGACATTACATCAACAGACATGCTCATCAAGTATCTCGAAGACAGTTATTTCACTCATGCGACGCCAGAGACCATCCGAAAATTTGTTGACACCTACCCTCTCACTTCTACAGCGGGAAGTCCGTTCCGAACCGGCTATTTCTGGGACACTATATATGGAGTCCTCAAGCCTGGCTACAAGCGACTCGCGGCGCTTCTGGGGACGTTACCTTTACACTTACCCGTCGCCTCGCCATCGAGAAGGTCCTGGAGTCCAAACCAGAAACCCCAATCTGGTCGTACTTCAATTCATACTACTACGGGCAGTGGCAGCTCGGCACGCATCACGGTTCCGGCCTTGACAAGCTGTTCAAAATGGAGGACTTCGGGTCCAACAGCACTCGTACATACCTCCTAAACTTCGTCTATAACCTAGATCCTAATGTCGGCGGCGGCGGTGTTGGCGGCAGGATATTCCCAAAGTGGCCCCAGTGGGCAGAGGACAGGCAACTCCTTTGGACCAACGCAACCAGAATCGGATTCTTGCGTGACGACTTCAGAAACGCCAGCTACAACTTCTTCAAGGATAATATTAAGAAACTATACTACTAATGTGTCGGGGCGTCGATCAGCAGCTACGAGTTTATGATTTCTGTATTGGAATTATGTGATTGAGCAGTTTTCCGCCTTCGAGCGAAGATATGTAATGACAAGACTTATGTTTAACGATGATACAAATACACGATGTTTGCGCAAGTGTCACACACTTCTCAGTATTATATGATAATAATTCATTCAAGACGTAATACAGCCAATTTCTGTAGAGTCATTAGTGGTGGCAGAAACACCCTCCAAATCACAACATACCCCGTCTAACTGTTAAATGGATCTACCCTGACTTAGTCGCTGACGCAGTGCTAGGCCTTGGGCCCAGTCCTGATTCTTCGTAGATGGCATCGATGGTGCGCATCTGGCTGATACTGTCCTCAGCATCGACCCAATGCACGGGCTCCTTTCCTTCAACATTGTCCACAAACGCCTCAAGCTGGTATCTGCCCTGCTGTCAGTACAATTCCTTGTCTACTAGCAACAAAACGTACCTGTATGTGCTCCACCAAGGCTCTGATCGAGGACCCCAAGATGGGCCGAACGAGTAGTGCTTCTGGGTATGAGTTTGGCCGGTTCTCTTGTCTGTGATCTGGATGTAGTGGTAGATGTGAGGCATCATAAAGCTAGGCTCGTTAGTTAGAATATGAACTTGTTTTCTGGTTGAGTTTAGTGTTCATATCTTACTTGTAATAGTAAATCGTTGCATGCTCCAGGTCAATGCGGATAGAAGGCAACTCCCAAACTTTAGGAATGATAGAACCCTGGAACGCCTGGTTCATATCGGTCAAGATTTCACTCTCGACAACACCATGTCGCGTCTCGAAGCGCATACGAGCTTCCATCGCCTCGTCCACTCGTGGGTCTTCCGAGAATTGCCTGGCCTTCGCGTACTCAATATCCATCGGAATATCCGCATCCAGGAAGTATCGCGTTGCCGAGATTGTGTATGTCATGTCCATTAAGCTACCGCCGCCCAGATCCCACTTCCATCGGATATCAGATTTGGGCACCGTGCCGGCAGGGCTGGTCATGCGCGCAAAGGTTGACTTCACTCGACCGTAGCGGCCACTGGTGATGAGAGACTTGACGACATGTGCCGCGGGATGGAATCGCCAGTGGAAGGCCTCGACGGCGATGCGGTTGTGCTTCTTGGCGCACTCAAAGATGGTGGTGGCTTCGGTAGCGTTCGAAGATACGGGCTTCTCAATCAGCACGTGCTTACCAGCAACAATGGCTTTCTGGGCCCATTCTAGAATATGGACTATTAGTAAATTCGGATGGAGAGTGGCTAATCGACCTACTAACCAGCGTGTAGCCCATTAGGCAAAGAGATGTAGACAGCATCGATGCTACGATCAGCAAGAAGCTCATCGTAAGATCCATATGCCTTTTCGATATTGTATGACTTTGCGGCTTTCTGCGCAGTTCGCAGATCACGCGACGCGATCGCCGTGATGACGGCGCCAGGGTGAGTCTCAACAGGATGGATCAATCCCGCCGGGTTAATCATAGCCGTGGAGATAATGCCAAACTTGACTGGGTTTTCGTTCTTTCGCCCAGCCTTGACGCTTGGTCTAGACTCCAGCCATTGCTGGAGGAACGTGGTGATCTGCTGGAGGTTAGACTGTTGTTGTATCCCACGCAGGAAGAAGACGAACCTGTAATACCATAGCCATTTTGTCTGATGTTTGGTGAACTGTTCAATTCAGGATAATTATTTTGCTTTCATGTGCTCAATCAATAATATCAGCGATTTATCGTGTTTAGCACGACGCAATGAGTGCTCTTATCTCGAGTGACGTCTATGATGTGTCTTGCACGTCACCACTGGCTCACTCTTAAGACACCATTGGAGCCCAGCGAGCATTAGAAAGCACGTAATCCATATATCGTAATCAGGTTTATTGAGTGTAATTATTGATTTCACAGTATGTATCTGCGCCTGCTGTACTAGGGAAGTATCTCCATCCTTGCTGCCAAAGTGCCACGATATCACGATCAGAGGTTTGCTCAGATGTTTCTGTACATAACCGACAGGTACAGCTGATTTTTAAGAAGCCACAGTACTGCCTAGTTTGAAACAATTTCTATTTCGCTACAGATTTAGCTCCTTTAGTCAAAGTTTCTGTATTGAGACCTCTGTTTGCATCCATCCTAATTGCGACCATTCCCAACCTCTCACTGCCTAACCTATACCATACCTTCACGAAGATGTTCATTCGAAAGGCATGCCAGAACTCGACAAGACGTTCAATTGCATGGCAGAAGATAAGTAAATTGTTCACGTAACCCGAAGTAATTGATTCACCCAAATCATATTACGTGTTGTGATGCCCATCCTCGGAAATCCTTACAAACTAGGCATTTTGGAAAACCATTTTCAATCATGACTGACGATACCCAGCGATAGGTTCTCAGTTTCAGCATTCTCCACATTGCAGCACCATCACTGCCATGAACCTAGCAGTGTATGTATGCATGTCATGTCTGACATCAGAAGCCAGAGGAATGAAGGATCATGCCCGTCATCCAGTTCACAGAGAGGATCACTTCAAGGCTGTCACATCGACACCACCTCTCCAATAAGCACTCGCCGAGTTGAATCACACCCAAAGACAATTATAGACACGTACATTCTTTGAAACAAGAAATGCCGTTGCTACGTACATATCAAAACCCAAGGATTCACACAAGGCATTCAGACTTGCTCAAAGGAGCTCGAGTGTGCCTCGGGTACCGCACTGCCACAACCGAGACCAAGGCCCGAACAGACAGCACCCTCTACGGTTTCATCGGCATGAAGAACTTCCCCGCGCATAGGATGAGTTCGCCGTGCAGGATGGGAGAAGCACTGACTTCCTCGTGATCCTACCAGTGGCGAGAGGGGCACGTTCCCAGTGCAACAATACGGGCTTACCATTGAGAAGTGCTGCGCGCGAACTACATACCGACCAGAGAGCGATTCAAGTTCACGGGCCATGTCGCAACCCGTACTCTGCCCAGTCAACAGTCAGGGCGTTCTGGGCGCATCGTTGACTTTCACGGCAGCATCCTCCTCCCTCTCGGCCGGAATGGCAACACCACCGCTCACGTCCCCACACACATCCCCGTTCGCGAGAGGAAAAAGCGTAGCGAGGCGACCCTTCAGATGCACAATCGCACAGTTGAAACGCAGCGGCCGCTAGCCGACCTGCCATCGTCGCTATCGTCGCAGCCAACGTGTGCGGCCACATGGGCGTTGGCTCTCCCGTGACTCCGCTGCGTGTAACTCTGTCCCTTGTCGACCGCATCTATTGCCCACGTGTTACCTGCCTAGGTCAGCTTTCCCCTCAGGCGACGGAAGGATGCATTCTTGGAGTGGAACAATCCTGAAGTGTACTCGAAGGATTCGAGAATGACCCCTCGCTTGAAAGAATGGACTGTCCCCACGCTGTTGTCTTTCCATTTCTGGGGTAAACCTGTGTCTCGTTAACGTGCCGATCCCAGGGTCGGCGCAAGCTGCAATGTCCATCTCCCGCTCACCTCGGCTGTCGCAGGTCACGTTGAGAACCACAAGCCCAAGTGGGATAATGCACTGTGAGCGCATACAATGTTGCGCTCGTACGCGGGAGCTGGCCAGCGCCAGTTTCAGGGCACGGTAACTTCGACGCTTGCAGCACAATCGGTGTACGCATCCATCGACTGCCACTCCCGTACACCGACCTTCATCTCCACGTTGACGGGCAGAGCAGCCACCCACGCGAGCACGCGTACCTCAGATCCGCCCACGAGGTGAAGACCTAGGGCCTGGGCCAATGAGTGGGCGCCACACTCGCGGCAGCCCACATCTCAACTCCGCCAGCCCTCGTGGCTTTTTTTTCTGGGCTGAGGATGGGAAATTATCACGGCAAGCCATTGACGTGAAACCCGCGTGCTGGTCTGAACTTTGAGTCGACTGCAAGGGGCGGTGACAATGATCAGCTCGAGAAACGGAAGCAGGACTGAAAAATTTTCATGTCAGCCTCCTTGGTTCATGACGGATCACTACAGAACCATCATAGCTGCTCGCTGACACTGCTCAGAGGTGGGTAACACACACCGTACAGTGTCATAGTTGGATCACCAGCCACGAAACCATGTTAGACGTTACTCCAACGCGCAAGTAACTCAATGCCTCTATGCTTGATCTGGTGTCCTCGGCGTCCTACGGCTATGTCGAAGCCAACCTCGAGACTGTGGCAACCGTACCTAGAGCAGCCCACGACGTCAAACTGGCGTAATATCATCGAAGGTGCTGGAATACTTCAATCCAAGACCCAGCTTTCGCAGGATCTAGCCATTTACGTTGATGCTCGCCAACACTCCCCGGCCCGTTGGCTGGCTTGTTTCATGAGGAAAAAAGCTTTTCCCCGAACCAACCCTTGCAAGATCAATTCCGCTCCGCTCCTCGGGAAGTGGTTTTTTCGCGCGAGAACAAGACTAACAGGTGCTCTCCCAATCTACCTTGTCATCATTGAGCATGGGGGCTATGTTGAAACCTTGAAAGAAGAAATTACAATTGTCGATCATCTGCTTCTCAAACCCGCCAAACAAGATAACTTTAGCGAAACCCTGGTTATCCCAGGTCTGTGGGACAGGAAGCGAAATACCAGCGGGTTGGGAAGTCGACGTCACGTCGCGGCTCTGCCTTGGCTGTGTTAGAATACAGCCAAACCCAAAGAGAAAAAAATCTCGTGTGGAAACGGAGCAGAGACTCGATAGGGATCCAGTAACTAAAATTTTGGCTAAGCCGTTGTTCAACTTTGCTCCAGTTGGCAAACTAGCAACAACCAGTGGCGAAGCATCATAGGCCGACGGCTAAAGGGCCTTCTTCTCCTAGTGGACCGATCGCGCACCTCTCGGGGATCTCTCGTAAGTGATCTCTCATCCGTCACAAACGACGGAATTTTATTGCTCCCTCCGATGTTCTTGACTGCTGCATCAGTGGAAAAATTTTCTGGGGCCTTGGGCCTCGCCAAAGAATCCATCCATGCTGGTGATTCATCACCGGAGGGGCGCTCACTGGCGAGGTCCCCATGCTCCGGGACCGGTTTCCGGCCTACTAAACGAGCCGTTGAGGGTGTCCTCACTAATGCAAGGTACGGGATCCGAAAAATTGCCTCAGGCGTTCTGGAAAGGCATCGTGTGAGGGGATGTGCCACCGTGGTGGTACCGAAATGGTGTGCTCTATCCGGATTTGTGTGCTCGCATAATGGTCTTTGGAGCCATTGCGCATTCAATCGTTCATGTGCCTCATATCGAGAGGGCTTGGAAAAAGAGGGATCTCAGTCACGGGCGCACAAAACGTGAGCTTGTCTGCTAGGAACACCCTAGCGGTCCCCGGATTTCACGGAGTTTCGCATCACAGACTCGACGTCGTCTCCATCGTCTCCTCTCTGTGATCGAGATGCGCGCTGAAAT
The DNA here is from genome assembly GCA_020081605.1 of Albifimbria verrucaria. NCBI lineage: Eukaryota > Fungi > Ascomycota > Sordariomycetes > Hypocreales > Stachybotryaceae > Albifimbria > Albifimbria verrucaria. The sequence continues at coordinate 769,666 of JAHREC010000016.1, forward strand.
TCCGTAGACTAGCCAGCGCACCGTAATAGGCAGTAGTTGTCGACAGGAAGCTCTGTTGGGAAAATGACCGGGGACACCCGACTGTCGGGGCCATTCCAGCGATGATCATTGCGATTGGTAAACTCTATGAGCTTGGAACGGGAGCTGTACCTGAATATCCCATGCCGAAAATGCAATGTTTCCATGAGGGGAAGAGTAAGCGACATGCAATGATTGAGTTTCGTCCCGTCGATCGGCAGTTATCCTAGCCTGGATCTTTTCAGGTAGAGCCGGTGAGACGCTGTTTGGTTGATTGGAAGACCCATGGTACACGTCAAGTTGATCTGTAAGCGGACCACGATATCAGGCCATTTCGCGAAGCAGGTCCGAAGGATACCCCAAGGGATTCTTGGGTAGCACTAGCACTTAGCACGAGAGTTACAATATTGGTCAACATCGGTCAGCGAAGTTGACTCCCAACCTCATCCTAGGAGGGGCCCATAACGCGCTGGGTGTCATCTCGAAAGGCCGTCCAGACGGCCTGACAAAGCAGGATGGCAAGTCGGTCAGGAAATCAAACACTGTGACTCGTCCACGTTCGCCCCTCGAGTGACAGACAGAGACGCTCCGTCGGGAACTGACAGCCATGTGGGCGCACGACAGCGCGTCCAGTAGCGCGGCGGACATCCTTATCACTCTGATCGAGCGAACGGGTTACTTCCAGCCTGTGACCCAACTGATGGGAATCAATATTGATCCCCAACGGCTTTATGATGCACTGCATATTGGACAACTGACGGCGGTTTGATATAGTTGAATGGCTCTGATTAGTCCCAATCTTCACCGGTACCTGCCGTTCCTGGCAACGTGCCAACCAATTCCGCAGCGAGGAAACGACTCTAGGGGTTTAAAGTTGGAGGCGTAACACAGCATGTGGCTTCATGTAGGCAAACCGCGTCCCGATGGCGACAACGGGTTGTCAGTCAGCATCGATTCCATGGTTCTCGCGAGCAGAACCGTCCAGTAGGACATGGATAAGGGTTCGATATCTGCGCAAGTCAGCCACGACGGCTGCACTGTCGCAAACGGCAAGACGTCCGCAGGGCGGAGGCTTGCTCAGCGAGCCAACCACGAGGCATAGGGCAAAGGTGAGGGTGGGGGAGGGCAAGGTTGGCTCGGGTGGGAGCTAGCATCATCCCCGGGCACCTTTCCCTTCTGAGCGGTGGAATTGGTGCCTGACAGGATACATTACATGTACTGTACTGTACCTACATGTGCTGATGGGTGCGGTGACGCGACAGACGGTTATGCTGACGAGAGCGCACGGTGGCCCAACAGCTCAAAGCGACAACGTGGAAATTAGATATGACGTGGTGAAGCCAGGTCCCATGCATTCTCCCGAATGGAAGCCGCCGGCCATGTGGCAGAAGAACAATTGGTTGATACTTGGAGCCGAGGCAGGATTGAGCTAAGGCTAAGCGATGGCGAAGAAGCAATCTAGATGGATTGGAGGCGTCAGGCTTTCAGAAGGAGGCCAGCGCACAGCCTCGTCGAAGGCGACCAGAAGAACTCAAATCCAGCACGCTACCAGGCATCTGGCAGGCCCGGGTAAATTGGCGATGGAGAACGACAGCAGGGGGATGATCTCGATGACATTGAGCAGAGTTTGATCCTCGGTGGCTTTCCTTGGGCGGTAGCAGGTGATGCACAAGACCTGTCACGGAGGGCCTGTCACCGACTCGCAGCGTTGAAATCGATGCTACGGGTGCGATCCAATGAGCTGCGATCGATTTCGCCATAGTAGGGCGGACGGGGGTGACGATTGAGCATGAAGATTAATTTTGCAGCAAAAGCAACGCTTTTCATGCGTTGGTACAGTATCAGTGTCATTCCGGCGGGCAGTCGCCTGCATTCCCACTTATCGGAGATGGGTGGTTGCGATGCATGGCAGCACAGACGGCCACCACGCCGGTAAACAAAACAATTGAGTAAAACCACGCCGATTGCTAGGCAACGAAAACTGTTTACATGGCTCTTGCTGGAGCGCTAAGAGGCTGCGAAACTTAACTAGGCTTTTTGGTGTCGTTGTTATGGAGCTTTCCCATGTGGATGTTGGGCAGAGTGGTACCTCAGTAATCTAGTCCCGTTCGCAAGTCTTCGCACAGGTTAGCATGACGCCGGGCCACCCGGGAGACGACAAGGACGAAGACGACTGTGCGAAACCAACCGGCCATGTTGCTACAACGATCGCCTGTGCTGGGATGCCGGGGTTTCAGAGTTTAGAGTCGCGAGAGGGATAATGGCGGCACATGTCCCTGCATTTTTGTGATCTGGGAAACAAGAGACTGTCCCGCCGAGCTGGCCTTTCCGGAGACGGTATCGTCGCGAGGGCTAAGAGTTGAAGCGGCCTGCGGGTTAAAGTGGCATCCACTTGGATCCAGCCAGGAAGATCCCTCGAGCGAACAGTATGTCGTCAGCGTCGAGTAGTGCTTCCACCAAAGGCGTCAGACTCCGGCTGGAAGGGGCAGAGCGTCGGCGATTGGGAGAGGACATAGTGACGTATAGAAAAGTGCCGGCAGTGATTTTGGTTACGAGACTTGCAGCACGCGCGCAAAGCTAACGTTGAGTGCCGAGGACAAAAGAAAGAAAAAAAAAAACGACCCGCGTTGCGAACGAGAAGTGACGAGTCTTGCTGAATGGTCAATTGGACTCTTCCCCAAACGGCCACACACTGTAGGGGGCATTACGTCAGCGTTACAGAACAAGGTCGGGCCTTTGACGATCCAAGTCGAAAACGAACAAACCCAAGCACCAACAAGGGCGAGATGCCAAAACGGTGCGACGTCATCCGGCAGTTTCGCATTGGACAATTGCAATTGGACGCTGCGCAATGACGGGTGGCTGAGAAGCTGCACTCGGGATACGGGCTGGCGTTACCGGCAAAGGCATGTCATTGGCAGCACCGACGAGGCCAGGAAGAAGAGGGTGTCGACCATTTGGGAACGTCAGCACCAACCACCGCCTGGAGAAATGCAGGGCAGGGTGGCCGACCAAGGTTACTGCCTACCTACGTACGCATTTGTTGGAATCCTACTTGGCAGGAAAAACGAGAAGGCCATGGCCGAGAGCGAGGGGAAAAAGATGGGGAAAGGCAGAAGTGGTCTCACTTGTGCTGTGCTGACTGATTCTGGACCCTCGCTGACCCAGACATTGCTGCACTGCCCTTCGGCGACGCCCTCGACGAGTCCAATAGTCGGCTGGAGACCCAGCGAGGGTGCTCTCTGTTTTGAGAATTTCCCATTGGACAATGCAGCTAGCTCCTGGGTTTGCCGTCTCTGTGCCTTGTCCTGTCAGCCAACTATGCCGAGAAGCATACAAGCCTCCATCTCGGACTTCCTCCACAACACCGCTCTCTCTCACATGCCTGCCTTTTTGTTTTCTCTCGTTCTTCTTTTCCGCCCTTGTCAATCGTGCCTCTGGTTCGGCGTCACCCGGAAAACCCTTCCCCGTCTCCCTCCCTAACCATTCTAGGGATGGGTGGGCGACCCAGGACGCTAAAATAAACCTGCCCTTGCCCATACCATGGCTCCCATCCTTGGTGGGTGGGACGGGAGGACGGGGAGGGGAGGAACAGGCACGAGAATGACAGCAGCCTGGGAGCCGTCGTGGTTGGATAGATGGCCGGGTTCGGTACCATCCCATGCCTTGGTTGGATTGTTCTCTTTTCGGGGTCCCGTCATCGGTCGGCATCCTACAGCGAATCCAAGGGCCTGTTCTAGACGACGCTGTCTCCGCCAACAGCAGGTAATCACGTAGACTTGTGGATTCTATCTTTTTTGCTTTCGTGTCTTTGACTCCTTCTTGGGAGGAGTGTCTGACACATGGCCGTAGTGCGGTGCCCCAGGGGCGAAAGAGGAAAAAAGTCCCCATGGCGAGACTTGAGTCGAGAATCTGCAGCCCATGACTCTGGCTCCGATAGGGAACAGTGGTTTGAGTCGCATGGCTCGCTGTCCTATCACACACTGGGAACGCCCCAGCAGTCCCAGTTGTCCCGCTGGCTCGGAACCGTCCCGGTGGTTTGTACCCGCCAGCTAAACCAGCGCCTTTCTCTCTCACTTTTCTCTGCCTTTTGGTACTGGTCTGCTAGCGTCGCGCCCATGGACAATCAACGGTCAACCATCTGGGGCAAAGATGCAATCCCGGTTTGGAGCTACCAACGGCACTGCATTGGTTCCGGGGTCGGTCGCTTGCTAACTCGCTGGTTACAGCGGACAGTTTCCTCCCTGGAACTTTCGGGGAATGTTGACTAACGAAAGCAGGCATCGAGGTGGGTTTTCCCGACCTCGCCGACGGGATTCTTAACAATGGGCTCTTTTGCTCCCGGTTCCAGGTAGAGACCGGGGCAGGGGATTGGTTACGCAACAGTGACCTTTCAGACACGCCATATCTTCGTAGACCCTTTTTCTGTGCCCCAACCTCCACATGTCTCTGAACGACCCGGGCACGAGAGGGAACTGAGCTAGAGGAAGCAGGGGAGGTGAAGGGTGACAGTCACGGTTGGGCCTTTGCGGAGGGCACCAATGGCGAGCGGGTGCCCAGTCCCCAACGTATGGCTTGCTCGCGAGCATATACCGGCGTCACGATGCAATGCTGGCGCCGTAGAGTCCCCTGGTGCGTCACGGGTTGGGGAGGGTGGTGATTGGCGGTAGAGGGCCCAGTGCCAACGTCTAGGTCACGTCGAAGCGCTCGCCAACCAGCCAGCGCGCATAGAGAAGAGGAAACTGTGCCCGCGCCCAACCTGCAAACACGTGGACGTCGTATAGTGAGTGCATCGTGCATTCTACCGAGGAACCCAACATGGCAGCCCGCCATTTGGGGACGTACTATGCAGAGGAGCCGTTCCTCGCTGCACGGTATGGTATATAGATAAGTAGTCGGCCGAGGACGTTTCGATAAGAGACGCCGAGTCAACTCGAGAATCACAAGCCACCAACACTGTGCTTCTGCTGGATCTGGCTCTCCGCTCTCCCCACTATTGCGTGAGCACGATTGCTCGTATCCTTCCCTTTTGCATTAAGCAAGAAAGCCTTTCTCGGTAAAGGGCCTCACGGATCGAAACGACACAGTCAGTTTCATCTCACTCTCTGGAGATCGAGAGCGCTGTGGAATTGAGGGCAGGACATCACCTACTCAACTACGGATCTTCAAAGCGTCATAAGCATAAACAACAACAATAAACAAAGAAGCACACACACACAAGCTTCTGGGCTAAGCGGTTCGGACCAAGTGCCCAAATCACACCAAGCGTCAACCGTCAGCGCGCGGCAAAGCAGAGCGAATCCTGGCCGTGGCCCTTGCTTTGCTGGCAACCTGAGCGAGCCCCATCAGCCAGTGCATTGCATTCATCCCCATCCCCATCCGCATCCGCATCCCCATCCCATCCGCCCGCCAGAGGCAACGCACGAGCGCCAGGCAGGCGAGCAAGCCAGACAGCACCGCGCAGGGGCCTTCAGCGCCTGTCTCTGTCAGTTCCTGGTCCGGCCGGCGCCTTTTGGGACCTTTGGGGGCCTGCTGGGCTTGGACAGGTTGGGATTGGACTGGTTTGGATTTGGGTCCGCAGTGACACTGGCTGCTTTGCCCACCGTCCAGTCCCCACTTGTTTTTTCCTCGTCTTTTTTTTTCCTTTTCTCTTTTTGTTGCTTTGCCTCTTTGGGCAGAGGACCGAGCACGGACCAGACCGCAAGGGTACGTACACCTTGCGCTGTCTTTTTGGGTCCTCTCCACTTTCTTACTGGCCCTGGCCTGTCACCCTCATCCTCGCTCGCTCTTACAGTAACCCTCGCCCACCGGCGAAGGCGTTTGTACCCTTGTACTGCCCGGTGGAGGTACCCTTGTACCTTTGTACCTTTGTACCATTGTACCTCTGTACCTTTCCCAACCCAGCCCAGCCCAGCCCAGCTTCCCACCCTGGTCTGGCCTGGCCTCTTTTTTGCTCCTGGTCAAGTCACTGCGCGGCGCTGTGCTGTTCTGCGCTGTGCGGGTGCTGTGCTGTGCTGGCCTGCCTTGCTCTGGGCTTCTGCTCTACTGCAGCCACCCCAGCGTTTCCCTCAACACCGGCAACCACCAGCCAAAACAACAACAAGCAACCTGGGCAGCAACACCCACCCCCATCTCCTCCAATCACTTCCCTGGCCCGCTGCCACCCCTCCAAGCAAACAAGCAAAGCCTCCATCCACCCAAGCCAAACCCATATTTCCCATCCGCCTCCCACTATCAACCGCCGTCTCTTTTTCCTTCTCTTCCTCCAGGCGCACACGATCTTCTGTTGCTTTACTTATCCTTTCACTCACTACTCGTTCGCTCGTGGTCGTGAGAGAGGCAAGTAGCAGTCTTCGTGCCAGCAGCCATGTCGCCCAAGCTCAAGCCGCTGCTGCTCCCCAGCTGGTCGAGCAGCGCCGCAGCAAACAGTACGCCTACGACCAGGAATACGTCTATTACACCACCAACTCTTCCTCCTCCGATATCACCTCGCCCGTCACGCCCACCTTCTCCAACAGAGGCCACCAGCGCTACTCCAGTTCTACCTCGTCTCTCGACCTGCCCCTGCAGCTGCAGGACTCCCCGTCCTCGCCTCTCCCGCCTACCAGCGCCGGCAACAACACCAAGTCGACCCTTCGCCAGCTGCCAGATGTCCAGGAGGAACCAATGGAGCGTGACTATGACACCGCAACTATCGATACCATCGACGAGGATGATGATCACTTTGGACTTTACAGCTGTCTCTGTAAGTTAAAACCTGAGCTGACTTGCCTGCTTTACTATCAAGCATGTGACTAATACGGCATCCTCTCTCCAGGTGATGAGCCCTGCCAGCACCGACGCGGCTCCGAGGGCATGCTACCTGGCAGCCCCGTCGCCGACTTTGACAGCTACTATGACTTGGGTTTCATGAGTGACTGCGATTACACCGTCGCACCTAACCACTACGGCAAGAAGCGCTCCGGTATCGAATCGCCTCTCCACGGCCTCACTGCTCGCTTCAACAACCGATTCGCCGGCATCAAGCCCTGGAAGTCGAGCAGGCGGAGCAACCTCATGTCCTCCCCACCATTGACATGAGCTTCGAAAACGTCCTGTCTCGCCCTCCCTCCAGTCGCGACTCCTCCATGTCTGCCCCGCGCCGCCACTTTTACGATCGCGCCAATGAGCCCGCCCTGCCGCCCACGCCCGCCATGTCGTACCACGCCAGCACCGAGAGCATCCCTATCATGGTCGACATCGAGCTGCCCAAAGAGCGTGCCAGCCTTGAGCGCGAACGTGCTATGGCCACCACGCCTCTCCTGCCCCCGCTGTTGACTGATCCCTTGGCAAGCCCGCCCCCGAGGAGCTATCCCTCTCCAGTCCCCGTCTGTGGCACCCTCGCCGGCTACTCCTGGAGTCACCTCGCCCATCTACGGTTCTACGCAGTTCCCGAGGCCTCCTCTCAGCACCAAGCCATCCGTTTCATCTTTCCGTCACATCTCTGGTAGCACGGAGCTGCCCTTCCCTCCCGGCTATCCTGCAGGAACACGATGAGTGGTCGGATCGCTTGGGCCACGCCAACTTTACCATCACCCCTCTGCCTTACGAGCTGGACAGCATCAACGCTGAGACGGTCGGCAAGTTCTGCCAGGACTGGGACGCGGCGCGCATCAACTACACCAAGCACCTGGTGCGTACCGGCGAGAACTATGGGCAGACCAGCAAGATCTACGCTCTTACTGAGGCCAAGTGGGCTGAGACTGAAAGGCGCTGGAGGAGCATTTACGAGGGTCTTATCTCCCAGACCATGGCGGCCAACCGGTCCATGCCTGGCTCAGCTAGGCAATCCCGCAGCCGCAGCAGAGGCCGTGGTCGTGGTCGTGCTGGTAGCGCCGGTACCAGCGTCATCGGTCGCCCCCAACTGACGACATCTTTGCCAACATGCAATGGCGGCGTCTCGAGGACGCGCTCCCCAGCGCTGTCCCTCAGATGCTGGAGGCCCTTGACGCTGATGGAAAGTTCCTAACCGAGGTGACGAGGACATTGTCGGTCCCATGCACCGTGATGAGGTGATGATTCGCGCGGAGAGCGAAGAGAGGAAGAGCTCTCGTTTCTGGAGGCACTTGGCCGACAAGGTTGGCCTCCGAAAGTAAAGTGCCCTCACCCTCGTGGTGTTGGGTAATGATCGACGATTCGGTTTCACGACACGATTCACGACGACATAGACATAGCGCCTTGCCAACGACTCTGTTTTTTTCTGCAGGTGTTTTTACAAGATACCCACTACAGTCACTCCTTCATTTTTCTACGACTACGCAGCCTCAACGGCATCGAAGCGCAACGCAGCAGATAATCATCCTGCCGCTTGCTAATTCCCTTTTCTTTCCTTTTCCAGCCCTGTAATACGGTGGATTGGCGTTAGGATGAACAAGTTCCACTTTGGAACGAAACAAAAACAACAGAAAATCGGATAGACTTGGCTCGGATTTGACAGCCTTAGGAGTTGGAGTTTGGACGACACGGACCCGGGGGCAGCTCGACCTTTTGGTCGGTTGTCTCGCGGCACGGGTCCTCGGCGAAACCAAAAATTTCCTTTTTTTCTCTCTTGCTCTGCTCTGGGGTCACCTGGAGACCCTTAGAAGTAGAGGGGTTCGGACCCGATGTTACATACCTGTACTACGATGTGTATCTACGAACCACGAATTGTATTTGATTGGGCGGCGGAGGCGGGAAGACATCACGGCCGTTGGTTGATGCCAAACGGCTCTCCGGTCTTGGTCACGAAGCCAAGGCGTCGAGGAGATATCGCAGAGTAGACCACACTACATCATCCGGGACTTGATCCTGCGATGCAAGTAATTTATAAAAATAGTTAAATCTTCTACAATCTGTGCAATGATGCGATGTGAAGGACATGCAAGTGTCTGTTGTATGTGTCAATCTTTACCATTGACTTGGTACTATAGCATGGCTTGCCTGTCAAGTCTAGTCTCCAAAGTAAGCCATTTATATCCAACCCATTTACACTAGTGTTGTGAAATCATAATTCTCAAGGGTCCAATTCATGTTAAGAGATTATTCCCTGTCTATTCCTTTGCTCTCTTTTCAAGTCGAATCACATCTGTTGACTCTCAGGCTCTCACCCCACGGTATCCTCCGCACTCAGCGTCTCCCTCCTTACCTTTGCCCACATAGTAAGCTTAAGACTGAAACAAGCCGGTTCTCTCACCCACGACTCAGTGCGCTCAACCCAAAAGCCCCAATGTTAAACCAGGAGCGCGGGCCGCGTCTGTGCAACGGAAGCCACAGACGCAGCGATCTTCTAGCCTCAAGCTTCGCGCCAAGGGACCCTTAGATCGGGGTCACGCCATTCCCGCCTTAGCCACGAAGGTAGATGGCCTTGGGACTAGAGGGTCAAGCGGGGAGCAGAGGATAGGGACGGAGGGAATGGCTGGAATGAGACTTGAAGATTGTACGCGTTTTGTTCGGGAATAAATGCGAAAATGATTGGAGCAGTGTGTACTCGCTCGTATTGACCAGCTGAAGCACTGCCGTTTACTGAATTTTATCAGGATCATATTCGTATGAATATCTAACATGTGTCATTGTATCACGAATCCACTTTCCAAACCCTCAAGTGTTTCCAAATTCTCTGGCGCGGTAGTCAATTAGCTCTTGCTCTTGCGGGATTCGGCGTTTCTGTGCGGCGATCCGGAGTGATGAGGTAGAAAAGACGGAGGTGGATCGGGCCATGGCGGTAAGGCGCTTTACGGCCGTCTTGCGACCCGCGTGCGCACGGATAATGCGATCATGTAGATGAGACGGGGCAGATGGTGGGATGGTGGGATGGTTGGATTATGGTGAGACGTGTTGTTGTCGGAGTAACTGCTGAAAAAGAGTTGGTATTCGGATGGGCCTGGATGAGTTGGGAGACGACGTGTGGTGGAGTGAGAGGAAAGCTTCTTGGGTGCATGGCGAGTTTATGAAGATGGTTGGCGAGTGCAGAAATGGCGGATATGTATGCTAAGAAAAGAGAGACTTCTACTTGACGTATAGCAGTCTACGAGTGTAAGTGGTTAGAATAGCAGATGAAGCCATCACAAGATGTGGCAGCATCTGCTAAAAATGGAGGACGTATCGTCCTCAACATCCGATACATTGACGAGGACTTGAAGAGTTGGCTTAGATACACCAAGTAGATCAATTGCAACACCTCTTTAGAACTTTCTTTGAAATCAAGCCTTCGGATATGTTATAGCCAAGTCATCCTGAACTCTACATCACCACGACATGAACTACATCGCGACACGACCTTTCAAGCACAACACGCGATGCCGTCAAACTCATCACTTGCAAGAGTTGCATGCAGCTCACATAAATCTAAAACGGTGAATCTTGATATCTATCCAAAACAAAGGTTCCTCAAGACCTATGATGCTAAACGCCTGCGCGAGAAATGCTATTCCAGACTCCCTCCCCGTCAACGGATTTTCCTACACATAATAAACACAACAAACACGAGCTTGGCAAAGCAGCTTTCTGATTTACGCCTTGCACGCCCAGCCCTTGAGTCGCTCGGGCAGCCACCCGCTCGTATGCATGAGGGCTGTCTTGCGCTCGCTCATGCTCGGCGCGTAGCCCTGGCCCAGGATCATCTTGTCGTCCATGCGGCACAGGTCCTCAACGTAGCTCCACTGCATGCAGCTCTCCCACGTCCGGCACGCTGCCTCGCACGCGTCGGGAGACTCCCAGCCCCTCTTCCAGGCCTCGGAGCTGTACGCGTCTGGTGGGCCGGGGGTCCCTCCTTGTTGGCCGAGGTGATCTCGTAGAGGCCGGACATGTTGTCCCACCATTCTACGCGCTTTTGGATGCGTGGTAGGACCATCTCGCTGAAGAAGTCTTGGTGAAGAAGAGGTTTCTGTTGAGTCGATTAGTAATGGTTCTGATAGAGAAGTGATGAGGTGGTATAGCCAGGGAAACCTGTCTTTCAACCAGGTTATATGGGAATGTACTCACATCAAAATTCCATTTCTTCTCCAGCTCATAGTACTGCGCAACGTCTCGGCTATGGACCTTGTGCCACGACATGAGCGGACTGCACCAGTTATACCGGCTGAAGCCAAAAGTCCAGTGCACGACCGGGTTGAAGCCCCAGGTAAACTTGCCGTCGCCGCCGTTCTCGCCGAAGCGCACGCCGTTCTTGCGCATCGCATGCGCGAGGACCTGATCGCCGCAGCAGTGGTCTGCCGTGTACTTGTTGTAGTCCTCAGCGAGGCTTCCAGACGTGCGCTTCTTGCCGAACGTCTTCTCCCAGGCACCACGAGACAGCGCGAAGCCAGCTCCGCCGTGAGCGAAGACGACGTCGGATTTGGCTGCGTAACTGCCTAGGTAGTGCGGTGCGCTGGAGTCGAACTTGGAAAGGTAGGATAGGACGTTGGGGAGGAACAAGTATGAGTCGTCCTCCATGTAGATGTACCAGCGTGCATTTGGCCAGTTCTCGCCCGCGTGTTGCATCAGGGGATGAACTTCCACTTGTCCACGATCCATCCGCCTGTAGGACCCCATGTATCTCCTCCTACACCGGCAGCCTCGACATAATAGTTGTTGTCCATGTATTCGGGTTGTTGGCGGTAGACGTCGAACTCAGGGCTGTCCTTGACGCTCTGCGTCAAGTTGACGAGGGCATCAACGGTAGTGATGCTGCCAACGGTTTCGACAAGGTCCGAGTAGACGACAATGTTGTCCGGGTTGATGCGTTCGCGGTCGAGCGAGGTGGTGAGGTGGACAAGCATGCGCTTCCACATGGTAGTGCCACCCGTCTTGACAATGAGCAGCACATCGTTCGGAGTAAGATCTTGCGCATCGTCCTCGACGCCATTGGCGAGCTTCGAGTCCGGTCTGGGCGCCGCAGTCGACGAGGGCGGGTCGACAAAGGGATCGAGGACCTCGCTCACGCCCGCCTTCAGCTTGGGGATGACCTTGCCGTAGTTTTCAACGGCCGGGTTCAGCAGCATGTAAAACACCAGCATGCACATCATGATGATGGCCGCCGGCACCAACCGGTTGTTCCTATACGTGACGAGGCTCATCCTGACTGTAGAGCGCCGCTTGAGGCCAGCAGCAGAGCGATTGAGTCGAGAAGTCACCTTCATGACGAGAAGAAGCGGAAGACTCTGCTATTATGAGCTCCTGTGCTACGCAAGGGTATCCTCACCTCCACAGCGTGGACACGCGGCTAAGTGCCCGTGTTGACCCAGGTCGGTCAGCCTCAGAGGACCCCTACCCTTCACATGCACATGAAAAGGGAAGGCGTTCTCGGTTGTGGCTCTCGCTCCAAGGTTGCCTAAGAGCAAAGGAGAACTAGGCCGTTAAGAAAATGGGTCACGGTTGTTCATGGTCTCCTGAGTGGGCCAGTTACGGCTCCGCGTTGGAGCTTGTACGACTCGACATTTTTATTATACGGCGCTTTTGGCTCAAGCAGCCGCAGGAGGCAGGTCAGCCCTGTCAGACGCGCATTGCTGGCCACGCGGCGCAGTGCAGCATACGTTGGAGAAGCTGAACTGGCTGGTCGGATGAGGCAGGCTGTCTGTTGAACCGTTAGAGGAGGCGAGGCAGGCCATGGTTGCACAAACCACAAACGGCCCCTATTTTAAGACATGAAGAATTGGCCAGGCCGTGTGCGCGACAGAGCATGGATTCGTGTTAAAGGAAATTCGCAGGGGCCGCCTGGGATAGTAAGATAAAGTGGGACAAAAGTTCCGCCTACCTGTGATTTCTGGTAGGATACAGGGTCTTGTTGTTGAAAGAGCCCTTTAAAATCTCTTCCATTTTTATTTTTATTCCCATATTATTCCAAATTTCTACCTGATTCTTATAATCTCCTCGTATTTCAAGTTATCTATTCTGCAATATCTTGTGAATTATTGGTTCAGACATCTGCGCTGGGCATGCAAAATTTCGGCCCTCCCTTACAGGAAGAGTCATTTCGCCAGAGGCGCAGCATCCCCGTTCGTTATGCAAGCGGCCTAGCCGAGCAGCGCAAGTTCGGATCCTCGAGTGGTCAAGGCAGCATCTTCGATTTCATTATACTGATTCTTCATCGCACAGATGTCCGGAAGATCCGAGTTCTCCATAAGGCATCTTTGTAGTCGAGGATCTGCACTACTAAGGACATCCGCTCGATCACTAAGACATGTTAGTTCCCTGTAGTTCTGAGCCAGCACTGCTGCAACTCCAAGGAGATGCCTCCGTTCTCCGAGGTTCTTTCGGATTGTGAACGCCAAGTCACTCTCCTTAGATGACCTACTGATCCTTCGAGCCAAGAACCAAGTCGTAGATGGCCTCGCCCTCCGTTAGCGCTTTGCGACCGTAGAACAACCAAAGGGCCCCTCAATTCCGCCCTTCTAGCCTCCCACCGAGCGGGACGGCTGCCTGTCTAGCGCATAGGGCAAGGCTCCTTCGTCTTCTGGAGCTTGGGAGAGCAGGGATGGCACAGTCAGGACGGCCTCTCATTTGCTCGGATCCGTGGCTCATCCCCATTTGGTAGGTTATCTCCTGTTGCAGCCGCACATGTGCAAAGTAGGTAGGGCCGGCATTGCGGGTACCCATGCGTTGAAGAAAATTGCCCATGAGTCCTTGTCGATTCCGCATACCGGGATAGGGTTTCTAAGAATGTCGTCCTCGGGGCAGCCGCCCCATTCCCGTTACTACGCGAAGGCCGTGGCAGCGCATGTCCAAGGTAGCATGCCTGTGACTCAGAAAGATGCAATCCTGGAGAAGTAATTGTGAATACGAAACATTGAGCCTGCCGGGTCGTATTCATCTGACTGCATATATGGGTGGTGTCTCGTACACTTCGAAAAATGGCGTCGAGCATGCAGCAGCAACCTGGTTCATCACTCTCTCAGCCTCATTCGGCACGCGCCGGGATGCGAAAAGGTTCTCACATCTCGGCATTACTTGGCGCAGAGCCTATAGGGATGCCAATACCCACCACACACCGACATGGCAAGGTATCTGAGTGTGCTCCGGTGTGTGCCGGGGCCCTACAGTTCCTTAGATGGGAGACTAGCCTGGTTCCTAATGCGCGTGCCGGAGTATAGGATGGCTTGAACATGGGCACCGTTGATTCACGTTTTTAAAGGAGTAAATTAAATACCCACGTATGTCTGCCTGGAGGCTGCTGAGGAGTAAAATGCAGAGTTGTGTCGGTCCTCTCGTTCTGCCGTTGTGTTAATAATCCGTCTGGCTTGGTGTTTGTTTCTGCAGTCCTTCGCTTTTATTATCAGCAGAAGCACACCATAGTTCTTGTGTGGTCTCCCTCGTTGGGAGCCTACCTACAGTCATGACCGTCTCCTCTTCTGAGCCACTGGGATTCCCGTGGCGAGCCCACCACATGTATCATGGTTTCGCAGATTCCTCAACATCATAGGATGCCTGATATCCTTACCTATTTATTGGATGATGACAGTACACTGCCATTATCCTGTGACATTGGACACGATCGTGACGATAGCTCTGGCTGAGCTGAACCGCTTCAACAATGAAGGTCGGCGCATGAAGTTTTACGAAAGCGAGACCCGCGTCCGTGAAAAAGCCGACCCTGAGAAGACCGCAAGCGATGTGCGATCAGCCACACCCAAACTGCAATGTATGGCTGCGGTTGTGGGTTGGCGTGAGGATCCTGCCCTCTTTACTCGAGCTTTGGAGAGCTACAAGTCCGCCAAAGGCTGCACTTTCGTGCTTGTTGGTATCGACGGCGACGAGGAAGCTGATCAGGACATGGTTGACGTCTTCGAGAAAGTAAGTTAATGCGACTCTTCAAATGAGTTTCGTAAATTAATCGCATCATAGGTCTATCCCCATCATTCCAAGGTCATCCATATCCCAGAGCCTATGGGTGAGGTGGCGCATCGCGTGAGAGATAAGCTCGTTTCAATGCGTCAGAGGCATGGCGAAAAGGTCAACGAGAAAGAGTGCGACGAGCTCGCTCTCCAGCACTGCATTCAGCTGGCCAGGATCATCCTCGAGCAGGAGAAGGTCCAATTCGGCGGACCTGATGGCATCCGACACATCTGCATCCGACAACGTCATATGCACAAGAAGGCCATCATGTTCACAGGTTTCATCTTCTCGCTCGTCATCTCCGACATTCTTGGCTTGGAGTTTTGTGGTCTTCTGACTCGGACACGATCGTGCTGCCAGACTCATTGGAGCGCACCGTCGACTCCATTGCCGTTGATCCCAAGATTGGCGGTGCCAGTTCCGGTCTCATCATTCACAACGAGGAGGAGACTGCAATCACCAACCTCGCAGCGACGGTTTATTGGGGCGAGCTGTACCTGACAAGGTCAACACCTGCCCCTACAGCAACAAGCGATTGCCAGAGTGGTCCGAGTACGGTGTTCCGGTTAGCTGCCCTGCCGCCAGTTCTCGTGCCATGGTACTTGCAGACCCTATTTGGAAAGCGAATGGTAAGAAATACAAGCCTGCGTCTCATGGTATGTACTGACATTGGCTTAGATCATCAACGAGGATCGTCATCTTACAACAAACCTCCTATCTCGTGGTTGGGGTGTTGTCTTTGCCTCTGATGTCCTCACTGCCACAGACACACCGACAACCCTCGCACGATGGTTGAAGCAGCAGGTCAGATGGGCGCGAGCAACACACATCGAGTCCCTGTTACAACCGCGTGTTTACCTCATGAGTCATCCTCTTCTCTTCTGGGGCATGGCCAAGCGCGAGTTTGGTCCCGTCATCGGTGCTATTGCTATTCTATATTACTTCCTCACTTCTAAACAACTCGTTGTCGTCTCGATGCACGATCTAGCATGGCGTGTACTCATCACCGCGATATACAACCTGCTGCGAAACCCTCATCGCCTGAGCAACAACTCCCTGCGCTGGGTGCTACCAGGCATCCTCTTCTACTACGTGCCACTCCCAGCCGTACACGTATGGAGCTTGATGACGCTGACGGCGGACGGATGGGGCACCAGTATGCGTGCCAGCGGCGAGCGAGCCCGCAAGGACAGCGTGCGTCAGGCCTGGTGGGAGACGGGCTTCTTCGTCATTTGGATGGGCGTCGTTGCCGGGTCAGTGGCCAGGCTTGCGTCGTGGCATTTCGAGTGGACGTCAACGAGCGAATTGGTTGCAGTTTTCTTTAGTTCTTTGTTTGCGGCGTTTGCAGCATGGAGGGGCACCATACACAAGATATCCTAGACAATTAGACCAGTATAAAGAAACACGATAATGAAAAGTCAAAGAATACACAAATAATATTCGAATTAAAGCCTCATATATGAAAAATAAATGCTGTACTCATTTGGAAATGAATATAATACACGTAGATACTTCATTGAAGACTGGGGTAACATACCGAATACCCGATAACATTACATATTTATCCATGAATTTGTGGTAGTACAGGAATAATTGAAGTATGCAAGCAAACAATCAAGGGATTGAGAACGAAAACACATACTGCGAAGGAGCTGCAGGGTTCTATTAGCATTACAGGCTGCCAACTAAGTGCTACCAGCAACATTAATGTTTTCCTCAGCAGTGAACGCATCGGACGTATCCGCTCTTGGCGAAGGAGGTAGAAATGCGTTCTTTGTTACATCTGCAGTCGCAGCAGCGCGGCATGGATGGCCTTTAGGCAGTAGTCTGCCGTATACGCAATATAGTTTCCAGCGAGATTTCTGGACACATACTTCTTGCCTTATGTCCTCTCCTAGATATCACGCCGTCGCACGAGGCTAGCTTTACTACAGACGAAGATAATATCGAACTTAGCTGTATGGATTCCGAGTTAACTAGGAGAGGTAAGATACGATGTTGGGGAGGAACAGTTCTTGATTCAAGAATCTACTCGCAGCCAAGGTAGTTACTTGCCCGCCACATAACTATGAGAATTGCCACGATCGAGTTTTCAGACCGCTTTGAACCCCTATCTCTGCAACCTTTCATGTTTACTACATCATGGCAGAGTTCGTGTCGGACTGGCGCTTTCTCGCTGGTCTATGATATTGCTCTCAAGTATAACTCTATATTTCTCCAGCTGTCTGAAGATTAGCACGTAAGAAATGTGGCTTGTTGTTCAGATATGCTCGCCATTTGTGACGAGGGCAATCCAGCTACAATTCCCTCCATACTCGCCAGCTTGTTGTCAGCTTCGTCCACACACAGACTTGAAATACGCTATGGGGCCCCAAACTCCCAGCAAACAATGCTATATTGTATATAATGCACAGTAAAATGCGGTGATTCATACATTGGTGCTGCGTTACACAGCCTGTTCACCCTTGTGTTAGCGCAATGACCTCTAGATATACTATGTCAGTCTCAGTAGAGAAACAGATGTTGCATTAACAAGATCCCAGCATTCAGATATTGCATTTCAATGAGCCTAAGTTTTCTCACCGTGATAGCTTCGTCCATAAAACCATGACTCTACCCTACCTTAACGCCCATGAATGCCCGGAATAGGATTGATGATTCTTCCTAAAAAAGAAAATTAGCAAATGTAGCCTTTCTGTCTTAACAAACACCAAAATATCTTCCAAGTACATCCAAAAACTTGTCTCCGGTGCTTTTATTGCCATAATAATCACCGTCTCTACGCCAACGGTCAACTTAGACTCACCCTTGGTTACGCTGCATCACCCAGGTCCAGCAGAATATCCTGCAGCTCCCTAACCCTTCCGTGCGACGGACCGAACAGTTCTTCAAAGCCCTTGTGAGCGCGTTGAAAGTATACCCTGGCCTCTACTAGGCGGCCCTGGCTCCGTAATAATTGTCCCAAACCGCACGTAGCGTTGAGTGCCGGCTTGTATCTTGTGACAAGTTGTGGCCCGTGCATTTCCTCGTATCCTCGAAGTGCCCACTGATACATATCCTCGGCTTCTTGTAGCCTGCCATGCTCATTATTAAGATTTCCTAGGCTATTGAATATATGAAGTCTCAGTTCATGATCAGGTTCATAAGCTCTCTCAACCCCTTGAAGTGCCTGCTGAAACATATCCTCGGCTTTTTGTAGTTTGCCTTGGTTAAGATAAAGTTTCCCTAGGTTATTGATCGCATTAAGTGTTAACGTATGATCCGGCCCGTGGCTTTTATCATATCCTCGAAGTGCCCGCTGAAACATATCCTCGGCTTCTTGTAGTTTGCCTTGGTCAAGATAAAGACTCCTGAGGTTACTGAATGTATGAAGTGTCCATATATAATCCGGGCCGTGGTTTTCATCATATCCTCGGAGTGCCTTCCGAAACATATCCTCGGCTTCTTGTAGCTTGCCTTGGCTGATGTAAAGGTAACCTAGTTTAAAAAGACCCAGGTTACGTTTTCGTCATTATATGGAATCGTGGTACAAGATTGGATCGCATGTGATAGAAGCCGCTTCTGAAGCAACCAGAACTGTGATTCGTCTCGTGATGGAATAAGTGTGGCCACATGCGCTGCTGCAAGCTTAGCTAGGTCCATATCCCAGTCTTTATTGACTACGTGAATGGTCCAAGCGTGTATGCAGCTGTGAATGCTGTATCCCCTTGACCCAGGAAGATCTGGAGTCATAGTATGTAGCTCGATGAACCCGTAGTCATGTAATATGCCCATAGCACTGTTGAATTTTAGTTCGTCGGCCAGCTCATGTGTCCAAGCCAGTGGCTGAGGGATTTCTGCATCTTCACGATCTGGGAGAGTGCTATTTGAGTCATTGGTCTCAGTATCCCAATCGTCCTCACCGAGAGGCTGAAGAAGTTCAAACCATATATCTTCGTTATCAAAATATGCCCACCATCGCAGCAAATTAGCTGCAAGTTTGTTTTGCTTCTTGACTTGCTCATAGGACAGCTGCCACGTCGAGCAGAGTGTACGGTCTTTGTATGAACCTAGACTTGGTGTGCTCGCGTGAAGTGTTGCCCATGACTCTTTGTATATGCGAAGATAGTCATCGAAACCGATTGCAACGCGCCTTAAATATGCGCCGGCCGTGGCAAGAGCAAGGGAAGCCCGTCAAGTTCCTCCACAAGCTTTCTGGCATCGGTGTCTGCAATATTGATTAGACGGGGCCTCCTCCTGGTTGTAAATTCTTACCAGCTTGTAAGTCAACCCGACCCGAAGTTACTGAAAGGATCTCTAGGCTGTCATTTATCGACTCAAGCTTTTTCATTCGTATCGAATAACCAACATTGATCTGTGATGACCGTGATGTGATGATAATAAAGCCTTGATATGCTTGAGGGAAGAAGTCTGTAATATCGATTCCGTCATGGTCTGTGGAGTCATCTGACTTCGGATTGTCATAGTTATCGTACACGAGAAGCCATCTGGTGTTGTCTGGTAGGCTTAGCCATGTCTTGACGGCTTCAACAATCTCTTGGGTGTTTTGCTGAAAGTCAAGTCCACTCAAATGACTGGCGTTAGGATATTGTTGCAAAATCTGTCTTGCGACTCTACTAAAGCTCTGTTGTATCGAGGCTTTATCTTTTATGTTGAACCAGAATATGGCGGAATATTCATTACGATACCGTTTAGTGTATGCAACAGCGAGCTGTGTCTTGCCAATGCCTCCCAGACCATGGAGGACAACGACGCGACGGCTTCCGTCCGAGCTTAGTTTTCTGCGCATATCTGCCAGTTCGCCTTCCCTCGCGACAAAATATTGCGTTTCGGGCACGCCGAATAGACTGAAAGTAATAGAGAAATCTTCCTTTCGAGTTCCTAAATGTGCCAAGGCTCAGCAGACCGAGTGATCTAAATTTAAAACAATTCTTACCCTGAGTAGCCTTTTGGATCTCCTCTCGTAGTCGTTTTTGTGCATTGTCTCTCCCTTCGCCATAGATGAGTGGCATGTGTATGTTAAAGATCCCTAATAGCGAATACGCGATATCCTCTTCATATTTTGTTTGACGGTTACAAGTCCATGCCTCTCGCTCCGAGACTGTAAAGTCGGACAATGGGGCACCCGGAGAGCATTTATGGGAATATTGGTAACATCGTGAATTTGGAGCTCCAGCAATCTTTTATCTCCTAACCAAAACCCTTCCTTGGAGTAAAAGTCAATTATATGCGGCGCAATAAGCTCCTGTAGCGTCCACCCTCGAGTAAACCACCTGCTGTTTCGAAAGTCCGCCTCCCAAGGCGCCGGGTTTTGTTGTATACCTGACACTATAGTCTTGGAGACATCTGCGAGATAGACGTAGCATCGTTTCGCATCGCGATACCATCGAAACATGCTATTGATCGCAGTCTGCAGCTCGATACTATCGGACTTGTCAATGCAGCAGGTATCAACCCAGAAGTATTGTATACCATGCTGTCTCGCTCGCTCAGCACAGAACTTGATCTTGTCGTAGCCGGACTTTCGCTGCCATATATCTTCTGCTTTCGCTAGGTCGCCGAAGACCACTTCGTCGGGTCCCCATGTGTGGGACAGGATTGCGTACGGGGTACATTGCCGGGAGGCAGGTCTGCAGTGAGGCTGTATTTGCCCCTTTCATCGCATTGTAGAAGCCGCATCTTGAGTTTTCGAAGTTGTTTGGAGCAGCGCCTATGGCCGCAAGACCTTGGCTAAGGGAGATGAAGGCAAGCATGGTTCGCCGTCACGACCTATTTTATTGACCGGTTAGCCTGGCATAAGGCTGTGCATGCGGGGTATAACTTCAGGCTCAGCCGTGACCTTGGGTCGCATTTGGAATAGAGGGTGGCTGGTGAAGCATGAGGTGCAATAGATTGCCCTCAAAGAAGGATGTGGAAGCAAAGCTGGGTCTTTGTTCTGATGTAGACTGAAATGCACGCTTGCGAATCTGGCATCAAGTTCTGCCCTGTCTGTCGTTTGTTTTTCTTTGGCCTTATTGACCCCAATTTATTCATTCAAGCCCAAAAGGCATCACAGAAGCATGCAAGACTCAGCTTATTCCAATTTGCTACAGTGGGATAGCAAAAGTTTCGCCTACCTCGCGAGTTCTATTCAGCCAAAGGACATCTTGTATAAGAAGTTATGCTAAATATATATTAATTCATTAATTTATTAGCATATTATTATAAGTTTATTGTATTTTTAGTCGTTTATTGTTAGGTGTCTAGTTGATTTTTTATCGAGATATCTACGCTACATATGCGGAATTTCTGCCTTCCCACTGTAGCTGATCTGTATCAACCGGCAGTCTACAATCTGTAGTCCTCTTTTTATTACTAGCCCTTCTTTTGTTACTCACCACTCGGTAGTGCTCTGGTTACGACCTCACGACACAGACATCATATGTGTGTTATGTGCGATTGATGCACTATTGGTTTTTATTTCTTCTTTATGGCTTTCCCAGAATTGCAGACAGCTCACGGAGACTGACTTCGCCGTGGACACGGTCCAACTGTACCACAATCCTTTCGGCCTTATTCTCCATTTCTAATACAGTCTCGCCCTCGCCCTCGCCTTCTCCGTACACCCCGCTCCCATCCACTTGAACAAGAGGCCCTCTGAAAAGCAAAGGCAGGGGCTCGCCTTCCAGACGGGTACATCTCCGCGCGACGTGATCGCAATAGCGTAGCACAACACGGCTACCACGCCCAGCCACAGGGTTGCGGGCATTGCGATCCAGGGCCACCGGATATCGAGACAGACGGCGTAGTGCCATGTTGTACCCAGCTGCGGCTCGCTGTAATCCTGGTGGCCATGCGTGCGGACGTAGTTGGTGAGGCCGGTGGCGAGATCCTCAAAAGTGTCGCGCACGGTGTCAAAGCTGATAGCGCTGCGGTTGTACAGACGGAGCATCTCGCGCGGCCCGGTAGGGTATTGGGTGTAAAAGTAGAGCTTCAAGTCAGGGTCTCGTCTTGTGGTGGCTTTGACCTTGCCCCCAAGGAAGTTGTTGCCGTGAAGGAAGTCAAAAGGGATGTGTGCTGGCCTTTTGGCCACATGTAGGCGCAGTTCCGGTCGAAAAGAGAGGCTGGAAACGTGTCGAAGGTGGTGTTTTCGGGCTCGAATTCGGCATCGGAATAGTTCAGCGGCACCCAGCGTTTGTTAATGTCGAGGCCGCGCTCGACTAGCTGCTGTTTCTCGGAGGTAGATGCACACTCTGTATCAACGAGAAGATTCAGCGGCCCAGCTAGAGGGTTTAAGAAAGACTCGACGTCCTCTAAAGCTGTACGATCTATTGTTTTCTCGGTGACGACACCATTCCGGATCGATGCCTGATGTGTCCTCACGCAAGGGTAGAGCTGGCATCGGGCTGCGCCGTAGCCATTACACCGCCAGTTGCCTTCGTCTCTATCTTGATGCTCCGATCTGGCCTCACAGTTCTGGAGCCTCTGTCCCGTCATTGAGTCGAGACCCCGGACCGAAAAGGGCGTCTGTCCGACAATAATCTCGTACGTGAGAGTCTTGTCCCAACCTAACCATTTCGCCTTGACGAGGTTGAATTGCACATCTCTGACTGGGCGTGTGCCGCCATAGTCCCACATGTTGGAGTTGTCAGAGGACAGCCGCGTTTCGACGACATCATGGAGCACGGAGAAGGAGTCGTTGCACAGCGATGAGACGGAGGAGCTCATCTTGACAGAGAATTCTTCCTGGACATCTTCGCCGACAATTTCTCTGCTTGAGGTGTAATTGTAATCGCGACAGCCGTAATTGAAGAGCAACGAGGACGAGATGTCGTCGCAAGTGCTGCAGTAACCCACTGTTGAGAACTCGGGGAACGTGCAGTTGCCTGTGGGACATTGACCTCGTAAGGCCTCGGGTGTGCCGAACGCCGAATACACGATAGCATCCTGCAACTCCGGGAGTAGCTGATACTTATCTGGGAGCCCTATGCGGCTGTGGTCAAAATAGCTTGTCCTTGGAAGACTCGCCAGAGACTCAGCGCCGAAGCGTTCCTTTCGCAACCCCACGGATGCACGAGCTGCTGCATGAATGGATCCGTGAAAATGGTCAATATGGCCATAAGAGCACCGAGGCTGACGAGTGGTGTCTGGCGGGCGAGACGACGAGCAGGCCACAGCCAGGTCCAAGTATCCCACCCCCACTGCCGGCGCCTTGCAGGCGGACGAAGTCACGAAGGGAGCGCGGTGTGTCGCTGAAAAGAATCCACGCGAGCTGACCAAGGCTAGCCTGAATGACCCAGGCGAGGCAAGCTTTGAGAGCGGCAGCATAAATGGCGAGGAGGGCATTGATGGAGATAGAGATGGGCCACTGCGGGATGGGTTTGCCGTGGTGAGGAAGAAGAGTGGCAGGGACGGACAAGAGAGCGATGAGGCCCAGGAGCAGGGCGAAGACTTCGCTCATCCACGGCCAGGACCAGCAACTACGACCATAGCCGCGAAGACGGTTTGTCTTGTGGGCGGGGGCACGATCTGGTCTGTGTTAGAAGAAGCAGAGCTGGGGACGAAACTGGTGGTGGAGTTTTAATGCAGGGAGCATCTATATGAGCACCGTGGATCCGGCTGGGCGCCCACGATGGTGAGGAAAGCATTGGATCGACCTTCTCTTTCGCGAGCGACTTTGTGTCTAGCATAGGCCCAGAGGTTGAGAGAGGGAAAAGCAGACCAAAGTATATCTCGGCTAAAGAGAACAGCAACCAACTATTAATTAAATTACATGGTTATACATTATACGGAAACGGGAGGTGAGGTTGTATTGGGGTTTCAGTATATGTTCGACAAAGGCGCAGTCAAATGTGGACGTAAATAGACGCGGCATTCCAGGGTTCCGGTTGGACAAGCCCCTTGCTCAAGCATTTGGAGAGAGAGGTACACAGGACAGAAATTCCGTATATCAAGCGCAGATGTCTGGACCGATGATTAACAAAATATTAAAGAATAAGCAGCCAAAAATAAAAGAGACTTGTAATAACAAAGTAAAAAACTTAGAATAAGAAAAGAAGAAGAATGGAAGATAGTTCTAAGGCTCCTTTTAACAAGGCCCTGTTTCCTAAAAGATATGGTAAAGTAGGCGGCTTTTGTCCTCTCATTGTACCACCCTTTTTTTTTGCACTTTTCATGAAGATCATTTCCCCAAGCTGCGGTGTGTAGCTGTGGATGTGGATATCTGATTATTCTTTTATAAGTGGGTTTGCCTTGAATTGTCGAGATGTGTTCGTGAAAATGGGCTGGCTTCCGGATTTGGACCTTTGATGGCCCCCAACATGGCTTTGATCAGGCAAGGCTGAGCCTGGGTACGCGTCATTATCTGGGTTCTTATTCTCGGATGGGGTTACAGTGAATATACTAATAAAATAATAACTGTGAACTGCAAATTTATTGCATAGCTAGGTAGAGTATTGTAGATCATTCACAATTACCCATTGGCGTTACAAGGCGCTTGTCAATAAGCAAAAAACCATCAATTGCCTTGCTAAATATTGATTTATATGCTTCAAGATTTAGATTATGCGTTTGCCGACCGTGAATAAGTCAAGACTGTTCAGTTCGGCTTAGGCTAGGCGCAAGTCCTAGTCCCAGGAGGAAAGGGAGTTACTCGTTGTCAAGGTTGGAGTCATTTAATGGGTGTAATGATGAACGAGGAGACTCACTCCATTGCGCTTCCAACTACACTCGTATATCTTAATGGCAGACTATTCTTTCTTTGCTTTTATTTGTGCATTTTCCCCATATTTGTTTATTTATTTATTTGTTTCTTTTTCGCCGCCAAAGCTGCGCTTTTACCTCGGTAGTGCTTTACTGAATGTGTTGCCTAGTATTGTGCCAAGCTTTGAAGGCTCACAACCCACCTTGAGCTTGTGTGCCCTTATCCAGATGACACTGACATCATATCACGAGATTTCAAGCTAAACTTTACGTGTCAATTCCTCGGAAATCCTTGCCCTTGAGCAATAATGAAGACGGCCGGCCGGTCCTAGTCCACCTGCTGCAGGTCGATACGGGTGGCCGGCTGAGAGCCATGGTCACCAATTGGCATCTGGGGCATTCCGGGCGGTATCTCGTGCTCCTATATTTTAGTTAAAGCTGAAAAGCACGGTGCAGTGTGTTTTATCGAAGTATAATCCTGAGGGCGCAAAGCACCAACAGTATGCCGTCGTAAGCGCGCGTGGCGCTAATCCTATGCACAACAAAATTGCGAGCGGCTGCAACAAACCTGACCATACTCTGGTCATGATCATGAACTCATTTATGATGGAACGGAGAACCAATATTAATGCACTCGGAGGCGCGAGCCGTTACTAAGAATGCACTCGTGTCTCAAATTAACCGCCGCCAACTTCCAGCTACTTGACGCTATAAACGAGGCAACCATTGAGAACACAGAAGGAAGCATAGTCCGATTTCGCAGCAAGCAAGGAATGTCTCCTAAAGCTGAGCGGCAATGTTGTGAATGCAAATCCTACGTTGGTGGCTTAAAGCTGAATTCTGACCGACCTGAAGCTTTGCTTCCAAATTTCTAGATGAGGATTCTTGCTTCAATATCGGTATATGGTGGTTTCTTTCCATGTATATTTGCTATATAATCGCTGTGAAAGCCGTCATGAGCAGTTCAATCCACACTCTGCAATCCCTCTCGTCACACTTACCGACCACAACTGCATTACTCAACTGGCTACGAGCTTGAATCAAGCAAAATCTGGACAAAGATGAGATCTGGCTTTCCTTTGAGACTCCTCAGCCACGTCAACGGCAGATTCTTTCTTATTGACCCTAGACAACATCCTGAGGTTGATCATTTTGAGATCCTCTCTTACACCTGGGGGCCACAGTTGGATGAAAATCATGCGTGGGATTGCGGAATCCCCGGTGTTGACTGGGGCATTAAGCTTCACGAGCAAAAAATCAAGGACATCAAGCGTTTAATGGTGGAGGCTAAAATAAGATATCTATGGGTGGACAGCCTCTGCATAAAACAGAACGACAAAGCGGAGCAGAATTCGGAAATGGGCAAGATGTACCAGTACTACAAGAACGCCAACAGGTGCCATATCATGGTCGAGATGAAGGAAGCATGGCACCCACAGACTATTGTGGATGACTTGAAATTCCTAGATCATATTCTTGACCATATGCGTGGATCTGCCCTCGCTTCAGAAGCTGGACTAACCACACATTTGTCCCGGCGGCTCCTGGAATGGAAAAACGAGAAGACATGGTCATTTTTATGGATCTTCCGTTGGTTAGATCCGCGGCTATCGAACCGGGGCTATTGAATTGTTATTCAACGTGCATCAACCACGTCAGATCGCTCTTTGATAACCAGTACTTTTCCAGAGTATGGACATTTCAGGAAATGATTCTCGGAAAGAACATATCTATATGGGCGATGAGCCCCGGCAATGTTTCTGAACTTGGAGAACTTAGCGTCTGGATGGATTTGGCCACTGATGCTAAGGATAAAGCGGTCAAATTAAAGAATTGGATTACGAGATGGAGACATCTGAACACAACTACTGTGGATGCTATTCTAGCAGCCATTGGGAGCGACATCGCATCCCTCACAAGCTTGCAGATCCAAGTTAATGGTATCAATAGCGCAAGGACCGACATCATCAATGGAGGCCCGTTCTGGTGGTGTGATAACTACAAGGGCGTCAGCAACATATTTTCCGCTATTTCCATAAGACCACGAGCATGCGGGCATAAACCGGATCTCTTCAAAGGCCTGCTCGGAATCTTCAGTGGCTTGTTCACAGACAATGAATTACAAACCGAGTTTGCCGGGGAAAATTTAGAACAGCTCTCGTTTGCCTTCTTTAAACAGTTATCCATCAGAACCGGCTTGGCATGGACGAAGCTAGCTATGAGTAGCGACGATAGAGATGATTGGAGCTGGATCCCTGTCGTAGGAAATCACGAACATGTCGAAACAACCAGTTGTTTTTCCGGCGTGATAACGCTAGGACTTCTGAAGAAGAAAGGTAAAGCCGCGACCGAGGCAGTAACTGGTCTCTTCGGCAATCCGCGGAAGTACATGAGGATTCGCCTTACGCAAGGAAACGGGGATTTTCGATTTATATTCAAGGGTTGCAATTGCGGCAAGAAACTCAGAACCGGTGGCTTGTTCAGAAGCGAGCTTATACCCACTTACGATCAACCTGTCAACATTGTTCAAGACGAAACGGGAAGAAGACTGGTACAATGCGCAACAATTCTTGGCTACACCTTGGATCCTGGTTGCAATGACATCCTTGAATATAGGCAAAGGTTTCTCAGGCGGCTAAACCCGTACTGGCGTTACAGTGACCCCAGTGCCAAACCTTTGGGCTGGATAGACAGATGCGTCAGCGGGACATCTTGGCACAAGCCAGGTATCTCAAGCTTGCGAAGCCACAACATGTCAATGAACTACAATATGGTTGACCTGTATGGGTGCGGATCGCGACTAGCACAGGGTAGTACTGCGACTGTTATGTGCGAAGTCATGGTGAATTGTGGATGCTTCATCTATGCTCCATTTGCCCTGATTTTCGAAGCTCTGATCTCGGTGGAGGGAAGCTCTTTGGGCGGCATCTCGGCAGCGCTTGACGACGACGGCAGGATCAAGTTTTCAGACGGCTTAGGGCTAGTTCAAACTGGAGACATCGGGAGGACGTTCAGCCTTGTGGCTTTCGGAGGCGAGATCACTGCCCACAAGTCGTACGCTTCCAGTTGTAGAAGCACGAGAAGGGACCAGCCCGTGATTGCAAAGCTGCCCTGGCCTACAGGGAGGGCCTTGGTTCGCGACGAGTTCGACCATGATGTGGTAAATATTATGAGGGACTATGGATATATGAATACAGAGGGGCCTGGAAATCTGTTGCTTTGTAGGAAACATGTAATCGATTCTTATAAGATAATCGGGGTATGCGTGGATGGCTTCATTCAGAGCAAGAATGGACCGGGCTTGGTTAAGATTCGGTAGGCTAGGGATTTCAAATTTGTGATGGGTGTTAGAGGAGCTCGAAGGATTCATTCTTGATCACAATAAGTCAGTTCAGCTAGGATAAAGTGATCGATCTTCTTACATTGCGCGGTGTTGCGAAACGTCTCGAATGGCGTTCCTGGCAAAGGCTTCGTATTACTTCGCACAGTTGACCCACCTTGGCTTCCTGATATTGCTTGACGCCCCAGCAGCACCGCCTTAGCTTCGGGCTTCCACAAGTAAACTCAACTTCGTATAGGCTCGCAATAGAATCTGATTCGTCCATCTACTCGGATGATCAACGTAAGGCTCTGTTCGTTTTCTGCGAACAGGCAAATCGCTGCTTCGCCCTCTATTCTCATTGTAATGGATTTTCCTATTCAGGTGGAAACTAGGCCTGCAATTGTTCCCTTTCAAATTTTGACAGGGTCAAAACTGGATATCATATACTTGCACTGTACACAGACCCCTATCTTGACATGGCTACGGGCGTCATTGCGCCAACCTTTCAGCTCTCCTTCTATTCGCCCAATATACCGACATGTAAAACCAACTGAAGGCCCTGCCTTGTTTTATATCGTCTCACGCTTAGGAACCCACCCGATCTCCTGGATCGGCCATCTTATCCGAAAACGATGGATATCATCCAGAGCTGTGTATATGCGGTCAATCAAGTGTATGCCCCAACCTTTGAGCCACCAATTGTACTCCAGTCGGTGCAGTAGCACACAGAAGAAAGCCAATGTGCAAAGCGCTTGCTTGTTCCTATGCCGCAGCATGTTGATGTACCCATCCGAGATCTTATACATCCAGGTAAAGATGCTGCGGAGCTTGGCATCGTTGCAGAGTTCCTCGCCATAGAAGCAATAGAAGGCTCGTTTGAGGTCTGCGAACGCGTCAAGTAAATGCTTCCGCATTTGTTCGTCCTCTAAAGCACTTGACTCGATGTAAGCCTGCAACTCTTTCAGGGCATCATGGTCCAGTTGCTTCGATTCCCAATTGGTATTGACGTCCGGTCTGGGTTGGAAGAGGAAAGATATGGAAGATGATAGAACGGCACGATTGTTGGATTCTAATACTGTACGCACGCCGCGGAAGAGAGTGAGCCAGCTCGGTATGACATCGTCTGCATTAAAAAGAGATCTTCCTCTCCCTGAGAGTGGCGAAGGATATAAACATGGTCAAGATGCTGAGATAGTACATGGGGATTGCATTAGCAGCCGTAATTTCAGAGAGAAGAGTTGTAGCTATGGAAGTGGCCGCTGTATGGCGAGCTGTGGCCTCGGCGGAGTAGAATTGTCGCGACTCTGGCCGAAAGTGAGCCAGGTGCGATGCCGCCAGCGCCAAGATAGAATAGAGCACATAGGGATGTGAGAATCCTAACTGCGGTACTTGCAAAAGGAAATAGTTTCGTGTGATTGGATCGGATGATAAGGTAAGATAGGTTGATGTGGTGTAGTGGTGTAGAAGCTCAAGATCTAGAACCGTGATATTTGTTATCCCTGTCCCCCATTGACATAGGATGGCGCTCCAGACGGTGGCAGGTCATTAGCAGGCCGCGTCGGAGCTGGAGATGAGACTGCAGCACGAATCGCTGAAGCATTTGGGACGATAGGATCATCCAAAAGGTCACATAATTCGCCACGCCTTGAACAGTTCTGACAGGATGGATGCTCTTCGCCACACTATTGGACATTAGACGGAGGCTCTTAGGAGTTTGGTTGATCGTCTCGCACCTTGACTTTTCTTTTCTTGCAGTTCCGGCAGCCGCTCATCGACTTAATGTGGGAACGTCGCGATCTCTTTGTTGGCGTCATTGTTCGTTTTAGTGCCGACGATACGAAGACGCAAATGAGAGGAATCGACTCTGGTCCGAATACAACTCAATTACGATTGTGGCTGTAAAGAATTGACTATCATTCGAATGGTATCGTACGAACATACGAAGATGCGACCGAGAGAAATCAGCTGTACTTCGGACAGCATCTGACACTGATACGAAGATGCGAATGGCAGGAATCGACTCGAGACGGAGCCGAGGTTTTTGCGGGGCTTATTCTCGCACTTGCTCGTACTTCGTACAAAAGAGCGAGGCGCCCTGCGCTACTAATAAGAAGCTTGTAAGCTGGTGGCCGCCACAACATGCACATCACCACCACTTTGGGCAAATGCTCACAACAAGCCTCATTTACTATCACCAAATCCTCACAATGAGCCTCATTCTCAGTGACGTATGAATGCCAATTCTAGCTCTCAAATGGACATATATAGAGGCTCTATCGTAGGATTGAGCAGTCAACATGGCAAGCAATCCACTCCAGAAAGCCTTCCATCCCCATCATTTCTACAATCATAATGCCACGTCTTCCCTTAACAAGTCAATTAGTACGGCTACTGCCTTACTATCACTGCTACATTTCGATGGTGCGCAAGGACAAGACACGTCAGGGCGCAACAACACCCAAGGCCTCACCGGCTTTGCACCAGTATGCCATCTCTCATCCATCAACCCTCTTGAGCACTTCTCACATTTCTCTAGTGTGACGCCCTGATAGCCGCCAATCTATCCAACGCCGTTCACCTCCCGTCTTCTCCTCTATTCAACCCTCGTTCTTGGCTCTTGGACTCTCGACACCCAAAGGACCCCTTGGTGCTTCGTTCTCCCGAGCAGTGCAGCTGAGGTTTCCCAAACCCTTACCGCTCTCCAATCGGCCGGTGACGGCGCCGGAGATTGGCACGTAGCCATTCGCAGCGGCGGGCACGGATCCGATAACGCAAACAGCATCACCGACGGCATCATTGTCGACTTAAGCCGCTTGAACGCCACGACTTACGATGCGACGACCAACATTGCAAGCGTCGGAACTGGAGCACGATGGGGGCATGTATATGCCGATTTGGAAAAGTCTGGCGTCAGCGTGACGGGCGGAAGAGAGGGTGTAGTAGGCGTGGGCGGGCTTCTGCTTGGTGGCGGCGTCTCGTGGTACAATGCACGAACTGGCTTCGCCTGCGACAGCGTTGTCAATTACGAGATCGTACTGGCAAACGGGTTGATTATCAACGCAAATGCGACGAACCACTTTGATTTGTTCCGAGCGCTGAAAGGAGGCGGTAGCAATTTTGGCATCGTCACCAGGTTTGATCTTGAGGCATTCCCGGCCAAGAATTTGTCCATCCAACGAAGAACCATAGACGTGGAGCACGCAGAGGAATTTGTTGGCGCAGTCTCCGGCTTCACAAATCTGGACCGATTGTTTCGGGATAATGCCATGATTTCGGTCATGACCTACGATCCAAGGACAGAGGATATCACCATAACGGTGACTGAGGTCAACACCATGAACAATGCCAACAGCACGGCGTTTGACGCCTTCAACCGTCTCCCAACATTGGCTGCACCGACCAAGGAATCGGTGAGTCTTGCGAGATCTGCCAACCGTACTCAGCTACCTGGAAATACACGGTAAGTTCTCCCATAACCGTGCGTAAATTCACAATGACTGACCCTTTGTCGCCAGGAATGTTGGAGCTGGAGCCCTAACCATCGCCAACGACCCACGAGTTATGCGCTACTGCATCCAACAGCATGCCAGCCTTGTCGAACACTTGAAATCCACTATTGGGCCGCAAAACTTCAGCACAATACTTGATTTCCAACCGCTTCCTTCATACTTTGCAGACATTAGCGTACAAAAGGGAGGCAACGTGCTTGGGCTCGAGAGAAACCCGCGTAACAGGCTCATTTTCGTATCCGGCGTCACTCTGCTGACCCCTGATAGCGTGAGCCAGTACCCGCTGGTTTATCAACAGGTGGCGGCTATGATCCAAAGAATCACGGCGTTTGCGAAGTCGGTTGGAAGCTTCGAAGAATTCACGTATCTGCCCTACGCCGACGCAACCCAAAATCCCATTGGGACTTACGGTGCGGTCAATGTGAAGCGCATTAAAAGAGTTGCCGAAAAATACGATCCTCATGGTTTTTCCAGCACAGGGTACCAGGTGGCTTCAAGATCGACAGAGTTGATTGAAAGACCTAGCTGTGTAGCTTCTCGATGGTTGGTTTCTTTCCTGTCTAGTTCTGATTACGGCACTATACATCCCACTACAAGATACACATATCTTTTGCTTGGATAGTTTGTCTCTCCTCGCTTGAATATACCTTTTTCATCAGTGAACTAGGAGAATCAATTACGACCCCCACATCCCGATTATACCAAGGGACGTAGTGTAGCTACGGGAAAAACTCAGATTTGATATGTTCAAAGCCAAGTCAGGGAAATACTAAGGTTCTATGAAAAAACAAGTACGAAAAAATGCAAAATTTATTACAAAGAAATTCACAGTGTAGTAGAGACTCAGACATTTAATATTAGAACAAGATTATTTGTTCTGATCATCAATGTTTGTTTCGAACCTAGTAGACAAGTTCGTAAATTCCCGTTCTCATGTCTCTCGATGGCATTTTATTCCACTACTGTACTAAACAGTTCTCGAGCATACAAACCCAAGTGTGAATGTAGCCCTTTGCTATGAATACATTTAGAGAGAGCAATCTGCAAATGAGGTTCGACGGCAAGCAGTTAGGAGACCATTAGGCCCTCCGAAGCCGGCAGCACGGATGAGGAACGTAAGCTTCAATACCACATTTGTCAGAATCCAGCGGACAATTATCCTAGCTCCTATCCTGCTTATATTCTCGTATCTTTGCTCAGCCAATGCCAGCACTCAAAACACTCTGCTCTCAAAGCTGGAGCTTGATGTGGAGGTCTTGCGGCCCCACGAAAAAATGGAGGAGTCCACCGTGATGAGGAGTAAACTATCGTGCGGGGAATGTATCAGGAGAATTCGGAGAAGCTGGAGACAAGATGGGATATTCTATACGGTTTGTTCCGTAGAACTACTCCTGTTGGCCTCGAACTGCATAGCCATCGACGAGTCAGAGCTCGTGTCTTCCATATCTTGTTCCCGCTTGGACAGTAACATCAAGCATGAATAAAACAATAGAAGCATGCATGGCCCCTGATCGTTGACGCCAGCAAACTCACACCGCAGCACTTTTGTCGATAGTGAATAGTTGGATGGGGTAGTAGCCCGCAATATTTGGGCCGGAAATCCTGCGAGTGCGGAGACCCATGGGGTCAATGATGTGGTGGGGATGGTCTCCAATTGGCATCTCGGTCAACTTCCGAGGGTGTTCTAGATAACGTCCCGGAACCACTAACGCTCTAACGACGAGTGGACTACGGTACCACACGGATGTTACCAACCTCCTGGTCTGAACTGAATCGCCGGAGCTATGTTATGCGAATTGAATTCAGTAGCCCTTTACGAAGCCTTGGGCTTTTGTCCATGTCACAGCACATGGGTCACACGCCTTGAAGAGACGCCAACCTGCCGTCATTGCGTGAACGCCACTGAATATTATCAGCATCAATATGTCCGCTTTGGAGCCGCTCGACTACCAGGCATGCAGGGTTACGGAGCTTCGGTACGTGAGACCCATTTCGGCCCCATCCTCAGGACTTGATTACCTCGTAGTGGGCCGTTTCCGAGCCGGTCCCGAAGCATGGGTTATGCTTATTTCCGATCTCCGTTGCAATCAGGCCATTCAGAGAGTTCTCGCTGCGGTGAAATCCCGTTGGGTTCTAGATTCGGGAAAAATCCGTCGGTTGATGCAACGCTTTACCTGTTACCGCTTACCTATTACAGATCGCAAAGAATAGTGCTATTAGACTTGACACATAGTTTCAAGTCTTGAAATGGAAATCCGTGTTAGATCCAATTTGGCAAGACCGCCGATATCAACCATGCAAATGCTTTTAGGGATCTTCATATTGGTTGCTACAGTAGGAGGGCAAAGAGTTTCGCCTACCTCACCATTCTTGTGAGGGTAATGAGCCTCGGTAAAAGAGGCCTGAAAAATGATCTATTATACATCTATTACAGTTTTAATCGTTCATTGTTAGGTATTTGGTTGATTTTTGGTTAAGATATCTGCGGAATTTCTGCCCTTCTACTGTAAATCTTAGAACAGTTACTACGATCACGATGTGTAGCGAGTATTGTATAAGTCATCAAATCATTGGTATTCTTGCTCCCTTACTGGGGTATCGTCTCGTAAAATCCAGTGAGTAAATATCTAGACACATCAAAATATACCATACTCCATCTTCATCTAAACAACTTCACGCTTGTGCTCGACCTGGTGGGCGACACCGTGGGTCTCCTCAGCGGCCCGCTGCTTCTCATCGTGGACCATGTCCTGCTCCTCCGCATCCTTGTTTCCGTAAAGACCAATTCTGTACCAGGGAGGTCAAAGAGACGGTCCATGTTCTCCAGGCTACGACCACTGGTCTCGGGAACGGAGAACCAAACCCAGGCACCACCAATGATAGTAACGGCCGCAAAGCACCAGAAAGTACCCTTGGGGGAGATACCGCCAGAGCCGCTAGGCAGAAGCATGTTTGGCACGGCTCGCGAATTGCCGTACTGGTTGGCAAAATGAAGGGTCATAGCCCAAGAGGTGGCGAGGGCACGGACTCGGAGAGGGAACAACTCGGCAGTAAGGAGGTACTGCATGGAGTTCCAGCCCAGGGCCCAACCGAAGCCAGAAACGTAAATCATAGCAATAGCACCTCGGCTAGCTCCCTTCTGGCTTTCGGGAAGGACGAAGCCCTCAACGACACCCAGCTCGGGGATAGCAGTGAGGAATGCTGCGACATAGATCATGGCAATGGACTGGAGAGTGATACCGGTAAGCAGCGCACGCTTTCGGCCAATAACATCGACCAAGAACAGAGCACACAGCAAGGCGGCAAACAGCTTCACAATACCGAAAACTGCGGTAACAAGCAGGCCCTCCTCGCTGCCGGTAATACCGAGAATCTTGAACAGGTCAGGGGCGTACAGAGTGATGGAACCAGCACCGGACCATTGGCTGAGGAACTGAACCATAGAGGTGAGGTAAAGTCTGAAGAGGTTGGAAGGGACAAGGAAGAGCTCCTTAACCTTTCCGAGCCAGCCAACGCCGCGGCTGGCCTCAAGCTCGTGGTCGAGGGCGGCCTGGATTGTGGCAATCTCGCCAACGATGTAGTCGCTGTCTGCGGACTGGTTTCGGAGGTGAGCCATGACCTTGGCGGCCTCGACGGACTTGCCCTGCTTAAGCAAGTAACGGGGAGACTCAAACTGGAAGAAGCTGAGGATGAAAATGATGCCAGACATGATAATGTGCAGACTGGTTGGCACCAACCATTGGTTGCGCTCTGTGTCCGCCATATTGATGTGGCAGCCGTAATTGGTGAAATAAGCGAGCACAATGCCTAGGTATACTGCTCCGGTGAAGCAGCAAGTGCATAAACCTCGAATTGAAGCTGGGGCGATTTCAGCAAGATAGATAGGGCTGTTTCAATGTCAGAGATATTGTGCGGATTCATGGTGTTTTGGGGTGTAAGTGAGGTACATGTGTAAGTACCTCAGCGTCACCACCCGAACAGGAAACTCACCCTACAACAGGCGTCTGGCCAACGCCCAATCCGGCAATAAAGCGGCCAGCATAAATAGCACCCAAGTTGCCCTTTGTTCCGCCGACCATGAAGATGGCGATACCGACAGCCCAGATCATGCAGAGGAGGCGGGTAGCCCAGATACGTCCGATGCGATCGCAGATCATGAAAGCGCTGTTGCCACCGTTAGTACCACGTATCCCTCGAGCTGGGTGTGTAAGACATACATCAGTGCGCCACCAACAGATCCAATCTGGACCATGGCTGCGACATTGGCCTTCAGGTCGGCCTGGTCCTTTTCGTTGTAAGTCTCATAGTGGATGCCGGCCTTGAAGTTCTTCGAGTTGAAAGCGCCAGAGATCAAACCCTCGTCGATACCTCGAGCAGCGCCCAGCAGACCGAAGGAGACGACGGCGAACCACAGACGCCAGTTGAAGACACCCTCAGGCTCGCCCAGGTCCTTCAACTTGAAGATGTTGACGGGCTTCTTGACACCACCGGCCATCTTGTATCGACTGTGTTGGCTAACGTAGTCGAAGGGAGGAAGGGAAAGATAGAAGATGAAGAGAACAAACCCTCAACTTCTGCTTGGGAAGACCAGTCTCTTATACCTACTCCAGAGCCCCAGGTTGTTCACATTGGGGTTTGGGGTTGGGGTCTGGAGCACCCCGGACTGGGGCCGAGGGGTGAACATGGGGTTGCAGCACCGCTGATCAAGTGATGAAGGTTATTCCTCATGAACCAGGATCAGCCGTCCAGTAGCATTGCTTCAATTTCTCAACCGCGCTGCGGCGAAGGCCGGTGGATGGAGTGTCATGTCGTTGAGGTATGAAGTCGAGCAGTAGCTGGCGCCACTGTGCTCCATCTTGGGATGGGCCTTGCTTCGTGTGGGTGCTGGTGTGACGATCGATATGGGGAATATCTCGGTCAACTTCCGACAGGGAAAATAGCTCGGTTTTTTTCTCAGCAAAATGAGAGGGTTGGAAAGGCAAACAAACATCTTGGGTCTTGTCCAAGTATTATTAGACAAAATTTAGATAAATAATAGCAGATAAATACGAAAATGTGCGATAAAGATGACACCTTTAATAGGATCATGTTAATACGTGAATAGAAAAAAATTCGCATATCCATCGCTTCGCAGGTCTCCGTAGTGTGTGAGTGAGCTCTGGTGCTTACACAACAGCGGAGCCTCCGCACTCTAGACCTAGGGGTGTTCACCGCAGCGGCCGGGTTATTAGGTCAATGCTTTCAGAGTCAGACATTTCAGCGAGTGAAGAAAATACATGTGGGTGGCCTGCGCTGTATTGTGTCAGCTACCTCCTAAACCATGGCCGCTGAACCTTCTCCTATCCCGCTAACAAGAGGCGACATTGGAGCTGGTATGCCGGTTGTATCTTCTCCTTCGTCACTTCTACAGAGCTTCTAGTAAATACAAGGGCCTCCGGCTCGTGTGCGCCACGACGGCAAGTTCTGCTCCATCACGCGGCAGTGGAGAGAAGTCCGTAGATTTGCCATCCAGCTACTGTAGGACCATTGACACCGACGCCGTTCTCCAAATATCGGCAATACGGCACAAGCTAGTCGCATCCACCACGATTCCATTAACCATACAGACCTGCTGTTTCGGCCCCACCATCCATCAAGTCCCTGCCAAGCCCCGCTCAATTGCACTCCCGACCTGGGACATGGGGGTTCACCCGACGGAAACTTTTCGTTATGGTTATCAGAAACCGGCCAGGGCCCAGGTCATGAGGAGAAGGGCCTACCGTGCCATGCTAGCATTCGGTCCGTGTCCTCGAGCAAGTGCGGGGTGAGGCAGCGCGGAGAAGATAAAACCCTCAAAGGAAACAATAAAGTCTGCTTGATGCCTGCGGGGAAAGCCATGCCATGCCAGGATGCGTGAGACAACAGTACAGTATTGCTGTTGCCTATCCGTGAAACTGTCGTCAATGAACCGCGGAACATCCGTTTTGGGGGCCCAGGTCGGGGATTTGCGGAAGAGCGCGAGGATGCTGCAACCACTTTGAGTCTTGTAATAGCCATCCATCCCTTGCATGTTCACGGTTCATCCGGAGGCGTGTCACACCCAGTAGCGACCCCATACGTCATAATCTTCCTTTGTGCCTCGAAAGTTGAATTGGACCTCAACCACGTCCTGGAAGCCCTCCCGGAGCTGAGGCTCCTTGTGTCGTGAAGCAAAGCCGGTAAAGGCCAGCTTGGGGAGCCCTTGCCTGTTCTCTGGGTTGTGAGATGTGTTGTTCGCACGAACGGCGTCGTTGTGTTCGCAAATGTGGAGCGGCGTCTTGAACCAGACGCATCGCACAGGGACTTTGAACTTTTTCCAAGCTCAATCCACACAGCTCGCGTCTCTGGATCAGCGTTCGTATTGTCTGCTCGTAAGTTAGCCATCAACGGACGTCGTCAAAATCGGCGCCAAGCACGGAATACGGACCCACGGCGGCAGACTTCCCGTCTTGGAGAAATTCCTTGGCAGCCTGAATGCATTTTTCTCGGCTTTTCAGCGTGTCTTGATTGACCCTTTCGTAGCCAAGCGGCTTGAGATATGTCCAGAAAAATGTGCTTTTTCCTGCACCGGGCGGGCCGCAGAACAAAACAATGTCTTTTTCGTTCTTTTTCTCGAAAACGACGTTTTGCGCTTCACCATCCTCCCCGGCCGAAAATGGGTATTTGGCCAGATCAAATTCACGAGCGAACGTCCTGGGCTTCTCGTCCAGGAAAAATTCCTCGGGCGTCTTGTAATCGATTCCAACATTGTGCGCGAAGTTCCGGTCGGAACAGCTAAAGTCTTTCGAAACCGCTTTGGCACCATTCGTGCCTTTGGTCAAACCAGCTGTCCTTCCTCCCGCATCGCCGACAAAGAAACTACCGGCCAGGTCAATTTCGTCTGTCAGCCCGTAGTCTTTGCAAAGTTCTTCCCACATGCCCGTTCTGGGTTTTCTGTAGATGTCCTTCTCTGTAGCCGCATAAAGTGTGACCGGTAGGTCTAGAGAACTCAACACGGCGCTGCATTTCTGCTTGAAATCGCTGATGCGTTTCTGTGCAGCTGCCTTTGGCCCCTTGTAGTTCGCATCGAAGTGCAAGGTCAGACCGGCCTGATTTGACAGAATAATGACTTGGTAGCCCTCCTCTTGGTAGAGCTGACGGAGGCGTCCAGGCACCAGCGGATTCCACCATTGCCAATCGGTCGCACTGCCTGCATGCTTCTTTCCAGATGATGTTGTGATCAAAGTCGAGTCAAGGTCAAATGCAGCTACTTTTTGTCGCTTGATAGGCTTGTCGGTGGATTTATCCTCGGTCGCTTCCGGTTCATATCGACCGACGAGAAGAGTCGCTGGAGCATCGTCCTTGGAGGCGCGCTCCGACCATACTGTCTTGTCCTTGGGCTTCTTGGATGTCGGAGTGAAGAAACTAGCAATGGCGTTGCCTGCAGAACTCGTTAGCACTTTTCGTGACGGCATGCGGAATCAAGCTCCCTCACTTGTGGTGTTGCTCTGGATCTTTCGCTTGGTTGGCGGGGGCGAGATGGATGCGTTGGAAGCCCTCCGCTTGTTAGCACTGTCCTTAACAGTCATGACGAACCAAGACGTCCTTCTTGGGGAATCTGCGTGGCTGCGTGTCAAGACGTGGTGCCAACAATGTGGAGATGGCCTCTGTCCTGAAATGCACTGACGCGTAAAGTGGTTTTGACGCGGGGTCACGTGCCAAGCAATTAAGGTACAAGCAGGCCTCATCACAATGGATAACGTTCAACATGCACCAAGCAAGTCGAAACGGGCATTTCTCAACCTACGGTCTGGACGTAAAGATCGTGACACTCGTCGCTCAGGAGGCTAGGAAAGGAGATCAAGCGACCGAGAAGTTGCCGAAGAAGCTCCGGCGCAGACACAGAAGCCGCAGGGTAGAGTGTTGAGGGTTGAGGCATTCACCACTCTCAGTCTCGCCGTCATGTACGAGCTATTCCTCACAGCGCTGGTGGAGGACAGCGACTTTGGTGCAGCATGCGCCGTTCTCTCTGGACTCTGCGGTATGCCGCCATGGGAGACACGCCATCGTGTGCTCTACTTCCAGGGCCCCCAAGGCCCTCGGGTATATCCAACCAATCCTCCTTTGAGAAGCCGATACGCAAGGAGGCCGCCATTCTATGGAAGGAGCTTCACCAAAACCTGACGAGGCAGTCTTTTATCATGCAAGCGCGCTACGAAATCCTCAAGGACAGGGATATGGGGCCCGGAGCAGCCCCATGGACCTCGACTCGACAATGGGCATACTGAGATGGACCGACTTTCCTGATCCGCCACATGGCCGGCCAATGCTCACTCAGCGCAAGAAAGTCGAGCTCTGGGACCAGAAGAAACTGCCGTCAATCATGCGGGACAATCTCTGCCAGTACGTCATCCCCATCCTGTCTAGTTGCCCACTTATTAATTACTGTTACAGGTTCAAGACTGAGACTGTAGAGGAAATGTACCGCTTTTTCCGTGACGAAGTCGAGTTCTGCCTCACTCGGCATTACTTTCTCAAGCCAATCGGGGAGCATACGGCCCTCGAACGACAAAGCCAGCCAGCCTCGCTATTGAGCACCCTACCTGCTTGGAATGAGCTTACTGCGGTAGATGTGCAAAACAGATGGGTTCTGCAAGTCAAGGCACACGTTGTCCAGGATAACCAGCCTGACGAGATTCGTAAGGTGCAAGACCACCTGCTCGCCATTCGCAATGAGCTTGATGGTGTCTTCAACTTTAGGTCCATCGATCGTAAGGTCCACGACACGCGGGTGGCTCAGCAGCCTCAAGGAATTCAGGCTTTGCCTCAGAGAGTGACTGTGGGTACAGTCTAAGAAACGAAATTGTTGACGCATTACGCATTTTCTCTAAATCCAACGCAAGTGATACGCCTCTTCGTTTCATCATAGACTCTCTGCCATAGGCGGAAGCCTCTCAAACTCGGCGCTCACAAGACTTAGAACTCGCTCTAGGAGACTCGCGAGTCTGCACTTCTTTCATTTACCACTCTTCAGAGATACCCAGATTATTTGGAATGGTATAACTTGAACAATTGATCTAATTCTATATTTGCTTCGTCATTTACAGTCGTAAGTGTGAACGCTTTCTGTCTTTTCTACCAGCCTATCTCTCCGTACATTTCCTTTCCCGCCATTACTCGTAGGCGACGTCGTTCTCGTCAACGATACGCTTAGCCCACTTCAGGCTACCAATGCTCAAAGAACGCTTGGCGTTGTTGTTGCCGTTGTTGCCATTGTTGCCGTTCCTGTTGGCGTTGCCACGGCCGTTGCCGTTTCCGTTTCCGTTTCCATTGCCCTGGTTGCGACCGTTGCCGCGGCCGTTTCCGTTTCCGTTTCCGTTACCGTTGCCGTTACCATTTCCGTTGCCGTTTCCGTTTCCGTTGCCAGCAGCGGGATCGGCAGTAGAGGCGGCGGGGCTGCTCCAACATTAGAAGGGGTGATGGCAGAGGTGATGATGCTGGGGCTGCAGACGCACCGACGGAAGAAGCAGCGCCAAGAACAACGGTGGGCGTCTCAGTAGGGAACTGGGCGCTGACAACGGTGTTGCTTAGGATGCCCTCGAGCGCCTTGCGGGCCTGGTCAGCCTCGGGAGTGCCATCAACCTGGTTGGCAGCGACAGCGACAGCCAAGTCCTTCTTGTTCTGGTCAACCTGGTTCAGCACACCCTGCAGAGTCTGGGCAGTGCTGATGGTGCTGGCAGAGTTCTGGTTAGGGTGGCGCCCTTCTGCTGGACAGCGAAGCAGCCACCAAAGGGACCAGCCAGAGCGTTGTTGCGGCAGCGAACAGTGCAAATGTCACCAGTGGAGCCTAGAACATATTAGTAGAAGCATTAGTATAGGGGTTGTTGTTGCTCACCTCCAATGCACTTGAGCTGATCGGGCATCTTGACCTTGATGTCAAAGGCCTGGGTCTTGGCCTGCGAGAAACCGTTGGTGCCGGGAACGTTGTTGGTAACAGTCAGGTTCTAGTACGATTAGCAACGAGTCGAAGTAGATGATTCTGGCCAAAGCTTACCTGGAAACCGATACCAGTGTTGCTGGTCTCGTCAAGATCGCAGACGTAAGGACCAGCGCCGTCGGCGTTGACCTGGTGAATGGTGACGGTGAGCTCAGTGCCGGGCTCGACCTGAGTGACCTGCTTGGCAGCCAGGGCGTTCTCAGTGTTCTCGCCGACATCGATGTTGCCACCGATCTCGGTACGGCCGCACGAGTTCACGATGTTGGCAGTGATCTCGGCCTCACGAATAATGGTAGCATCCTGCTGGCAGGGGCTGATAGAAGTACAGTTTCGGGCAATGGCCGGGTCGACTGATGATTATATTAGCGAATGTTTAAAGAAGATCTGATAGAGCAGCCTTACCTCCGAAGCCAACGCTAGGGAGATCCCTGAAGACCCTGGGCGCCGAGGATGACACCGTGGGCCTGGGCCAAAGCCACGAAGAGCGAAGAAACAATGATAGTAGAAGAAGCCATTGTTATCAATGAGTTAAAAAATAAGATAAAAGAGGGGGTTCAAGGCTTGTGAATAGGTCTTTGAGGTTGAAGAGAAGGAAGAATGATCACCGGGACCTTAGAGAATGTAGAGGACCAGCCTTGGGAAAGGAATGTAGCGAAGAAGTTGCTTGTGTGTGAGGATGAGAGGGAGAGTAACATGTCAAGAGCGGCATCGTCGTGTCTGGTTATATACGACGGGAATCAGATGGTTCTGCAGGAACTTTGTTCAGATGCGCCCATTGCTGCAACAGAAGCTGTCTCATCACAGTGGTCTGTACGGTGGGCTGGCGTCTCAAGGAGTTGTCAGTGAGGAGTTCGGCATATTTTTCTCGGGCAGATATGGGGCGAACCAGGACCAGAGAGGCTCAAAGGCCCCTCCAAAGGCCTTGAAGGGACGGCGTTTGGGTAAGTGCTGTTTTTGGGACCGGGGGCACTCGTGGTTAGAAAGAACAGACGATGTCTCGGATTGGAGGGTCGTGGGCGAAGACTCGATCAGGGCAGAGTCGAGAAGGCGGGGCCAGACGTTTCAACGAGCAGTCATGGGTTGATGCTGTACGTGGGAGGGCCGAGCAGCGCATAGCATGGTTGCCCGTTGCGTCAGGGAGAGTAAACGTCCAAGTACGTGCAGCCTGCTGGTTGCTTCAGTTGCTGTCGATCGCCAAAACGAATGTCCCGATCCTTGCGCAGATTGGTAGCGATAGACAAGGAGCACGACTACAACTCTCAACAGTACAGCCCTGTGAGGGAGAATGTTTCGGCGGCTGAATTACACGCCAAACCCGTGGACTTCTTCGTTCCATTTGGGCTTCCACGAAATGTCACCATCGTCTGAAGCAATCCGGTCAGAATTAGAGTATCTCGTCTGCACAGGGGCGGCGGTTAACTGGATCAGATGACGCTGTAGGCACATCGTCGTAAATCTCGACACAGACAGAGAATGTTTCACAGCCCATAAATCGAGCGTTGCGAGAGGCCCAAAACGGCACCCTCGTACTGGGTCGCATTGGAAACCTCATCGTGGCCGTTTCGACCATGTGGGCCGTGG
Organism: Albifimbria verrucaria; assembly: GCA_020081605.1. NCBI lineage: Eukaryota > Fungi > Ascomycota > Sordariomycetes > Hypocreales > Stachybotryaceae > Albifimbria > Albifimbria verrucaria. Next base: position 812,597 of record JAHREC010000016.1, read on the forward strand.
GACCACCGCGCACCCACTATCCTCCCCAGCCACGGCACTTTTACCCGTGCCATCACAGCGAGCATAGGGGAGATTCTTGGCTCGTTTGTAGTTCGTTTCATGGCTTTAACACGGACAAAAGGCAGCAGGCGTCTTCCAGAAGGCTACGTCGTCTACCCTATGGGACGTACGCTGGCATCGCCGTGATTGGCCGTCGGGTACGAGCCTTGCAACGCTCGATGTCTCGTTTAAGCTTGAATGACGCGAATCGAGGGTAAGGTAATTTTCACAAACTTTCAATCTATCTTGGAGCTTAGCAGGTTGTGAGATATGTGCAATTCGTGGACAACAATGGTATTATTATGTAGACGCAGGTTTGCTATGGGCTCTTTGTTTCTATCACGTGTGCGCCAGGACCCTCTTGGCAACGAGGTCCAAGTTATCAGAACAATGAAGAATCTGGCTTGGCCATATAAAATCTACTACAACCATTCTCAATTGGCCTTTGACCGTCTGCTACCCTAAACCAGCCCTACGCAAACTCTACTACATCGTGGATCAATACAAGCGTGGCAATTCAATGATGGATGTCAAGTCGAACTGCCGCCCCTTCGTCTTAACCTTACATTTGGCCCCGTTCTACTAGCTCCAGCCTCAAAATGACAAAAAGAATGCCTCCTGAACATGGTGGGATTGCATAGTCGGACGTCTGCGAATTGGCTTTACGGGGGCCAGCGGTAAATGGAGCTGGCGTGATGCCAGGGGTCAAGTGAGCAGATGCGGGTTCTGGATAGAGTGGCTCTTCACAATCTCTCCACTCCGCTAGTCAGTCGCAACGGCTGCTCGTCGAGGCGCGAGTCGTCGGAATGTGGGGAGTGTCTGCTCAACATGTGCCCACAAGCCGAATCGAAGACGCTGCTTGTTTCATAGTGTCTCGCAGTAGGTCCACACAGCCTTGGTGAGTCGCGGCCTGGCAACGATATTGACCTTCTATTATTAACCTAGCAAATGCCATTCTTTTCATTCCACGTGCGGGCGTCGTTGTCGCATGAGCACTAATCAGTCGTTGCCATGTCCTGACTGGGTTATCGTTCGCTGCCACCGCTGCTTCTCGATTGACCATGCTGCAGAGACCAATAAGCACTGCTGTATGATCCAAGATCGGATCAACCACGAGCTGCATTCGTTGTTCCGCACTAGCCTATGGGTCGTTCATCTGTCAAAGTATCAAAAAGCTAAGCCTTCTTCCACGCTTGGTCTGCGTCTAGACCAAAACTGTTAGCAGCTTCACAACATCGCCGATGAACAATTGAAAATCTGCTTACCTGGGTGAATAGATGGCTCCTCGATGTGCTGCCGCACTTCCTTCTTCCTCCGGTAGTCCGAGCCGAATTTCTTGTCCCTCTCACCAACGTGCTTGTCGAAATCGAACTGTCCATCTGCAGTGAAACTCGTCATCAACTGCGGCTCTCCCAGCGGCAGCTTGTGGCCCTTGTCCGTTTGCCAGAGGTGGAAGACCTTGCCATACAAGTGGACGACCTGCTCCATCTCCTTATTCTCGGCCACCTCCCATACAGCGTTCGGAACGACGGGGTTGGGCATGATAAGCATGCCTGACTTGACCTCGTATACGTGCGAGTGCCAGAGCTTGCGCTCCTCCTGCGGAAGCGTCTCGTAGAGCTTGGGCGTGATCATATACTCGACACCAATAAGACGCGCACCGGGATCAGGCGAATCGTACAAGAGACATTGACGAACATCGTCATCTAGAATCGGCGTGAGTAGACGCGATAGCGCGTGAAAGGGGTGGAGGGCATACTAAGGTGAGCGCAGTAGTGGTTCGCCTCGACAAAGCGATCCGTATCGTTCGCATACACGTGGAACGCGTTTAGGTGAGCGCACACATTCTTCAAAGGCGCAAAATCCTACAGCCCGTTAGCATCCAGTTCATTGTCTCGCATTTGAGCAGCTAACCTGTACTGCTGCAGCTCCTGTGGTGAGCACCCTGTTCTCTGTGGACAAGGGCTCTCCAGCCGTCTTGTTAACCTCGCAAACCATGATCGTCTATTTGGGATTCCTGGGATCTTCAAAAGGATTCGAAACTGAAAATACTCGTCTGCATGCCGCTCCACGAGTTATAGTGTCATGACGGTGGTGACTCTGACATACGTCATAGACAGCTGCTATGGCTGCAATGCCTCCCAATATGCGGGGAATCACACGTATTTGTCCCTTTCAACACGGTAGGTTCTTTTCGTGTCGTCGCAACTTGGAGCTGCTTATCTGTTTCGATATGGCAGCATTCTAGATAATGGGGCTCGTGAAGCTTGGCCCTCGATATTCGGGACTTCCGCGCAACCAAGGTGGCCGGCGTGATTTTGATTGGCTTAGACATTTTGAATACTTCCTTTCCGTAGCGGAATGAATAACATTGTCGGAAAGGCTGAATCCTAAAGTATTCATAGATGTTGAGCAGAACGTTTGATGCACGTTTTGAGATTTTTACCACGCAAATACGTCGTAAAAGGCCAAGTGCTTCAATTCTTGCTGTTGGTTAGCGCCCTTTAAGCTTCACCTTACGACCCGAGCTAGGCCACTGAATGAGCTTAAGAAAGCTCTATTCAGATCTAGAGACAGTCGTTCCAGTTAGATGGCGTTGAGTGCGATGGTTGTTAACATAAAATGTGTTAGCACTTTTATTGGGTTCCTGCATAAATACCCCTTAGATACTCTCATCTGAATATTGGCCAAGTACCGCCTAGAGTTCACTAATATTTGAGGCACCTGAGTTCGATAGTAGACCCTATCAAAGATTCTTGGCCATCGAAAGTGCTTTTATTTTCGATGAATGTATAACTCGAGCCTCTTAGATAGCACTTGCCTAACGAGGTACTTTTAGTATGGTCAGAAAAGGCTATGATTAAAGAAAGGAGGAACCAGTTTTAAAGAAACACGCAACTAAGACTATTCAAATTTGCCCCTATAAGATAGGTAAAGCTAACTTTCCTTCTGATACAGGAAACAGGAATAAAAAATGAAAAATAGAAGAAAAAAACCAAGACGAGAAGTACAGGATATCGAACTTCCTCTTAGTACAGAATCTAGAGTCGAGGTTATTTATACCGCCCGACGAGCGCCGTGGACTTTTCTCTCATGTTCATCTCGTTTGTCTTTCCTAGAAAATCCCAGAAGCGTTCTGCGACATCCAACGTGATGGCAGAAAAAGGACCGCTCTCGCCGGTGGAGTGAATTTTGGTGCCGAACTAAGTCTTGATGGCGCCCGAACCGACGATGGCAAGAGTCGATAGTACAAACCCAGCGCCCATTGCTTAATGCAAGACTAATCGGAGTTTCCGGGGCAAAAGACTCAATAATAGATGACAGATCCGAAGTCGTACTAGTTGAGGAGCAGCTCGATGTTCCTAAAGTATCATCTATGAAAAAATCTCAGCAAAAGACCACGTATAGATAATCCATCCTATCAAACGAGTGGACCGGAGAGTCGGTGGTGTGTCCGGGGATACCCCAGTAGTGAGGTGTGCTTGGGCAAATAGCTGTTGGTAACATACTCAGAATCATGTTTGTAGATGATGAGATTGATGGTAAAGGAGCCGGAGGTACAAGACTATCGGTTGTGACGTTTGAGGTGAAATCATGGAAACAGTAATGAGAGGCCGGAGGCTCCAAGGAACCACCATGCGAGACAAATGATGGTTGATATTGGGATTTTTCGGTCAACACCGGTGCCTCTAATGACTCGACGTGATTAAGTTGAACAAAACTTTCGCCAGGCAATGCTGTCGTCATAATGCCCGAGAAAGGCTGGCCATAAATTGAATCGAAGTGCACCTGACCGGTTGTCTCCGATTGAATTGCGCTAATGTCCACTGCCTGGAGAGGCAAAGGCCTCTGGTACTGCGCCTATTATGTCTTAGTGGGCTGTAACTTCAAAATTCACCTCGGCGATTCAACGTACCGTGCTGAAAATGCTTGGGACAGTCTCTCTTTTATCGAAATCGTGTGGTTCCGTAATCGTACATCGCCCAGAAACCGTGAGTTCCGCCTCCAGACCTACACCCATCATATCAGGCATCATTAGAACATTCTTATGCATATTCGTAGTGCCCTTGTATATATTCGGAATTGTCTCGTAAATAGTCGAGGCCGCCTGGCAGATCGTCGGTGTCGTCTCGTAGATCGTCGGTGCCGTCTCGTAGATCGTCGGTGTCGTCTCGTAGGTCGTCGGTGTCGTCTCGTAGATCGTCGTTGTCGTCTCACACATGTCACGAGGGATATTACTTTTCCCGTATAATTCATCCCTTCTCATTGCCATTTGAGGTCTCTCATTTATGTCTTTCAACTCCGTCATATCCCTGTACAGACAGGTGGGGAGCACTATCGACCGTAAGGCGAGATGTGATGTCGTTTCACTTCACTTACTCTGCCATACCAATTCATAGAAGCATTGCTCCTCTCTTGCAGCACGCCCTGTGACGCATACTCTTACTTCTCCTACCACGCCAATTCATAGAAGCATAGCTCCTCTCTTGCAGCACGCACTGAGACGCATGCCCCTACTTCTCCCACCACTCCAATTCATAGAAGCATAGCTCCTCTCTTACGACAAGCACAAAGGCCGTGCTTTGCCATCGTATCAGTGCATACTCCATCCTTCCACCAGCCAATTCATAGAAGCATGGCTCCTCTCTTGCAGCATGCACCATACTCTCTTCAGCTTCCTAGCTGAACGTTCCACTCTGCTTGTACGATTTATAATGCTCCCCACCCTATCGTATTAGCGCCCCTGCTCAGACTTGACATATAGCGGTAGAGAATTAGCAGCTAGAGGGTGGCTTCTCACGGTCTATCTTGACGCGTCCAGGCCAAGGCGCCATGCTGGTTCGAGGCCATTGTGAAGCTTTGTCGACCAATAACGCAAACAAATGGGTAGCTGAAAGTTAAGGGACTACAGATTTCAATGCTCTGCCTCCCTCCTATCTTCGCTCGAGAGCGCCCCTAATAACACCTTTGAGTTTCGGTCATCGATGTTGCTAAAGAAGAAGATTCTAGGAGAGGAGGAACTAAATTAAATACGAAGTCTCAGGGTCAAATGGAAGCACTGACCAATGAAAACAATACACGATGGGAAAGAAGGTGGTGGCGTTGGATGAACACGAAAACCAATGCCCACCCTGCAATTGGTTGGTCAATCCTGCATGGCTTCTTCTTCCAAGTGCCCTGCTGCAAGTGCCCTGCTGCAAGTGCCCTCCTGCAGGTGCCCTTCTGCAGATGCCCTTTGCTGGTAGGTGCAGGTATAGCGAGGGTCGAGAAGTCTGTTCAAAGACCTTATTGTTTGCCTGCTTTGGCGCTGTCATTTTGTCTTCTGGACTGGAAGACTCCGCTGCGATGTACTCGTCGTACACGCGCATCGAAATAGGGTTGAATTGTAACTCAGAATGCCTTCATACCGGCTGCTTGTGACATAGGGTTGGCAGAGGTTGTGTGGCTGCATCAGTGGGACAAAATGGGAGCTGTTACGGGCCATTGGGACAGCAGCTAATTGCCTGGAACACGCAATGGGTCAGTGGCTGCAGCTATGAGGTGCGGGAAACCGAATAAATCTGTGTATGAAAGCGGCTTGGAAGCCAAAGAGTTGAAGGGTCAAGATTCTATATGTTCACTTCGGAAATCGTAGCTGCCTGCCTTGGTAATAGCAACCAGCGTGGTGGTAGTGCTAGGAGGTGGGGAGGCTGCCGGTGAGCCGGGTGCAGCTGAATTGACTGTGATCCTTGTTCTTCAAACAGGCTCTCATATTACCGCTAGAGTGTTGAAACGCGAGATTGATGGCCTGCTGTATCGTGTGTCTACGTCCTCTCCCGTTCAATCGTGGCTTGATGGATCTCCAGGAGTGTGCAGCTTAGTGTCTGTCCTAGGGGCCAGGCTCCAGCTGGGCTACCTAGTCAAAGCGAAGGGTACCCCGCTAAAAGTTCAGGTTTGAAAGTGGAAGAGGGCTTCAGTGACATGGGTTTCAATCGCGCACTCTATAGGCTAAAATCGACGTCTCGTTCATCCTGAGAGGTGAGCGATTCGTACAATTGAGTTGATTAAGCAAAATGATTCTGAGTCTGGCTAATGCTATTTTCAAGAAAACAAGATAAGCTTGTTACTAAGAATATAAAATACTCGGGACCAAGACCGATCACAGGCTTGGGGACCATAGATGCGATATGTAGAGCATAGATCATCAGGTTCCTTACTACACGAGCCCACACAATGTATTTGCCTATGAGAAATACACCCAGAAGAATAAGTAATACAGAAGTAGTCTTTGTTGGGGCTAGTGATGAGGCTGAAAAGTTCAATGTTAATGGTTTACTCGACTCTCTTGAAGTCTTTGTCCCGTACGGGACCCATTATTACAGTATGCGCCTTGAAGCAAATACCACCATGTTATAGGAGAGAGGTCTGAGTTATGTCTGCACTAATTGGAATTGATACAGTCGCCTGCTGTGTCTACGAATAAGCCAAAGTACGGAAGACTGCACGAACGAGGAATTATGGTGGTGCCAGCAGGTCTTAGCATTGTTAACAGCCACCTTGTCTCGCTATTGAATGGTGTTGAGTTGATCTTGGAATTTTATGCCTTCTTGTGGTAGTTTCAAATTCTACTAATAATTTTGCAACATCATGTCTTGAGGCACGAGCTGCACGCTACATTCCAAGCCTTCTCGGACCCGTCTGGGCTCCACGAGGAGTTGTGCGAGTTAGACTTGGTAAATTCACAACCTTCATGCCTAAATAAAGTTCACAATCTAGAGTTTCGAAGTACAGATTGCCTGCCAAGTCAACATGATATCTTATTAGAAAGAGGGCCCTAGAGGTCAATAAATTGAGGCTTTTCCATACCAACAAGTGTTCCGGTTTAGGTTGCAAAATTTGAACCTACAAGCGCACATTGGTATTGAGGGCTTCTGACAACTCACATGCAGAAGCAAACTCCACTCAGCTGGGTTCAGCTACCGTCGGGGTCAGCATCATCGTAGAGCCGATCAGCTGGGTTGGACATCTCACTAAATGACAATGACTGCTGAACCCGGGCAGCTTTATGCATGTGTAATCGGCGAACGACCCACAATGAGACTATGACCGCATCGGCGGACCGATTCAAAGAGAATGCATGCATATTACAGGTCAAGACAGTGGTTCGATTGCGCCCAATCGCTGGGTTAAACTGGTCGGCAGCCGCTTTGCTCATATGGAGGGGCTCGTTATGCACCATAAGCATATCAATGCCATCATCATACGTACAGTTACAACATTGACTTAGGGCTAGATTGATGAGCAGTATGAGCCAATACTGGCAAGTGAAAGAGGAAATGGGAAATTTTAAGAAAGTATGAAAAAGCACAACTAGAGCTACTCTTACAGATCCAAGCATATTTAAGAAGTATAGTAGCATGCCCAATCTGCTAAAGTGACGGTATAAGAGCATCAACTGAATACGGGCTGTTTTCTGCCATGCTTTGAAGATATAATACTCTTCATTTAATTACTTGGTTTATTTACTGTGACCATTAATCGGCCCTATGGTGGTGTGGTAGGTTAACTGGGTATGGACTATGGAAAAATCAGTGGGTGAGCTACTCAGCCCCTACGAGCTGATGTTGGATAATATCACAGAAACCTGCAAACCTGCACAGCGCCTCGGGGTAAGCGAGTATAAGCTCGGCTTAGCTACTCAAATGAGAGAAATGGATTGGAATTATGAATTGCTTCAAGATATAAATCCTCACGATGCTTCCACTGAAAACACCTCAAGCAACACGCCATTCTTCACATCACATCACAAAGCAATCAAGCTCCTTCAGCCACTGCTCTACTTTAAACTACCGCGATTGCGTAATATATAAGTCTTAAACACCATAGACATACTACAAAATGGCTATCACTCGAAGCTTTGTTAACGTCTTGGCGCTCCTTGCGACAGCCCAGTCAGTCTACGCTCATACCTGGGTCGAGTATCTCCGCCGAATTTCTTCCTCTGGGCTCTATGTCGGAGAGAGAGGATACCCAATGGGTCACATGAGGCGAGGCGATCCTGGATTCTCTGATAGCAAATTGCTCATCAAAATCATGAACCCCCAGGACAATCCGCATGTGTGTGGAGACTTCAAAGGCTACGATAACCCAGCATATCCTCCTCTTACCGCAGCACCCGGAGAGTTTCTTTCTCTTCTATATGCTGAGAACGGACATGTCTCTTTCCCCGACGCTACACCACGAGGTTACCGCAGTGGCAATGTTATGATTTACGGCAGCACGGAGCCTATTGCTTCAATGGATATCGGCATCAACGATATCCTTTACCAATGGACTCCTGATGGTACCGGTGGCAACCAGGTGGGAAAGCTGCTGGCTAGCCATTTTTTCGATGACGGCCAGTGCTACGAGCCACGAGGTCCAACCATATCAGACATCCGAGAGGAGCGTGAGAGTCAATACGCCCATAAGTCAATGTATTGCCAGTCAGCCGTCCAGCTTCCATCGGACCTGGAGATTTCCAGCACCTACTCGCTCATCTTTGTCTGGGACTGGCCTCAGAACCCCAACGAAGCTAATGAGGTACCGGAAATCTATACTAGCTGCATGACTATCAGTGTTGAGGAAAACCCGGAGGCGGCCACAAGCGCTGAGGAAATTATTTTCCCGAGGCCTACGATGCGATCGAGGCTGCTATCCCATCTCAGGTATCGAATCTTATTGAAGTAGAGCGCCGCGGCACTGGTACGGCAGATCCCAACAGCCTTGCTGCGCCTACTGAGGTTCTTGGCTTTTCACCTCCACCTGCAGAAACCACACCGGCCAACGCCGCAACAAGTCTCTCCTATGAAATGGCATGGCTATCCGTCATGATTGTTGCTGGGTTTGCCTTCCTTTTCTAGACATTTTGTGTCTTCAATTGATCTTACTCGCTGAGGTCAAAACATTTGAAGGGTTGTGAAAAGGTGGTTTTGAAAAGGTAGGATGAAGTATTTCCTTTGTGTTGGACATTAGAATTCAGGATTTAGACCTAGACTAGATTTGATATCGTTTATTATTAATTAGTTAATGAAAATGGCGAACCACTTTTGTTGCCTCAGGATTCCACGAACCTTTATGTATTGCTACGTCTCTATACGCACCAAGGCTTATGGACGATAACCAAGCTTGTGATATCTTGCCGAGTACTGTCGTGACAAGTTTCATGGTGTGGCCCTTAGATAAGAATTACGCAGAGGCTATGCGTAAAGGTGTGAGACATTGTAAACAGTGTAAGTGGTACGAGTTTGAAGTGACACCGACTCGGGCTTTGCAGGTCGCTGTTTCGGAATCCGTTTCTCCTTCCCTGCGGAAAGACCGAAGTCATGTTGCAGTTCTCACTAAGAGAACCTCTGGTTACATTTGCCGCCCATCCCTGCACAAGCACTAATCTTCAAGGTACTGACCTGTGATAATCTCAAGGAGCATGGTTCGTCGGAAGGCGCTGGCAATTTCTTGATGATGGGTGTACGTTCAACGTTACTTGTACATTCCTTTCTTGACTTATCTGACGACGGATTATTGGGCTTTCGCCGAATAATGGATAGCCCTTCGGTGGCTTAAAGTAGAACTTGCTAGATATCTAGCGTGGCGAACCATTGGAAAGTATTGCTCTCGAACGTCCTTTCGGCTTCTTGGACAAATTCTAGAGAACCCCCGTGCGGGATGTTTACTGGTAGATATACGTGGTGAACGAACTGGTCAAGGTGCATAGAGTAGGAGATTCGATGGGTAAGCTATCCATAGTCAGTAAAATATTACGGAGAGATTGCATGCTGCAGGGAATCGAAACTGACATTGATGATACAGTGCACACGGGTCGCACCACGATACATGATGTAACAAAGAAGTGTTGAACAAAGCCGTTGTATTTTTCAGGTTTTTTCTGCGAGCTACCGGTGCTGCACGTGCACAATTAACGCAGCCAAGTATTTTCTTCGTACCACTGCCATGCCAGCCTCTCAACGATGCGGGTAAGCTGACTGTAGACACATATCTTGAAGGCATTTATTCCAGTCGTGGTGAAGTTGCATGACATCGGTATTAGCGAACACCTAGAGGAATAAATACGTAATTGTACAATTGTTCATCATAATCTCTACAAGAAAACAGAAAACCATTACAGGTTCGTTACTGTGTGGCATTAGAGCTGTATGCGTTTTGTAGTAGGAAATCAACCGATAGAAACACGAGTATCCGAGAAACCATCACGGCTACCCAGAGCATCTAATGACAGTCGAAAACAAACATGTCCTTCACTTTGTAGAAGCCGCCTGTAAAATCTCCGCGCCAAACGCCTTCAGCTCTTCATTCGACCAGGTCTCCTTTGTGAACCCATGGACTGCCTGTTGTAGAGTGCTCGCTGCGAGTTCTTGTACGGACACATTTGGGGCAACATTTAGCGACCTCAGTGCTGTGCCCCAAATGCTTCGGAACACGCTGGCATGGCTTGTAATGAGACCGGGTCGTACAATGCATGCTTCAACTTCTCCGGGGTGCTTCTGAGCAAATTCGAGAACCTGGGACTCTGTTTCACCCTATGATACTGTCAGCTCATGTATGAGAGACCTATTCAAATGGCCATACTTACTCGCATCTTCACGTACGGAGCAAAAGCTGCTGGCTTTGGTGGCTCGGACCATTCACGCTTGACGCCGTCGCCGCTCGTGTACACGAATCGAAACGGTCGCGCAGGGCCAGATTCGTGCATGGCAGTGAGACCTGCGATAGTGTTTGTTTGGCATATACGCTTAACATCCTCAAACTTGTAGCTCAGCGATTTTGTTGGCGTGATGGCGACAGTCCTAGCATAGGCCGTGAGCGAGGAGACTACAAAGCGGGTATGGCTGCCTTACCAGATGCATGCGTTCGCACCAGCGAACTCCTTGCGCACTTCCTCAGGGTAGTCTCCATAGTCTTTGATGATGACCTGCTTCAACTTGGCCGACTCAGGCCCCTCTGGGATTGTGACGGGTCGACGCGACAACACCACGAGACTGGTGATTTCGCTTATCTTCAAGCCTTGCCGGATGAGCTCCGTCGCGACAAAGCCAGTTGCTCCAGAAATAATGAGCTTCATAGCGAGTACAGTTCGTAGTGTGTGGACACAAGCCTTGGCTGTTGTTGCGAATAGTAAGGAGAGTGGGAAATGAGGGCTGCCAGGATAGTAATCTCGTAAGGAAGGAAAGTGGCCTTAACACCGCCTTAGACAGACGAATCCTCCGTGCTCACCAGAAAGCTCCGCGCGGCGACAACCTGAATGGAGAATAGTTCTGAACTTTCTGGCTGTGTGAGAGCAAGCCTTCGGAGTTTTAAATCTGTGCGCGTGGTGTTGGTAGCCCACGCTGACAGGCATCACATGCGCTTACGGCCGATATGTCCGCAACATCTCACATCCCTGGTATATTTTGGTTTCACTAGATACAGCAATAAATAATCACGTGAAATCTGCAAAGAGGAGCATGTTTTAAGAATATCATTCGCTTCAGTATTGGGTTCTATCATAATTTCTAATATAGATGCAGTCGCGCCGATCAATGCTTTCATTAACACAGGCCATGTGCCTGAAGTGCCCTCCCTCAACGAGCGAGCATGTCTCTCTGGAGAAACGGAATAGTAGAATGGGCCGATTAACGTCTGCCTGTGAAGGCATGCGCCTGTGGCTGTACGGCTTTCAATGAATGGCGCAGTTAGAGTGGTGTAATCAGAGGCTGGCCTTTGCGAAAGACAGGGCGCCATGCCTTGTTCTTTTCGAGTGCCAGCGAATGCAATACAGGTGTGCAAGAGATGAGAAACGTTTCACGCAAAAGAATTTGTTCTCAGTGCCCTCGATCAACTTATCGGCGAGGATTGTTTGGCTCGGGCATGTTTGAGTAATAACTTGACGGCGCCCATCGCGACTCATTTGGGGCTCGTATCTGGTTTGAGGCAGTGGTGCCAATGCAGGCGGCTGCGCGTTCTGATACTGCAGCTCTGAGTCTCTTGCAGGATTGGCCGATCCACCATAGTAGGCGTCGTAAGGATCAAAACTTTCTCTGGCTCCTGGCTTATTGTTGGACTGGAGACCACCACCCTGAGCTGGGCTAAGAGCTTCTTGCTGGGGAGAGTCCGGTCGACCAGGGTATCCCATTGTGGGCAGCGGCTCTCCAGGATAACCCATGGTGGGCAATGCTTCTCCTGGATAGCCCATAGTAGGTACTGGCTCTCCGGGTAGCCCATGGTAGGCACCGGCTCTCCTGGGTAGCCCATGGTTGGAGGCGCAGCCTCGTACTTGAAGTCTACACCGGGCGGGCCCATGCCTCGATTGTCGGGAATCGGCAACGGCGCCTTTTCATCAGGGGCGGGTGTATCGGCAGGCCTAGCCATCGAGTTCTTCTTACGGCGATAGAAGAAGACAATGCCACTTATGAGGACGGCAATGAAGACTATAAGATGATTAGATCATGCAAGTAACAGTCTGTGGGGGCATGACGCTTACCAAATGATGCAACTCCAATACCGGCTTCGGTTGCTGATGTGAGACCTCCAGAGCGCTGTGCTACATTGTCGCTTTGTTGCTTCTCTGCTGGAATAGGGATGGCACTGGCGGTTGCTTGAGCTGGCAAGTTGGGAAACAGCTGGTTCGAAGGCAAGCTCGACGACGGTGCGCTCTGCGAAGGCAAAGCGGGTAGAAGCTGGGCTTGTGTGGAACTCGACGACGGTGCGCTCTGAGAAGGAAAGCAGGTAGAAGCTGGGCTTGTGTCGAAGTCGACGCAGTTTCGGCAAGCTTGGTCGTTGTGATGGTGACAAGCGTAGTTGTGATTGAGACTGGCTGAGCAGCATCTGGCACAGGGTTCGGTGATGGAGCTGCCAGAGGCGGAGCCAAGGGAGGTGCAGCGATAGGAAGCGTGACGTAGATAGGCCCCAATGTTGAGGTAACAGCCGGAGGCGCTGGGGAGGAGCAGGAGTTGGAGCCACTTGGGGTGGTGCTGTCTTGCTTGTTGGCTTGGGCTGAGGCGGAGCTGTGCTGGTCTTGTTCTCGTTATCGGAGTCTGAATCGGCAGACTCTGCAGACTCTGCACCCGAGTCCTCGGATGCAGATCTGTCCTCGAGTTCTTGGTTGATGGTGGGAGAGCCCAAAGGCGACGGCTCATGCGTTGACGACGCAACCTCCTCCTCTCCAGCATAGCTCTAGGAAACAAGTCAGCCATGCCCTGAGCAGTCTCATCCACTCGCTACTCACCGCACGTTAACCTGAGGAACCTCATCCTCGGAGTCGGAGACGACGACCATGTTGAAATCGAGATCCAGCTCGGGTGCCCGCACTCTTCAAGTGTTGTCAGTCAAGGTCGACGCGATGGCCTTGGTTTATTAGTCGTTGTTTGCTTGTAAGTCAAAGGTCTTTGTAGTCAACGGTCAGAAGGATCCTCTGAACAAAAGTTGGGGACAATGGAGAAGGTGGAGGCTTTGCTGGCGGAGGCATGGTTAAGAAAGATTCTGGCTTCCTCTTGTCTGATGAAACAACACAAGCCTCTGCGAACTGGCACCCCAAGACCAAGGACTGAAGACATTTTGCGTTGGAGGCTTTTCCAATTGAAGCAAGGCGTCTTAGCGCATCGCCAAGGGAGAGTGTGTGTGAAACACGGACTAAGGGAGATCGCTGTTGTTAGCTTGGTTTTCCTACCACAGACTCTGTTTCAAACCGCCGGGTCCGACACTTTAAACGATTGAGAGCCTCGACGCTGCCAATTTTAGATCTTTTCTTGCGAGCCAGCCTCCGGGATGCTGCCCGCCCGTACGCAGCGTGTAGCGGTTTCTCCCGACGTCTAGACCCTTTGGCCATGGATAGGCGCCTGCGTACGTGTGAGTCGCGATTGATGAGGCCTCGGTCTAGAGGCAGCCCCACAGCTTGTGAAAATGTATAAGAACGCAGAGGCCACTGCTGCTATCTCTGCGACCGGTTGGTTTGGGGAGGTGATTCTGGTTGACGCACGCAAATTAGCCATGACTCGATGCTCGGCAGAAGCTGTTGCCGTTGGCCTGGGCTGGGTTGCCTTACCCAAGCTGGACTGTCTTACACATGTGCTGTTCTCACCTAGACAAGCTGTGGTAGGTAAGCATGTGTTGCTCGGCTCCAATTCATCGCAAAGTAGAAGTTGTACTTTACACTTACACTTACACGCGCGATGTAAGTCTTGGTGTTTTGGGCAGCCCAGGCAACTATCTGCACGACGCGACATTGCCAGTCCATGCAGCTGGCAAGAGCTGTCAACTGCAAGCCCTTTGCCCTCCCTCTGCCCACTATGTAGGATGAATAGAAAGAAAAAATCCCCATCTGTTTTCAAACTCCAACACTATCCGTCAACACCATCCGAGCCTATGTGTTGACAGACCCTATCGTGAACCACGTTTCAACACCACACTTTTCTGGGCACGCCTTGACCTGACTTCACAGCCGAGATTTTTATCAGAACACTTGTGACGACTTCAATCTAGTTTGAAGATGCCTCGAGCTGGAAAGAAGTCGCAGAAGCGGTCTGGGGCTAGAGCTCAGAATGTGGATGGTCTCCTGAGGGTCACGGCCGGCGCCGAGAACTTGCGTACGTCCAATGTGGGAACCGGACATGGTATGTAACGGAACTCCTGCTAGCCTTTAGAGAAGGATTCTCAAGAAGATCGTGTGTCTGACAAACGGTTAAGCAACCGCTCCTACCCCAGGACAAGCATTCATAATTCAAGCTGTCAATCCGGCTCCAGGAGCTGCTGGTAGAGCTCAAACCCCTGGCTCAAACCCAGGAGCCACGACGAGTGGACCAGATGCAAACCTCGCTTCGTCTTCTGGAAGCAACCCACCACCTGGTGCGGTTGTCGCCACATCTGCTGTCCAACAGAGGCCTGCTCCGAATGTCATTCGCCAGCTTCCACCTCTTACCGCTGTCTTGGCAACAGCTGCTCAAGCCGCCCCCAACGCGGTTCCCCAGCCTCCTCCTGGTGTCAGTCTCCCCGCGGGCTTCACCACTATGGCTAGCCATGCCATGCAGCCACCTCCAAGGCCAGCTCCGCAGACTCCAGTGGGACCCGGCCCGGCTATACCAAGCCCTGCCATGAACCAGGGCGTCCCCGAGGCTGTTCAACGCCTCAGAGAGAGTGCTCTTCCCCTTGAACGAGCCAACGCAGCGACCCAAACGAACGAAGAGGCGCAGGAGACTCCCAAGTCTCCTGAGGTCACCCAAGAGTGGGAGCCTGTCTCCGGCGTGGCTGCTTTCATCTACACCATCGGAAACTTACGTTTTTGGAAGGGCATGGGTAAGTCTGTCTTTTAGAAGCACTTGTTCTTTCATCCTTTGTTGTGATCGAAGTACCCACCCACACAGTAGGAGCAACAATAACTGACTTTTGCAGTGATCAACATTCGACAGAGGGCTGCGGGCCTACGCTCGCAGATGAAGGTTGGTAGACTGGTCTACCGAGGCGTGATGCTCGAGAGCAAGAAGGGCCGGCCATCCCAGGAGATGCCAAAACTCATGTTGTATCTCGAAGTTCGCGGAGCTGTCCGGGTTTTGGCCGTCGTTCTCTTCTTGATGTACCTTGAACTTCCCTGGTTCGTGTACCGGATTCTTCGCGATCTGGCGATTTGTGAGTCTCTTCCCTGTCCAGTCAACCATGCTCCTTAATTGCTGTTACGATTGCTAATACCACTCTAGTCGTACTGATCGCTTTCCTGTATGTCCAATCATTCTAACGCTATGACGTCTCTTCACGAAACAATTCTGGGGCCATTACCCAAGCTCCTGGGTGATGATTTACGAAGGGTTATTGTTTGAGCAAGCACGTCGATGCAGTTGGCAGGCAAGGACAAGCATCAAAGGATGCATGGGTGAGGGGCCTTCTGCCCCAGACTGACTGGAAGAAAGAACCTCATAGAGAGGTTGGCCCGGTCTATGGTGAGGACGGATGCAAGGAAAAATGCAGAAATGCATGGAAGAGGGCCCGAAGCTGGCTCTAGTTGTCTCTTTGCTCATTTTCGATTTTTTTCGTCTTCAGATGAAGACATGTTTGAGTTGTTAAGATACCCACCAAGGTTAGGTCACGTACGGAATGGAATTGAAATTTTGCAAACAGATTTGAAGTGACTGCCTAATTTTTCTCGCCTTGCATCAGAATTTTAATGGTTCACAGATTCGTGTGAATGCCAGTGCTTGCATACAGCCCTCCTTTGTGGGTGCAAACGGCAGGCTTTGGCGAGTTTGCGTCCAAGGCTACGCCTATGCTGCTGCTCAGAAACAACTTAGACCAGCAATGTAAAATCCAGAGTGCATCAGGATACCCTACAGTCTAATTCAGCTGAAGTGATGGAATTCTGCGTGTAAGATGATTGGTATCAACACCTAATAACTAGATCTAGCAACAATGTACACACTGCATCAGATGCATAAGTAGAGATAGAAGGGACTCAAACGCGTTGCAGAAATGATTCACTGCGTTCTCCCGTTTGCTTTGCCGTCGGCTGATGTGGTGTCATGAATTTGGGCATGTGGACAAAACCAGATTGTGCCTGGCAACCGGCCCCAAACCTCCACGACCTCCCTTTTCTCTTACACACCGCGGTGGTTCTCGCGGAGACACTCCTACGCGTTCCCTCACACACCACACAACTTAAGTTATTCTTCTCCCTACATATATCGTCTACATCTCTCTGCTGTATACTTCCTGCAACCCCTGCGATCACGCTCGCTATGTGTCGCCAGACTCTCATGATAGCACGATGCCCTCACTGCGAGGCCATCAGCAACATGGTGAACACCACTTTCAAATGCAGCAGCATGTTCCTGTCTCCAAGGGAGTGCCCCAACTTGTTCATCCTACCTGATAATACCATGTGGAATTTTAGCAAGCTTCGCATGATCCCTTGCCGGGTATGCAAACTCCTCGACCTCCTGCTGAGACACGGCTACCGGCTTTACCATCTCCTCTGTATCCAAGTGTCTGCTTTACTCAAGGTCCAATGCATCTTCTCAGCAACGCTCCAGCTGCTTACGATCCGAGCCAATACCCAAACCAGTACCCACCTCAGGACGCAGGATATACTGCTCCAGCTGCTTACGATCCAAGCCAATACCCAAACCAATACCCAAACCAGTACCCAGTTCAGGACGCAGGATACGCTGCTCCACCTCCTTACGAGCAAGACTACCAGCTGACCCAACCATCGGGATACTCAGCCATGAGAGAGACCGTTCCGACACAAGCAGTGCCACCAAACAACCAGGACGACTTGTTCAGGGCCCTTGAGTGGCTGCATGCGGAAACCCACTCAACGAAACTGGTGCACAGAATTATGTGATGCCTCAGGGGTCACCTCCTCACTACAATACTTTTCAGAACACACCTTCTACCGAAGAGGTACATGAAGGACACAGGCGAAAGAGAGCACGTACAAGCAAGAACTAAGGCTTAGCTACTCGGGGATTTGGCTTGACTACGGTCACTAGGAGGTACACGGGCGTGGAAGGTTGGAGACATCATGGTCACTTGTATTGAGAGCTTTCTTCTGGTTATGGACTACCAGAAGACCACCATAGTAACTGGTGAACTCTGTACGGAAAGCTGCAGAGAGCTAGAGAACAATAGAAACTCAGAGAATCGTTTCTAACGAGTTATTCTCCTCACTTTGGCCTCACCTGACCTCAAGTGTGAGTCTACGCGTTGCCCCGGTAAACAAACTCCTCAGGCAGATCCCGTCACGCTCCCCTTTTCCCGCCCTTCTCCCCTCTCCTCTCCTCTCCCCTCTCCTCTTCTCTCTCTGCTCTGCCAGCTGACAGCTCAAGCAAAAATTTTGTTTTGGCTCACAGTTGCTTGCATATAAGAGTTTCTTCAGCTCCCCTCCTCTGAAGTTTTCCTCTTTCTTCACCTCTCCTCCCATCTACACTAGAGCTGGTCCTCATCACTTCCACTCACATTCACCAACAACAACAACTCAAACACACTTGCACTGCCTTTCATCTCTTCAAGAGCTTCCTTGCACACTATCAGCTACTTCATCTTTTCCCTGCCGTCAACATGTGCATTCAGGGCCTCACCGTTGCTGTCTGCCGCCCTCAGGAGGCTGGTGTCAACACCAACACCTATTGCGGTAAATTCCACTTTATCACCGGGAACACTGTTCTCTGTGAGGAAGCAAAGGGCAAATGCATCTGCTTCCTCGGCAGTTGTGGTAAGATCTATCGCATGCCTACCCCCGACTCTTTTGGTCCTGAGGCTATTTCCAACGTTCGATGCCTCACCTGCGTCAAGCATCAGGAGGCTCTCGGGAACGTACGCACTCCTCGTGAGTGTCTTGAAACACGCCTCATTGAGCGTGATGCCATCGGCCCCCGTCAGCACCATCAGTTTGTCACCAAGCTCAAGAACATGTGGGGTGGACAGAGTGTTTGCCCTTTTCACTCTATTCATGCTACCGGTGCCGTCAACTGTGAGTATCTCCCACTGACAGCAATGGTTATGCCGAGCAGCACCCTATTGAGAATGAAAACTAACTCTCTGCAGTTGATCATAACAATGCTCGCAAGAATGCTAATGCTTCTGCTCGCACCATCATCACTGCCACAAACCCCCTTGTCGATCGTTTCCAGCAGGTCTGCGAGATTGTTCAAGCCTGGTCCCAGGGCTACAAGCATGGTGTGATGGAGGCCACCAAACGCTTCAACACCCCCGGTCAGCAAGTTGCGGGTGCCTAGAACGTCTACCCGACTTCATTTCCTGACCAGTCTCTTTCTGTTTTGGACTATCGTAAGTCATCCTTTGCTGAGCTTGAGGCCTCTACTAACACACTCACTACTGTAGTCAACCGTGCAAGTGTGCCTGTTTGCCACATTTCTGCCACTGAGGGAAATGCCACCACCTCTGCTGATCTCAACGTCAACGTTGCCGTCGGTGCTGCCACCGCTGCCTCCGGTGACGCCGTTGCTGCCGCTCCCACTGGTGCTGATGTTGGCAACAACACCACTGACATTGCTGGTAACACTGCTGGCACTGACAACACTCCCACTGACACCACCACCCGAGAGGCCGGCACCTCTCGCATCATCGAGACGGGTCTCGACGACGAATTTGACGTCGTTGAGTTGGATGAGGAGCAGGAGGCTCCTCAGCGAGGCCGACCTGGATTCAAATCCACTGTTAGACAGTGGTTCAACTCCCACGCGCGTCAGGGTTAGGCCCACGCCTACCGCGCTTCTTGTACCTACTACTTAGAGTACATTTTTGCTTCTTGTACCTAGAGTACATACTTCGTTTGACTTTACACTTGGTGATAGTTGCAAGGACGTTTGAAGGACTTGGTGGCTTTTGGGCAGATAGTTCGAGAGAATAAACACCAGCCACCACACATAAACTGCCTGCTCATTTGTGAATGTCTTAAAGCGCCTTCCTTGCCTTACAGCTAGGTGCCTTGCGTAAAGAGCACACTGAGTCCCCCACCTCTGGGCTGAGAATGCTAAGCTGACCTACATTGTGATGGAGAGCAGGTCCTGAGGCGCGTGAATGTTAAACCGCTGTCTAACAATGGACTTGAAGCCTGCGCGATCCTGCTGAGGAGCGTCCTGCTCCTCCTCGACTTCAACGACATCGAAATGTATGCCTCTGCAAGCTTGGTCCTTTCAAGCACTTGAGCTTTAGTAGGCGCTGGTAGTGACCAAGCCAACAAAGATGGATGTAGATCAAGTAGACCTTTCGTTTTTCTCTGGAGACTATTCATAAAAGATACGAAGAATGGTACAGGGTTGACGAATCACGGTAAGAATGTATTTACATATTTCTTCTAATCACATTCTCATTTGGTTGGGATAAAATTCTATGTCAAAAATTTGGAGCACCCGTGATGCAAATATGGTGTCTGTGTGTGGACAAAGAATGCTCTCCTTTATAAAATACTTTACTTTGTTCACAAACGCGGTGCTTCCTCCTTCACATCGCACGTCCCACCCACACACTCACCACATTTGTTACCACGACTGACACGGCGTGGCTTACCATCCTCCAATTTTCTTTGTCTGTTTATTCATTCCTCTCGAAAGTAAGAAATCAAGCTCTGCTCCCTTGAAGCACGGAATTGACGTGATCATCTGAGCATTGCACCTCTTCTCTCTCAAGCTATCTCTGCCCTGTAGTAAGTTGAAACTAACGAAGAATCACAATGGGAGCTTCTGAACTGACTAAACCCCTTAAGAAATGAGTTCACGCGCTTGTTGCCGTCCCTCGGAGTGTTTTCGCTCCTTCCGAACCGTAGCCGTGCGGTTGCGTGGGTGAGTGCTCTCACTAGTCTTTGAAATTCGTAGAGCGAACAGACCGATTACTGACATGAGCGTCTGCAGCCCAGATAACGCCTACCTAGAGGTGCTTGTGCTGGCGGTTTGCAATTCCTGTGGTTCTATCTTTATCATGGAGTACCACGAAGAAGACCCAGCCGCCGTCTCTTAAACTTCCTAGATCCAGCCGGTGTACAGTACAACAAGACCAAGCTTCATAGAAAGAATGCAGATCAGTGTGCGAGAACTGTGAAGAGGAATGGAAGTCTAGGTATGTGGCCTTGAAAGGCGAGACTCATGACTGTTCGCATGATATTGAGATATGAAGCCGAGAAGCTGACACAGCCTTATAGATAGATGGCATAGCTTTGAGACTAGCAATTTAGATATTTCTTTACTTCACGAATCGTGTTCTTTGCTGGTGCTTGTATTGAATCCTGCTAACGCAAAGCAGTTCAAACATCCCCGGAACCCGTCACGGTCGATTCACTGCAAAAGCCTAAGGCTCCTGCGGGATTGCCCACGTAGAACGGCCGATTGAATAACTTCGACTCATGTGTTTGAAAGGAATGTATTGATCCAATGCAGGCATTGATGGACATGATGAGATGAAACCGATGAAATACTCCCGATGAAATACTTTCGATAGAATATAGTCGACGAAGCCTGGACAATTTTACCGACCCAAGACATTCAAATCCTCGACCGTACTGCGCCCGACAATGAACCCAGCGTTGATGAGAGAGAGCGGCCGACATACCCAAGGTTGAACTCCGAAGAACCTTAGACGCTTACGAGAATACTCAGCATGAGTCGTGTCGAAATCGCACGAACGAATGAAACCTCGCCCACGGTCGATCGAATAACTACGGTCGACTGAATAACCACGGCCGATTGAGTAACTGCGGCCGATTGAATAAATGATACACCGTTAAGCTCTGACACTTGCAGTACCTGGACAATCAAGTAGCAATAAAGCAGAGATCGCAAGCATCGATGAGTGAGAATAAGGACCGACGAATGTTAGAATTATCCGCATAGAATCATTCTATGATGAGAAGGAACACGTAGGTATGTTTTCGTATTTTCCTATTAACCCCATGCCGGCCTTGCATTATTTTTTCTGGGGTTAACGATTACTCATTCCTCATAGAGAAGTGCAAAGCTTACGATCTCGAGTCCTCTTCATTGTTCACCACTTGTTGATGTTGTTCGGACTCGCTTCAAAAGTTGGACAGGGGCAACTGGGCCACTACCCACCCACACGGAAAGCCGAGCACCAGGCATGACATCGTTCAGGGTTCTCCGAAGGGCCGAGATTGCAAACGAATTGCTAAATTTCAATTGGTCTACGGCTGTCCTTCATCGTTAGTGTGCCATCTCAACTCCAAGAGCCAAGACTTCAACCTTGTCCTCTTCTTGGCGCGCATCTTTCCCCGCATTCACGATCGTCAACCGCTCCACTGTGGTAAAAGACAGCTTCTCCGCGACTCTTCCCACCGGTGTCGGGCTCATGAGAGTCGTTAATGAGCTGCCTCCGCACGGAAGAATTACGCCATATTCGGCCATGATCACCCCCATGGCGGCCCACCGAGCTGGCCCGCCAGATATGCCACAGCCATCAGACGGATTGGCTCTCGCTGGTCTTTGAACCGAGCATGGTTTGCCGCAAGGGACAAGGTTACTTTGCATTTGGAGAGCAAGGTACGTCAAATTAGGCAAGATGAGATGATGTTATCCTATTGGGTGCATCTTGATGGACTCACTGACGTGCTTCAATTAGTATCGAGAGGGTCCCCTCATGCTCGCAGCATCGTCGTGCCGAATGGCGTTTTCTTCCCTAATTGCCATTCATAAAACCGGTACTTGCAGCCGGTTGTTGGCGGATTGAGCAACCTGCAGATTGCCATCGAATGACCGTGGTCAATTGGTAGCCACCCCAAGCAGGAAGAGTCTTTGTTCCTTGCAGGCGACGACCCGGGCTTGTCACGACCATTGACCTCCAATCTACGCATGATGGGTCGAACATCCCTCTACCTAGTCGCTCTATTGAGCGCGGCCGGAATTGCCTCTTCCCAGCGCTCCAATTGCACCGGCGCCGTCAAGGTCAAATGGGTTGGCGACACTCCTTCATCCAATCTCGGAACTACCTTTGGTGTTCCCTGGCCTCAAGGTAGATACCATCCCGACGAAACCGACTTCAAGATCTCTTCTGCTTCTGGAGATGATATCTCATTGCAGTCTTGGGTCACCGGCTACTGGCGCGACGGCTCAATCAAATGGAGTGCCCACGCGCTTCCTCAAACCGAGGACGTTGCCGAGGAGTACACTGTCCAGGCTTCCTCTAAGCAAGGCGACAAGTCCAAGCGTGCCGAGGGCTCCGCTTTGAAAGTCAACGAAGCTGGTGACGAGATCAAGGTCAACACCGGGCGCATTACGGTTGCCTTCCCCAAGTCCGGCAACTATATCGTTAGTTCGATTGAGACTGCAGGTGGCAAGACTGTTGGCAAAAACGGAAAACTGGTTCTCCATACTCAAGACGCGATACCCGACAGCGGCGCCCGATTTGATACCAAGGTCGGCCGAAACAGCTTTGAGAGCAAGATCGAGGAGGTTACCGTCAGCGAGGACAGCTCTGTGCGTGCTCTGGTCACAGTTAGGGCAAGCATGCCACAACTGAAGGCCCTGACCACGATGACTGGCTTCCTTTGTGTTGCGCTTCTATCTCTATGCCAACTCGGATGCCATTAGAATTGTCCACAGCATTGTTTTCGACGGAAAGGCTGACAAGGACTTCATTTCTGGCCTGGGTCTTGAATTCTCGGTGCCGCTGAAAGGAGAGAAGCAGTACAATCGCCACGTCCGCATTTCAGGTGTCGATGGCGGTTTTCTCAATGAGGCTGTTCAGGGCATTACCGGTCTTCGACGTGACCTCGGTGCTGCAGTCAAGACTGCTCAGATTGAAGGCAAGAAGCTTCCCGAAGAATCGACCTGGGACACCAGAGTTACATCCAGACTTCAATGGATCCCTGTCTGGAATGACTACAGCCTATCTCAGCTGTCCTCTGATGGCTTCACTCTGAAGAAGAGAACCAAAGCAGGACAGAGCTGGATTAACATTCCTGGCGGCACTCGGTCAGGCGGCCTTGCTTACCTCGGTGGTGCCACGCAAGGTGGTCTTGCTGTCGGCCTTCGAGACTTCTGGAAGAGATACCCCACCGGTCTCGATATTTCAAACGCAGGAGCCGATGAAGGAAAGCTCACTCTTTGGATCTACAGCCCTGATGCCGCGCCCCTGGACCTTCGCGGATACCATGATGGCCTGGGCCAAGACACATACACCAAGCAGCTTGATGCCTTGGAGATTACGTACGAGGACTACGAGCCTGACTTCGATACCCCATACGGCATTGCCAGGACCAACGAGGTCTACCTCTTTGCTTTTGAGGAGACCCTTCGAGTGACCACCTCGCTGACCTGGGTGACTACATCAACGAACCACCAGTCCTCGTCGCCGAGCCCGCGTACATCAAGAAGACCAAGGCCCTGGGTTCGTACTGGGGCCTCCTGACACCTCCAACGCTCAGAAGGCCGAGATTGAGAAGAAGCTAGATTTCCTTGTCAAGCACTACCAGAAGGAAGTCGAGCAGAGAAGGTGGTACGGATTCCTTGACTACGGCGACTTCATGCACACCTACGATGTTGATAGGCATCAATGGCGCTACGATATTGGAGGCTACGCCTGGGACAACTCGGAGCTTTCCCAGATCTCTTCGTATGGCAGTACTTCCTCCGAACGGGTAGGGCCGATGTCTATCGATTCGCTGAGGCTTTGACCCGCCACACGGGTGAGGTCGATGTCTACCACATTGGCAAGTGGAAGGGTCTCGGAACACGCCACGGTGTGCTGCACTTTGCCGACAGTGCTAAGCAGGCCCGTATCTCGCAGCCTCAGTACCGCAAGTACTTCTACTACCTTTCCGGTGGTGATGAGCGCATTGGTGAAATCCTAGAGGAGTGCTTGGATGTGGACAAGACCTACGAAGTGCTTGACCCGGTCCGAAAGGTCCGAACAGACGGCTGGAAGCCTTCTCCAGGAGAGCCCGTGACCTTTGGTCTGGGAACTGACTGGGCAGCTCTTGCAGCTGGCTGGCTCATTGAGTGGGAGCGCCGCGGCCCTCGCTGGGAGGAGACCCGCCAGAAGCTCGCTGGCACTGCTTCAGGCATCGCTAAGCTGAAGAACGGCTTCGTCACTGGCTCTGGATCATACATTATTGACAACGGCACATTGCTCCCTCCTCCTACTGACCCCAACAACAAGGGCATCATCGCGATTTCCCACCTGAACGCCGTCTTTGGAATGCCCGAGGTCATCTCTGAGCTTCTCGAGTACTGGGGAGATGACGCCCCAAGGGCTTCAAGGAGGCTTGGCTCGACTACTGCTACTACTACCTCGCCTCGGGCGATGAGCAGAAGGCCCGCTACGGCGCCAGCTTCACTGGCATCAGTCTCAAGCAGGCCCACTCCCGACTCTCCGCCACCTTTGCCCTGCAGCAGAAGAACGCGACTGTTGCCGCACGTGCCTGGAAGGACTACTTCCGATCTGACGGTCTTGGAGAGAAG
Organism: Albifimbria verrucaria; assembly: GCA_020081605.1. NCBI lineage: Eukaryota > Fungi > Ascomycota > Sordariomycetes > Hypocreales > Stachybotryaceae > Albifimbria > Albifimbria verrucaria. The sequence continues at coordinate 837,562 of JAHREC010000016.1, forward strand.
GTCGCTTTTACTTCGCAACATGTTGAGGGCAGCGGAGTGGTGCACCCGGTGGATGAGGCATCGTGGTTGAGCACCAACGATTTTGCGCAGTTTGGCCTGGCCAGTATCCAGAACTTGGCTCTGGTTGGAGACAGCTTGTGAAACAAATACGCGAGAGTAATTTAATTCGATTTGTATTCTAAGGCATTTAGAGTAAAACATAATTATAGTCGAGAAGTTGGAGCATATTGTGAATGACGTGAGGCTTGGTTTCCAGATGAACACTTCAATGCAGCATTATACAGTAGTGTGTCAGTGTTTACATACTGCTTAGGCAAATTGCTACGGTACAGTACGGTAGTACAACCCGCAGTTGATGTATTTAAGGAACCACATTCCATGGCCATCTCTTCCTTTGCTTGAAGATTTCACAAAGGCCTGATAGGAAGCTGAGCAACAAAGAGATCTTGGAGTCCGAGCTTGTGTCCTGGTTCTCTTGTCGATACTTATGCTGAAAGCTGAGAGCTATGTCACTAGGTCACCATTCAAGCCCCTTTGGGTTTCTTTAAGAATTTGCCAAAGCATATATAATTTGAATTTGAAGATTATCCAGGCAAATGTACACTAATTCCACAGTGTTTATAACAAAACAGGTCATTATCTCGTCAAGCCCGCTCGTATCTTGCGTCGAGCAGGAGATGCTCCTTGTTTAAGCATCAATGTTGACGTCGAAGCCGGGAACATCAGCCTAAGCATCTGTTAGTCATGCTTGCTACCAGCAGAAAAGATGTGCGTTCAAAGAAGGGACTCACCTTGCCGTCAACAGCCTTGGCCAGGTTAGGACCGAATTCAGAGTCGGCGAGCTTGATCTTGATGCCACCAGAGTTGAAAGAGTTGACCATCTTGTCGCGCACCTCGGTGGAGGGAACATGTTCCAGTCGATCAGGGCACCGCGGATCCACTGGCCCTTGTGGTTCTCTAGCTGGTCGTCGCCTTCGTTGGCGAAGCGGAAAGCGTGGGTTGAAACACCGTCCTTGTGGTAAACGATCTTGGCGTGAGTGCCTACAATAATCGGGTCAGATTGAATGATCAAACAGTCACATAAAGAAGTGAGACATACCATCGAAGCGAACCTCGCCAGCAGGCTTGGTCTCATAGCCGCCGTGGGCAGAAGCAGCGACGTAGGAGGGCTGCTCCTCACCGTCGCGAACAATGACAACGATGTTCTCCCAGTCGTGTCGGTGACCAAAATTCTTCCAGAGCAGCTGGAAACCGACATCCTTCTCGAAGTAGTGCTCATACCTGCGACCAGTTAGTAAAAGCTCTCAGCCCGCGACTTGGAAGATCCACATACATGTAAGCGCACCACCCGTTGTTGCAGCGAGTGCGAACATAGACATTCTGGTTATCCAGATCGGCAGCGTCACGGCAGCCGCTGGCAGGACCACCGCCCTCGTTGTTGTCCCGCCCTCAGCAACGTAGCCGTTAGCATCAACAGCAGGGACGTTGTAGCAGCCATCGGAGTCGTAGTCAAGGACGGGCTGGTACTTGATCTGGTTCTCGGTAGCGGCCTCGGGGATGAAAGCCGGAGGGTTGACGTCGCGGACGTGCAAATCGCGGGTGAGCAGGTCGCGCACCTCCCGGGGCAGGCTGGGCAAGGCGTTGACAGCACCGAGGCTGGTAAGGACGGCGAGTCCGGCGGCGATCTTGTTGTTGAACATTGTGAAAGAAATTGACGGTTTGATGCACAAGAAATCTAGACAATCGAAATGAAGGTAAATATGTCGGTTCAAGAAGCGAATGTAGTTGAAGGAAAGTAATCAACACAAGGAAATGAAGAAAAAAAGCGACGAAAGGAAAACTGAATGCTTTGGATCTGGCTTGGGGAATCCTTCGATCGGACTGCGAATCCATTCTGTACTTATAGTCGGATTCGATGAGCCCAAATAGGCTGGTGCAGTATAGCATCTGGGCAGGGATCGTGAATCCTCCTGACATTCGGTGGCCCCTGCTGTGGGGACGGCCGAGCCAGCCTCATCTTACCTCAGACGGTTCTGGATAGCCCCAATCCTGGGGAGAGGATAGAGTTGATGCAGTCAGGACGCTGTTGACGATGGGGCCTCATATCGTGAAAGTGGGCTCAGCATTGGCAGAAGGGCAGTGGTGTTTTGGCACTGGCAAGTTGTCTTTTGCCAGGCCAACACAACAACTACACCCCATAAATTCCCTACGTACGGGCCAGGACGGAGTCGCCCTATGTTCAATTGACTGTGTCCAAAGTCGCCAAATTCCTAACATAACAAGGCACGTCACCGGCATGGCCGCCCAAGCAGACCAATTTCCAACATCAAACTATACCCAGTCGGCAGAATGCCCTATACACCATCTATATTCAGAACTGCGGCATATTGCCTTTGATAGGACAGAGAATCGCCAAGCTTAATCCTAAAATAGCAGCATCGCATCGCAACCTGGAACATAGGCGAAAGGCTGAAGTACCCTTATTCGCTCCCCTGCCACGTCGGTCCACTGGTTCAGCACTTCTGCCCCACACTCTTGCAAGATGCAGCTGATTTGGGTACCGTAGCAGTCTCTTATGTAGAAAAATATCTCTTTCAGGAGGTGATGCCATGTTTGTCAATGGCTATCGGGACCTGTCTCGTATAGGTAGTTAGACGGGAATCTAATCTCGAGGTTTAATTATCCTTCATACTGAAACAGGGTCTAGAGCGCTTTGTTTTCTTGGCCCTATCAAATTTGTAGCTCTCTTCTAGATTGTGCGTTTTGATGGCCTGCCAGTCACGTCAGATTACGTTTTGTCAAGGCAATCATGCCAAAGTTGGTCGAGATTTCAGTGCCACACTCTAGAGCAACCAGGTATTTCAGCATGGGTGCGACATAAGCTGATCACTTCATTCATTTGACGTCATTCTATACAGCTACAGTGAAATTGGGACTTTTATCACCACTTATGGCAAATATGAGAATCAACAACAGCAGGACTTCCACGAATCTGCTCTTTCATTTCCCTCACCTGTCATGAAACTTGAATGCAAGCATCTTCAAGCTGCCAGGGTTCAGACCAACAACACCGAGTTCGACTCGCCAAGAATTCTGCGCCAAACAACTTCGGACGCTACAAGTTATCTCAATAGGAGTATCACGACATACATCTTTGTCTATATTTTTCGAGCCGTAGATGACTATGTTATTACTTCCACCTCACCTATGCCTCAGTTCTGCGAGAGGTGGCTTGTGCGTGTAGCTCCCAGTGGTCATGACTACCCTATACTCGCAGATCCAGCATCACAAACACAACAGTTGTGTGCGCTTGTTCATAGACAGTGAAATGGAGCTCTGGAAAATGAGGGAAACTGGTAAGAAACTTCACATGCTGTATTTCGAGATGTTTCAGCAAACTTCAAAAAGGTCATCACGGGTTTGAAAGGTACCATCATGATGCACGCAAATCGTGAGCCTCATTCAAAAGGGCCACCTGCAAATTTTCCAACCCGGCTCTCACAAGGTCTGCTAAACATGGAAAACACCAAAAAGCCGACTCTTTTTCTTCAGTGACATTTACATCCAACCACGGCACTAGCAGCAGAAACTTCCACAAAAGTTTTGTGAATCCCAACTTGGCAGTTCTCTACAAACCGGGTGAGTTACCCTTACCTCTTCTGGTCATTGTTACCCAGTAGCCTGACGGAGACAACAGACTATCCACGGAGCCGTCGAAGAAATTCCGTGATTCACCAGATGAAAACCCTCAGACAGCTCAGGGTGGAGCCAGACCACAATATCGGTGTTTCAGTTCGCGCCAAACTCAGCCATACCGAAAGCTACGTCACAAAAGGAGAGCACTAGAAATAATCCATCCGCCGAGATCGACGAGATCTGTAGCCGCACGTTTCCCAACGGCCACCGAGAGGTCAGAGTACGGCAGAAAACATCCGGAGCCGTGTTTGCATCTTGGCTTACACAGGCAGTCGATGACGCGCCTCACGGAAATGACATTACCTTTACGTTTGTCTTGTCGGCCGGCAGGGCTGATTGAGGCTATGCCTCCCACTACCCCCTATTCGTGTCCACAACCGCCGTGGAGCCGCTCAGGTACCCGAAAGGTAAAAGGAATCTCTGCCCGCGGCCGGTTTGCTGTGGCTTGCCTCGTGGCGGAAGAGCGGAAGCGCCTCATTAGTGAATTGATTCAGTATGGCAAGGCAGGTGCGCATGCTTTTGCGAGTCAGTCCGGAGAGGAGCGTCAAAGGGGCCCTTGAGGGCCAAGAGTCTCTGGCCAGCGCCTCATCCACCAGCTTCATCCACCACATCGCGGTGAATTGGACTTGGCAAAATGTGATATGGCATCAAACCGCCACGCTGGGTGAACTCGACTGCAGAAGTGAAATGATAGTCCCGTGAGCTAATGTGCTGCAGCTGCCATTGGGCTAGAACCGAGACATAGGCTGCAGCCCTGCTAAGAGTGCAGAGGTTATTGAATGGTGGCCAAAACCCGACAGACAATCACAAGACAAACTCAGCCAGTATGCTCGTTTCTTTTGTCGCCCTCTCCTCTAGTCTAGGCCCCATTTTACTCACAAATGCGGCGCCTCCTTTGACGTCGTGTCTTGCGCTCTATGGCCAAGCCAGCTAGCCTAGGGACAAAGCGCTGAGCTAGCGAGGCGTCATGGCTGAAGGTACCGGCGGGACGTCCGCCTAGGCCCTATTCAGCTCAATGCGAGCCCCTGCGGTTGTCAGACAGAGATAACAAAGAAGGCCACAGGATGCTGGATTGGCGCAGGGCTAGATGTTTTCGGCACGGGTGCGTGGTAGAGTAGAGCACATGGCTTGTGCTGAAGGGCAGGCAAGGCGAGACAAGACAAGGTAAGGCCAAGGTGACGAGAAAAAAAAATAGACAAGGCAGAGAGCATGGCTACAGTAATTGATCATTTTTTGCAGTCCCACTTTGTACAATATTCAGATTCCAGAGATCTGGATTACTCCACCATGATGCCATATAGCTCTCTGGAAGCGGATCTAGAGTAGTGGAACGGATGGCCAAGCGCCAGCTACCAGCTCATGGGCCTTCCATCGCAGCGTCTTTGGGCGGTCGAGGTCGGCAGCTAGAGGCAGGGAAGTTTCAGGTGATGGCATCCACGAATCCAGCAGGCCGGACCAGTACTACCACGGAAGGCAAGACAGGACGGTTTAGCTCAAAGCCACGTTCGATGGTTGCTTTTCCCAGCTCGCGTACCTGCAGATGCTGAGGCCCGGATTTGCCGCTAGGCAGGCCGGCGCACTATTGGAAGACCGGGGTCAGGAGCATTTTTGGGGTACGAGGCCGCCACAGGTGAGCAACTATCGAAAAGTCCGAAACGCCCAGAGGGAAGAGTGAGCGGTAGCGGCAAGACTATTACGGGCTGTGTTTGTTTGTTATCATTCGATGTGATGAGGTGGCCGACAGCTGAATGTGATGACGGGCGGTCAAAGGGGTGTGTGGTGTTGTTTTGGTAACGGAGGAGTACGTAGGTAGTGGAATGGTGAGTTGGATTGCTTCTTGGCAATGCACTGATCACAACAGGACCGTTAAGGTTGGATTGTATTGAATGTCTGAGAGGGCAGTCTCGTAGAGATGGTCGGAGAGAAAAGATGTTCCAGAGCCACGAGGCATGTGGATGGCGAGAAACCCGGTTCTCTGGGACGTGGTTCGGAGATGCAAGATGAATCAACAAGCCAGCTGGACAAGGTCAGTGTCCCGACCTTCCATGGAGATTCTTCCTCTTCTTCTTTTTCTTGTTGCCGGGTTCCCAAACGGGTAGCATCAAAGACATATCCGGCACCTCAGCTGGGTCCATAGCTGGCAGACAGCATCAATAATTCAAGACAGCGCAGGAGCGTCCATTGGAGTTACAGGTAGAAAATGGAATGGAGCCTCCCGGGGATGGCACATGGGTTGCCTTACCGGAGACGAATCCTACACACCCCCATGCTCGTGTAGCTTGGGCCGGCCCAAGAAGCTTTGTATAGGCGATGCCGAGAGCCTTGGCTCACCTGGATCAGGGAGAAGAGGACGTACGTAGCGGTATGCCAGCAGAGGCGAAGAAGAGGCTCGGCGGCGTGGGTCTCCTAAGACAGAGATAGACCAAGCAGAGCGCCATCGATGGGAGAGGAAGCAAGCTTGTTGGAAAAAGGAGGTGACTCCCCGCTGGCAGAAGGCAGTAGACGGAGAATGGAAATGAATGGGGAGTCTGGCGCATTCGCTAGCGCTGGGAAAAGTAAGGCAAAGCGTCGTCGTGGAGGGGCGTGTGCAGGAGGGGCCCCAGGCGATACGGGCTCGAGTGCCGCAGTTGCAGCAGCAGCATCTTAGGCACAGTACAGTGTGCAGCACAGCTTCACGATGGCCTGCCAAAGGCGCAGCAGCGGCAGCAGAACAGACAGACGGGACGGCCAGCGCACAGTATCGCCTGGTCCTTGGCGCTGGGACGCCCTAGGGCCAAATGAGGTGACAGAACAGGGGCCAGGAGGATGAATATGAGGCTTTTGCATCAATATTCCGGCGATCATATCGTCTAGGCTGGCCTGCCCGGGTGAGACGATTCCACCATGGCCATCTGACGATTGTCTGTCGACTGGGCTGGAGCTGCATTGCTGAATTGGATTGAACTGAACTGAACTGAACCAAACTGGGCTGGGCCTGGGCTGGACTGGGCTTCAGCTACCTTCTGTATACCCTTACTAACCTCTTGGTATCTTAGGTAGCTGCTAACAGTTACGGCCGCTAATCTGCATCAGTCAGCGCCCAAGGCTCAAGTCTGGTCCTTGGACAGTGGGTCTGGCCTCTTCCCTTTTCCCACCAACACACACACACAATCTTCACAGCATCCGACCCGACCGAGATCTCGTAATTATTCTGAGCTTGGGGCATCGGTCGATCCTCTCCCACGACAGCCATGCTCCGTCAGGTAATCGCTCCACTCAGGCATCCGATAGCTCGTGAACGCCACTGCAGCGATGCACTGCTACCCTTCGAGCACGCACCGCAGCATCGGATATGCATGCATGCTAATATTGAACTCTTCCTTATCTCGTCCGGCAGCATGGCCTCCGCGGGAAAGCCTTGGTCGGTGTGAGATACTGGATGATCGTCGACTTGGCATGCCCTTTCTTTGTCGTGGCCATCACCAACGTAACCAAGGCCCTTTCTTAGTCTGAAGAGGTCACAGCGCTACTGTCCTCGCCCGTGCCTGGGCGTGCGTGAGCCGACTTCCGTCTACGTGAACCAGTCCAGCCAGCACGCTCTTCGCTTGTCCCCGAAAAAGAACGATTTTCTTTCTTTTCTGGCCAAGGGGTGTGGGCTGGATGCAAGGACCAGGAACACGCGACAGGGGTCAAGAGGCGAAGACCCCCACCGTGCGCTTCAGCACTCAATGCCCACCGCCCCCGGTCGAGTCCATCTTGGCGTGGGACGGATGCTGCTGAGCGAAATGCCATGTTGTGGGAGGCTGCTGGATCGGGCCTGGCCAGGGGGTCCACCATCCGAGAAACCAGATAAGATGACACTGCCGTCTCCATCGCCGTGTCGTCGTCCCTTCACTCGGTTGCTCGCCGCCGCCGCCGTGTTCGCCCTCACCCTGTACCAATTGGCACGTCTGTCGCTCGTTTGATATTCTGTCGTCGCCATCATGGGTTTGGCCGCTTTCGTTTTGTCGGCCATGCTTGGCCTGGCCAATGGCCTCGCCAGCACCGACACCATTACTTGGGGAGGAGACAACACCCGAGCTAGTTACCAGGAGTGAGTGGACAAGCTTCCTGAGAGACGATGGCCTCGCGGGCGTCTTCGCAGAGGAGGATCGGGGACTGACGATTGATAGTAACCATAACATGGATCCTGCCGTAGTCACCAGTTCGCAGTTTGGTCAGATTTTCAAGACCACTATGCCTGGAAACTACGGAAACAAGCCCGAACAAGCCTTCTCCCAGCCGCTCGTTTACACGCCTTCCGGCAGCGATACTCAATACGTCTACTACTCTACCACCCAGAACAACGTCTACAAGATCAACGCCAAGACGGGCGAGATCGTTGCCCAGAGAAACCTGCACATTCCCTTCCTCTCCGCCGATCTCGATGGTTGCCAGGATATCAGCCCTCACGTTGGTATCATCGGCACCGGTGTTATCGATCCCGATACCGACACCCTCTACCTCACTGCTAAGACCTACGCCGACCAGTCCAAGATCAATGTTGCTCAGGGCCGCCCCGCCGGTCGATACTTCATTCACGCCATCGATGTCAACACTCTTGCTGAGAAGCCCAACTTCCTATCAACCTGGAGGGTGTTACCTCCAGAAACAGCGACAGGCGTGTGTTCAACGGTGGTGTCCAGCTCCAGCGACCCGGTCTGCTGCACGTTGGTCAGCACATTTACATCGGATTCGGCTCTCACTGCGTCCAGTACGAGTTCACTGGCTGGCTGTTCGGCATCGACAAGACCACCGGTAAGTTTGTCGAGAGATTCACCACCCAGGGTAAGGGTGTGGTCCAGAAGGGTGGCAGTATCTGGATGTCTGGTGGTGGTATTGCTTCCGACGGCCGTGGCTCCATCTTCTTCGCTACCGGAAACGGTTACGAGTCTCAGCTTTCCACGATTCCCGTCCAGGGTTATGCGGCACCCACTGCCCTCGAGGAGGCTGCCGTTCACATGACCATCAAGGAGGACGGAAGCCTCGATGTTGTCGACTTCTTCATGCCTTTCGAGAAGCAGGAGCTTGACGGTGCCGACAACGATCTGGGTACCAGCCCCTGCAGATTCTCCCCGATGCCTTCTCTTGCGGCACCTACAAGCGTATTGGTGTTGTTACCGGTAAGAGTGGTAAGACCTACTGGATCAACCTCGACGACATGGGTGGTTACCGCAACGGCCCCAACAACCTCGACGCCGTCATCCAGACCTACAAGCACGACAACTCCGTCTATGCCGGTGCTGGTGTGTACCCTCTGGAGGGAGGTTATGTCTACATCAACGTTATCAAGTACCCCACCGTCGCCTTCAAGTTTTCTTGCACCAACGGTGTTCCCCGCTTCACCAAGGTTGGCGATGCTCCCTACCGAAACGCTTGGGTTCTCGGTGTCAGCCACGGAACCACCACCTCTCTGAACGGCCAGCCTGGAACTGGTCTGCTCTGGGTTACCGATACTCAAGTTGACGACCAGACTCTGGCCAACGTCCGTATCTACGATGCCATTCCCAACAACAACCAGATCAAGCTACTCAAGTCCTGGACCGTTTCTGGAATCAGCAAGTTCACTCGTCCTGTCTTCGGTGACGGCGTCATGTACTTGGGCACCAACCAAGGTTTCTTCTACGGCTATGGTGCTCCCACCAAGTCGCCTCTGAACTGCACAACCCCAACGATTTCGATACCGTTGATATCAAGTCTGTCAGCGCTGAGAAGACGATTACCTGCAAGGCCATCATCGATGTCAGCGTCACCGGTATCGAGCTCAAGACGGCTGAGCACTTCGCCATCTCTGGTCTGCCTACCGTACCCCTTCAGCTTGGCGCTGGCAAGCAGTTCACTGTCAAGGCCACCTTCAAGCCCGGCCGTGTTGGCTTCCTGACTGATGACATTGCTGTCAACACCACCAACTCCGCCCAAGGTTACCGCATCAGTTCCAGCATTAGGCTCACTGGTACCGGTTCTAGCGAGTCCGCCCTTTTCAACATGAACCCCACCAACGTCTCTTTCGTCAACGTTATTTCTGGACCCGAGCCTAACGATGAATCCCAGACCGTTGTTCTGACCAACCAGGGTAAGGCGGACTTATCGATTCAGACCGTTGAGTACTCTACGACTGCTGCTGGTGGTCCTTACCAGGTCTGGACTGGCACTGGCGACCTCAAGGTCGGCAAGTTCATCGTTCAGAACTTGCCCAAGACCATTGCTGGTGGTGCTCAGGTCCCTCTCATCATCAAGTTTGATTCGACTGAAAGCGGTACCTTCTCTGGCTGGGTCAAGGTCACTACCAACGGTGGCTCTGGCACTTTTGCCATCACCGGAACTGCTGGTCCTGCGCCCGTCGCTCTGCTCGAGTTCGAGAAGGCTGATGGCTCTGGATGGACCAAGTTCGACCCTAAGACGCCTTTCAGTTTCGGCGACGTTTACCAGAACACCGCCAAGTCCCTCAAGTTCCGTATCACTAACGCCGCTGGCGCTGGCGGTGTCCGACTGAGTCTCCTGGTTTCCAAGCCTCCTACTGGCTCTGGCAACCTCGTCCGTGCCGCCAACCAGGTTGACCTTGCTGAAGGTATCATCATTCAGCCTGGTGAAAGCCAAGTCGCTACCATGATCTGCGCCGTCCCCAAGGCTCAGTGGAACACCGACTCCTACAACGGTACCACTTTCTGGACGCTCAACACCAACGATCTGACCCTCGGAAAGCAGTCTGTTCCTTTCTTCTGCAATGCCATTGCTCAGCAGGCTGCCCCTCTTAAGGCCAATGGTCAGGGTAGGTACCGTTACATTGGTTGCTTCAAGGAGAACGACCCCGGTCGTCAGCTCGCCAACCAGCTCTACGGCAACGACGGCAACGACGCCGAGATGTGTATTGATGCCTGTAACGCCAAGGGTAACATTTTCTGTGGTGCGCAGTACCACCGTGAGTGCTGGGCCGGCAACCTCATCCCCAAGACCAAGGTCGCTGACGAGATGTGCAACTACGACTGCTCTGGAGATATTGGCCAGATGTGTGGTGGTAACGGTGAAGGTGAAGGTGCCGGTGGTGCTTACATCTCCCTGTTCGCCGACTCGGCCAAGTGGGATGGCAACTACACTCGCCCTGACAGCGACACCACCACTCCTCCTCCCACTGGACCCGTTGTCAACCCTGGTGTTAACGGTTACGTTCACATTGGCTGCTACACCGAGGGCACTGGCGTTCGTGCCCTGCCTACCCAGGGCAAGAGTGACGTCAAGACTGTCGCCACCTGTGTCGCCGCTTGCAAGGCTCTCAACCTCAAGTATGCTGGTGTTGAGTACGGTAGCGAGTGTTGGTGCGGTAACGCATTGGGAACTGGCTCTGTTTCTGCCCCTGCCAAGGACTGCAACGTTCCTTGCACCAACAACGCTACTGAGATTTGCGGTGGAGGCTCGCGCCTGAACGTTTACCAGCTCAACGACGGAATTGCCATCTCCTCCACCAGCTCCAGCGCTAGTGCCAGTGCCACGGCCTCTTCGTCTGTTTCTAGCACCGTCTCTGGTACTGTCTCCTCCAGCGCTAGCGCCACACCTACCGGCCCTGCTGTTCGCCAGCAGGTTGGCAACTATGCCTTCCAGGGCTGCTACGTTGAGCCTAAGGAGGGCGGTCGTGCCATTGAGGAGAAGGCCACTACCGATCCTAAGATGACTCTTGAGATGTGCGCCGCTTTCTGCGATGACTTCAACTACTTCGGTGTTGAGTACGCCAGTGAGTGCTTCTGTGGTAACACTGTTCGATCTGCTAGTGTCCCAGCCCAGAGCGTTACTGAGTGCGGCATGCTTTGCCCTGGTGACCCCTTCACCTACTGTGGTGATGGCAGCAGGCTCCAGCTTTACAAGAAGGGTGCTTCTAGCTCGTCCAGCGCTATCTCTGCCAGCTCTACTGCCTCCAGCACTGCCAGCAGCGTCTCTTCCTCTTCCGCCTCGCCTAGCCCCACCGGTCCTACTGTCAAGGCTACCGTTAACGGCCTGTGGACTTCCAAGGGCTGCTACGTCGAGTCTACGGGCGGTAAGGCTTTGAGCAAGGCCACCTTGCCTGACGATAAGATGACTCTCGAGATGTGCGCCACTTTCTGCGCGGGCTCCAAGATGTTCGGTGTTGAGTATGGTCGTGAGTGCTACTGCGGTGACACCCTTCGCGAGGGCGCCGTGCCAGCAACCAAGCAGTCTGAATGCAACTTCCTCTGCCCCGGCGACAAGAACTTCTACTGCGGTGCTGGTAACAGACTCCAGCTCTATGAAGCCGGCCTTGGCTCCAGCGGTAGCTCTAGCTCCAGCTCCAGCTCCAGCTCAGTCTCGCTCAGCGCCACCTCCCAGACCTCCACTGCCAGCGTCAGCGTCAGCGCCACCACCACGACCAGCTCTACTGCCAGCCCCTCGTCGACCAAGCCCGCCATCAGACCCGTCGTTAACGGCGAGTGGGGCTTCCAGGCCTGCTGGACTGAGGGCAAGGGTGTCCGCGCTCTCCCAAGACCACCTTTGCCGATGACAAGATGACGCTCGAGATGTGCGCTACCTTCTGTAAGAGCAGCAACAGCAACTTCTTCGGTGTCGAGTACGGCCGCGAATGTTACTGCGGTGACGCTCTCGCCGATACCAGCGCTAAGGCTACCAACCAGGACGAATGCTCCTTCTTGTGCCCCGGCGACAAGATGACCTTCTGCGGTGCTGGTGACAGACTGCAGCTGTACAAGTTCGGTGACGTGCCCAAGGTCTCTAGCTCCAGCGTTGCTGCTTCCTCCACCTCGGCTGCTTCATCTGCTTCGTCTACTTCGTCGGCGACTGCCAACTCTGCCCTGAGTGCCAACGCTGCCTCGTCCTCTTCGGCTGCTTCCTCGGCTGCTTCGTCTTCCGTTGCCGCTTCCAGCAGCGCCGCCTCCAGCAGCGCCGCCTCCAGCAGCAGCATTGCCGCTTCTACCAGCAGTGCTGTCTCGTCCAGCAGCGCCGCCTCGTCTAGCAGTGTGGCCTCTTCCAGCGCGGCTTCCAGCACCTCCAGCGCTGCCTCATCCAGCAGTGTTGCCTCTTCGTCCAGCGTTGCCTCGTCGACTAGCAGCGTTGCCTCATCCAGCAGCGCTGCCTCTTCGTCCAGCGTAGCTGCTAGCACCTCCAGTGTTGCTTCTAGCACCTCTGCTGCTGCTTCCAGCTCAAGCGTTGCCTCTACCAGCTCTACCAGCCAGTCTTCTTCTGTTGCCTCATCCTCTTCCGTTTCCAGCTCATCTGCCATCGCGGCGACCTCGACAACTCTGTCGACCTCCGTCAAGGCCACCAGTACCACTTCTTCCTCCGCGAAGCCCAGTGCCACCGGTCCCATCGTCTGGGAGGGTAACAGCAACTTCACTTACTACTCTTGTGTCACTGAGCCAAGCAAGGGACGTCTGCTGCAGAAGCAGATCCTCAACGACGGTAACCTCATGACCACGAAGCTGTGTGCTGAGAAGTGCTGGGAGTACAACTACGCCGGTGTCGAGTATGGCCGTGAATGTTGGTGTGGCAACACCCTCAACTTTGACGGCAATACTGGCGCCGTGCCTGCCAAGAACGTCACCGACTCCGAGTGCAAGTTCCTGTGCCCTGGCGACAACAAGGCGTACTGTGGAGCGGGCTCGAAACTGAGCGTGTACATCAAGAAGAAGATGTTGGAGCTTAACTAAAGCCTGTCTGAACATGGAAACAGGACATGATCATTTGCGTTGGAAATACCCGGATAGAAAGAGTTTTTACCGAGGTAATGAGAGGAAAGGGGATATACCTAATGAAATGGTTTTTTCGGATTTCACTAAAGAAAATCAAGATCACTCACTCACAATCTTACAAGAACATGGAAGACATGTAATTTCTATTTATTTTTATTCTTAGTGTTTATACAGGCTAGGGAGGGTATCTGACTCTGCCTAGAGAGAGCAACAGGGCGGACTAGACATGCAGTATAGACTGTGGCTAGATTTCTTATATTCATATTTTTACGGTCTAGCATTTTGATTAGAACTTCAGCATGTATGTTTGATGTGAATGATATTATGTGTTTATTTTGAGACTTGGTGTTTAAACAGTTCAAAGTTAGACGGTGATGAGGTGTCAATAGCACGTTCTAGTGGCTTCCTGTTGCTAGCATTCCCTCACCTGTGAAGGGGATGATTGATCTCAATGTAAGTTCGATCCAGAATTATTTGTTCAAAATGCTCATTGATAGGCATTAGTTTTTGACAGTTTTTGTTGTAAGTATTACGAGACCGCACATGCTGGGAGTATGAGGGGCGTCGTTTTATTTTTGAACCACGCCTAGAAGCAGCCAACTTTCTGTTGACACACAACTCAATTTTTTATGCTATGGGCATCTTCTCCTTCCGATCATGAGTAGACTTAACTTTACAACAGTAAAGCCTTAACTTATTCGCAAACTGGTAGGTACAGTACAGTACATACAGTACGAGTACATTGTCTTACTGTTCTCTTCTTTTGTTGCAATCCGCTCACAATCCTAGCACGGGCCGTATCCCAAACGCACCGACTTGACGTTCCCTTCCATTACGGCACAGAATGAACGACGCGTTCTTTGTGATTCCGCCGATGTTCTACTCGCGAGCCACATGTACAGACTACTAGTCCAATGCGCGACGCGTCTCTTGTTTCTCTGGAAGATTGACGATTTGCTGTGCCGCCTCCGAGGGCCTGCATGAGAAGGCTGAGCTCCTGGTGGTTTGTTCGTCCGTGACTGGAAGAATAGTCGGGCGATACTGCCTGGGCGTGCTGACTATGTAGAACAGAACCGAAACAAGAGCGGCTGCAGATCGTAGAAAGAGGAGAACCCCGTGATCGTTGCGATGGAGTAGGAGGTCCCATGACACGAACCCCGGCTTGTTGGTCGCGGTGTTAGCTCGCAGGTCTGGGGACTCAGCAACTCCTGCAATGGTGTAGAGGTGCTTCCCATCATCCAATCTGAGTGTCTCAGGATATATGCATCTCGTTTCCTAGCCAGTGACAGGAGAATGAGAACACCATAACCGAGCCCCGCCAGAGCCTCTCCGAAACGAGCGACCACACACCTCTACTTTGAGTGGCTTCCTGGTAGCACAACTTGCCCAAACCCATGAGATCAAGATGATACGAGGATTCTGCACGCCGCACTGCCACATTTGATGGATGAACAAGTTGTGGAACACGAAGAAGCAGCATCTCGTATGCTGACCAACCAGCATTCGTCGAGATCCCATCCAACATCTCCGTCATCCATGGCTGACCGTGACCACCCTGACGAAGCTGAACACTCTAAACAGGCATTCGAGGCATGCGAGCACCTCCAGGCGATTGTTACCAAGGTCGAGGAGCGATGGATTGCATTGTCAAGTTCTCCGATCCTTCCAGGTTTACAGTCCTTCGCTGGAGCATCGAATCACCGCACCTGAAGCCCCAGAATGCAAGTCCTGGCCACGAGTAAGCGCATTAGGCACCAGCCCAAACCGCTGTTTTGCGCTTCACGCCTTTGAGAAGAACATCCGCAACCCTTCCGCTGCGGCAGCCGCCTGCACAGACTCGAGCCCCTCCATGCGTCGCACCAGGGCTGTGTACAGTGGGTACTTCTCGTACATGGGCACTCCTATCTCGAGCCCCCAGCGCCAGAACACCATGGCGTTGAAGTCGACCACCGTCACGGTGTCGCCCACGAAGAAGTCCCGCCCGTGGAGATACTTCTCCATCCCGCCGTAGCACTCCTCCGCCGTGCGCCGTCCCTTCTGTCGCACCGCCTCGTGCTGGGCCGCGTCATCTGTAAATCGGCCTGGTCGGAACGCCATGCCGAATGCGCGGCCATGAAGTGTGCCGCTCAACCAGGCGAGCCACTGTATCACGTTTGCGCGCTGAAGATCGTCAGCGCCCAGCAGTCGCCCGCCGTTCATACTGGCGCGCAGCGTCGGAATGTATGTGAGCAGCGCAGGCATTTCCGTTAAGATCTTCTCGTCCACCTTCAGCGCTGGCACGTAACCCGAGGGGTTAACCTCCTGTCGGTATTGCATGTTGGTGAAGCTGCCGTCCGCTGCCTCATACCCGTCTGGCCCCGACCGGAGCAACACTGACACAAAGGGAATGTCGAGTTCGCGCAGGACGCAGTGTACGGCAAAGAGCAGGCGCCGTTGGCGCGGTAGAGTGTAAGATGAGGCATTGATGCTGGAGTAAACTGAAGATATGCTTGGTCTCTATCAACTGACGTGTGTAAAAGATGATAATGAAATGTCTGCAGATGCTGCACCACGAGAAGGAGGCTCTCCCCATCATTTATATTACCCATCTCTAAAAGTAACAACTACTAACACCATCCCATCCTATAGCTGTGGACCAGTCCACAAAGTTCCCAAGTCCTAGCTGAGCAATTCGACCATACCGTAAGTCGCAAACTCCTTCCGTGGACTTTGTGCTACTAGCCAAGCTATTCCGGGGTGACAAATGTTCCCAGTCACCACGGCGGCTCCCCCTGCTGCACCCCGGGCCGGCTCAGCTTTTAAGGCCGCGGCGCAACGGCTTTTGAAGGAGATAGGGCTGGGGTTTCTCTACATGTGGACCAGCGACCCAGAAATAAAGGACGAGCTCGGCCGAAACGTTGCGATGCTGGGTTTGTAATGTGGGCTTGTCCTTTTGCCGGCTCATCGCTGCACCCACAAGTCGCGGGCCTAGACAAGGGGTACGAAGTCAATTGCGTGGAGCACCCTCCTCAGGGGCTCTCCGTGCGACAGAATGCTGATGTGAGCTCGAACGACTTGCCCAAAAGGAACACAGGATACGTCAATAGGGAGCAGCGGGTTGGAAGCGCATCAACTGTGATTCGCCCAGTATACGAAAATCTATATCAAGTTTGACACTAGCGCTAATGATCCCAGCATAACCCAATGCTCCGTACCGCTAAACTAGACTACAAGGTCTCCATGATTCGTCGTACATTCATCCAGTGAGGCGTAAGCAATTATGAATCGAGCAAGGACATCGCTTGGAGGCTCAAAACGTTGCGTTGCCCATTACGGCGGTAGCGTTCGTCTCCCAGGTCTTTGTCCCCACGTTGAGCGCGTTTATAAACCGCTCCATCCAGCAGCTGGTGCTGCATCTGCACAGGGGCATGGACGAGAGCGACAACGGGGTCCAGTTGACGACCCAGTTTTCCAGTTCGAGGCTCCGTTGGATGTAGAATTCGTCCATCGCCAAGTCTGCCTGCTGCATTGATGGCGCGCAGCGACAGGGCTCTTTGCAGTTGGTCATCCACGCCCAGACGACCGCGGCGCTGGACAGGAGGGTAGAGTGGAGGATTGGATCGACGGTGCCTCCTCGCGCCTCCTCTGCCGAGACTGCCCGCTCGTAGACACTGAGGCAGCAGATTGCATGTGCGACCGCGATGCGGCCGTCGGTTGAATTTGCCCACGTGTCAATGGCGGCGTCTTTCGGCTCAAGAGGCGCCATGCCGAGGCCCGTTGTCCCAAGCTCCATCGCCCGAGAGAAGCGCATTTTGAGGTTGGGCAGATCGGCAAACACATACATGCTTAGCAAATGGTAGAGCATGGTTGTCGTCATTATATGGGAATAGATGCGGGCCTTGACGTTATCTTTCCAGCTACGATGCCCCGGCTCTTCCTTGCAAGAATACGCCCCTAACAGAGCCTCGCCCGGCTGTGTCTGAATGCCGGTGTGGGCCAGCAGTCCCACGATTCGGTTGATATGATCTTGGCATAGCTGTAAGTGATCGCACACCATCTTTTTCAGAGCTGTTTGGTTTGGCGCCACGCCACCGTAACCCTGGCGGCCTTGTGAGTAGGCCCAGATATCTGGCAGCATGCTGAGCAGGCTGTATTGAACATCCTCGACTAGAACGACGGATGGAGTGAAGTTTCTGAAGGTGCCGTGGCTCAAGTCGCGGATCTTGTACGGAAGTCGGTCATGCGGCTCACAGGGCCATCGTCGGAAAAACACATCAAGCCCGTACGAGTTCCACATTGCCGTGGTGGAAATGATTCCTATGGATAGTTCTTCGAGGCGGAGAGTCGGAGCGTCGTTGGTAAGAAGCGACATGTAGCTGTCCACTTTGAAAGCAATGGAGATGAGTCTGCTGAAGTTAGTCTTTGTACAAGAGCCATAAGAAGAGCCATGACGTACCGCTTCCACCGTTCATTTTGGGTATGCATCCAGGGAACAAAGTCACCAGGATAGTAGGTGTTAACCTGGTGTGCCAGGGCATCAGGATTCAAAATGCCCTGTCCCTCAATGCTGTTTGAAGGAGGCTCTGAAGAAGCCTGGCCTTTGGGAGAAGGTAATCCCGCTTTTCGAGTCAGCGTTTGAAATTGAGTGCGTTGACTGAAGTACTTACTCCTGTCTCGATGGCGAATATGATATTCAAGAGGGCGGCCACATAGGTTTCGAAAGGCCACTGGGCTTTTACGTCGAGGTCAAGACGCAACTGCAAGAGGTCAGCATGCGCTGGTGTAAATGAAGACGGGCTACTTACAATATCTTCTAGGAGTTGTTGTACGAGGTTATTGTGAATTTCAACTGCCAAGTTCCTCGTGCTCTTGTCATCGTTAAGCCAAGAACCCACAATGGCCATGGTAGCAATCAAAACGACGGGCTGGCCGGTGGGCTCAAAGGTAGGCCCGTGCAGCAAGGGCCATCGGTCGTGAAAGGGGCCAAAACAAGTACCGATACAAGTGTTCAGCCAGGCACCGACCTCTGGAGTAGAGGTAGGCCTAGGCGTCGAGGAAGCCTGGCCAGAACGATGGGTCATGACCTGCTTGAGAACAATCTGTAGGCCAGCCATTGTGGTCTGAATGCTGGCATTCCTCTGGGCTAGAGCAATGGTGTCTTGGAGACGCACGTCGTGGCCGATTTGCAACTCTTGAAGTGGGTTCACCGAGCCGGCTGGAGAGACAGCCTCAAGGGTCCACCCAGCCCACCGTCGGATAACTCACCGGCGGCCGAACCTGAGCTCGAAGTCGGCGGCAAACTTACCGGACGCCCCTGGCGGCTAGAAGAAGAGACATCAGGCGAGCCCCGGTTATAAGTGCAGCTAAGTCCTCGCTTGGAGCAAAGGGTGCACTGGGCTCCACCGTCACATTTGGTTTTATTGCTGTGACACGCATCGCATGCACGCCCCTGCGGAACTCGGGGACCGCAGAGGCGTCGTGGAGAGCTGCATGGCGTCGAAGAAGATCACTGGACGGCCAAGAAGAGATACATTCAGTACATGCACCAACTAACAGGTTGCGCGCGCGAGGAAAAGGGTAGGGGGAGTGTGAGTGAGTGTGTGTGTGTGTAAGTGTGAAAGAGAATGAGAAAAGAGCACAGGGGAGGGGTTGAGTTACAGGCAAAGGCAAGGCAAGGCAGGGCAGGGAACAAGGCCAAGTCTTACCTTCGAGTGAAAGAACGGTTACACACAGAGCAAGCAAATGCTGGTTCACCATGGGAGGCTTGATGCCTCCGAAGATGCTCCTTGCGGAGGAAACTCTTGCCGCAATGGCAAGCGTGACGCTTAGGGGCCTGCTGCTTGTCTTGTTCCATGGTGTGCTCAAAGAGGAGAGCTGAGGGCATGGCTAGCTGTCAACCCTGTTGCTAGCCTGATGGGCTCTCGGGAACGTGTTCCGAGGAGTTGAATTGGAACCAAGGTTAGTTCAGACGGCAGGCAAGGTAGTGTAAAACACAACGAGTAACCGCGCGGTTGAGGTTGAGGGTGTGGTACGGCGTAGCGTGGTGTGGTGTGTGTGTGAGAGTGCTTAGAGTCGGAGCGATGACAATATCAGATATTCAGGGTATCCCACATAATGGTGTGGGAAGTTGGGGCGTTGAAATGAACAGAGGAGGGCAAGTTAAGGGAAAACGATTGAGCTTCTGTCGGTCTCGAGAACAATGACAAGGGGCTGATGTGAGGGTGAACAAGCATCCATGTCGGCCCCCGGCAGCGATGTGGGATGAAGATTGTGGGATGAAGACGGAGACGGAAGTGGGATGGCCGATGCCAGAGGCAGCGCAAAGGCAGAGCAAACGCAGAGCAATGCCCAAACGGGTGGTGACTAAGCGAGCGGTCTTTCCCCATCCGGCTAGGCCCTCGATCTCCCTCGGCCATCCCACTGAGCCGGATTGCCCAATCGGGCAGCCCACCCGCCCTCTGCTTATCAGTCGATTATCAGAAAAGAGACGCAGAGACACGCAGCGCCAGCCCTACGAGCTGCATAC
This sequence comes from Albifimbria verrucaria, assembly GCA_020081605.1. Classification (NCBI taxonomy): domain Eukaryota; kingdom Fungi; phylum Ascomycota; class Sordariomycetes; order Hypocreales; family Stachybotryaceae; genus Albifimbria; species Albifimbria verrucaria. Next base: position 857,491 of record JAHREC010000016.1, read on the forward strand.
AGCCCATGCCCCATCCGTCCAATCCTGTGCACCAGCTATGTGGAATACGAGCACGAAAATGACGGCGGAAGCAAACGGAAACACACTGAAAGAAAGAAAAAATTAGTTAAATAGATGAGTAAAGAATCTTTATTCCAAAAAAATGAATGCAAAGATTCCAAGTGCTTTGCATATGTAAATGTTTACTTTATTATGCATCATCTCTTACACAACCCCAATGTGTCAACAGACAAAGCTACCTACTACCTTACCTAAGGTATCTAGGTATCTTCCTCGATACCTTAGTAGGTACTAGATATTGTACTGTAATCCGTGCACCTACTACAAATTACCTACCTGGGTTCTCAAACAATCCTTCTAATAATGCTACTATTCCTGCGCTCCTCTCTCTCTCCATTGGCCTAACCTACCCAAGTGGGAGAAAATCCAACCGGATGAATAATTAGTCGTCAACTCCTTCCCCAACCCCTCCCCTCCCTCCCCCTCCCTCTTCACAGTCAACGGTCGGTCCAGCCCGGCCGTCTGTCAAGCCCACACTCCCGCCGAGCGCTAAACCCTGCCAATCCCAAACTCCAAACCGCTTTGTCACCAGCCCAGCCTAGTCGTCTTGCGTGCCATCGCTGCGGATTACGAAATGCGCATTCGCAATGGCGTGAAGCCAAACATTGCTGCCATTGAAATACCCACGTTGCTGCCCTCATTGAACTGGTTGATATCTCATTCTGCATCTCAATTCAATAGACAATTCCCCAGCAATCTCCCTAGCTCTTACATCGATTTTCCCCAACAAAAACATCAAAATGTCTGCCATCAAGAACGTCACTGTGACTGGTGCCGCTGGCTCCCTCGGAGAGGTCGTGCTGAACAAGCTCGTCTCCTCTGGCAAGTTCAACATCCAAGTCCTCCGCCGCAATGGCTCCAAGTCCACCTTCCCTCAGATGTCAAAGTCGTCGATGTCGATTTTGAGTCTCTTGACTCTCTTAAGGCCGCCCTTACTGGCCAAGACGCCGTCGTCTCCACTGTTGGCGCCCCTGGTGTCCTCGGCCAGACTCTCCTCTTCGACGCTGCCGCCGCCGCTGGCGTCAAGCGCGTCCTTCCCTCCGAGTTTGGCTCCGACCTTGACCAGCCCTCTAACCGTAGCCTGCCTGTCTACGGCCACAAGGTGCAGGTTCAAGAACACCTCATTAAGCTCGCGCAGACAACAGACCTGACTTACACCTTTGTCTACAACAATGGCTTCCTCGACTGGGGTCTGAAGCACAAGTTCCTCATCGACCTTTCCGAGTACAAGCCTCGAATCTTTGACGATGGTGAGGCCATCTTCACCGCCACCACCCTCGATTCAGTTGCTCTTGCCGTCATTGGCGTCCTGGAGCATCTCGACGAGACTAAGAACCGCAGTGTCCGCATCGAGGACACCAAGATTTCTCAGAACAAGATTCTGGCTATCGCGAAAGAGGCCGCTCCCGAGAAGCCATGGGCGCCCAACTATGTCAGCCTGGCCGACTACGTTGCCGGTGGCTTTGCCAGGCTCAAGGAGGGCAAGTTCGACATTGACGTGATCCTTCCTCTGCTCGCCAAGGCTGTCTTTGATCCGCCAGCGGCCCAACTTCACCAAGACTGACAACGAGCTTCTGGGCCTGAAGGGAAAGACGGACCAGGAGGTGGCCGAGATTGTTAAGAAGTATGTTAAGTAAGCGAATGATTAAGCTCAAAGGGACTACTCAATGGGTTCATGTTATTACACATGATTGGATAGCGTGGCGTACCTTGTCATTATTTATAGCCGCAAGACAGAAATAGAATCTGCATGTTAACATATCTCTCTTCTTGGTAATATTGTGGGGTTGATGAAAACATGTCCCGATAAAGTACACGGCTGTTCAAGTCCATCTCACGACATAACTTTAATCCAATGCTTGTGAATAAGCAGGATATTCGCCTCAGATACAAACCCACGCTCAATCACAGAATAAAGCCACGATATAGCGATCAAGTGCACAAAGGTGGCTTCAATGAAGATGCATAGATATGAACAAAGACATGCGTTGGGACCCAAGCAGGTACGTAACCTTGTGTCATGATGGGTAAGCTGCGTAGATTAATTTGACAGGTCTCCGTATTCACTACCAATGTGATGCAATAGCCACTTAAATCAACCCTCCTGCCCTAAAGCCTTTAACAACTTGTTCAGCCCTTGAGCTTCACCTTCCATGGTACCATATTTGTCCCTGTCAACCCAGCCGACAGTGTTACCTCCTCCCAAGTCAATGAGAAAGGCGTCCCCGTTGACATCGATTAAAACATTGTCAGTCTTGATGTCCCGCCAAAGTATATCCAGTTTATGAAGTTCGTCGAGAGAATTTTTTATCTGGTCAGCCCATTTCTTCTTCAATGCGGAAGATGCTTCCGTTTCAGGAAGACTTCCGTCTTTGACACAGTCTAGAATTACCCGAAGACTAGGATGTTTGTGCGGAATGTAGCCGAGCAATAGACCAATTATACCCCGATGAGATTTGACAATTCCTACTAATGTTAGTTTTAGCTTGAAAGGAGGGAGAAATACATACACCCTTGAATGAGGGAATCATTAAATCTTCAAGACCATGAGCGGAGCGGATCCTCAAATAGGCATTAATCTCCTCTTCGATTGCCTTGTCAAATATGAATGACGAGATCTTGCAAACCATCTCCTCTCCATTCACCACTACCCTCCACACAAGGTTTTGTAATCTTTCCTTCGGGATGATATCGGAACAGTCAACTATGGGGATGTCGTTTTGAGGCTTTATCCCCGAAGGTTGGCGGCCAACACTGGTGTATACTTTTCTGGTACTTCGTATCCGTTAAGTTTGCGTCCTACAAGCTTTTCATCCTCAGTTAATATTTGCAGCGTGTGGAATGGCGGATAAAGCTGCTCTTGCATAGTCCGTGGCTCCTGCAGCGGAATTGCGGGTCCCAGTTCCTGAATCAGCGGAAGACAAGCCTCCAGTGCAATTTGTGCGAGCTCGTCCTCGATTGCGTCCATGAGCTTATCTTCCTCTTCATCAAATTCACCCCATGTTAAATCGCTCATTCTAACCAGAAGCTTGCCTTCGATCGATTGCTCGAGATCATACCCTGGAGGAAGATGCTCCTCCGAGGTACTGACCAAGACAAAAACTTTGCCCCGTTATACACATAGTCAATGAGGACTGGCAAGACAGCACCGTACAGATCCAGGACTTTGATGCCCGTAAGTCGGACGGTACTGCGTCCGTTGGACTGTACACTATCTGCCATGGCGAATCTGCTAAGTTTGGTAAAATTATGGGCAAGTATGAAATGGTAAAGTTGATAAACTGGGGAAAACCTGCATTTGCATTGCGAATGACCCAGGCAGCCGTTCGCAACAATTGAAAAGTCACGTTTATGTAAGATAGGCTTTACGATGATTGGATCCATACAAGTGCGCAAGACAAAGGAGCAAAAATGACAGATTAATCAATAATTATTCATTCAGTTCAACAGTAGTTGACCGTCGCGCTATCTGAACACTGAATAATCCATATACTTCAATGATAAATCTAGGCCTGTATGTACGTTTGCTTTTATTATCTTGGTGGTGCCTCGAACAATTGCACTAGTGAGATGAAACCCACTGATTCCTACAATTATCATGGCTTAAATTCGAACTATTTACTGATTTCCGAAGTCTCGTATTCTAGCTCGTGAGATTTATCAAGACATCGGAAACCCATACCAAAGCAGTCTTTACAGATTACCAGCGTTGTAGGATCACATAGTTCACAACCATAGTAATCCATGCCCGGAATGGAGAGCGTACAGCAGTCGCACCATGTATCAGCAGGGTTGAATTTTTGAGCGAGGGGTTCCGGAAGAGCGCCGTCTTTACCGCTCACTGGAGAGCTTGCCGTGTCGGTACCCTCTCGCAAAAGCTGAAGAATCCTTGACTGGCCAGACCGTTCTGCCCACCATTCTAGACTTCGGCCAAAGCCATCTTGCATATGCCACGATGGCCCTTTGGCAACGAGTAGTAGTGCTACTGTGTCTGCGTGGCCGTTCCTGACTGCGGCGAATAGAGCAGTCGAGCCATAGTAATCCGTAGCATCAGGATCAATTCTACCATCACTCAGAAGTATTTGGACTACCGCAGGATGCCCAAAGCGAGCGGCCATGAACAATGCTGTTCGACCGAGCTTGTCCGTCGCTTCTGGTCTGATGCGAGCAGATTCAAGTAATATTTTCACTGCGTCAATTCGGCCTAGCTTTGACGCGATGAGAATGGGTGTTAGTTCATTAATCGCTGGCGAATCTTCAGCAAAATTGGCAACAAGCAATTCTAACACCTTATTGTGCCCCTTTTAATTGCAATCGAAAGCGCTGAACGACCTTGCGTAGCCCTTCTAAGGGACTGGCCCCTTTTCTAGGAGCAACTGGGCAACGTCCGGATGATCCCGCCATGATGCATACATGAGCGGCGTCCACTCGTGATGGGCGGCGGATCTGTCTGCTCCATGGTCAAGCAAGAGCCGTACTATCTCTGTATGGCCCTTGTATGATGCTATAAGTAACGCAGACCATCCATCTTCGCTGAATGGCGTCAAATCAGCCCCGGCTTGGATCAACAATCGAGCCACTTCTGTGTGGCCTGCTATAGCTGCCAAAATCAACGGCGTATACCTGTTCGGATGCTTGGAGCCCGACATGCTGGCACCGTGATCGAGCAATGTTCGCACAATCTCAATATTACCGGCTTCCGACGCGAGCGCTAGTGGGGTGTAGCCAAAGCCGTTTCCTATGTCGATTTCTGCTCCGTGACTGAGAAGCAGCTTAACTGTATCCACGTGGCCGTTCGATGATGCTAAATGAAGTGGTGATTGTCCATTGTTCGTTGTCTCTGGATAACCCTGGTTGTTTGCTAGGCTAACAGGCGTGCCTTCACTGCTGTCGTGGGTCTTGATTTCCTGCCTTTGGTTCAGAAGTAGCTTGACTACTTCTTTGTGACCATTGCTAGCAGCCAGAGATATCGGTGTCCAACCATTCTCATTTCCAATACTGCTATCAGCGCCGTGGCCCAGAAGCAGCTTGACTATATCTGTGTAACCACCACAAGCGGCTACAGACACCGGCGTCCAACCATTCTCGTTTGCAATATTGACATCAGCGCCGTGGTCAATAAGAAGCCGAGCCACGTCGTACTTGTTTTCATTTGAAGCCGCGCACAGTGGCGTCCATCCTTGTTGTTGGACAGCATTCACATCAGCACCATGCTCGAGAAGTATCTTCGCCAATTCAACATAGCCATTTCTTGCTGCGAAGTATAGCGGGGTTGTTTTTGTGTTGTCATGTTCTGAAACGTCGGCATTCATCTCTAGAAGTAGTTTAACGATTTCGACATGACCAGAAGACGATGCAGCCAATAAGCATGTCCATCCAGTATGATCCCGGACTGCAACATCGGCACCCTTTTCAAAAAGCCTCTTGACGATTTCGATTGCGCCATTGCTGTCACAGGCTTCAATCAATACTGGTCTTCCTGATGGTATCGGGCCTCTTAAGTCAAGATCATCACTCTCTATGAGATCAAGAGCAATGCTATTGAGCCCCAGCCTGATCGCATAATATAGCGGATCAGGCAGGACTGTTTCGGAGTCCAACTTGACACCGTTTTGTGATTCAACCCATTTCCTCCATGCGATCCAGCATGGGTTTTCTCGTTTGAAGAATCTTCTAGTCAAGGCAGCTAGCTCAGCAATACTTTCAGAGCTTGACTTGAGATGGTTGTGCCAGAACGATGAAGCGTATTCTCGGAATGGTATTCCGAGACGCAATTGTTCCTCATCTGTTCCGTCCGACCACACTGCAGGCAAATTAATGTAATGAAGGCATAATTTGGCCAGCAAGCTGCTTTGCATTTGTTCATAAGACAGCTGCAGACGCTCATTTGCCGAGATCCAGGAAGGCAGAGGAAGATGGCTCAATAGATACTGCTTTACTGAGAAATGTTTCAGTTGCACAGTATGAAGCCCGACCGATTGTTCAGGAGTCTGGGCTTTAACCTCCAAGAGGGATGCGCATAAACCAATAATCTCCGTCTCGACATAGTCGTCGTCAACCTCATCTGGTAAATCGTCCATCATGAGCTCATCCATTTCATCGTTAATGAGTACGGCCTCTGTTATCTCGGTTACTGTCAGCGGGCGCTGTGCAAACGCTGCCCAACGTAATAAGGCAAAGGCACGGACTCTTTCAGCTTCTCGGAACGTCGTAATCTTGTTCCAATTCTGGTCATAGAGTCTTTCCAACCCGGCAGGAGCATCGCTGATGGCTCGCTCCAGCTGTTTCTTGCTCATGCCCTTTCTCAAAGTCTCTTCCTGCATCTCTAGCCACAGAAATTGGCCTTCACAACGCGCAGCCATGGTCTCTGAGATGCCTGAACGGATGTCCTCGCCCTTATTAGGAAGTTTCCTGTCGACGATACTCCGTGAACATGCTTTGGTGTCGTTTCGGACATCTTCAAGTTGTATCTTATATTCAGTGCAGTTGACCTGCGGACGCCCTGTAAGACCTTGTCGGATCTCAATCTCATCGCGACTGACCACGAGAATTCGAGTGTTGGTTCCCATGGCTGCGTCCATGACAGCCTCGAGAAAACTCGATATGAAGGGAATCTCATCCAAGCCATCAGCTATCAATGTGCAACCTGGAACGGTTTCCAAAAGCTCCCTAAGAATGCTTTTGATGGTCGCACGCGATGCCACCTGATCTGTGTTACATTCCCAAGCATCGTAGACTATCTTGAAAGCCTCGTCGTGCGAGGAGCTAAGTTGGGAAACCCATGAACGAATAGCTACATAAGGGTCATCGTCGTTATTCGCATTAGACGAGAAGAAATAATGGGCAACAGGCGAGTCTAACGTAGTTGAGAGGTGACTGACAAGACTTGCGCAGAGAATCGTCTTGCCGAATCCTGCAGGGCCAGTGATCCATAGGACTCGGCTGCTTCCAGGGTTGTCGACAGTTGGAGACACCCACTCAGAAAACTCGCTCCTATCAAGAATCCAACCGCATGTGCCTTCAAGTCTTTTGCGAGTTGATTGGTCAAAGCGTTCGTTAGGCAATTGGCTTCCCATAAGCCAGAGAACGATATCACGGCGGGTCTCGGCTTCATATTGTTAGTCTTTGAAACCCATAGACCTCGCTACAGTACCGGCACTCTCCAGAACTCCATACCTTTCATCTTAGTTTGTATTCGTGTTTCAATTCTTTGTAGAATTTGTGATGAAACTATGAATGAGCTTTGATCTTCAAAAACAGTTAGAGGGCGCTGGAAAAATGTGTATCTTAATTAGATAGTGATGGTACGAGCTCAGTACCTTCGGGTATGTTTTGATTGTCCAAACTTATGGGCGGTTTACTAGCCTGGTCGAAGCCAACGGTGCTGCTTAGGGAACAAGGTTGTGAAGTTCTCGTACCAAATCACGGAACATGTTAACTTGGTCTTCGCGTTCGTTTTTCCCCACAGTGCCCATGCCAACTTTTGTCGCTTGGACTCAGCGCCGCCAGGAGCAGCTCTAGGGTGGAAGAGATTGCGTGAGCCATCTGCAAAACCAGAGTTGGTACGCTTCGGTTGCCTTGCGACGGCATCGTTGGCGTTGCATATGGTCTTGATAATATTGATCAGGCTCACAACTGCGGCTGAAAGGGCTGCATCGTCGAGCGCGGGGTGGTGATCGGCCAACAGCTCGCCGTCGTCAAAGCCGACCTGACGACCCCAGCGTTCGAGCTGGATCCTGGCGGTCGCGAATTTAACGTCGAGAACATGGCTGTCGCCCTCAAACTTCAGATAGGACTGGATCTTATCTACGGCTTCCAGGCACGAACTGAAAAGTCCCGCAAGACCGACAACACCAACTGCGAGTCCGACGGGCTCCATAGAAAAGATGGTCCCTTCAAGGCCACGATATCAAGAGCAATTTGGTAACTTGTGCCCGCGGGGTTGCATTTATTTTATCCTTGGACAAATTAACCAATCAAAGGCCACAAGTGGCGTCAGCCTGGGTTACTATATGGAGTGGATGAGGCGCTGCCTGTTACTACACGAGGCTGTGCTCTAAAATGTATCACACCAATACAGATTGAACAATTATATCGAGGAAAGTGATTTCTTACTCTGCCAGTATACTCTGTCGCAGGTGTATACTGTGGAGTGGATGAAGATGATGCTTACTGATACCGCAGTAGTGGAAGCCTTCTTGGAAAGGTTGCTGCCGTATTGCGACAGGTTTTGTAAAATTTGCATATTCAGCTACAGAAAACTTCAATTTGTATTATCCTGTTTACCTCTGAACGAATCCTCGTAGTGTTGGTCGCAAATTCGAGTGCCATACCGTGCTTCAATACACCCCGGACATAATCTTGACCGCGAGGTACACTTACCTTTAATTAACTTAAAAGGAATCTTCCTATCATATTCAGTGGAAGGTATGCCACCTACTCAGGGTTAAAGATTGAAGAGAAGAATGTTGTCGAGTTAAATTTACCTACCTGCTTCCCCAAATGTATCAATTTGTGCGTCTTCCAACAACTTTTCGAAAATGTCCGTAGAGAGAAATCCTAATAGGCTGCACCGGGGTATCCACCCTACCACCAAGGTATGGTGCTTTGTGGCATACTCGGTTCTGTCCGGGCCCGTGTTACGGAAGTCAAGGTCGTCTGTGGTACTGCCGTAGGCTATGCCAAGTCTTTGACAAACACGCAAGTCAATGACCGCGACCTCCTGGTCACCAGGTCTCCATTTATCAATAAGATTCCAGAGACGCCGTGGTGACGTAGTTATAGATATGTAGTCCGTCGGGGTGCAATCTTTTGCAATGTGTTTTTCGGCACCCGCTCGGGTCAAAACTTCGCTAATGTTAAACTCTTGCCAATTTCCACAACGAATGTCTCCACTAGGAAAGAGGCGAGCTTGACTCTCACGATGGAAGACCCTGAAGCCAATACAATCATCTGGCGGGCCGTCGGATATATCTATAATCATTAATATTCTGAAATAAGTTGTTGAGAGGTGTGATTATCCACCTGAGGTTAATGCAACAGTTAATTCGTCAAGAGTTGCCCATATTGCTTTTGCACCAATGCGAGCATCCTCAAGGCGTCGCTCTAAGATTTGAAGTTGAATCTCTACTGATAAATCCTGAAACGGAGGCTCAAGGTGTTCTTCCGGAGAAGGAGTGGGCATTTTTCGGTCAATGATAAATCTCCAACATTGGGTAAATCTGTGAACTCAATACGTGCCGGGGCAGTGATATGGATCCGTTTTACCAAATACTGCAGATACATGGTCGCCCATAAGCGTGTATCGATTTCTTCTCTAACTTCTTTGCTTAGTTTATCAAGACGACGATTGGCCGTGTTTTCCACTTCGGCTTTGTGCTTCCGTTGACTAAAACTTTCATCGCTTTCACTACTACCGGCCAGTCGAACTGGGCGCCAGTTGGGGCGACGGTTATACCATAATCCAAATCTCCTTGGGACGGCATATTAGTCCCCGGTAGTCGTGTGTTTCGAGGATCGAGCTGGATGGTTTTAATGTTGGGACGAGCATGAAGCTATTGAGGATAACCCCGTACGTGCCATCACCAGAGTGCGGGGTATGTAACATGGTCGCCGTCGTGCTATTATGGTGAGTGGTGTTGGTCGGCAATACTACCAACACTGATCCCTGAGCAATGCTAAACCAGGTGAGGCACGGTACGTGCTTATTAGTAATGAAAATTATCTCAAGTTAGCGAAGGGTGGCTTTGCTGTAAACTATATATATATATATATATATATATATATATATATATCGATGAAGATTTTAAGATTTTAATATATTATAAAAACTTGTATACAGAGAATATTAGCCCAGCAGCTGCGTGTAGCTTTGAGCACAAGTGAAAGATTTTAAACTATCCCACAAACATGGTAAGCCAGTTTATGATCTGACAGTGTATTTATTTGACAGAGATAGTGTAGGCACTGGTAGTGAAGACACAGTTGGATCCTGAAAAGAGTTAGTAACATCCCATAGACAGCAGCCAAAGAGCTACGTACCAACAAAGGGCTCTGTTCCGGCCTGCAGGCTGGTGACTACCATGTCCTTGCTGACGCCCTGGCTAGTTGTCAGGTAGTCGAAGAATTTCTTGAGATCGCCGTTCCAGTTGCCAATGTTCTTAGGGGCAACGAATGAAAAGACCGTGGTGTCGCCGTTGGGTCCCTTGAAGAGCTTCCACTTGGTGCCGAGAATGGTAGGCGTAGCAAGCGGCTTGTCGTTGGTCTCAGAGATGGGTCCAGCTCCGCCGTACGAACCGAGCCAGATCATAATCTCGTACTTGTTGTTAGCTCCGACAGAAGGGGCGAGCCACAGGTCGTAAGAGACGTCTGAGACCATGTTTTTGCCGGTGTATCTACTCTATTTTAGTTGCCATCCCGATTAATTCCGCTTGACCAACGTACCTCCAGGTCCAGGTAGAAGGGATGGACTTAATAGCCGACAACTTCTTGTTCACCTTCTCCAGGGCGACGTTGGAGTATGACTTGACCTGGATGGGAGCGCCCTGCCAGCTCCACGAAGTTGACCAAGAGAAAGAATTGCTCTTGACGGAATTGAACGTGGTGCACTGAGAGCCGGAGATGCCTGGGCCTCCAGCACCCCAGTTGTTGTGATAGACAGTGAAACCATTGGTAGCGACAGTACCCCATGAGCCACACATTTGTGTGGCACGCTCCTGGAGCGTGGGTGTGGGCGACGCCAGCGCCGTGGTGGCCAGGAAGGCCGAGGCAAGGTACGAAAAGGACTTCATGGTACAGGTGGTTAAGCGAATGTAAGGAATGAATGCCAAGACTAGCAATCCACGAATTTGGCAACACAACCAACTAATAAATAGAGAATCTTCTAATCATCTTCTAATAAGTAAGGAGAAAGCCGCTTGGTCGCAATATCCCCAAGTAGATTGTAGCGTGACCGTCGATTACGGTCACAACCCACCCGGATTGGTCGGAGACACAAGGATCTGGGGTTTGACAGTCGTTTTTCCACCACTTGAAGGGGCAATGGTTTGTTCTAGGCAATGGGGCCTCGATTTTCAGCATTCATATGGTTAGTGGCTGCTAGTTTGCGGTGCCGAGCAAGCCGGCCGACCCACTCCTCAATGTCCCACTCATGATCCGTAGTCCAGATTTAATCTCATATACGAGCTGGATCTGATTAGAGTTGAGACACCATGGGAGAGAATGAAGCAGATGTGCCATTGAGTTCTCAGCTAGAGCCAATATAGAGCTTGGAAGGAGTTTGAGTACATGGAATCACACATTGTTGGCATGGATGGGCTTCGCGCTAGGAAATTATCTCATATATTTGTGATTTTATTAGCTAGAAGCCAGATGGAATCTATTTAATGCGTGGAAACGTAATATACGCGACCGTACTATATCGATTAGTATGACGTGGCACCTGGTTCAATCACACGTGGTATTTGTGAGCCTCCTGTTCTACGGATTAAAAATTCCCGCTAGTCAGATTATATTTCAACTTCAACATAGCTATTAAAGTATCATACAACCCAGATACAGCATCTCTAGTTGAACGTCGTAGATATGCTCGGCTAATAATGGCAGGCGCACGCACAAGACCCTAGGGCACCACTCCCCTACACTGATGATGTGAAAAGCACGTGTTAGTATCGTCTTAATCGACTATTATTCTATGTTCATGTTTTTGACATACCCAGGAAGCATCACAATTGAGAGCCTGGTTACCAGCTCTACAAAGAATGTAGCATGTATCCTTGAAGGGCTTACAACTGTAGCTTCTTGTTTCCAGCTCACCATCTGCATCCCGGACGGATTCTGTATGGTCAACTGGGGCAGCCATAGCTGCTGCCAGGATGGAGAAACAGATAAGAATAAACCGCATTTCTTTGTTTGTATGTAAACAATTGGTTTGTTAAGAAGCTGGGTTCCCAAGGAATATGCTGGATCAGCTCTGACCTTTATATATGCGCTTGGATTGAGTGAGTCGTCAAATGACTTGACAAGTTTCGATGCACTCCGGAGCCTGATGAGCTGGAAAATACCCAATAAAACTCTCATATAAGCGCCATACGAGATAATGTGCAACAATGATCAGCTGAGCAACCTTTACACTAGCAACTTGCCGTACTGATTTCTTCCACGGTAAGACCGGACAGTTTCCTCCCGATGTTCCGATATCCATCATGGAAGAAAGGCTCGGAGAGTCGCTGAGTTCGTGGCTAGTTCATAGCTACACTGCTAGAAGACTGATTCCGACATCCCACACCACTGAAGTACAAGTGATTCGATCCCGAAGGCGATCGAATTAGCCACACAATGCATAATCATCGAAGATGGAGGGCCGTTCCTTAGGCGAGCTGACTTTCTCATGCCTTTACCACTCAGAATCCAATTAAAAGCTCCGGTTGAACACCGAAGTGACGACAATGTCGAATAGTGCGCCCTACACCACTTGAGATTGTGCCAATTTTAAGTGGAGCCACCAAGCCTCTCATTGTGTGCAAAATAGTTCATGATCTTGCGATTAGATCCGTCTAACAAGCTAGGATCGTCCGTATCATTAGCCAATAGACGAAGAGTTTTACTAGGCAAAGCCTTTCATCGTGATCTCGGATTCATGGTGTGCCTTGCATCATGATGTGACGGAAGTTTATGTGGGACAAAGAGCTTCCAAGGTTGCTTTATTCTATGGAATTTGTGTCACTATGGGATATAAAGCCCCTAATTATTGAGTATTCTCTCACTCCAAAGCCAATAACAGATTGAAAAGGCCTTGTGTAGATGCTGGCACAGGGCAAGAACTAGACGAGCAACGAGGACGACCTGGCTTATCATGCATGCCAAGCACCAAAAGATCACGGGTGGCTTACACAGACAACCTATTCCTGCTTGAAATCCCGGGGTAGTAGGCAAAACCCCACTTCCAAATTTGTAAAGACGTCCAAACCAGCAACATCATGGATGTCCCTCCACCCAGCAGTGTATAGCACAGGGGTAGGGGTATGTTGCGTAGAAGCCACTCTGGCCAGTTGGTCCAGACGTCTTTCTTACGTGGATGTGAACGCCAGCAAGACTTTGACGTGAATCGTAGACCCGGTTCTTCCCATGTAATCTCGTCAATTTCTCTGGCCGCCCACTCTTTTCTGCTATGCGTCTTGCAGCTTAGCTTGGCCAACCAACAAATAATCTCACCAAGCTCAATCTGCTTACTTTGTGCGAAAGTAAATCCTACGGCAGTGGCCAATTATAATCCGCCGCATTCATTGTCAAGAAATTTGTGGTCAGTCTGGTGTCAATACCCCATTCATCGGTTTGGTGCACTCTCTTTACTTCACGCCATTCATACGACCTTGACACTCGTCTATTGCCTACTGTTATAACACTGCTATATTTTCAAATTTGCCATGGAGATTAAAAGCAGTCGCTCGATTGACTCTCGTGTATTGGCGATCCGAGAGTCAGTCAACCGCAACACGAAATGGGCTAGTGACCAGATTCCATGGCCCCAAGGCATGCATGAGTTTTCACATACCGCGACCTCTATCGACGGCACACAATTAGAAGTCCGCCGCTTCGTTCCAAAAGCTGTCCTAGACCAGCCTCTGGATGCCGGTGCCAGTCGTGCTGTTATCTACGTCTTCGGCGGCGGTTTCGTGGGCGGAAGTGTTGATATCTTCCGCGGGTTTCTTGCTGTTTTTGGTGAACTCAGTGGCACACAGGTCTTTGCTCCTGCATGGCGTATCGCTCCAGAGAATACATGGCTTGATGGAGTCGAAGATGTGTTTGCGACTCTGAAGTGGCTTCAAAAGAACGCTGACGACTTCAATATTGATCCAGCACGTATTGTTATTGCAGGCCAGAGCGCTGGCGCCACTGTGGCTGCTGGAGTCACACAGCTTGCTCAAGATCAGCTGCATACCCCTCCTATTGCAGCCCAGGTTTTGAGATACCCTTCACTTAGCGACACAACTGTATTGGAACCAAACTCGACCCGGAAGAAGTTCTTAACGTGGACCGAGGAGCAGGGGAGATTGTCTGGACAGCTCGTATGGGAGGCTTGAGCAAAGGCACGTTAAAAGAGTACTTGATCACGCGCGAAGAGCCATGTGCTAACTGTAGTGTTGTAGCACAAAGAAATGACATCAACACGCCGCCTTTCGCCGCCCCCGCAAGAGCCAAGATCTTGGAATCACTACCCCGGCTCACATAGCGGTTGGTGACTATGATTTGTTTCGTGACGAGAACAAACTGTATGCCGAGCGCCTACGAGCGGCTGGTGTGGAAGTTGAATTCTTTAATTACCCCGAATCACCGCACGGGTTCGATGGGATCCCTGGGAACACTCAGGGTAAGGTAATGTGGGACAGGGAAGCAGCTTTTGTCAAGAAATTCTAGTAATAGCTCATCGGTCATAATTACGGAAAGAACATAGTCTTGTCAATGAATAGAGCACATGTTTGGGTACTTGAAATTAGTTTACATTAATTTTTGTTGAGTCAGGTATACGAATCTTGGTTGCTGCTGTTTCGACATTGATCTGTCATGTCGCTCCCCTAGAGTCTGGTGCTGCTTCTTAAGGGTATAAAGACTGCAGTCTGCCTCAATTTACAGGCAGGGATAAACATACGACTTTCATCTTTCAATAGTCTTGTAATTAGTCTTTTGCTTCTTGCCTCACTCTCCTGTACAACATTGATTGATTGGATGGTATATGCCACATTCGATTCCTCACCCTGATGTAATTCTTATTACTTTCGGATTGACCTGTCTCGCGATCTAAGGTGTGGTGTTGGCTTTTCTAAGAAAATAATTATGCCTCACAGCTGTTAAGGATAGAATTTAGTCACTGGATCTGTACATTGTGCTACTGAACTCTGCGTTCTTTGAGCTTCCAAAGGGAGTTGACTCCTTCACTGAAACTTTTCTTACATTATTAAATTGCAGTATTTCCTTATTGTTATTACACCCTCCTGCTTCTCTCTAAGAGTTCTGTGTAAAATTCTTAGTACCTATCATACGATAGTGTCTTAGTACTTACTGAACCAAATCTTACAGCATAATTTTCACCAAGCCAGGTAGAGCTCCGAAAGGGTACTGGTGTTCTACGGAATAGGTACGGCCGTCTAAGTACTGCGTTGAGCCAAGATGGTTCAACATGTCTCTTGATAGTCTGCAGTCGGTCCAATTCAGAACAACATTCGCAGACTCCATTTGCGGGAAGATGACGGTTGATATGTGTAAATATTTCCGGCCGGGTTGGGATCCATTCGAAGCCAGGCGTAACTGGTAGGATTCCGCTCACTGAGTACTTCTCCCACTCATGACCGAAGTATTTTCTCAAGTCTGGAAGTAGACAACTTAAGATACCACGGGTACCAGCAACATTCTGGCAGAAATTCCCGCAGGGTATTCCGGGGCACCTACTGTTGGCACATTGGATAACGCATCCGACACGCCGGCAAAATATCACATGAAGCTCCTCCTTCCTAGCGAGTGGCTCCCAGCTCGCCATGTTAGCACCAAACTGGCTCTCGTTTAGATAGCGGAGATGTATAATCCCAGTCGTCAGAGCGTCATAAAGACTGTACCCAAATACAGCTCCATTTCTAACGTGCTTCCGGCCTTCGGTGGTGTTGTTGCAGAGTGCTTGAGCCGCTTCCATTCTTGTCCATGTGTCCGTAACTATGTCTCCAAAGACGATGTCTGTTGGCTCTCGACTTAAGTACTGGTTACTAAGTAGTCGCCTTAACCAGTTGGTTTCAAGGCATCTCCTGGCTGGTCCAATAGAATTGTTCGAAGGCGCCGCATACTGCAATGGTGCTTCGAAATCCAAGCCCAATACCCGGGATTGGCATATAGAGACGAAAAGAAGGACAGTTATACCAGGAAGAAGCCACGCTCGTTCTACTGTATCGTCCCAGAGTATGACTGGAGTCTCTTCAGCACGCCGTAGAGTCTGCTGGGCGAGGATGGAAGTCTGGTGACGAACTGTGGTGGGTTGCACAATTCTATTTCGGGTCCGCCCGCGTGTAAAATCCCTCCGATTGTGTTCCCAAAAACCAAAATGTGCTCTTAAAGTGGCATTTTGGACTGCAGTATCGCTTGCTGGGGCCGTGATGAGATCCGAGACCATCGGGACCGTGGTCTGCGAGTTCAAGCACTCCAAAATATCAACATCTGGTGCCATCGCACCGATGCTAACTGTAGGGCTATCACACCAGCCTACATACACCTTCCCTCTGAGTAATCGGAATTTGTTGAGTTAGCTGTGCCTTTTTGGCCATCCATTTTCACCGAAGGGATTTCTCCCTGCAGCTGTTCTGACTTGGGTTTCTCTGTCCCAGTGCTTGAGCCTAAAGATGATTGAATGGCATCATACACGCTGTCCAGCTCGGGTTTTCTTCCTAGTACGTTAGATGGATGGGCTGGTTTGAGGGCCTCGAGCAGCTTAATCGGAGTGAGCAAAACACCCCGTGTGCGCACGGCATGCCAGCGCCGGGATTCGAATGGTTTGAGCTGAATTAGGGCTGTGTCAAATCCAAATAGCACAACTCCATATTCTGTGAACCAAGGACGAGATACACGGCAGAGGTCCACAAGCTGGTCAAAATCTATTTCAAGTCCTTCCGGGCGATCTCTGGCTTTAAAATGAAGATCTCTTGGCATTTCCGCAATGGAGGCATAATTGAATAGTTGAGTCCAACACGAAGCTTTGTTGTTGCCAGGCTTGAATCGCTCGCGATGGCTCGACAATATGGTGGCACCCTCGGAATCAACATTTTTAGCCTCGCAACTGGTCATGTACAAACCCTCTTCCTCTTGATTCGAGTCTGGAAAACTGCCACGATCCAGCTCAGCGCTGATAGAAGCAGAGGCTTGTTCGTCCTAGAAATCGTTGGTAGAGTTACCTTGATTGACGTATCTGCGAAGTAGGCAGCAATTGAATCGTCGTCAAGATGGAGATGTAATTGGTGAAGAGTAGTAGAAATATCATTCTCCGATATAGTTGGAAGCTTTTCTCCGACCGTTGTATTGGCTGTCCTCGTCTTGAAGGCTATCACTTTTGACATCCACTCCAGCAGAGGTGCTCCCAAGTCCCCGAAAAACTCATTTAGAAACTCTGAGATGGTCCTGGCAATGTAATATTCTCCATCCATATTTATCTTAGTAATTGTGAGGAAATTCCTCCAGTCAGCGTCATGAGAACGATAAAAGTTTGGGTACTGCCAGCTGATGTTTAGTGGGAAAGGCCTATGCGAATCCAAAGGCACTCTCTCCTCTGCCCCAATGAGACATTTATAAGTCGTCTCATCGATTTTACCGGCGTGATACCGATAAAGCTGGAACATGTTATAGGTAGCTGAAGAATATCTTTTTCAGACATCCCAGCCAAGCGCCAGATAGTTGCACCGGATTGATCCAAGGGCCTTTTGTAGTCATATGTCTTGGCACTAAGATCAGGTTTCCTATGGTATGGAACCAAAAGAGCCCAAAGTCTCGGGAATAATGCCTGAGATAGGTCGAATATGGCACGTATAAGCGGCCAGATGCCACCAGACCCCTTGGACTGTTGCCCATCGGTAAGTCTTCGAGTTACAGTTTCAATCTGATATTCGATGTTTGGAATAGGGTTTTCAGAAGAGCCGTGGTCCCAAATACTCTCCAAAATCCATGCCAATACAAGATCCGATAGAATTAGATTCGGATGAACCCCAGCCAAAGCGACCAGGGTAGCAAAGATACCAATCTGTTTAAGATATTGCAGCCAAATTTTGGAGGGAACTCTTGCCTTCCAAGATCGTAATGTGTTCCAGGGAACCATATTTTGTGAATATGAGACACGGCTTCTGTCCTCTGTTCTGGAGTACCCGCTGAGATACTGTGGGAATCGGAGAGTGGTAACCACTCGTGTATCGCTATGCCGTGATAGACGTTCTGAACCGCACTCAAAGCATCCAGATCGTACACTGGAGGATGTTTGGAGGCGACCAGGGGTATGAAAGACGACAAGCTCATTGGGTCTGTAGTGTCTAGAATTCCCATATATTTGATTGGTGCTGCGACTTTCCATCTCGAGAGATCTCTGAATTCGGCCACCCAAGAGAGATCGCTGTATGCGGCCAGCAAAGAGATATTGCTGTATGCGGCCAGCAAAGGCATATTGCTGAATGCGGCCACCCAAGGAAATTGCTGAATGCGGCCACCCAAGAGAGATCGCTGAATGCGGCCATCTGAGGCGAAGCAGGCCTAGAACCATAGTCTAATGTTTTGTACATCGAGTAAACATGGTTGACTAACTCGGTAGTCTTGCGATCGTCACCAACTTTCTTGACAATGCCGCAGTTATTGATCATCCCGGCGACACACCGTATAATATACGCACCATGACCAAGCCCAAACATCCAAATCTCATGCTTATCTGTGAAGTGATCGATAATGTACCCATAAATATCCATACACCGGGTGGCTATGTCAGGTCTGGTCGAGCTGGTGAAGATTCGGTCCAGCACAGGGTTGCCTAGCCCTGGGCCACCAAAATATCGTGCTTGAAAACCGTTGTCATCTCGAGAATCTTCTCCATCATTCAGACGAATGCCCATAAAGCTGGCTAGTATATAGATGTTGGTCTTAGTCCCTGACTCTTTGCCACACCACATGTCATCGCAGAGCACAACCAGCTTCGAAGGGCTATCCATCTGGAAGAAGAACGCGGCTACTTTGACGATTTTCAGAAAACAACAACCTAAGTTGCGATCCCGCGGACTAAGATTGTTTGAAGCGTTTTAATCGAGCAAGTCTGGGAGTTGTTTCACCAAGTGACGTATCAGGTTCAACAATGTGATAAGGGGCGCCTTAATAGGTTGATAACGTGGATACGCTGCGGATATTGAGCCAGCCATACAAAGCTGTCTTAGATGAACGGGGTGAAGTTGGATAGAGAGAATATTTGGTATTTGAGTTATCTCAGACGTGTCCTACCTGCTTTTATTCCGTTATAGGTTGGACTATAGTTTGGACACACGCCGTTGAGGCTTTCAATAGCGGAATTCCAACGTCGAAGTCTACTCTTAAAATTAACGTTGAAGGTCTAGATTTCTGCCACATTCCTAAATTGGGTGACTTTATATGTGACACACCAAATGTACTAATCACGGCTATTTATTCTCAGCAATATCTGGACGTTAAGAATCTGTTAGACACAAGTTAAGCTCTGTTAGGGCAGATACCAAGAATGAATTTGCTTCTTGTGCTCAAACCCTTTGATCATGCAAGGTCTGAGGGTATAGATCTTTGGAATCCATGACTGACTATGTGCTAAGGTTATGCAAATAGGAGCGAGCGAATGTGTGGTGAAATTATGTCTGCATTCAATCTAATCAGTCTCCCTGTTATGGCAGCTCCCAATTTTGCTACGTCATCATGTCATCTTAAATCTAGGAAGACAAGGCTCACTACGAAATGCAATCTATTTGTGCCACCTCTACTGCCTGCTCAAAAACAGTTGAGAGGCTGAATGAAATGCGTGAGGTGCCACAGAAATAGCCTCCATTAACATCCGCGCCACATAACGCATAACAAGGGTTATCCGAATTAACTGAGATGAGTGGAGGCAACTGAGTTCTTTCAAGTGCTGCTGCAAGTTGAGTCTCGACTCAAATCATTTTAGCGTTGAGTTGCACGACACATCCTCAGCTACTATTACCGTTATTTGCCTCTTTTGGATACAGAGTACTCCAACTCACTTGTTGTACTTTGTATTCTATGAGACCGGTGGTGCCATGCTAGGAGACGCCGAGGCTGCGTTTCATGGATATGCTGTCTGTTCTGGCTTACGGCTCTGTTCAAATATTTGCATAAAACTTCGCCTTCGTAGTTTTTATTACTCGTCCCAACCTAGATGTATGAGTAAACCGTGGACCTTTGACCAGTGCAGCTTTACAGCCTTAATTCATACAGTATGATATCCAAGGTTTGTATTTTATCAGCTGGGCGTGCTCCTGTATCACTGATTGGTTACGGTAGCGGTGCGTATCTTGAGCTGAAACTAGACTTTACTGTTCATTGCGTGTGTTAGCAATGACGCTGTTGGCACTGTGGCGCAATTGAGCAATTAGCCACATTGTTGGTATTTAGTGCCTGGTATTGGATAAGTGTCTTGCCACACGTAAATCAGCATATTGTTTCAAACTGTAAGTAGTAAGATCGTTGCGAATTGTTAAGAATGTTCAAGATCAACAGCTTGGCAAAGTTGGGATAGCAAAGACCTTACTGGAAGATGTGCGAGATGGTGTAAGATATGTACGAATGGCCATGAACGATCGAAACTCATTTTTTGTGTCTCATTAAGGACGTTGACGTAGGAGACTCAATGAGGATCACCGGAGATTTTCCTACAGGTGTTTTAACGTAAAGACTTAGGGCAAAGTGACGGGACGAAATTGAGGAGGATGTCAAGGCCTGGTCATCTACGCAAAGCTCCCCACATCCAGACCCATACACTCAGAGCTCGTGGCAAAGTTGACCCCGTAAAACTGACTACAAAGCAGAAAAAGAGGCTTATTTGAATGGCAGGTACATCCTCCACTCACGCCGCAGTAATTTCTCGCTCAGGTGCCGGCATTTGGTTAAAGCCAAGGCCCCAATAGCTCGCCTTGTTTTTTCCGCGCGTCACTTACGTAGCGTGATTGGTCTCTTCACACTGCCCCTTTTCTTCCCCATCAGACTTTTGTGCCATGGCCTTATTCAGACTAGAGGGCGGTTACTAGTGACAAGCTTGGCATAAGGTGGTAGTGACCCGCACCATTTGTCCCGAGAAAACGCTTTCTAACTAGACTAATGGAGGATCGTCGCCTGGGTCTTGGGTTCCTATACCAGGACTACAGCAGGCTGTGTCGCATCGTTATAGTGATGACGAGTACAAATATTCGTATTTTGGGCAGATTAGAAGAACATATGCTAAGCAAAAATGTCGGAGCGACTGCAATGTATTGAGATAGAATGGCATATCTCCAACCCGATGTAGCAGTAAACATGCAGCAGTCGGAAGAAATGGTGTACTGCACTTGCAAAATGTGGCGGTCTCGACTCTTTGTCCTAAAGACCCAGAGTGCAAGAGATTCCTCTAGCTTGGGTTGCTTGCCAGGTTCCTGATTGGTCGGACCCTGACATGAGATCGCGAGCCTGCGACTTGGTGGTGGCGGCGGCTTGATGGTAGTCCAGACCAGAGCATTGGTTAGTAAGATAGCTAATAGAAAACGGAAGGACTACTTCAAATTCATACTTTGTCTTTCCGAAAAAGTGCTGAAGCTTTTACAGAGTCATTGTTTGTTGTTGTTGCTCCTCGCTGTACTTGCCCCATGATGGCGTTTAGTAAATGACCAATCCGTGTGCTATTACAGGCCAGGAACTGTTAACATCCCTGACCACTCGATCAGCTCATGTCAGATACATGAATCATGCTAGTGCCACTAGGAGATCTTCCGAAGCTTGAATATTAGGACCCGTCAGGGAAGGAGACGGGGCGATTAGACAATGATCGTAACGGGGACATTTGCCCCGAAGAGTAGATGCACCTGACGCCTCAAACGGGAGTGTATCCCTTATCGAAAATCAAAGAGATTTTCTTTCGATCGCTTGAGAAATTAATTGTCTTCTTCAGCTATGTTTATCGTGAGGGAGCCACCTGATTGTTTTCCCACAAACCTGGCGCTGGTTTAGGACAGAATCCTTGGGAGACGACACTTCATCTGGTACCCGTGCCCGCCTTCTGGGCTCGCCTACTAGCAAGATGAATATATCTTCGTCTATTGTGGGTGATGTTTGCCTCCATATATTGCGAGGCTCTACTGACTGGTTTGGCAGATCCTCCAAGGAGTTATGATTGCTTTGGCATTGGTGGTAACGCTTCTAAGGGTATGGGCACGCGTTCGCATAGAGGCTCGGTCTGTCGCAGCACCAGAGTATTTTGTTTGGGCGGGATGGTTCTTTGCATTGGGGTGGTTTATCTGCTCAATCAAATCTTTGAACATCGAATTGGAGCACCCTCTTGACGAAGAGGGCGTGACTGATTCTGTCGAGTATCTAAAGGTACGTGATATACTCAGCCTTCTACATACCATTCCATGCGGAAGGCCTTCCTGCACCTCGTCAAAAGGTTCAAGTCAGGCAATTGGGATCCAGATCAGTGTGGCTAATTTCGAGTTTCCTCTTAGGTCGTGTTCATATCGGGCTACTTATTCGACATAGGACTCTACCTCCCCAAAATGTCCATCGTTATATTCTACTGGTGGTTGATCCCACGTGGGTTTAGACGCCTGAGAATAGCACTCTACCTATCGACCGGATACCTGGGTTGTGCTTTTCTCGCGACCTTGCTTGGGGACACACTAATAGCCCGACCTATATCAGACAATTGGTCAGGCTTGATAACCATCGCTACCAGTTTATACGTCAGCTAATACCTTTGCATTTAGGTCCTTAGAAAATCAGCTGAACTCTATGTGGAATTCTTACCCCTTTTTATACTCAACTGGGTGCTGAATATCACCACGGACTTGATACGTATGT
Source organism: Albifimbria verrucaria (assembly GCA_020081605.1). Taxonomy (NCBI): domain Eukaryota; kingdom Fungi; phylum Ascomycota; class Sordariomycetes; order Hypocreales; family Stachybotryaceae; genus Albifimbria; species Albifimbria verrucaria. The sequence goes on from JAHREC010000016.1 coordinate 880,138, forward strand.
TGATTCGCATTAGTTATACATGGCTCTAGCTAACTCATGTCTTAACTTTAGTATTCTGTTTGCCCTTCTTTGTTCTGAACTGTTTGAAGCTTCACAGGCGTCAAAAAATTGGCTTAACAGGCATATTTTCGCTCGGAATGATTACCATGATTATCAGTTGTGCCCGCTTCATCACATATATTGTGACGGATTACAATCTTGACGATGCATCTGGCAGTAAGGCCCCCTTTCTCCGGATACTTCTGGAATCTCCCATCCAAATCCTGTCATTCCATAAACTAACATATGACACAGATGCATGGTGCACAGTCGAGATCTGCACTGGAATCATCGTCGTGTCCCTCCCCGGTCTAAAATCCCTTGTCGTCCGATCCGCAAGCCCTCAAACGACGAAGCATCGCAACACGAACGGCTATATGCAAACATTTTCGGGCCAACAATACAGCAGCAGGGCCTTCGCTTCATCGCGGGTCCGTAGCGAAGGTGCGGGAATGGATGATGAGATGGAGCTGTTTCCTTATGATCACAAGTCGAGTCTGACTCCCACTAGGGCGACGACTGAAACTGGATCAACTGGGGCAAAAGATGCTGTGACAGTGACGACCGATGTAGTAATCACTCGAGTAGCTTCTGATGAGCTGAAGTAATCTATATTTGATCAAGGGAATATGATTGAATTAAGTTAGGAAAAGTACCTAGCATCTTTCTTTCGCAATTGTACAAGCCAACTATACAGGCTTTGTTCTCTTGGGTACCTGAGCCGCCCAATATACCACAAACACGCTTACAGTGTTTATGACCACATAGATCACAATGAACCCAATGTTTCGCCATGCTCTATTATTCCCTGTTCCCATCCCGAGACTTGAAAGAACAATGTCAGCGCTAGATATGGGGCAAAATTGACAGTCCGTGGTATTGTCGTCTGGATTATCGAGGTAACCTCCTGCCATGTCCATATAAGCAGCCATGTATTCATGACACGTACCAAAACTAGGCGGCAGTCTGATGGATAGCATCTCAAGAGGCGAGCATACGACTCTAGTGTTTGATATCCCTGCGATTGACAGACCTTCCAGTAAGTACGTAAGTGGAGACACACGATACATAAAATCCAAAATCCTCCAAGACTGCTTGGCGGAACGAGGATCCTGATGTAACAGGTCAGCATTTAAATTCTTTCATTAACAATCTTTTCCATTAGAGGCAGCCCAACTTACCCGCAAAAGACGATACTTAGCCAAAAGCATAGAGTTGCCATTTGCAATGCCGTTTCAGGCAATTCGATTCCTGCCGCGAATACTTGGGATAACGTGCTGGCCCACAAACAGAACAACCAGACAAGGATGAAGACAATACCGCCTCGTTCAGTACTAGTGAAGTCGGTACTACCATTTCGATGCATGCCTGTAGGATAATACCAACAGACAAACAAAAGTGCAGCAATAACAGTTAACCAAGCCATTTCCACCACTATGTGTGCTGCGACAAAAGCCACCCACGAGTAAGTCATAGAATTACGCTCGCGGGCTTCGAAGACGTTCCGTCCATGGCTGAACCGGGAATTATAAGCATACTCATGGTACTGAAGAGCTGAGTAATGAGGAAAATGGAGAAAAGCAAGCTGGTTAAGCCTTGGATGTCGTTCTCAGCATTATAGAAGGACACACCATTTACTAGGCTCTGTCACTCATTAGATATCCTGCTAGGTCTAGTTCGTGGGACATGGACACTAACCAGGCAAACACACGCAGCAGTCTTCGTGTACAAGTAGGTTGGGTTGCGCCATTGGTCTGTGAAAACCCGTCGTACAAGGAGAGAGATTTGACGGGTAAGTGATGTTGCGAACTCATAGCGACGCTCCCCGCTTGCGTGAGTGGTGTTGGATACCGGAGTCTTGATGCTGAGATCTTGGACTTTTTCGGATAATTCCTTTCTCTCCCGGCTTAGTTGCCACTCCTGTGCCCAGGTAGTTTCGACTTCAGACGATTTGGTGGAGCTCTCAGTCATTTGTAACATCCATTCTGCTGGGTTCTCCTCCGGCAAGCACTTGCGAGCACCCTTAGATTCAAAGTATTCCACTATATGACGAGCCCTGTCACCAATACTCCCATAATACAAGGTATTACCATCTTTCAGAAGAAGGAGCTGGTCAAACATACCGAACAATTGCGCTGAAGGTTGATGAACGGTACAGAGAATAGTATGGCCATTATCTACCAGCTTTCGCAGCAGCATGCATACAGACCAGGCAGTCTGGCTATCGAGTCCTGATGTAGGTTCATCTAGAAGAGTGTAAGCTTAAGATCGAGCCGGGCGTTTAGAGACGTAACGCCGCTATGTGTTGGTGAAGAGGGCATGGTTTACCTAAGAAAAGAACAAGGTCTGGCTTCGCGACCAGCTCTACACCAATAGACAATCGTCTACGCTGCTCTATGTTGAGGCCTTCGCCGGGAACACCAATCACGGCATCGGCATATTGGTCCATGTCTAACAAGCCCAGGATCGTTTCTACGTAAGCGAGGGACTGTTGCCGATTCCCCGACTGTCGCAAGATTGCACTAAACTGCAAAGCCTCGCGTACAGTAGCGGTAGGAAGGTGTATATCGTTCTGCTGAACATAGCCCATCCGTCGTCGAAAGTCAAGAGTGTCATTGCGCGGCTTGCCATCAATGAACACGTCACCACCTACATTGCCAATGGGCACACGGCCAGCTAGAACATCAAGAAGGCTAGTTTTGCCGGCCCCCGTAACGCCCTTGGGAACAATTGTTAGCTGCCAGTCTAATTTGGCTGCTAGAAGGCTTACCATTAACACAGTGAAGGTACCCGGCTTGAGCCATCCATCAATGCCATTGAGAATCCTTCGTGATATCTTTGCTGATTTCACGTCATATGTAATATTGTTCCAATGAAAACTGGAGCTTCTCCGCTAAGGAGTTTTGGATTGTCAAATGCACCAGGGTTTGCGCTGACATTTGTATGAACTCCGAAAGCAATGTCTTGGGCAGACGGCGTTTGACGGGACTCAGGATCCTGGGCCATGCCTTTTCTAGTCTTGCCTTGCTTGAAAGTGAGGACTTCACCGCGAGACTTTTCCGCTGTGATGAATTGAGCTGCCAGTAAGTGAACACAGCCAAATACAACGATCATGGTGACAAGAATGCCAAAATTGCTAGACTCCTTTTAGTAGGATCCTCCCAAATTAGGAAATACTACTAACCGCCAAAGGTGCTCTGGATAATACTTGTATACTTGGGCCAAATACCTGGAGCCCTCTACGAACTCACTTCCAGGGCTCCTACCAATTTCAGAACACAATTTCCATTCTTCCCCAATACTATCGTATGCTGGGCCGCTTGGAATTGTTGTTGAGCAAGAAAGTTGGCGGTCATGAAGCTATTGTGATTAGTTATAGTAACACTACCAAGGGCGCTACATACCTCGTTGAGCATCAACCCCTCGAAGGTGTAATGAAGAGGGTTCACAAACCGGAACCAACTAAGCCAAGGCGCCATGAAAGGAGGCTTTATCACAAAGCCTGTGTAAATGACGCACAGCAAGCTCAAGATTGAAACAGGAGTCATTGTACCGTCTCGGGATTTTGACACAGAACCGATCATGCGGAATAGCATGGACATGACTATGAGATTTACCAACATGAAGATCCAGTATATGAAGAATGCTTTGGCTGTGCGTCTAAGATTTGCCATAAAGTAAATAGGAATATGAAGCATGAAAGAAAGTGCCAGTTTTTGAGGCAAATCATAGATAATGGATGCCAGCCTTTCCACGAATGGCTGATAAAATGCATAGCGATGGTGTTTTTCTACAATGGGCCTCTGAGCCCACATAAGATCGACTTCAAAGGCGGGTGCAAATCCGTTTATCATCAGAGTAAAGAATAACAGTATGGCCCTTTGTCTCAGACTTCCAGTGTCCTCTTTTAGGTCATAGAACGCACTCCCAACAATAATACCAAGAATAGAGTTGGCGATTACCGTTGACAACGCTGGAACGTAATTATTGACGAATCGATGGTGCGCCCTTCTGAGGCACAGCAAGGTTTGAGCAATGATTGGCAAGGGAATGTAGAAAGACTAAGTCTAGGATCATTTAACTAACGACTGATGATTGCGGAATTTTGTTATGACACGCACCTTTGCTTGTCAGGATTGGCCTTCTGACTATTGAGAAAACGTGTTTCATGACGATATGCAGAGTCAAAGGCCTCAATTTCCGTACGGAGAGCTTGGGCTTCATCGCTTGACTTCCACACTTGAGCAAATTCTTCGGCCGATCGAGGCACGCGGTTTTCATAGCCCCTGCGAACTATACGTTCGGGTGGGTTGGTGAGAGACGTTAAGAAGTCCGGCGTGGTGGCACGACTTGGCCTGACAAAGCCCAGTCCAGTAAAGTAACTCTCAGCAACATCTATGGGACCAAAGAAAATCTGATGACCCTCATATAGCACCATTACTTTGTCAAAGCACTATTTGGTTAGTCATTAACTGGTATTTCTGATCCAAGTACGCACCTTGAACATTGTTTCCGAGGCTTGATACAGACTCATCACGGCGGTCGACTGCCGTGACCTGGTAGAGCTTCTCAATAGCTCGATGAAACGTTGTGCAGTAGAGCTATCAATTCCACGAGTACTATTATCCCAGCATTGGAATTGCGCTCCACCAACAAAAGCCTCAGCAATACTTGTGCGGCGTTTCTCCCTCCACTTAGCCCTCGTATCATGGCATCTCCTATCTTGGTGTCCAAAGCTTCGTGGAGACCGAAGAGGGATGCTATATTGCCGGCTGTGTTGGAGTCTGTATTGAGTCTCGTGGAGGCGGCAAACTCGAGGGTTTGGCCAAGCGTGAGCTCAGGAAAGTGTACGTCTAACTCTGCAAGATAAACTCTTTCGCCTGTGAAGTGTCGGTGAAATTCGCGATACGGAATACCTATGCGAGCGGATTCAGCACTCTATGAAAACTCCAGCACAACGTTTGCCTATTCACCTTGATAATTCACTTCCGAATCGTCGCTGAGCTTAAATCCATGAGTTTCGCCAGTCAACGTCTTTAGAAAGGTCGAGCATCCACTGCCAGGACGTCCTAGTACCAGGACGAGCTCTCCAGCCTGGATTAAACCTTCCAAGTCATGAAGAATTTGAATTCTCTGTCGCGAACGCTGAAACGCTTGAAAAGGCCGTAAAAGTGCTGACAGAAACGTCGTCTGGTAGCGTGCGGACGTGGAGAATCCATAAGTATGGAGATGGCGGAATGACACCCCTATCTTGAGACTTTCGTTGGGTGGTTCCCTGGAAGAGCTATTTCGAGGAAACGGAGATGAACTATGAGTCTTTTCTTCCATGATCGCGAAAATACAGGATGTTAGCCTAGCTCATTGATGTATTCAAGGCTTAGACAACGACAAAGAGGCTAACTAGACGACGAAGTTGCTACTACCTACATGGGAGATTAGCAGGAACATCACAGCAGACAAAAGCGAGGGACGGATTTTCCTGAGAATTCTGACCGGGCACAAAAGCGGGCGTCGCATGCTGCGGTAGTCTTGGAGGCCAAAGGTAATCAAGGCTACAGCCTGAATTACAGTAGCAGCCAAGAAGCGGCACGGTCCGGCTAAGCGGCGTGTCACCATTCAGGAGGCGGTTGCTGACCTGAGTGTGAGATGTCTTATGAGGAACTTCTATGGCACGTATGAATTATACACCATACACCATACACCAAGTCAGCAAGCAGCCAGGCGGCACGGCTCGAAAATGGTACCGTGGCGTCGTTAGTTGGCTATATCCTAGTGTAACTGCGGGATGCCCATAGTGGGAGATGATGCCCAACCTGTTCGAAGCATGTATTTATTCCTACTAAACTTTATACATGAAGCTAGAAAACCATGGGCTTGCAACCACTCTGCAAGCTGTGCCCCATTGCAACCCTCCATTGTTATACTCGCTTCAAATGAAAGCCTCTCAGCTGTCCAGCACACAGCCTGTACCATACTCAGCACCTACCTCGTTTCCTGATACGGAAGGGAATAGCGTGCATCGGATGTTCAACGCCCATTCCAAATCTCCCACTCTTTAACGGCACGCTATTGACCAAGAGCTCGATGTCGTACTGCATGGCCAGCAGTGCGCACGTGAAAGTAATAACACCTTTGGCCAGAAATCGGCCCGGACACATTGAATGACCACCTTTCTGAAGTTAGCATGCATAACGTGGATAAAAAGAACTAAACTTACCCCATAGGGGATCCATGAGCCATCTAGCCCTTCTGTAGAGAAGTATGCCCCATCTTCAGACCCCTTCCCAAGCTTCTCCTCACGATCGGCCCTGTGCTCTGGCTTGACAGGGCCACTGGAAGGATCTGTAGGATACACCAAGAACCTTTCCGCCCAGAAGGACTGCACGGGATGGCGGCCCGATTCGGTGTTCCAGATGTTCTCATCCATGTGCGAGATTGCTGCATTAACCGCCCCAAGGCTCCTTTCGGCACACGCCACCTCCCTACCGATAACTGGCCGTGCAATGGAATGATTGGAACGAACACAGTAATGTACAATCGTAGTGTCTCGGCGTAGATTGAGTTCAGGAGATGACACCTGGATAGAGACTTAGTATCGATGTCGGATATCTGCTTGCCAATGAAACTATCGTCCAACTCTTGTCGCACTCGCTTTAGTAATGCCTTGTCTTGAATGACATGAATGGCTGCCATCATTGTGCATGGAACAGTGTTGGCAACCGCCCTAAGTGTGGCGTGTTAGTCTATGATGTATCAGGTAGGGCCTGAACACCTACCCCCAGGAAACAGCAAGATCGTTTGAGGCCATTGCGTCCTCGTCGAAAAAGCGCGTGAAATGACTGTGCCGATATCGTGTCCAGGCTGAGCCCCAGAAAGAATCTCGGTCATCATCTGGCGAGATGTCGGTTTCGCTGAACCGACCTTTCGCGAACCGAGCCCAATGCTTGAACTGAGATAGGACAATATCTCGGGCTCTGCGAGCCTTAGTATTCGGGATACCTCTGATGAGCATCGGTGCAAAGTCGTCGAATTTGAAGAGGTTGGTGATAAATTCAGGGGCGATGCTAAACAAAGAAGGCCCGAATATTGCCTCTATCAATGTGGCACCCACGGTTTCCTGAACGAACCCCAAAAGTCAGGGATTTCTATCCAATCTTCTAAAACCTTCTCGTCCATTTTCGTAATTAGTGTAGCCGCGTACTTTTGGAAAGTTGGCGATAGCCCGCGTCCAGTCAACGCCTCGCGGTCACTAACATGAATCATTCGATGAACACGCATATCTTCTGGAACGCTACTTCCCGGCAAAGGTTTTGCATGACTTCCCGAGTCATCAGCCAGATAAAGCGCTGCTGCATTCTTGGGCATGCCACAACCATATCTTAGAACACGAGTGGCTAGAGGGCGGAAGTCCAACAAAGCTGACGAGTCTCTCCAAGCTTGCCAAACGATCTTTGGGTCTTGAAAGAAATAAACATCAACTCCAGGAAGTATAGCCAGTCGAGTCAGAGCAGCCCGTCCGTTGTAATAGCTAATTCATGTTGTCAGATTAGTCAGTGTTCGTCATGAGGCGTACTAACGTTGAGCGACTAATAGCACCGCGTGTATCATACAACAACTGCACCGTAGTACCCAAGTATGGAATCAAAGATGGGTATCGGGGAGGAAGAACCCCAGCAGCTTTTGATCGATTGATGGAGTGGTAGAGGAGGACGCCCCAGGCATAATTCATCAGTAGCCATAGAACACCTAGGGCAATCGCGTTATAGTATGTGAGAATGCCTTTCAGATCGTAAGATTGAGAGGAGATCATCTTGGATTTCTCTATGACAGCATAGATTGTTCTGTAATGTCCGTCAAGACCAGTGTCAAATTTGCGACAATAGTCTCCAGATAAACAACAGAAAGCCAGAGATATCAGACTAAGCAGCTGGTTCAAACCGATTTGGCGGGACCTCAATTGATGTTGTGCATTATTAGGACCGGAAAGCCACCCGTCTTCACATAAGCACACAGTAGAAGTCACCCTGCTAGGAACTTCTGAATAAGTCGTGGCTACGTACCTCCAGCCTTGCCTCCAAGAGTTAAAGATACAATCTCGTGATATTGGGGGCGCTTCGGGGTGTTGACGATGTACCTTTCGCGATACTGGTGACATGATTGTGTGGGTGTGAAGCATGTGCAGGTGTGGCACGGCGTGCGGTATGTAAGCGTGGTGGCGACTACTTGAGGATTGCCTTGACAGAGTTACAACCTTTGATGAATACCCCTCTCGAGAACTTGGAGTGTGGTGTTCATGCGGGTATCTAAAGATGGTAATCCTGTGACCAAGTCTTCTCAATAGTAGTCCCAGTGAGCCCCTTTTCGTGCATGGCCGACAAAACTATCTCTTTATCTTTGACTTGTCGTCTGTGGTATTTCTATCTTGGATATTACTACAGGGTTTCGCCAGGAACACTTTGCTGTAAACCTTGCTTCAAATAACCGCACGTTTTATTGTCAATCCAGAATCATGGAAAATTTTGATCCAGACAATACTCCCATTTCAAGGCCACCACCGGGCAAACATACAAACTTGATCAACCCACCCTCTCAGGCCTGGCAGGCACGGGTGTCTATCTACACCACTTTGCCACTGGTTTTTCTCTTTGTCTTGTTACGTGTTTATGCTCGTTTACGACTTCCACATGGGCTAAAGGCCGATGATTGTACGCCATGCAATGAATCCTTCCCTGACTGGTGTGTCGCTAACTGATTGACAGACGTCATTGCTTTCTCAGGCGTAAGTTTGGGCTTTGCAGATGGCTTAGATGTCGTCCCGTATCTGAAGTTTCTTAGGCTTTAGCAATTGGGACTGCGGTTACGATGATGCTTAGTGGTTTGTCACAATCAGAACTTTGGCTTTACAACAGAGTGTAGAACGACTAACTCTTTTCATGCAGTTCACAATGATATGTACGGCCGTCACTTTTGGGATATTCCCATCAGTCAGATTTCGCCTCGGGTCTTTCAGGTATGTAGCCTATAACGTACTGGCAGCAATGATGGGTCCAAGTCTAATAATTGCAGCTAAGCTCAGCCATAACCTCGATGTATATGGTAACTGCCATGATGACAAAAATTGGTCTATGTCTACTCTATCGGCGAATATTCTTTGCTTCTCGGCAAAGTATCCTCATGATATGGTCCGGCCTTATATTTACCGCAGTCTCCTACACTGTCTTCCTGGCCGTGTGGGTGGCATTCACCGTGCCTCATGCCAATGAAGACTGGCTTTCTTTAGACTTCAGCACTCGAACGGCCAGGACGAATCCTATAATAAGCGTTGGTCTCGGGTGTTTAAGTACTTTGACCGACTTCTATATCTTAGCTATTCCCTTGGTCACGGTGGCTGGACTTAACATGAACAGCGGCAGAAAGCTCGCTGTGTCCGCGTTGTTTCTTACCGGCCTGTTGTAAGTTCCGTAACCCGCCAGCGTTCTTCTACCTGACACTTTTCGCTAGAGCCTGTGCTCTGTCCGCAGCCGGGATAGCTTCCCGGCTAGACAATTACCGATCTACTCTCAACTCTGGCATTGTTGACCCATTCTGGCTTTCCATGCCAGCTTACGCACTGGCGTAGGTATCTTGTCGCCCCTCTGAGCAAAACCCGCTAATTGAGAGTGGCAGTATCGCTGAAGTGAACTTGGGCATTATTTGTGCATGCCTACCAGTCATTTTTCCGGTCCTGAAAATGTTTGTTGTCAATTCAACTTCTGCTTGGTCAAGCTTGAGAAAGTCCCTCTTCACGGCCAAACCCAAAACAATCTCACAGGAAAATGAGAGAATCAATCTAAACCAAGACCTTCCTCGCATACCAAAAGGTACTTTTACTGGCATTTGGACTTTGATTCGAGCCAGTGGAAACTCCCAGGCAGATAAATCAGCCAAGTCAAGCCATGCAAACCTCACGCAAACCACCGAATTAGAAATGGCTCCGTATTCCGAGCTACGATCTGTAGACATGGAATACCATCAACATCTAGTTTCTGAGAATAAGTCTTCACATAAGAATAGCAGGGTGGGCACGCGTGACGGATCGCACGGGTAGATTGAAAGCAGTCTTTGTGCATTATACTTGGCAGACCTATGCTACTCGAGAGGGCCTTCTTTAGTTTGTGTTAGTCACCTAGCAGGCAGTAGCTATTCATTATTACCGTGATTTAAAAAAATAATAGCTTAGTGTTTTCTGATAAACATGTCCGTAAACCACTCTGCCACGTCCTTTGAGAGATCTGATGATAGCTCCACATGGCTTGTCGCATTGTCTACACGCTCTAGTGTTTTCAACGCCATAAACAAGCCATAAATAGCAAGACACCTCACCAGAATAATACGTCCAACTGCCGCAGTGTCAAATTGCGGCATGGTCCTCCAAAGAGATGACATGTCATTATTGGGGGCCAGGCTGAGGTGCGCGTGCAACGCTCATGGATGTGACTTCGGTCACGGCATGCATGATGCATGTGTGTGGCACGCACCAACGGAACGGTAGCACCACCAGCCGCTTGCGGCTCAGCCGTTGATTGTTCCATTTCAACCCTGATTGATTGGTCGCCTGGATATTGGACCTTTCTAGGCTTCCCCTCCAAAAAAATTAGGAACTTGGCAATGTTGGTTGACAAACATGATTACGCTTGGATTCGTTCCCTCGCTCTGCTCTCGTCCTGTCCTGACCCTGTCCTCGTCCTCTCCTTCCTGGCGTATTTGCTAGTGAAAGTCAGAGATCAACTTCTTAGACCTTTAGTTACGGCCCAGCTATGATGGCTGGCGGTCTGGTCTCTATTCCAGCCATCACCCTCACGACCCTGGTGGTGGTCGTCACATATCTTTATCGCAGCCTGTATCATAAACGCTTCAAGCGAAATGCCCACCTTCCTCAACTTCCAAATTCTCTCTTGTGGGGTCATCTACGGTTGTTTGATGACTTCACTAAGCAGGGCAAAACAGATCGACATCCTGGTAAGATGCATCCTCCGGCGTGAACGGCCTTGACTGATGATCAGACGCCATGTTGAGCGACATGCACAAGGAGCTGGGCCAGCCCCGGTGATGTTGCTTGACTTTTGGCCAATCAGTCCACCTATGGTATTGGTCAGTAGTCACGAAGTTGCCGAACAAATCGCAAAGATTTCAAAAGAATTCCAGTATAGCGTACCGAAAGCCCCGTCCGTAGAGCGAATGGTGCATTTGATCGGTCCAAACTCGCTACTATTCAAGCAGGTAACTCAGTAGTGTTCACTACAAGAGAGCTTGTGACTAACTTGATATCAAGAACGATTCATGGAAGGTCGTGCGCAAGAGGTTCAATCCCGGATTTGCTCCGAACCATCTTACGACCCTTCTGTCTTGTATTTTGGACAAAACTGAACCTTTCTTGAGCCATCTTGACGCCTTTGCTAAAACAGGAGAGTCTTTCTCTCTAAGTCTACTGACAATGAACCTTACTTTCGACATCATTGGTGCTGTTGCAATGGATGAGGACTTGAATGCTCAGGACTTAAACCAACAAGGCGATCTGATCCGTCTTTTCAAGGACATGATCCAAAGTGAGACTCACTTGGAATGTGTTTGATGCAAAGCTGACAATACAACACTAGCATATACAGATGACAAGTTGCAATTGCCATGGTGGTTGGCTCCTCTCGCCGAAGTTAAGCGTCGTGCTCTCGGAAAACACATTTCCGAACATTTGCGACAAATCGTCCGGCGAAAGTTCAACGAGCTCCAGCTCGACAGCTCCAGCATAGGGTCACGCACTATTCTTGCACTGAGCTTGAAGGAAGTTGAGCATCTGACGCCAGCGATTTTAGAAGAAACATGCGATCAGCTGAAAACATTCCTGTTCGCAGGTCACGATACTACAAGCACGCTACTTGGTTGGATGTGTTACGAGCTGTCTCGCACACCTCGCAGCCTTAGGGCCGTCCATGAGGAGCTGGATCAGCTCTTTGGTCCCGAAACTGAACCGAGCGCAATCCGCAAGAAGCTTTTGCCCCTGGCGGTGATGAGTTACTCGGGCGGATGACATATTGTTCAGCAGTGATTAAAGAAATTCTCAGGCTACATCCCCAGCTGGATCTATACGAATGACCAAGCCAGGTACAGGTCTCACTGTTTCGACTCCTCAAGGGTCTTACAATATCGACGGAACTTATATATACATCAACCATACTATTATCCAACGAGACCGCGCTGTGTTTGGCGACACAGCAGACAGCTTTGTGCCTGAACGCTGGCTCGGATCAAGCGAAATCCCTGTCAGCGCTTGGAGACCATTTGAGAGAGGCCCTAGGAATTGTATTGGCCAAGAGCTTGCTAACATCGAAGCACGCATCATCATTGCCTTGGTCGCTCGCCGATATGACTTCAAAAAGGTTGGGCTTGGTGAACTTGAGCACGACGAGAACGGCAAGACTATACTGGACGATAAAACTGGTCAGTTCCAGGTTAAAACAGAACTCTACTCTGTAAGTTGGGATCTTAAAGGTATTCAATTGAGATTATGGGCTGATAATTGCTAGACTATTCAGGTCACTGCCAAACCAGTAGATGGAATGATGATGGAAGTAAGCATCTCGACCAGTAAAAGTGTCTAGTACTTCAAGTAGGTAATTACCTTGGTAAACAATTAGATACACAAAGGGCCTCTCTACAAGGTAATTCTTGTATGTGTCTGGGGATGGACAGGAGCCTATTATCTCATGTTAAAAATGGTTTAGTTCTCTTGCCAACTTATCTTGTTAGTATTGTCATCTGAAATGTAACAGACTACCACCTTGCTAGTCACCTCCCATTTTGTCCAACATTTTATCTAACATTTTACCCATTAAATTGTCACCTACCATTACAATTTTCACCTTCTAATTTAAGCAGTCGGCGACAGCTTCGGGCACCCAAAGATTATGGATATGCCCAGAATGTGACTGGAGTGGTAATGGTGGGCGTGGTTGGGGGTGGTAGGGGAGTGGGCATTAGGGGACGGATATGGAACTTCGGTCCAGAGCCTGATGAGAGTAGCATAGCCCAAGTGGCCTACCATTCGGTGCCACCACCAAATGGTTGGATGTCAAGGGCCAAAGTTGCCTCTTGCCTGCATATTCAATTATCCACCCTGTCAGGGAAAACGTGCTGGAGTCATACTGGCAGAGCTTGGGCATGTATAGTTAAGGCTGGCAACCTCGTCTACCCACATTGTATCCTTCGCCACAATCCCACATGATACTGTTACAATCGTTTACGTTATATATTTGACTTGATGGAAATTCACGCAAAGCAAAGCTTGGCAGCTAGCCTGCCGGACGCTGAAGCAGACTCAACCAGCCCAAGATATCGTAGCATGCAACCCCACAGCTGCACAAGGACACAAGAGAACCAGTTGACGAAGAACCAATTTTCATAGAAATAGTTGCATCACACACTTGATACCCTACTTCTGTATCGGTTTTGCAACTAATATAAGGCTGTAACGGCCCGGGTGTATGCTGCAGATAGGAGAGTGTGTGCGCCACAGTAATACCAGCTGATTTGGCGTGTAGTTGCATAACTGGGATGCCATCTTCGCTGGATTTAGGTCGCGTGATTCGGGGGTTTCGAATCTACTGTGATCTGCACCTCTTTGTCAGATATACGCAGCAGCTAGGTCAGACAGCTCTGTGCCAGCCCCTTCTAGGAAGCGTATTCCACACTGTTGCTTCCTCTCTTAACCAAGGTTTGGCAATTGCAGCTATTACTATGGATCTATTCACTCTCATTTCCGTATTGCGTATCACAGTTATCACCATAGGTGTTTACCGTCTCGTGGACGAGACTTTCTCATCATGGATTGGAACCACATCTTTACGGGTTTCCGTGGCTACATTCCTTCCCTTAACAGTCGCATTTACTCTTAACTATCGACTTGCCATCTTCGGTTACTATCAGGACAGAATGAACCAAAGACAGAAAGATAAGAACCTTCCCCAAAATGTCCAGAGTTACTTCCATTCATGGGAAATGCCATACACTCCCTGTGGAATCAACCAGCCTTTCTCAAGAAAGTAGGGTATGCATGTAAGAGAAAAATCATATGTATGCTCTACCGCTCATAGCTTTCTAGGTACCATGGTGGCAAGTTGGTCACTGCTAGATTCGGCTTGTTTTGGCACGAGTTATACGTGTTTCAAGACAGAAAGACTGTTAGGAAACTTACCCAAGAGAAAAATATCTCAACTCCTATCACCTGGTATACTCATGCTTGTGCAGAACCACCTAACCCCTCACCTAAGCTGCTTTCACTATGCGGACAGGATCACTTCCATCCTCCTAGCCTCTTACGTGTTGGCTACACCATTGCACTCACCGGCCAACTCGCAAGAAACACAATTAGTGATTTTCTGTCTGCCTTACTATCGGGATTGAGCGCATTAGTGCACACAGAGTCGCAATGGACTCTTGCTGGCGATTTTGTGAGCGTTTTTCAGAATATCGTAATTGTCTCCTCGGTCGAGGCCCTTTTGGCACCGATTTTTCGAAGCACGTACCAAGCATCTTGGAGAGCCTACGGCAGTTGTTAATCGCAAACCCGCTGGAGTCTTCCGTCTCTCGTCGAATACCATCAGACCTTCATGAACAGGTCCGAGTTTGGCATGCTTTTTGTCAAACAGACATTGACAATGAAAAAGGCCAGTGGGTTACTCAAGGATCCAGTAAGAGGTTTGGGAATATGAGGCCCAGACACGCCGCTTGGAAGAAGGCAGGCCTTGGAGATAATGATCTCATAGCCATGGACGTTTCACTTGTAACAGCGTAAGACCCTTTTCTCCTCTTGAGCCTCTTGCGAGTACTGAAACTACTAGCCTTTCAAATTCGATCAGCTCTATTGGCCTGACGATGATAGTACACATTTTTACAGATACTGGACTCCGAGAACGTCTGAAAGATGAGGTTCAAAAATTGTATGATGAGAGTACTGGTTCTAAGCAGGGCATACGATACTCTTCCAAAGCTCCACTTCTTTCGTCGGTTCTAGCAGAGACCCTTCGCTTACATGCCAACTCACTTCTAGCATTTAGCCCAACCAGCTCCGATGTAATGTTGGGGAGTGGGTGTTTCCTTCAGGCAAATTAGGTGTCCTTGACACTCGACTGCTACATATGGATGAAAGTTTCTGGAACACTAAGAATGGTCTACACCCTCTCAGTACATTTTGGGCTGAGAGATTCATAGTAGATCCTAGTGACGCAGCCAGCGGCCCTGTTCGATTTGAATGTCGAAAGGGTCAACATCGGAAGCCAAGGTCAAATCTAAAAAAACGGACAAACTTGCATACTCAGTTGAAGGTCTTGAGGGTGCTTGGCTTCCATATGGAGGTAGGCCATTCTCAACCCTTCCTCGCTGTTAATTTTAGGCTGTGTTAACATTCAAAAGCAAGTTCTTGTTGTCCAGGACGCAATATCGCTAACAACATACTCTTACGTACCTGCTCTCTTGTCATACAGGATTTTGACTTCGAGGTCTTGGCTGGTCATGAGGAAATGTCAGTTCAGAAACTATTTCCTGTGAGAAGAGATGGACTTTTGTCTATTAGAATCAGAAAAAGAAAGGATTCTGTTGTATCGTACTAGTATCAAGAAAAGTTTGCTACGACTTCTTTTGAGAATAAGCTCATGTTGTTGGGGAAAACTGTAGGGAGTGTTTTCCAGGTTTCTGTTTGAATGAAAACGTCGCAAACACACTTTACATGTGTCTGTCCATGCTATCTTGTAAAAGATGCCTAGGATATCGTTGCCATCGCCAATAATATCATGATCATAACTACAGCAGCCAAGCGCTTCGCCAACTTTGGTTCCCTCAGCAAGCAAACTAGCTACAAGCGTTATTTCAGGTTTTCTAGATGCCACAATTACCCAAAGTATGTCACTCGCTCGGATTTTCAATAGGAGAAATGTGTAGACCAGGTTCAAGGACTGAAGAACCCACAATTACAGTAGTCTACTCCGTAGAGAAGCTGATACTAAAACCCCTCGTATAGAATTCTTCTCTCCCACGGCCCGACCATATGGATAACTTTTCGGCACTGATGAACCATGAGGATTTACCTTTGAAATGGGCTTCAACCATGGAAGTAATTATTGGAAGAAAAATTTCCTGGAACGATGAATCAGCGTCCATCTGCCAGCAGACAAAGTTAGGTCTCGCACACGACTTATGAAGTTACAAATTGATCCCTAGCAGACAACCTTACCTTCTTCCCCTGCACAACCATTTTATTGGCGGCAATACCCTCAATGACCGGTTCATCGTATGACCTGAACACTGCAGTAAGCAGGAAACCCTGATCAACGTGAGGCTTCGGATTATGATGTAGACTGATCTATGGATGTGAGGTACGGTTGGGAGTCATTCTGGGGTTGTGTGCGCACATACCCAAGCCATACATGCACCCGAAAAGGGAATGGAAGGATCCGCAGCAGTACACAATCCTTCAAAGGCGGACCGCATCACTAGTAGAAGAGGCAAAGCACGTAAAAGGGACTGCATCAGAAGTCACGTCAGGTTGGGACCAGGCCGACACTTGACGAACAAATCGTGGATGGTTCCACTCAAAACTATGACGGAAGATACGACTTACATCTTAGCTTCTTATATTATCGTCTTACTAGAAAGGCTAGGGCATATCGATTGTTGCAATATGATCTGGTGATTAGTCACTTGGCATTTCAAAAGATAATCAACCAGCACAGTTTGGTCAGGAACTACGCTGAGTAAAAGTATGCCGCTTATCCGAACATAAAATAAATTGCAAAGCAACTTATTGCATCCCCTGAGACCACAGGGGTTCTATATGAGGAATATGCACGCACAGAAAAAGGCCCATGCGGTTGTGCAACCAAGAGAGTTATACTGAAATCGCATGAGTTGATGTGCGCTCAAAGGTCTGGACCGCGATTCAAGTCATGAAAGCGCAGAGCCCGCTAACCATCCGTGTAACCGAATGTCCGCAAATGGAGCAGTTCTTAGAACCACCCTTGCGAAGCATCGCCAAGTTCACCCATTGGCGTATACGAGGAAGAGTTTGAAGGAGCTGGCGCGAGGATCTGGCTCAGGTGGGCGAAGCAATCACCGGAACTCGAAAGACACAAGTGAACTGGTCACTGTTCACTGGTCCCAATAAAGTATAAATACCCAGCTACTCTCCCTACCAGTAGTCTCTCCATCCATCACTCTCTAGATTCATCATTCACTTCTTCATTCTCATTCAAAGCCCCATAAGCTGCTCCAATAACTCATTCAATATGTTGTTCTCATCAGTCTTCCTCAGCTTCATTGCCAGCGTTTCTGCTGTTGATATCTGGCTCAACTGGAGTGCTACAAACTGCCGCGGCAAGAACAGCATCAAGTGTGCGGACCTTAACCCCAACACGTGCTGTTCAGTTCCTGGATCATCTTCCAGCTTTGCCAGCATGGACTTTAGAGAAATTCCATCCAACTGGAGGCTCGAGCTTCGGGGCTACCGAGGTCCCCAGTGCAAGACGAGAATTGAGACCGTGAGCAGCAATGGCAAGACATCAGTCTGTCTGTCTCATGGGCGATTTGGAGGCGGTGGCTATGGCTTCCAAAACAAGCGCGCCGTGATCGGTGATGAGAACTGTACAGAAAGCGTTAAGCCATCTGTTGTAGCCTTCGAAGACGGTTCTGAATTCGATCTCACTCAGTTAGATGATGATTCCCTCCTTGAAATGGTACGTATCTTCTAATTTCAGAGCCAATTTGAACAAGCTTATGCTAACTATGTACTCTTGTAGTAAGAAGATATCTGTTGCGCCCATCTATTATCCATGTTTACTCTCTTTGTTGAAATACTTTACTAACACTTTTTCCCTTTTAGTGTCAATATTGCTCAAGCCGACGGAAGTTCTGCTGATGTTCCCAACAAGTTCCAGGCACACAAAATGAAGTAGGGATTTCATTTAGCCTAGAGCCTAGGGTGGTTGGGGAGTTAAAAAGCATGCTGCGCCAACTATTTTCTATTTCTCCTTGGTTCTTGATGGACAATAGAATTTTACTATTCTGGGCATATACTGCAATTGGGGTGTCGGATGTTATTCACTTCTTGCTGATCGTCAACTGATACAGCTGGCGATTAATTAGTTACTCAATTCAATTAGTTTCAAGTTTTTATCAGCTTGAACCTCTACCTACAGTTTTCCCAAATTTCTTTCGTAAATATCATCAATGCGGTTATATTTCATGAAGGATTGAATGCTCAGAGCCCTAAATCAGTTGTCAAGCCAATATGTTTCTAGAGTGTAGAACCCAAAGTAAATGGATGTGTTCTCACATCCTCCGGGGTTGATAAGCCAACCAAGGATCCATTCCTGCCAAGACCAGTTGTGAAGCATTCCATTTTCCACATCGACGGATCCTTGTGTATTGTTTTCAAGTCCGGGTTCTAGAGTGGCTTAGTAATAGTATGAGGTTGATGGCCGTACGAGGCATGGCTGGGTATTTGGGTACCAGCATCTAATAAGTCCCCGTAAGCTTTGCTTTGGATGTAGGTCGTGGAGCAACTCAGAATACAGCAGAGAGGTAAGTTTATGTAGCCTCTGCGTTTGATGACAACACCTTGCGTGACTAGGAAGGAAACAAGCTTAGCATGACCCGACGGCTCGCCGCAAGTATAGGGCCGATTTCAAAGAAATTAGGGATAAATCCTACATCTCCTGTACTTTAATCATCAACTAACAGCAGCTGGAAAACTTCGGTGTCGCATCTAGGTATAGCTATGGCTATGAAGGAACAGTATGATAATAGATGGAGGCGCCATATTTCACCAGGCAATGGATCGATTCAGTTGAGATAAGCAGTGTTGCAAAAGAAAGTAGTTTTGCATGCATATCATTATGCTATCTTTGTGGATTAGGCGGGAGAGTAAGCTCCTCGATTCAAACCAACCTTCGTAACCGTCAGGGCAGCACCTGTCGCGCGAAACCTCACTTAGAAAGTAGGAGTCGTCGTGCATGTCGGCAGAAAGACACTCCATGCCCAACTCCTTCTGGGCTGTCGCTTTACAAAATGTGTTTGAAATTGCTTGTGATCTTGAGTCCTCAACTGCTACGTCCTCGATTGTTGGACCCATCAGCGGAGTGATTTCTTCTTTGATCGTAGTCGCCCACAACTCAAGCTCGGTTTGGTATCGCCTGATATCTTCGTCACTCATGACAGAGATTAATTGGCCAATATAGGACTTTTGGAAAATCTCAGGATTTGGTGACAGATCTTAACGATCACAGTGAGATATTCGCAGAAATGTGCTTGGAGAGGTTTTGAATCTGAATATAGCAAGGCCAGTTGCTTGTAGCGAGGCGCTGCCCGTCCAGCATTCATGAACAAAATTGAGAGTTTTTCCAAATACGCCGAATGTTGCACTATCAACTACACAAGTGCTTAGTTTTGCTCCTCTCTTATCTTGAATGACTGCTTTGAGGCACCAAGGACTGCAGCAGCGCTTCGATTCAAATATGTGTTGTACGTACCATTAGTGAGGTTTCCACTAACGCCCAAACCTCACAGGCAATCAAACTATGCGATTCGCCGACTATTGTTTCGCCCAAGCCAGCGTACTGTTGGATTGCCTCAAGCACATTTGCTAGGCGAGGTCCAACGCATCGTGCTTGAAGACCATTTTGTGGTCGTGAAGCGTCGCTGTCAATACTGGTCATCAGACGCATAACATCGCTCGTTTGGGGAGGATGCTCGAGTGCCTCGGAGCACTGTTTTCGAAACGTCAATTTCTGTTCGCTTGTTAAATCAGCTTCAAACTCGGATACAGCGTGTGACAACCGGACATCGGCCCCCAGCTGGCCCGAGCTCAACGGCGTGAGAGACATTAAATATTTTGTGAAAATAATCGTAGGATTTGGTTAGTTTCCAAGGTCCCTCTCAGCCAACCCTGCCGTCCATGAAGCAAGCCTTTTCCACTAGAGCAGAAGGCAGCAGAAGAGAATTAAGATGTAATGGCATGAAGATGAAGGTTATGGGGATTCAGTTGAAGATGTAGGGGCCGTGCTCCCTGCTCCGGCCAATTGCAAGGCAGGTACCTTGAAGCTGTCGCACAGCCACGCATGTTACGCAGACGGCTCTTCTAAGTCTTTCAATTGGCCAGGAAACGAAGCATGCTTTAGCAAGGTTGTAGGCTGCCATATTTCATCAACAGTCAAGATGCTTTGCATTCGTATTGCGTTGAGCACATGAAGTGCATGGTATGCGCGAGGTCTTGCTTCGCGTATTACAGATTTAATAAACGCCCGTGTCAATGATGTGATACGTAGAGTAGTGGCACGCGGAAGGATGAAGCCCAATCACGGAAACGTCTTGCTACTTTCTACCGATTATGAAATGAGTGGACGTCAAATACCTGAGATGTAGTTTGGGTCTGCCGCCTCAAAGAACTTATTCCATACTAGCCATATTCATCGAATAAATAAGCATTGAATGTTCAATGTGATCCTCTCAGATTGGGGATCTGGAGTAACTTTCGTATCATGAAATGCCAGCATTGATAAACCACTCAGTCCATTCATTGGGATAACACATTCCCATTTTCCAGGTAACAGGGCCTGTTGGGATTAGTAATGAATAATTGTTTCCAACCATTTGCGTCTGAGCTTCTGGGGTATGGATGCAGTTTGTGCATCCTGTGGTGGCTTGGTGGTGTGTGTAAATGACAACAATGTATTGTTCGTATGCTGTATTCATATGGAACAAGTGGCCTATTCTCTACCGTAGCCCAATCCATAAATTATGTATAAGACAAGATAATAAACTGTGTACACACACGCGGACGTTGGAATCACCACCTGCCACATGGGTTAAGGTGTGGGAAGGACATCATATAAACGTTATCCATCTTGTATACAACGCATATTTCAGAACAATTACTTCCACGCTTCATACTTCTTAAATGTGGCAGGTGTCTGACCATGTATTCATCCCTATTGCGTCTTAGTCAACGTGCCAATATATGCCGTAACGTATACGTCTCCCCTGCTGGCCTGACATGTAAGTCTTTGTAAAAGAGGGGACACTGCAGCTTACATGGCCAGCTAATTGGCCAGCCATATGAAATGTTACTATATGTTTCCTGATCTTAACTACACCAGCCGTCTTCCATACTATAGCACATGCGCTTATAACGGAGACGTATCGAATGGTGATGCGACAGGGCCGAGGTCCTTCTACCACATGCTTCATCCACCTGAGGCCATGAATGCTTTATGCCTTCAATCACTTAGACAGATGCTCTCAAGGAGTATTAAGCTCGACGGAGTATACACACTGCAATAATTCAGGCATTGGCTACAAGACACATGATTCTTCCATTGAAATCACAGCTCTCAAGGCCTCTCTTACAGAGGAAACAAAACCACCTCGCTAGCAACCTCAATCAACCAGCGTTGGACAGCCATCCTCCATCCACATGGTAGAGCGCTCCCGTAACAAATGAGGCCTGCTCACTCAACAGGAACAGCACTACCTCCGCGACCTCCTCCGCTTTGCCCTGGCGCTGAATGGCCGTAGGCTCGTTAAAGGGCGCGTCCGCAGGACGGTTCATCTGCTCAAACGCACGCTGCATCATGGGCGTGTAGATTGCGCCTGGAGCCACGGCATTGATGCGAATGTTTCGCTTGCCGTACTCCTTGGCCGCGGCACGGTGAGACCCAGCACACCGTGCTTGCTGGCGCCATAGGCGGCATGTTGAGGCATAGCTGTGTTTTTGTATCAGTGAGAAGGTTCTTTTTCAAATGAGATGTATGGGTCATACCGTTTGTGCTGTGAATTGATCCCATGTTCACAATGGACCCGCCATCAGTGATTTGGCGCAGCTCCGCTCGCAGACAGTACATGCATCCCGTCAGGTTGATACCGATGAGGCGGTCCCACTCCTCATCCAAGATATCCTCGGTGATGCCAACCAGCTTCTGGTGGCTAATAACTCCTGCGATATTAGCCGCGCCATTCAGACGCCCAAACTTCTCGACCACGGAGGCGATCCAGTCGTTCACCTCCTTGCTCTTCGAGACGTCCACCTTGGAGGTCATGAAGGTGGCATTCTTCTCCTCGAAGAACTTCCTGGTCTCCTCGAGTGCGACTTCATCATAATCCGCAATGCAGACAATGCCGCCGCGCTCAACAATGAGCTTGGCCGTGGCGAGGCCAATGCCACTGGCGCCGCCAGTGACGGCAATGACCTTATCCTTGAGAGACATCACAACAACAACAACTGAAATCAATCGAAATGAGAGACTTACAGAAACAAGAAGTGGAATTAAGATTGAAGTTATTCCCTACCTTTTATAGCCCGAAGCCCATAACGTTGGGGCTGATGTCTGGACAGAAGGGCCGTCTGTACCCAGGGCCGTCTCCCCGCAGGCTAATGCATCCGAAGAGGGTTCGAGCAAATCCGGCTGAAAGGGATGTGTGAGTCCGCCCTCATGGCTCCGAGCCTGCTCTTCGGGGTAGATTGTCAGCTGAGATGGACAAATATCCAGCCGAGCGACTTTGTTGCATTGCGAGATATTGAGCTTCATGAGGGCGATTCGGGGTCCAATTCACTAGCACTTTCTGGGACGTGTAGAACCAATAGCATCGTGGTGCACGGACAGTCACATATGACAGACTTGTACTCTGTATTTTGATCTCCAACATGAGATATACAGTAAACTCGGGAAAGAAGTAAAGAAAGGTACGGGAGAATAGATGTTGACACGTATGAAACGGCTCGGCCTTTGTAAGATTGCGAGGAGCAACGTGGCTGTTCTGCACGTTCCATCACAGGAGATCAATGCCTTCTGCCCGAAGTAAATCACATGCAATGCAATCATAGCAAAAACCCTGACAATTATGTAAATTACTATATACGTCTTTAGACCCGGCATCATCATAAAGACGGCCCCTCCCAGGTATCTCGCTGTATTCTCAACAGCCAAGACTGCTTGTGCGGAAAAGTTACCTGCCTCTCCTTGGCGAACCCAGCGAATTCGAGGTGTTGTATGAATCTGGACGGAAACCAATTAGTCTTCGCACTAACATTGTCACGGGGTAAGCGTACCTTTCGTTATCTACTCTTGGCTCCAAGCAGATTCTCATGGTTCGAAAGTCTGCATTGAGGCACCAGTGGACAAGGCTGGACAGCCATGCCTGGACTCGTCCACGGGCCCACTCTTCTCCAATGAGGATGTGAAGGCCTCGGTCCCAATCTTCCGCGTCGTTGCCGAGGCGTCGGCCTAGAATGTCCTCCTTCACCCAATAAATCTCGAAATAACCGAATGGCACCCCGTCCCAAAGACCAATGGCTGGGAACGAGTGATGAGATGACAATGCGTCTTTAAGGAAATTAGGCGTGTACTCGCCCCAAAATGCCTTTACCCTCGGATTGGACAGCCATTTCTCCAGTAACGATGCGTCGCTCATGTTGCATAATTGCGCATGTTCATCTTCCTTGTGAGTCGTCGGCGCAGTATATAGCACCGGCACGGGGAGGAAGAGGCGACTCTGAACGACAAATACCGGTCCACACTAGGAACAAAGCGCGTGTAGAACACCTCTCCCATCCGCGATGGCTTGGGCCGCAACGGATGCCGGACGTCATTCGTGAACGTGTAATGTAATGGTGCTGGTGGGAAGTACGTCGGAAGATGTGACGTCGAATAGAAATGACCCAAGGGAAAGCTGACATTGGGAACAATATTCGGTGTTATGGTTCCAGAGAGGTCACTTTGGGTGTGTTTATGATTCGATTTGGTGGCGAGAGACAATAGCTGCGACGGTTGTGAGTTATTCTGGAGGTAGTGCAAGCGAGGTGAGTCGGGATGAACTGGTGACTGTGGCCTACTTCCAATGGGAGAGCCTGGCACAGATGAGGTGGGCTTTGCCGGTTGCAAGGTGAAGAGGAACAACCGAGCGGGAATCTGCCAGAACATGCGTCTCGAAATGAACATGTTGTTCCATCCCTCATCAGTATCATCACTGCTGCTCACAGTTGTGTCTGCTGACGCGATCAAGCCCATGCGCTCTAGCTTGGCGATTATGTACCGGCCACCCAAAACACCCTGCTTGCGGATTTTGATCTTCCACTCACCCCTGGGTCGACCCTTCTCAGGCGTGCCCTTGGAGGCAGCGGTGTTCAGATAGGGCGCGGGCTCAGGCTGGTGAAAGTACCAATACAGCGTGATCCACAGCATCATTGCGACCTGGCGGGAGGGCTGGCGGCAGGCTTGAACTCGCTAGAGGAGGGGTTGGCAATGGACGAGATGAAGAGCGCATCATTCTGCAGAGTAGGCACTTTGAAAGGGCGCGTCCGGCTGTGAGACGCATTGCTGTCTCGATCCTCATCCATCGCATCCTGGGAGCTCCCTCGTTCCCATCCTCGACGTCATCATCCTCGGTGTGCAAGACAACAGTCCAGCCGACGGGAAAGCACTGGAGTGCGTGGTGAGCTCATGGCTCTTGAACCCAACGCCAGCAAAAATGGGCGTGACGGTAAAGGTCTGGCCATCTGGAAGATGGATGATCTGCGGTGCCATGTTGGTTGAGTCTCTTTAAGCTCCGCTCGTGTGATTGTAGCGGCGATGGCTGAGGAGAAATCAAACTTCCGTTGGCAAACCAAAAAAATATAAACCCAGAGAACTAAAATTCTTGCTTCCCTCTACTCGTCATGTCATTGTGACGAAACGTAGACCTGAGATATGAAGCTGGACACGAGATCAAAATGGAGAGCTGATGGTGGAGTGACTGAAGCTCTGGCGGGTCGGCGGGGTCCGAGGGTGGGAGACTACAGTGGAGGTGAGCTTGAGTTGGCACCGTAAAGGTACATGGCCAATCACAAAAATTGAATTACAATACAAAAGGTCTCCACAGTGCAGAAACAATCGAATCGATGTTGAATCATTGAAGCTATACCGCCAGCTCATCGAGATGAATAGGGCCTATCACCTCATCGATACATGGTTTAAATGCCGCTAAGCAGTGATCGCTTCACAATTATGATGATTGGAAAAATAAAACAACGTTTACCACGAATGCTGCTTTGTCTATGTATGTACCATGTTACTCACGTATGTTACATCGCCATTTCACAAAGAATCGCTTCATCTAGTGTACAATGCAAAATGCAAGCCAATACTTCTCGTTCGGCGACTGTCTCAGTCCTTCTGCTTGGATTCGTCTTTGTCATCTTTTTCATCCTCCCTGTCTTTGCGCTTATCCTTTGAAGACTTTTCTTTCTCCAGAACCTTGACCGTTTCGTTGCCAAGATCCTTTGCCTCGTCCCATTCAATACCGTACTCTTGCGCAACAGTCCTGATCTCCTTTCGCAGCGCGTTGGCTTCGTTCACTAGCTGCTCCCACTTCTGCAAGTCGAACCCACGGGCCTGGTAGAGCGCGTTCTGTCGCTTCGAGACGGTGACGTTCATGGCTGCCTTGTAGCTCAGGTCGCGGCTGATGAAGAGGAACCACAAGTAACCGCCCATGATGGTGGTGAGACCAGCAAGATAGGTGATGGGCTCTACAAGGTCCCATCCCATCTCTGTATGGAAGCTGCAGTAGTAGACAATACCCCACCACCCAATGAGAACCGCAAATCCGCCTTGAGCTAGACGATGAGCTCCCTTATGTGCTTCCAAATCGCACTCCTTCTTCAGCTTTGACATCTGGTCAATCTCGATCGACATTCTCTTTAAGCGGTCACGCATGTAGTAGGTCCGGTCCTTGAAGCTGGGCACAGCAACACGTAGATCCTTTCCGTAGCCCTCAATCTCAATGGCAAATTCACGGCCTCGAGCAGCGTCTCTGATAAAGTCGCCAATTTCGGTGCTTCCGCTCCAGCGGACCCATTTAGCCTCGTCTTTGCTTGGACCCTCTCGGCCCAGCCCAGTGTAGGATGCCACGTTGGAGCCATTCTTATTCTGCGCGGGATGAGTCTCGTGGTGGTCTGCTTCCGCTCGGAAAATAATGTCTGGAAGCCTTTCTTTGCCATTTCCACGCAGTGGCGGAATCTCTGCCTGGATCAAACGCTCAAGATACGACAGAGGTTGTTGGGGATGGACAAGCAAGGCCAATGGCTCCACAGATTCCTCGCTCCTTCCACGTCGCTGCTCCTCAGTCTCATTGATGTGTTCCTGTTCAGGGTGGAAGGGCACTGGCAGAATGAGTTTGAGGAGACGTGTTGGTGTTGTCATAAGACGTCCTAGCAGGGAGTATCAGTCAAGGCTCATAGTAGCCACCTCATTGAGCACCCACCTTTCGTTTTGTCTCCCCGGCAGGATCTGGCTGTCCCGAGTCTCGGAGATCTGATGCGGTACCCTGCCATTGCCAGGGTCGGTCGCTGACCCTTTTCGAAGCCGATACGCTGTCATCAGGCTTCAACCGCTGCTCCTCATCGTCCACGGCTTTTTGGCTGAGATTCTTGGCTTTCTGGGCGGCTACATCACCCTTCCAGGCGCGCGTCGAAGATAGATGACGCGCATACAGAGGGAATTGAGGCTGTCGACACGCTCCACCAAACGCGAGCTGGCTACGCTTGAGGGCTTGGGCACGACTGGCCTGGAAAGCAGAGAAGATACGTTGCGTGGCAGCACGCCCTCCAGCACAGCTCATGACCGCGACGCAAACCAAGTCCAATGTGACCTTGAGTTTAACAATAGCAACAATGCATCGAGAGGAAGCGGCTCCAAGATATTGGCACCCACCTTCACGAAAATAAGGGATAGACAAGATCGACGGTGAAGAAAGCTTGTCCCATCGCCTGATGAGCCCATCCAAGTTTCATGACGTCAACGGACAGCGCAGCCACAACGGCCTGGCTAAATCCAGGCACAAGCCCCACACATCTTATTTGAAGCTCTGGCAGGGTATCACCACCTTAATTCTAACTCACCCATCCCAGTCGGGTCTGACGGTGGCCAGCAATGCTTAATTACAACTGTAGGTGTCTTGATTGGTAGGCATGGGCAGGGATACACCATCCTTTGCTGTCCATGCATAAAAAACAGGCCAAGTCGTAACTTGGCAATCTTCCCTAGCATCATTTCATTTGCACTGCACATTAAACGCCGCCAGCCTCACAAACCACAAAAACAATGCATGTTCATTCCTCCTTTCTATGGTTGCTATGGAATACACCGATGCAGGAGTTTGGTGATCTCCTGCGCTCCGTGCTTTCATGAACATACCTTACAACTGGTAAATTCGCCTTCTCGTGTCTATTCTCCCTCTTTTTTCGTGTACCATCAAACTATGGCTGACCTACATCAAGGCCACCTTCTTTGTTTACCTGAAAATCATGTCGTCTCGGCTCGCTATCACCTAGTTGTTAGTATTTTTCCTTTCAAAGGCGGCTTTTGCAACGAATGCGAGACTATGCTTCCGTCTCCCCATCCAGCTTGCAAGAGCGGTGAAACAAAGGGCAAATGACTTACGGCCGGTTCCGATCCAGGCCACGCGCACTCCGGTGTACTCCTCAATGAAGTTGACGTAGGTCTGTGCCTGCTTGGGCAGATCCTCCTGTTTAGTGTCAGCGCCGGCTCACCACCAATCTCTCGATCAAGAATCTCCGTACGAATTTCTTCACCGCCGTCGTCGGTGATTGCCAGCCCTCAAAGTCGCGGTAGACAACGTCGCACTTGTTCTCGAGATATCCCAGGTCTGCAGGGAAGTAATCGATCTCCTGTCCGGTCTCGCGGTCCTTGTAGGCCACGGCAACCTTGATGACTGGGAGGGTGTCGAGCACGTCGAGCTTGGTCAGGTTCAAGGCGGTGTAGTGGTTGATGGACGCCGAGTACTTCAGAACGACGAGATCAAGGTGTCCGCATCGACGCTTGCGGCCAGTCGAGACACCGAACTCACGTCCGATCTCCTGCAGCGTCTGGCCAATCTCACCAAGGTCCTCGGTCTTGAAGAGGCCCTCTCCGACACGTGTCTGTGGAAAGAGTCATAGTTAGTACCGCTATCCCGGGAAATGTTGAAGCTCGTGGGCTATGGTCGAGGTTGCTGGATGGACACATACCGTGTAGGCCTTGACAACACTGTTTGATGTTAGCGATGTGGTCCAGACATGACCTTGGTAGGTTGACTTACCCAATAACTTGGCTAGAAAAATTTCATGGTCAGCCAACAAGTAACAAACCAAAATTAAATCCAATGCCTACCCAAGCTTCATAGGGTTAACTGCCAAGCCGGTGACGACACCTCCCAGGCCTACATATCCGAGTCAGCTGCGTTGATCTAATCGGCAAGTAGCGATTAAAACCGAAGAGATTCGGCATATTTTCGTCGACTTTAGGAAGCGTCTGTCGAGAGGAGTGATGATTAGAGACTGGTGTGAGACTAACCGGTGTTGCTGCTCGTGACGAATGGGTACGTTCCTGGAGAAGGGTTAGCTACGGCCGCAAGGGCAAGTCAAAATCTATCCGCACCGTAGTCGATGTCCAACATCAGAGCGTTAGCGCCCTCGATCAGGATCTTGGCATTGCGATCTTGCGCGTCCTTCATGAACTTGACCGCGTCGACGACGAAGGGTGCGAGGGTCTCGCGGTATTCGCGGAAGCGGGCAATCTCCTCCTCGACGTCGTAATCGAGAAGGTCGCCAAACCTCTTCTTGTAGCCGGCGGCCAGCTTACGGATGGTGGCCTCGAAGGTTTCTTGGTCGAAGATCTCGTGGACTCGGATTCCGCTGCGAAGAAAGGGTCAATCACATGGGCGTGGCATTGGGACTTTGTTCGGCTTACTTCCTGGCAGCCTTCTTATTGTCAGCGCGAACACGACTTCAGATCATTTCACGTACCTTGTTTGCATATGTAGGTCCAATACCGCGTCCGGTCGTACCGATCTTGCGCGTGCCGAGCTCGACCTCCTCGAGGCCGTCGACCAAGGCATGGAGCTTCAGGTTAACGTGGGCGCGGTCGCTGACGAAGATACGGTCGCGGACTCCTTGAGGCCCTTCTTTTCAAGATCAGTCAGCTCACCCCAGAAGGCCTCCAGGTTGAAGACAACACCGGTGCCGATGAGGTTGATACAGCCGGGGTTAATCAAGCCGGACGGGAGAAGGTGGAAGCTACAGTGAGTCAGCGTCGTCAATTCGATGTAGGAGTTTCCATGTTGGTTCCCGTACTGGTAAGAGACACCGTCGACACTAAAAGTATCACTGTTAGCTCCGCGCTCGGCTTTTGGGCTGCATTTGTCAAGGATACATACACGACGGAGTGACCAGCATTATGGCCGCCGGCAGCGCGAGCGCAAATTTGAGCATCGCGGCAAAGGATATCGCTCAGCTTTCCCTTACCCTCGTCGCCTGGGCAGCGAACATTGGATTAGCATAACGGTACGAGCAGACGACAGCGAGGCCGACTCACCCCATTGGGCACCTAGAATGACGGTCGCCATTGTCGAAAACGAGGAATTCAAAGATGATTCAGAGTGTGACGCACAGAGCAGACAGAAAAATAACCCCACCAAGACAGCCCCTCCATGTTCACGGTGGGATGCGCGGGGTGGAACTAAATAGCCTCCGGAATGTGCAGGCAAATCGCTCGCTCTATTTCCCTTAGTCAGATGGGTCCGGGACTCGCACACTCAGCGACTCAGAATGTATCTGGGTACAGTCTTGTATGAGCTAATTAGCTCCAGTTTTGTGCGCTTCGGCAAGACGTTGCGCTTGCGATATCGCAACGTTCAGTTGTTTGATGTCTGTCGCGTCGTGAATTCCTTTGGGCCATGCATGTTCTGTGTTGTGCAGCGTGAACAGCACCGAATGAATGGACGAGGCATATTATTTGCTTGTACCGTCATAATTATGAAAGGCAATTAGCGTACAGTAGAATCAAAAACTCTTTCTTGCTACTGCTAGCACAAAGTTACCGTACAACCAAGGGACAAGTTCATTTCGAACGTGTCAAAAGGTAGGATGCTGTTCCTTCATCCAAAAGTATGGGACGATGGAATACTTCTTCTTAGTCAGATGCCCCCATGCCACCACCTCGATGACCTCGTTCCTACTCGCACAGTGAGTCAGGGCATGGTTGAAAATTTGAATTTGCCAATTCATCACCTATCTAGATACCTAAGTGAGCCACTATGTCAATCTCCACGTTGTGAGAAAACCAAAAGGGTTGCCCATTCAGTTGCCATGTTGGGCACAAAGAACCTTTATCGATACTGTAAGATTTCACGCTTGAACACAGCTGGCCAATTCAAGCGGTACTCCGTTGTATTTACACATCTCAAGTTGGCAGTCATATACAGTACCCTGTTGTCGTGAGTTAACACCGAAAAGTTTGAAAGGACAACTTATCACCTGGTGATGGTTTTTCCAGCTGAATTCTGTCTTCACGGAGATGTGTATATAGTGGAAGCTCGCCGATATGCTACACAGGCGTTCAAAAAACATGGCCGGTCCATCGCTTTGTTGTAATTTAGTCCCTAATCAAGATGGTGTAATAAAGCACTATCTTCTCCAATAAATCTCCTTAATGGATGGAACCGTGATGTCTTCCATGAAGCTCTCATCTTTTCTTCTCCCTACCACTTGAATCCTGGCCTTCAGATCCAAAAGATCAGCCCCAGCTTGCTACGAATTTACAGTCCGAACAATATCCCCAGTGTAGTCATGCTTGGACTTCGAATTATGCCTAGCGAGAACCGTCATAACCGTTTTCGCCGCATGCGACACGCCAAACGGCAGCCCAAAAGGTGCAGAAACATCTCTTACAACTGGCGAAGCCTTCAACAGCTGGCAGACTTTACAGCCAGCTTTGTAAGTTCTACTCCCCAGCTACCTTTGTGATCTCTTCTCCATCACCCTTTTGGAGTCACATCGACCGCTCAAGGTGTTTGACCAAAGATATAAACAACGATCGTGCCATCCAGACTGCATCGAACTCTTCTTTTCTATCATCCAAACCTCATCAGCCTCATCGTCTTATCTTCTTCTGACCTCACTTTCTGCTCTTTGAGCATGGTCTACTCTCTCCCACACCTCTCTTCGCTCTTGGTCGCATGAACAGTTCCTTGTGAACCGTTCGATCCCTTTCTTCCAGACTGATCATCTCTGAACATAAGAGACGGCTGCTGCCCTCTCCGACTTGGATCTACTATGGAGCCCTCATGGAATCACGAAGTTCAAATCCACCAACCAACCATGAACAGAGTGAAGTGTTTTATTCCCGGTCAAGAAGTCATCGCAGCACCTCTGATACCCTACTATAAACGCCACACCATCCGCCGAAAGAGCGCCCTAGATCGCATTGTCAATCACGGCAGACGGCTTGCCTACAATTTTCTTGCCAAGAAACAACAAGGCGAAGACTTAGCTCTACCACACGCTGTCATGGGATACTACAATTGGAACGTTTTCCAGAAGC
The DNA here is from genome assembly GCA_020081605.1 of Albifimbria verrucaria. Classification (NCBI taxonomy): domain Eukaryota; kingdom Fungi; phylum Ascomycota; class Sordariomycetes; order Hypocreales; family Stachybotryaceae; genus Albifimbria; species Albifimbria verrucaria. The sequence continues at coordinate 911,610 of JAHREC010000016.1, forward strand.
ACAGTGACGTTTGGGAATGGGTCAGATCACACAGTTACAACCGCATCTGGACGCGCGACCAACGAGCTGGTTTCCTCAAACTCCTTGAGGTTTTGTCAGATATGGCTCGAAATTCTTCGAAGAAGGACGCGAATTACACCACAAGACAGAGACGACGCGTTACAGAAATGTTTGACGAAGGCCTCAAAGACCTCCAGATAACAAACTTGATGATGCTCAGCAGCGGTAGATACGAGTACCGCTTCTTCCCGGTTGAGGAGAGTCAACCTGTTCACCAGAGAATGTGTTTCACCGCGACTGAACAGGCGTACATTGACAAATTTCTGCCAGGTTATTGGATGGATGAGGACGATGAGACTCTTGAGATGTCTCGACTGCAGTCCACTTTTCCAGTCAGATCATCGGTAGCAACAACCCAGATCGAAAGCCCAGACTTCTCAGGCACTACCAAGCAACCACTCATTACGGAGGAGGAGGAACTTAAGTACAGAACTCTACACGCACGGGAACACGTCTACCGGGCAATGGAGATTCTGGACGTTATTCTTGAGGGCAATAACAAAGAACTTTCACAGTTACTCGAAGTGCATGAACTCGGGATGGAGCACGTCGCGGAACCTATGGTTTCGATGATGGCGGCTTTCCTTGAGCGACGTCAGAAATTCAATCAACAACAACAGGGCTATTGATGAAGTGGTCTCTTGGAAACTCCGGGTTTCAACCCCAGTGGAGAACACTTTCGGCGAGCGAGGGCGGAACTTGGGAGTGCAGTCGCTGAAAGCGCATGCAACGATCGGCGAACACGAACGTGAAGGATGAGGCTTGGAGGAGCCTTACATTGCATTGGAGCCGACAGACGTCGGGCTATCTGGCGATTACGAACATGCTGCAGCTACGGAAGCTGTGATGTAGAGTCCACTTAGGTGTAGCTAGCACCCAATTAAAGGAGAAATTCACAGTCACCGCTTACCTGCCTACTTCTCTGGCTGGCCTGTAGTGGACGGCCTTAAGGTGACCGAATTTACGATCGATGAAAACGAATAAGCGAACGACTGCGACCGATGCATATAAGGCGCGCCTGGCGTTGAGGAATGTTTAAGAAATGTCTCATGCGGTAACATCGGGGCTGAGGTAGTGGGAATTGTGCTGGTCTTTGGAGAGGCGGGATGCCTAAGGTGGTTGGTTTTATGGCAGACAGTTTTTGTTGGTGGCATTGGCACTCAAGCACTGTCTTGATTGCTCTAATTCTTGGAGAGACGGAGTGCCCAGCAAATAGACCAGATCAACGGAGCACTTCGGTGTTACTTGAAATACCCAGGATAATTGACTAAAATTCTGGGACATGAAGTGGCAGAAACATGAATCATGACTGAAGTCCGTACTCGTGTCCTTGTCTACGCCCAAGCAAATCGGGCGAGCTGGTGGTTGCATGTAGGGTAAGCCCATCTCCCGATTACGAGCGTGCAGCCGGTAAGGCCAGGGCGTCGCTGGTGTGGTGTAGGGGTCCTTGTCCTTGTCCTTGGCTGATCTTGCTGCTTCGGACCCCGCACTAAGTCGCAGTAACTGGCACTACCGAGTTTGGTAGCGGGGCAGCAAAGGGAATCTAATTCCCAAGCAATTAAAGCTGGAAAGGTTTCGCGATAGCATCAACTTTAGTTCCTTTCACATAACCACTGCAAGTCGACTCGAGTGTTCCCGGTGCCCAAAGCCGTCCATACCAGGTTCAATTCCTCAGTCGCTCTACTCGAGACCTATCTTTCCCCTTACACATCCCAAAAGAGTCCATCACTCTCGAAATGGCGGACAAGAAGGTCTACCGCGCGAGCACCACCGCGCCGGTCAACATTGCTGTTGTCAAGTACGTCTTGAAACGCTGCAGCGCTGTTAAATCACCCCATAAACTAACACCCGTATTAGGTACTGGGGAAAGCGTGACGCAAAGCTCAACCTTCCCACCAACAGCTCCCTCTCCGTCACCCTCTCTCAGGCCGACCTCCGCACCCTTACCACCGCCTCCTGCTCCGAGTCCTTCACCGACGGCGACAGCCTGACGCTCAACGGCGAGCTGTCTGATATCTCTGGAGCCCGTACCCAGGCATGCTTCCGTGAGCTGCGTGCCCGCCGAGCCGCCCTCGAGGCCGCCGACTCGTCGCTGCCCAAGCTGTCGAGCCTGCCCCTGCGACTCGTCTCCGAGAACAACTTCCCCACTGCCGCTGGCCTTGCCTCTTCGGCTGCCGGCTTTGCCGCCCTGGTGCGTGCCATTGCCGATCTCTATGAACTCCCAGACTCTCCCGAGCAGCTGTCTCTTGTTGCCAGACAGGGCTCTGGATCTGCTTGCAGGAGTCTGTTCGGCGGCTACGTTGCTTGGAGGATGGGTGAAAAGGAGGACGGCACCGACTCCATGGCCGATCTGGTTGCTCCCGCCTCGCACTGGCCCGAGATGCGTGCTCTGATTCTCGTCGTCAGCGCTGCTAAGAAGGGTGTGTCGTCCACCTCTGGCATGCAGCAGACCGTTGCCACCTCCGGCCTCTTCCAGCAGCGTATCACCAAGGTGGTGCCCGCTAACATGGCCCTTATGGAGGAGTCCATCCGCGACCGTGACTTCCCCAAGTTCGCCGAGGTCACGATGCGCGACTCAACTCCTTCCATGCTAGCTGCGCGGACACCTACCCTCCCATTTTCTACATGAACGACGTTTCCAAGGCTGCCATCCGTGCCGTTGAGAGCATCAACGCCAAGGCCGGCAAGACTATTGCCGCCTACACCTTTGACGCTGGCCCGAACTGCGTCATCTACTACCTCGAGGAGCACGCCTCGACTATCCTGGGTGCTTTCTACCCCGTTCTCGAGAGCGTCACTGGATGGAAGGAGGGCACCGCTGGAATCAAGTCCGACGTGCAGCTGGAGGACAACATTTCCAGCGTGCTCAAGGACGGTGTTAGCCGTGTCATCATGACTGGTGTTGGTGAGGGCCCTCAGAAGACCGATGAGTTCTTGATTGGTGAGGATGGCGAGCCTGTTAAGCGATAAATGATGAGGAATGTTTTGGTGCAGGGGCCCGGAGGATGCAGTGAATGTACCCGGATAGACTAGTATATGATGTTGGTGTCCATTCCCCATTACTTATATAGTCGGCGTTTACAAATAATAATGCTACTCTCAGAAAAAAATCTAGTTGTGAATTTTGGTCTTTTACTCGATAGAACAATGAAAATATTCATCTGAACGAATTTTGCCATTTTCTCTTCCCAAGTGTGACCAGCTGGCGACGCTGTGTGTTTTCCTTATGCCTGAGCTGCTGCTGCACCTGGTACATCCCAAACTTCAACCCTTCACTGCCACGTTCATTTGGCTGACGAGAACACCCTACGTTTGGCTCATTATCCTTTGAAGAACGCAGTTGAAAGATTGCGCATACACGATAGCAAGAACACCGAGCTTCTTGGAATTACATTCCTGCACTTTGAGTGGGGAAAACGCCTATCGCTTGCGGTACGCCCTTGGATTCATCAAGCACGCTGTTTGTCAATCTCACAATGAGCGAGCCAACTTTGAGCAAGAAGGCCAGTCACGACGAGGGTGGACCCCTGTCCTTGAGACTGCTACTGAATTTGAGGTCATTGAGCATGACAAGACTGGCAACGTACAGCGGCGCTGGCTGCACACGCCGGATAATCGCGTGACCCCGTGAGTATCACACAAGACGTGGTGTTCTCAAGGCCAAACCGACTAACAACTCGTAGATTCTGGAAAAGGGTAAATCCAATGGGCTGCTTTATCGATCTATGCGCGAGTGGCGCAAGATCCTTTCAGACTCGTTTCTGCCCGTGGGCTTCCCGCACTCCGTCTCTGGCGACTATCTCGCATACCAGACCTACGACTCCTGCAGGCCTTCTTCTCCACCATCACCAGCCTGCTGGCCAGCCGTGCCCTCCTGCAGGGTCTGGGTGTCGGCGACGCTAACTCTTCTGCCACGTTCGCCATGCTGCTCACTATTCTCAAGGATGCCATGTCCCGCGTCGCCACTATTGTGTTTGCCCACCGCTTCGGCCTTCGCATCGAACCTGACGCCAAACGCTATCGCTTCCTCGCTGACCTCTTCAACGACACGGCCTTTTTTCTGGAGCTTTGGAGCCCATATCTCGGCTCCTGGGGTAAGGTTGTTGCGCTGAGCACGGGAGAAGCACTGCGTGCTCTTTGTGGTATTGCGGCGGGCGCGAGCAAGGCTGCTTTGAGTGTCCATTTCGCAAAACACGACAATCTAGCTGAACTCAACGCGAAAGAAGCCAGTCAAGAGACGGCTGTTGGACTGGTCGGCTTGCTTGTTGGAACTATTGCGGTCAAGTATGTGGAAGACCACCACCAGGTCGTGTGCTTGACGGTGGTTCTTGTCTTTGCTCATCTTCTCATGAACTACCTCGGTGTTCGCAGTGTGATCATGGACAATTTCAACCGCCAGCGCGCCAACATTTTCTTTTCCGAATACCTCGACAGCGGCAAGATTTTGTCACCAGCGGAAGTCGCACAGCGGGAACGTATCCTCTTCTGGGATCTGCCAATCCAGGGGCCTGGCAGAGAGAGGGTTGCCCGTATCGAATTCGCCCAGAGTTACGGCCACGCTATGAGTGCCTCCTCTACCGGTCGCAGCATCGCTGTTTTGCACGGTGAGATGGACTTGACAGCCTTATCCTTGGACCGCTCCGGCCGTGTGCTGCTTGTCAAGCTCCTCCTCAACAAAGACGCCGAGCCAGCCGATGCCCTAACCGCTTGGTTCGAGGCGATTCGCCTGGCCCGAAAGTTGAATGGAAAAGTATCCGAGCTTTCTAGTAACGCTACAATCGCGGAAACGAAAGCCGCTCTCCTTACGCTAAATGCCAAGCCTGAGACGCCTCGCAGCATGGTACGTGATGAGCAGTTTTGGGAGAAGGTGGCCGAGAAGGGGTGGGATGTAGAGACACAGTTGCTGGAGACATGTGCGCCCGTGCGTGTGAGCTTCAGAGGAAAGGAGCGCAAGGATAAGTGAACAAGTTGTGGTGATGGTGACGAACGTTACGAGACACGATTGATGATCTGGATGTCGCGGAACAGCTACACGGACCTAGAGTCGCTCTAGCTAAAGGTAGATGCCAGTTTACTGTACAATATAGACAGAACACAATACACAACGAAGAAAATACAACAGTTTGACTGTAATTGTGGGAGATTTATCTACTCCAGGACCCATCGCCCCTCGTCTTTTGTACAACCCATGTCTATAATTATTGATGTACCAAACGCCTTCCCATGGTATCACATAGATTTACAGTTATTGATACATTTCGTTTCTCTTCAGCCACCCAGCGCACTGAGGAACTAAGCCAGACCGGTCCACTTCATGGCTCGCATCTTGACGCCCTCCCAGGTGTTCAGCTTAGGGCGGACATCAAGGTAGAAGCTTGGTCCGGCCTTGCCGTCTGGTCGCCCGGCGTAGAAGTCGATCACGTAGTCCACGCGGGTGCCGCAGCGGTCGATGACCCAGTCGTGTCGATCGAAGGGCGCTTGGTAGCCCAGGATGGTGTTGAAGCGGGCAGTCGGGGTCATGCGCTCCATCTTGTTGGCGAAGGACTCGAGTTTCGGGCCGCCGCATCTACAAAGCAATTAGCATATCGTTCGGGTGAATGCGTTGGTTACCGCATGGCTGTACTGACTTTGACTCGGCCAGGTAGGGCTTCTCCCACTTCTGGATCTCGTGCCACGCCCGCTCATTGACGGCGTTGTGAATTGGTACAACGGTCTTCATGTCCGTCTCCCTCGCATCGTAGCCCTTGCGCTTCATCGCCTCGAAGAACATCTTTTCCGAGGGTATACCCAATTGCCGGACTCATGCGCGCCAGACTCAATCTCCGCATTGGCCGAAGCACCATGCTCGACGGGACAGGCGGCAGGGCCAGTGGTTCGCGGGATGGTGGAGATGACGCGATCAGTGCCGAGGCCGTCATGTGCAGACACGGCTGCTGATGGTACAGGCTGCGAAGTTGAAGCGGACGACGACCAAGGGAGGTAGGAGCCGAAGGTTTGCGTCCAGGACTGGGAGGTCGGAGCTGGTGATTTATGGTCTACAGGACATTGGGCGGGTTGAACCTTGCTGGCCTCGCTTGCGCGGGCTTGTGCGAGCCAGGCATCACGGGCCTTGTGGTCGACGGGGCAGGCGGACTCGGAGGTTTTGTCAGCCATGATTGTTGACTCTGCGACAAATTGTCGAGCTGGGCCTTTGGCGAGGATGTCGAGATTGTTGATTGCTAATTGTTAATCAACGGATGGCCGGCCTACACCGGCTCCATCATCAAAAAGTTTCTAGCCGTGGTTTTACCGAGAGAGCTTTCCACTATCTTATCAGTGATAAGCACATGCATCTCGAGGATCACTTTTGACTAGCTTATCTATCTGAACTTTTAGGAAATAGTCGATCGTCTTCAGTTACGGAGATTACTACCTATGCCTACTCCTAGGAGAAGTAAAAACATGGATCGAGGGGCAGAGGTAAAAAAATGGTCCGCATAAGATGCTTTAAGAATGATTCATACGTTGTTTCAATAAATTACATCATCGCCTGTCGAGGTGGCCGATCGTACTGATCACCTCATCTATGGCTTTGCACTTACACGATCGCAAATCGGTATGGAGCACTCTGGTCTACAGCTCATCAGGGTGACATCTAAGGCTCGCCACTGTGCCACACAGAACAACGTAGAATGATATCTTACCGCTGCAACTAGCATTGCGTTATGCGGGTAAGATGGGAAGACGGTCCACATTACTTTGTTAGATCATGCTTTATGAAATCATAGGCCGCTCGAGTGAAGTCATCCGGATGACGTCGAACACTGCGCGCTGAGCTACAAAACCGCCCTCAAATCTCTGTTAAAACGCCTTCTCTGTCTTTCAATCAATATAATTGTCAATCACAACACGAATATACTCACCTGAAACATACATCTTTGTCTCTCTTATCTGTATCACCACAATGTCTTCCTACGAGCAGATCGCAAAGCAAGCTGAGGCCGATCTCAACACCTACCAGGCCAAGACCGGCAACGCCCGGGCTCAGGGCCTCGATGACGCTGGCGTCAACTCATATGTCGAGAAGAAGTTTGAGAACGCTGGCGTTCAGTACGGTGACGAGCTGAGCACCAACGCCGGCTACAACAAGCGTATCCCAGAGAGTGAAGGTGGCGAGCTCGATGATCGTGGTCGGTAAGTTTTATTCACTTGGACGATGTGGAAATGATTACAGAAGCTGACTTGCTCTCAGTCAAACTCGTGGCCAGCACTTTGAGGGCGAGGGTGGCCCCAGGGACAAGCTCAACCAGGCCTACGCCGACCGTGGCGGCTACAACGACAACGATGTCGTGCCTGGCCGAGTCAACAAAGTCATGGGTGAGGGCAGTCTCGGTGGCATCATCAACGAAGGCCAGGAGGCTGTGCAGTCCAACGTTGGTCGTAACCCTCCGGGCCCTGGTGGCTCCCGGTTCAAGGGTGAGGACTACTACAACCCCGAGAGCGTCCCGGACAGCATCTCAGCTGAAGGCCAGGTGCCTCCTGAGAGTGTAGTTTCGGCTAGCAGGGAGTCGGAGGGCTATGGGGACAAGAGGACTGAGCTGTAAAGTTATGAGAAAGGCTGAAAGTGTACCTGTACGAGTATCATGAAAATTATTTAATGATGAACCAGTGTAAAACTATGCACAACTATAATTGAGATGGGTGAATTTACCGCGCAGGGTACTGACCAATGTAGACGGTGCTGACCACAGCAGCCTTGACTTACTCCATGCAGGCCGAGATACAAACTACGCCTGAGAGTATTAAGGTTGTGGCCAGAGCAGTTCTGACGCCATAAGATTTAAGGAGGCTCCTTAAGCCCCACGGGAAGAAGACATTCCAATGGGTTAAAGAGTTGGCTGGTTGCGTTGTGGATGAAGGGGAGCCATGAGGGCAAGAGACCTTTCACTTGAGCTTTTGTGTCAAAAGCTGGTCACAGGTCGGCTCTTAGGGGCTCAAGCTCCCTCTACTGAACTCCTGCTCTGGAAGTTAAATAGTCTAGAGAGAAATGGGGTTTCACCCCGCACTCTATAACCACTATGTGTATGGGCTGTTCTATGATACGCCCGAGGAGCAGTCGATGATCTTTTGGTAAACCTCCCTGCAATGCAATTCCAATATACATGTGATTGCTATCTTGGCTCCCTTCTAACGATTGACATCCTAATTGCTTGTTCGCAGCGTCAATCACACGGTGCAAGCTGTACCATAACTCATGACTTTGACTTCGACATGGGTTCGTGCACCTTTTGCAACCCCGGAATCTGCTCTAGCAGGTTGCTGTGCACGGTCATTGGATGCTCGTCAAGCACAGCCTCATGCTTTTTATTTTGTCGCCATATTCAGTCCAAAGGCGCGCATGAGCGGGTACAGTACTCGATACATACGTCACACCCTATGCGCAACAGGCATGTTGTATAACTATCCCACCAATCATCGAGCTCTGCTTACGCTCTCCGAATAATAACTTCATAAACAAGCTTAGCTCCAGCTTATCCAGTTCCTTTTCCATTCAATGTCATGGCCTTTTGCCATTTCACCTGTCGAGAAAATGTCATCCCAAACAGTTATTGAACAGCCGCTGGGCCAATCCACCTTATTTGAGGACACGGCGCGCTCAGAGCGACCAGGACCTAGAGAGAACTTCGAGATTGAAGAAAATCAGGATGGCCGCAACGAAGAGGATGGCACTTATCCTTCGGGACCAAAGCTGTGGTTGACGATGACCTCGCTTTGTATTACGTCTTTTCTTAGTGGACTGGTCAGTTCTCTCACCATGCACAACTTGCAATATTTCTATCTCTTTAGAGTGCAGCAAAGAGAAACAAGGAGCTGACCGGTGCCGAAGGACCTGGCGATTGTCGCAGTGACAATTCCCAGTCTAACCAACGAATTCAAGACAATAGAGGACATTGGATGGTACACAGCTGCCTAGTAAGTAGTCTCGCTGATTATGCCCTTTGAGATCACACTTTTGAGACTCCGGTTCTTTAGTGGCATGACTATGAGTGCTTTTGTCTTTTGTAAGTTGATCCGACAACAATGAAGCATTCACACACCCACTGAAACCCAAGTCTAGCTTTGGTCAAATCTACAATGTCTTCTCTACTAAAAGAATCTTCCTGGTCGGCATTGTTCTTTTCGAAATTGGCTCGCTTATTTGCACATTGGCGCCCACTTCAGCCGTCTTCATCCTCGGCCGCGCATTAAGCGGCCTCGGCCGTGGCGCAATCAATGGCGGCATGTTCAAGCTACTGCGTTTCTGCTTTCCCCTCTCGAAGCAAGCTCTCGTCACCAGCGTTGTTGGAGGAGTTCAGAGCGTAGGCCTGGTCTTGGCGCCTACCATTGGCGGCGGATTGGTCGATGCTATTTCCTGGAGAGCTTGTTTCGGTATCAACCTGCCCTTGGGGTTATCTGCATCGTCCTCACTGCCTTTGGCACTCACGATCCGGTCATAAATCCCAACGATGCCCTGTCACTAAAGGAAAAATTGAAGAAGATTGAACTGACTGGAACGTTACTGATGGTGCCAGCAATCACTATTTTGCTCATGGCTTTGCAGTGGGGAGGAACCAAGTACGGCTGGGGTAACTGGAGAATTATCTTACTTCTCGTCCTGAGTGTCGCGTTGCTCGCTGGCTTTGGCTACTTGCAGTATCGACAAGGCGATAATGCCATGCTGCCACCAAAGATTTTGAAACAACGGAGCATTCTTGCCGGTATGTGGTTCGGAGCATGCAGCGAGGGGTTCTCGCTGTCACAGAGTACTACATGTCTATCTACTTCCAGGGCGTCCGAGGTGTCTCGGCAACCCAATCAGGATCGCTGGCGCTGCCTATGGTTGGTGGTTTGATGATTACAAGCATCGCCTCGGGCATCGGTACCACTTGGCTCGGATATTACTACCGTAAGTCGAACCATGCCGTCTACCCAACTTGTTCAATGCTGACAGGTTACCCAGCATTCATGTTAGGCACCAGCATACTAACACCTATAGCCTCGGGGCTCCTCACTACTATTAATCTTACCGAACAGGTTGGCAAAGCGGCTGCTCTTCTTGCTTTCCTCGGCGCTGCCGTTGGCCTCGGTCTTCAAGGCCCCTAGTTGCTTTGCAGGCTGTCTTGTCCGTTGATGAGGTCTCCATGGGCGGCGCTGTGCTTAATTGCGGAGCTGGCATGGGATCTGCCTTGTGGATCTGTGCATCGGCTACGTTGTTCCAGAGTCGTCTCGTCGAAGAAGTCGAGAATTCTTCTCCTGGGGTCAACATCACTGCTGTGACAAATTCGGGGCTTTCGGACTTGCACACGGCTATCGGCCCCGAGAGACTAGGCAGCGTCCTGTCTGGCTATGAGAATGCGGTCGTACAAACATTGTACATTCCGCTGGCCTTGGCGTTGCTTACAATTATAGGTTCGTTGGCCATGGAAAGAAAGTCTATCAAGAAGAAACAGTCGTGAGATCACAAGGCAACAAAAGTTTGGGAGGCCACTACATTTCAGAAGCGAGAGGTCTGATTGTTCAAGGGCTGGGCACGCTCGAATCCACAATATGGGCCAAGGAAGAATAATAGCCATACCGTATACTAGCCAGAGCGGTCAATATTTCCAACCTAAGAAATCTAACAATCTAGTGAGCATAATGGCTACACTCAAGTTTTTACAAGGAACAAACTTTTAATCGTCTACAATATTTCTGAAACGTTATTGCCACATTCTAATCCGTGTTGGGGGCTCATAGCTTCAAGCAATATTCCGGGTCCATTGTCCACAAATCACATCTTTGGACAATTTCCACATTGACCCCATTTCTCTCGTCTTGACAGACTTTAGTTACATTCTATCATCACGAAAAGCGTGTGGGCAAACCTCATTATTCTTCAGGCAAGAGAAAACAGCTTTTGAAGAACACACACTGGCGTTTCAAAGCTCGCTGGAGAAGGCCGGCCTCGTCCCTGAGTCGGCCGAGAGCCTCGTTCCCAATGACTTCAAACTCACCATCGCGATCGGCTCTCCTGAAGGCGTTACTAAACCGATCTGTACTAAGATACGTATGAACTTTCGTCATAGCCCCGCGTCCTCCCCCAACAAATAATTATAGGAACATTAGCAGAGGGAGATGGCTCAGCCTTTGACCTGGAATTATGGGCCGGTATGACTTTGTTAGCTATAACGATCCAATTTTGGGTGCCTGGAAGTCGAGGATAACCAACCGAGAATCTAGTTATTAGGATCGATTAGTATAATAATGTCATCTAGAGCAGAATGTGAAATAACTTATCAAGCATATAATTATCATTCAGAGAATTAGAGGCTTTGAGCTTAATAAGCACTAGATACGAGAAATATTTCTTCATTCGCCCATTGAACCAGTGAGGAGCTAGTCGTGATGTCTACTCATCAAGGCACATCACTGCACACAAGAAAAACGGCACTATACTAGAACTTAAACAATAATATGAACTATAATTTGAAGAGTAGTTAAAGTAATTTGTTTCGAAACAATGGTTGAAGCACACAACAATTCAAGTTGTAGTGGCAGAGTCCTTAAGTTTTATAAATTTTGATAGTATATAGAAAGTTGAATCAAGCAACATAAGTCAAATGCAAAGTGGTTTTCTCTCCATAGGCAATAGAGATAACCCACCACACTACATAAATATAGTCTTAAATGCTTCCTCCGCACGTTCAAATCTTTGTACCAGGGGTACTAGATAAATGTGCTGGCCTTCTTTCCTGTGAGATAATACCTGTGTCAAATACTGAATAAACTCTTTCATAGCCTTAGAAGCTCTCATTCTCATGATATTCAGTTCACTTTGAATCCCTGCCCGGTTACCTGTTAGAGTTGAGCAGTATCTCACAAGAAATCGCTCTACTGCATCTTCCAGAGCCGCACCAACTGCAAAATCAAAGTAAGATTGTACATGGTATGCAGGCTCATGCAGGGCGGATACTCTCATAGCCAGCCAAATGCTCTCTAAAAGTAACTCCAGCGTCAGTCTGGATCCTACAGTAACTGTTGAAGCTCGAGGCAGGACTTTGTATAGACACCTGAACACAGTGTCGGTTTTCGATGGCCCAATAACATATGGATCGAAGTATGAATCATTCGAGTATTTCTCACCGAATGTATCCATAGCTATGTTCTTCATATGCTCGCAGATAGATTTTATACAATGTTGATCGGTCTGTCGAGCTGTTGTTTCGATTATTCTGTTAAGCTTAGTGCAGATACTCCTTAGCCATGTTGACTCCACCAACAATATCTCGGTAAGGCGATGAAACTCCTCGTCTGATCCCAGCCCAACAATCGTCGGAATATCCAATTCAAGAAATGGAGTCTGGGATAACCAAGATGCTTGCCCTGAGAGTAGGATACCTTCGCCTAGAAGATCCACCAGCTCCGCCCAGCGTCTTCCCGATCTGTAATGTAAATGCAGATAATTCACTATTAGGTCATCTTCGAGGCATGAGCTATCCAGATGTGCAATAAGACAGCTGGAGGAAGATGGAGGAGGCAAGATGTTTCGGAATTCTGTTTCAGCAACCTCCCCAGGGCAATAGCATTGCTTAATGTCTCGTACACCAGTTTCTGTTGAAGACGGCTGCAAAATCTTTCCAGAAGATCGTGGATTTGGTGAACATCGATTTCCGTATATGCAATAGACACTAGAATACCGAATACGCGAAACGAAACTTCCCTATGATCGTTTTCATTTGTCGGCGACCATGCATCTTTTGTAAATCTTTTCCCCATTCACTGATCCCAGCTTCCAAGGTTTCCAGGCCCATGAATATCGGCCGCCGGAAGGAGCCGCGTAACTTATGGCGAGAAATTGTAAGTTGCTCCACACTCCTAATAGACTCATCTAGTGTTTGCGCTTGGTCTATGAATGAAAAAGAGAAAGGCCTTATGGATTTTTCAAGACGTTTTTCTGCAGTAACTGTCAAATTGTAGAGGCCTTCTTCAAAACTTTTCAGACTCTCTTGGAAGAGACTGGGAAAATTTTCCTCGAGTAGGCCTCGAATCCGACCGGTAGCGATTTCCAAAAATCGGTGAAAGGTAGGAGCTTGTCTATTGTAATAGATGCATAGACCCATAAGGCCATTCGAACTCGACTGTGGCGATCTAAAACGGCCTGGTAAGCAGCAACCACCCGCGCGTTAGCTTGTTCCTATTTAGAACATCAGCTGGGTTGAATCTATAATGATGGTCTTCTCACTGGCCTACAATTTGTGATGTCGGAAATTTTAGTGCCTCCGCTTCAGATGTCCACAAGACTGATAGCAAGCAGTATATGAATGTCTTTTGGTTCGAGGGAGTATCGCTTGCATTGTTCGCGGCAGTCTGTAAGTAGCGAAATAGGCAGATTTCGACATATCGGGAACAAAACCATCCCAAAGACTTTGTGGCCTTAGCCAGGATCTCGTCGACCCTGTCATCAGGGATGATATTTGGAACAAGGCTACTAGTTCTTCCGTAACCATCGTCGTTAACAAGCCCCCAACCAGCGCAAAAACGGCAGGCCCTTGTCTAATAAGTTTTAGGTAACTAGACTGTAGCGGATTGAATCTCCAAGGACTTACTGCCCATAAATGTTTGTCTGGATTATTAGGACCAATGCTGAACCACAAGGAACCGCCCGTGGGGTCCAAATTTACCAATCGCTTCTCTGCATTGGCTATTCGTGTGATATTTGGCTTCTGAAAGTGATTGCCGTCTCCAAAGTAAGTTTCTTGCAATCCCAAAACCCCCAAAGCCACGGCAATCTGTACTCTGCTGGACGCATAGGAATTTCGCCCTTCAGAGCTGTCTCCTGTCTGTTGAGGTGAGACATTAAGACTAGTTGTTGGATGACAGACAGGAGTCTTCGTCGTTAAGAATCTTAAGTTGATAAAGTGATGGCACTGTCCATTAAATAAGTCACAATGCAGGAGGAAATAGAGAATTACGTTTGGATTTTGCCTTTACCTTGGAAAATGGATCCGGATTCAATTATATCTAGAAAACGTGCTTTGACGCACGGCGTCCTCCAGATTTTGGAGTTTGAGTTCTTAAGACAGGCGGCGCAGGGAATACCACCAATGCACTGAAGTGGCTACATTAGTAGTGGAAGACAAAATAGTGGGTGGATAAGTACTTTGATTCTTGTCCTTCGACATCGAACACAAACACCTCTCAGCTTCGCATTTCTCTGCTCTTTGGTCTGTTTTGCCGTAAGCTTGCCGCGCCTTCCACCCCTCCTTGCTGGCGGCAAAACCAGTATCGGTTTGTACGTGAAGATGGTTTTGGTTGCAATGTCTCCATGAATATTATTGGAAAACATTCCGCTTTGTGAGTTGATAGGGCCTCCACCCAGAGATTGTGTTGCGATATTTGAGAAGTGAAAATTATTGGGAACTGGTATCAAACCGCTTGTTTCAATATCTGTAGACTCAACTAAGGCAGTATGTAAGCTGGAACTGTCTGGTGCGTTAACACAGAGCGTGTTAGGCCAGTAGCTGTTAGGGTAAAATGAGTCTAAAGCACCTTCCGCATCATGACTGTTATTATGAACATGGGAATGATGCAAAGAGCTCGTTTGGGGAGGTGAAAAACCTCCATGTACTAAAGGTAAACCCACTAGGTCGCTGCTCGACACAGACGGAACGAATGGGTCTATTCTTTCAAGCTGTTCCCATTCAAAATTTGGAATGGGATCGCAAAGAAGGGGTTCTCTGATAAATATATCACTCAATTCGACTTGAGCTTCACCAGTGACCGTGGTGTTTGAATTGTTAAAGCTTGTGAGGTTTGGCCAGGGTGCTGCGTCTATGTAAGTTTATCATTCATTTTGAAGAGTAACAGTCGGGTATTCACATGAAACTTCTTAAGCCATGGGGTCATCCACATAAGGACCGGCATCTTGTGGAAAACCGGCCTCAGGTAAGCGTGCTGAAGTCTCCTTCGGGGCTGCTTCGGAGAATGCACCATCATTCGAAAGTTCTTTCGGTTGAGGGTTTTCAGAGATATCTTGGGGAATGTGAAGAAATTATCATTGTATTCAAAAGGGAAGCCATGTTGTTTGAGCCGGTGTTTTTCAACTTGAGGTTTGATTTCTCTACGGAGCATTCTCGAGTCTTTATACTTCATGAGGACTGTAGCCGGGCTGGCAGAATGTATGGCAGAGGGGCCAATCAGCGCAATCAGAAGGCATGACGGGAACAGCCATGTGAAGTGGACCAACCACAGGGCTGATCGGTGTTGAAAAATGCGGAGTCGAAATGCACCTGGAATTCGGCATCCATTCATATGGCTGATCGGTGTTGGAAAAGCGGAGAACATCCCCAAATGCTGCATATGAGATGCGAGCCGCCAATTAGATCATTGATCGGTGTTGGTGAGGGCGCCATAATGGGAGCCTTCGTGCAGATGTGCAAGTCTACTTGGAAGCTCTGTATATTGAAGACCTAGTTTCAAAACATATGGGAGTTTAATAAGTACATATAGCCATGCCTCCAGCCGTAGGAAGTCATGATTTAATCCAAGAGGCCACACTCTTTGTCTGAGGAGAAAGCCGCACTTGGCACGAAGCAGCACTGTGAACTGCAATAACACACTCCTCGTTTTGGTCCTCCATTGCCGATACCATTGAGATCAACATTTAAGGGCTCACTTTACACTCAAAACCTTGTGTCTGCACTTCAATATGGCTCCGACTGGAGGGATAAACACGTCAACATTTGCACAACCTCGGAACAATGCTTATTCCAAGCAGTTGAAACGATATATTTCTCAAGAACCCAACGAGGACAGCTCTGTAGTGTTCTCACGGTCAAACCTAGCGGCAGTCTCCAACTTAACCCATCAGCAACGAGCCGTCAAAAACTTCATAGCTTCGATAAAAAATTCACTGGTGCTTCCAATGGCTCGCAAAAGCACTGAATAAAAGTTCTACTACTACCTAGTTTCAAGTGAGTTGCCTCACTTCTTGCTGCCGGCATAAATCACCACCCACGCCACATCTTCCCAGTTCTCGATCATATCAACTAATTCACTGTCATCTCTATTGGAACCCAGAGACTTCCTGCGAATATCTTGTCCTCAATGAAAAACGATACCGATGTGGTTTTAGTGTCGTTTAAATCCCTAAATCTTATTGTGGTCTTGAGGAAGGGGCTTCGCTCTATGGGTTAGTACTGGGGTATCTGAGCCATCAAGTGTAGGGAGCTCGGGCACGAGCATACTTTTGGTCACTGAGTGCGTGCGTGTGTGCGGATAAGCGCATACTCATCTTCACAGGTCTTAAATAGTCTTCTTACCTCCGCATGTTTGCGCGCTTTTTCAATGTCACATCATCCAAAATATGCCCAGTATAGCGAGCACTTTTTAGACGCTCGTGTGAACCAGTGTTAGCTATCATGCGCTGATAAGCGCCCACTCAATAGGTGCACCTGGTCTGATATGTTCCTAGACACCCAGACCAGTCACAGGTGGTTACTACGGCTGAAAACACGCTGTAAATCTCACCTCTCTGCAACATCGCCTGGAGTGCAAGCAAGATAAAGGATATTTATTTTATGAACTGCATAAAACCGATTACTAAGTTTATTTACTATAGGCCGTGGCAGCTCCCTGCTCTCAATCTTTCTTTCTTTTTCTCCGCCAAAACACATCTCATGAACAGTTTCCAAGCTTTACAGACGTTGCAATGTATAGTAACATGCCAGTATGGCTCTCCAGGTCATTCTCTCCTCTTTTATCGGGCTGGTCGAGGAAGCAAGTAGACCTCGAAAAATCCGAATCCATCACGGTCGGAGATCAAAACAAACATGCCAACATCGCCAAAAATGAAGAGATGCCCCCGGCGTGTCGTACTATACTTTTGAAACCAGCGCTAAACAGATCTACGTGGGTGATTTAACCTTATTCATAGTTGCATATCCACCCTGCTCTTTAGTCAAGTAATTTCCTTTGCCAAGTCTGACAAGCAATGCCATAGAGCCGTCGGAGAAAGATCCTCGAGCCTGAGAAGCCTTGGACTATGCTGACCTCCGAAGCGGAGGCAGAAAACTTTGTCAGGATTACACCCGTCAGAGATGCGAGCCGAGACTTTGCGCAAAGCCGCTTCCGGATCCTTGTGGTCCAATATTCTGACATGAAGCTCGTGTACGCACAAAAATCACTGCTTCAAACGGCAAAAGCAGCTGGTTGGATAGGTAATATTTTTGGAACCTTTATTGAAAACCGCACCACAGGTTCAGTGGTTCGTGAGTCCGGCACTGGTCTGAGTTTCGTTATCCAGGCGCCTCACGATGACATGTTTCCCTTTTTTCACTATCACTTGCAGCGCACCACAGCTACGGCTACGAGAATGCGCCTGACTGGACGGCGCTAATATTTCTTGGGCCCTCGGGCTCCAAGCACAAGCTCGACGTGGGCGTCGTATCGGCTTTGCTAAATAACGAAATCTATCCCAACGATTATAAGAAATCACTCAGCCCCGATCTCATGGTCCTCGCTGTGTCGCTGATGCGCCATCAAGTCAACGAAATTGCGAATGGGGTCTCAGTGATGAAGGAAGGCATCTTGAAGGTTGACGAAGATTTGCTGAGCCCACAAATGTATGAGACAAGACGACTGAGGCAAGTGAGAACACAACTATTCAACTTGAGACGTATGCAGGGCGCTCTGTACCAGCGCCATCTCTTCGCTGTGGAAATTGCGTCCAGTCTCGGGAAGGCTTTTGAGATGCTGGGTGAAACGAACAGAGACAGGCCTGAGGAGTCTACCACAGGGTACTCCGACACGATGAGAGAGGCGGTTCAAGCACTATCCTTCGTCTTGGAAACACTTAAGCATGAAGTGGCAGTCGCATCACCAAGAATTGAAGCTCAACAGACCATGGTGAGGACAAACGCACACCCAGGATGAAATATAGCAAGGAAAAGGATACAACAGATGAGCCCAGGCTAATCTAAAGAACTATGGTCAACTAGCTGGATGGCCAAACGATGATTATGGTAATCCTATGCCGTCCTCAACCTTTGCTCTGGAGACGTGATTAACCTCAGGGGTAGATTGCAACCAATTCCTACCGGGCAGCCGAGGAGGCACGCCGAGACTCTGCTTCAATGAAGACGATTTCTGTAGTTACACTGATTTTCTTACCTGGGACACTTGTCGCAGTAAGCATTCACTTCTCCCTGCCGCCGGCGGATTCGCGACGAAGCAAGCAAATCATATTCTAACTCCTTATAGGCCATCTTCAGCATGTCAATGTTCCAATGGATACCAGAAGGTAACGGCGAGGGCTCTGGAAATAATAATTTGCCAGATACGAGTGGCGGTAGCAGCCCCGTTGTATCCCGGTGGTTCTGGCTCTACTGGGCTATTGCCGCTCCACTCACAATTCTGATATTAATTTTATGGATGTTATGGCTCAAGCGGACGCAAAGGCAATATCGTGAGCGTCAAGAACATTATTTGTCCGAAGATGAGGAATCGAGAATCGAATGAGTTCTGGAAACAAACCTACTTGAGAGTCTATTTACCATAAAATCCACCCATCTATAACCATACTCACCTCTTTTTACCTGCATGAGCTATGTGGACCTCTGAAGGAGAAAGCTACATCCAAACTCTTGACGTGACTCTGTAGATGGCGTAATTTGGTGGCAGTATGGTCGGGTACGAACTGACCATCGCTCGGTCAATATCTTTCGTCGCTTCGTCAAGATCCTCCCATGGCACCAAATACGGTGTTGTTCTAGCTTTACCACTTCTTGGCCCCATCCTCCATTGCCTTTGAAGGCGTTCCGAGTTCCACCGGCTCTTTTCACGAATGGCTAGAATTTCTATCTCCTCTTTTTCGAAACTTGTCACTCGCTCCTCTCCTTCTTTCATTTCAGCCAAGAAGCAAGAGATATGCCTGATTGTGCTTGATATCGCACTTGCATGGTCTCTGTTGGAGTCTTTGAAGATTTCTGGCAACTTGTTCCAAGGTGTTAGCCATTTTTCTTCGTCTATCTGCTCGTCTGTTTTTGATTTGTTCTCTGGTTTGGCACGCTCCCTTGCGCGAATATGTCTGCAGTAGACTTCGTTCAGCCGCTCTGCCAATGACTCACGGACTTCGATCGGGAGGAGTTTTCCGTTCATGACTTGCATAAATTCGTCATGATTGACATGCAATCGGAGCTCTGTCTCGGATGGAAGCGCTGATCGTAGAAAGTAGTGCGCATTATTCAGATGACTCATGGCGAGAATAGCTTTCAGCGAGCGAATTCCCTGGAGGTACTTTGGAACTAGCAAAGGCTGTTAAGAACCCCTCGTCTATGTTTATCCAATCTCCTGACTTGAGCTTGGGTTCACGCTCCTCGAGTAGGGCACGTAAAATGATTGCTCGCCGAAAAGGATATACCTTATCGGCGCCACCACTACTGTTAATGCCAGCCATGTCGACATAACCTTGCAAACGTCCCATAAAGTCTTGTACTACTTGGGCATCTGTCGGCGATAAGCTGGACATGTATGATGTAAAATTGGCGAAGCTTCTCGTGATTGATGAACCAAAAAGAGAACCGCACTCCCGACAGGTCTGTTCATGCCTCCGTCAAGAAACCTGCCATACGCCATTACTGGCAGAAGGTGTGTTAACCAGCCAAATGGTGATCCTTGGAATGTCGTATCGAAGCTCTTGAAGTAGACCAGAGGAGTGTACCCATCCAGCGCGCAGTCGCGGATTCTGTGCAAGGCTTCAGTCAGGTCCTCCAACTTCTTGAAATCAGACATGTCAAATACCATCGCTCTGACTTTCCGGCCGGTTGCTGCGGCTTCGGCAACTTCAAGGCTGCGAAAGTCTTACCAGCACCCCGTGGTCCAAAGAAAGCAATGCTAAGCGGCTTGGTCTGCGGAGCGGCCAGGTATTCCTCGAGACGGATTTTCACTATATGAAACGCCTCGATATCTTTCCGGCTGAAGAGCACGAGGCGATTGATCCGTGACATAGGAATTTTGATATTAGATGTCCCTTCCAAAACAATCCGACGAGCCATCTCGTCGAAGTCTGCAATCACAAAGTCAAGAAGTGACCAGTTCTGCTCGCCATTGCCGATCTCGTCTGACGGAATCTCGAGCCTGTTCAGTGTGCCTTCACTCTTATCTCCATTTGAAAACATTGCCGAGTAGTCATAAACGGACCCTTTAGTTTCAGCCCATGATACTCCCTTCCTTGCCAACCGCCTGCTGGCCGTTAACCCGGAACGGATACATTCTTCATAGTTGACCTTGTCGGACCGCATCAAGCTTCCAACGAAACCCGCAATAAATACTTCCATGATTCCAGGAAGGAGTTTTGCGTTTTTATTGAAGAAGTCGTCTTCTGCCCCGAGTGGATTGAAGAAGAGGACTGGTTTTAATACGTCCAGCCCGCGATGGTAGATGACACCGTCGCAACCAAATACGACAATAAGATGAGGACATGTGACCAAAGTGATCAAACTCCCCACAGTCCCTAGGTTTCTCACAAAGTCTTCACAAGTGCTCTCCCAGGAAGATCCTGCCGATAATCCAATCCCTCGGCTCGCAGATCATCAGCGTTCACGATAACAACAAGACGTTCAGGGTTGAACCGACCCGGGAGGGCCCTCGGTCGAACCTTTTCCCAAACTGCGCCTTTGCACAGAGGCCTTGTCATTTTGTAGATGAAGTAGCTGGGCCAATGGGACTCGGAGAGTCTCGAGGAGGCTTGTTCATCTTCGCCACCGAAATGTCCACCCCCATCCTGGAAAACATATACGACTCTGTTTCGTTCAGAACTAGGCGGTGGAAGCGACTTGGGCATGTACAGTTGAGTGTCTATGTTAAGTTTGGTGGTCCGCTCCACAGTGAATCCATCGCTGCCAAACTGTTGATGCAACTCAATTAGAGATGACGGAATGAGTTGTTTGTTGGAAAGTTCTGGGGCGTGAATCTCCACTTCCAATCCGCCTTGAAACAGATGTTTGAATAATTGGATAAGAAGGCCTACTCCCCTCTGAACCACTCAGTGTGTGGCGATGCCGGCTCCAAGCCTGGTAGCGCCGAAGGCTGGAAGCGAAATAGGTCTGGCGCTGCCTGTCCAGCGATAACTAGGTGCCGTGATAGGGACATCTGATGGATAATGGCTATCTAATTCGCCGAAATTGTTCGGCGGCTGAAGTCACAACGTTGACTATCACCAACTCACGTGAAACCGGTAGATTACTTGGCTACACATACCGATGAGCCTTGGTGGCTGGGGATTGGCGCAGCCGTCAGGAAGCGATGACTACCCAGTAGCTTTGAGCCGCTATTACTGCCCGGAACACAAAGAAAGGACGTGGAGGTACCTAGTGTAATCAATACCTGCTTTTGCAATCAAAGCTCTCGATATTGCCGTGTTGTTGTTGCTGACATTATGGGCTTGTTCATTTTTCTTATCAGGCAGCCAAACAGAGCAAGGATGTCAGGGTAGCCGGCTTTTTCCTTGACGCCATCAAACTCCCTCAGCTGAATGCACCTCTTCGGATGAGCATGCATCGGCACTTGTCCTATTCGCACGCCCTTACAAGGACCGAATGTGAGGCCATGCCAGACAGTTCATTCTACAACAAGGCTCCAGCACCAAAGTCCAGCATGACGTGGGCCTACTGATAACGCAGGTCTCAGTACGCATGCGACCCACTCCCACCAACAATGCCGGCATCCCTGACAGCCTCACAGAACTAGGAAATGACATTAAGGAGCAGGAGGTGAGCTGCCTGATGGATGGTGACATGATACCTAGCCTCTGGAACTTGAAATTTCAATGCTTGGTTATCAACTAAATAGAGCATGTTAGTGGTTCACAAGAGAAGCCTTCTTACACCTGTCCAGGGCGCTCTTGAAGTAATCTCTATTCTTGTGGGCTTGAACATCAAAGGCTTGAATCGACCAAAAGTCTAAAGATCTGCTTATTAAATTGTGTGCGTGGAAGTTTTGTGAAATCACTCGTAGCCATGGGACTCAGGTGGCCCATAGCAATGCTCAAGGTCTTGCAAATATGCTGTGAATGCATAAGTCAAATAACTTGTCAAACATGCTGGGTTCGTAGAAACTCTAACAACAATACATCTGCCTAATATTCTTCTCGATTCATATAGAGATATCAAACCAATACTATTTCCTTCCAGACCCTACCTGGGGAAGAAGCTGATCAATATGTGATTGGTAGATATACCCAACCCCTTTTCTTTCGGCCACCTCGCCTTGCCACTCAATGATGAGTACCCAAAGATTGGTCGGTCGGCTGGAGGTACACCCTTCCAACTTGGTTGTAACAATGGACAGGACTCAGCCTTCGAAAGTATGATAGCTTCGTGAGGCTTGTTCGTATCCAAGCGATATTCACCATCGTCGAGATACGCGCCCCTTGCGCTTCGTCATTTTCATCCAAAATACCGCAATAACGAGGGCCACGGCTCTCCTTGATATGTGGTATCATCACAGTCCAGGTCCAGAATTGTAAAGCTGCATACTTTCGGCCAACACGCACCGGGGAAATCTCTAGCGTTGGTAGCGTCGGCAGATTGAGCTGCCCTGAGACGTCAGTGGACTTTTACTGTCCTCTCCTTGTTCCTCTACTTGACGCTCCGCAATTCTTCCAGTTTGGTGTTCTTCAGCCTTGATATGTCCTCCAGAAGATTGGGCCTCAGTTTCTAGGTCGTGCCTCGACTCCACAATTGATTTATCATATCCCTTACCATAGTCGTCTGGGTTAATGATGAACTTCAATTCGTTGTTTTGGGGACATCTTTGGTACCAAACAATGTGTGTTTCGCTGGTTAGCCATCTTTGAGCGTCTTGACCATTGAAGCCCATTGGCCATCGTGGTGCACCGCCCTTCCATCCTACCCAGGACCAGCTAGGAAATCCAGGTCTACGCTCAGTAGCTGGAGAAGGTGGATGCCAGAAAAGGAGACACAGGTCGAAATAGGAAGTCAACATTCCTTCAAAACTTGTCGAGTTGACATTAGAAGCAATGCGTTTGATCATGCCCGTCATCGCATTCAGGGCGTCATTTTGATCGGTGAGGTTGCGGGTATTGTATCGAACTATAGCATGCTGGTATACATCCTGGGTTTGATCTGTGTTGCCGCGTAAAAGGGAAGATAGTGTGACATCCCAGTGTTGTCGTGCTTTTCAGAAGGGGATTCATGGTAGAGAGTATCCTCACTCCAGATTACACGACAACAACGGTAATAAATTCTTGACTCGAGGAAAATGAGGCACCGCGGCGACAGCATAAGCTCCTGGAATCTAGACAGCATTTTTAACATTTCCTTCAGCAAATGGCTTGGGAGAGATTTACTCACGTCCAACCTCGAGTCATGTAGTGTGTAGGGCTCAGTACCTCATATAAAGGGTCAACGACCGTCATCTTTACCCCTGGATGGACTTCTTCGACAACACTTGGTTCATTCCTAGAACCGGGTTGTACGCCTGGTAAGCCCCGTTCGCATCATGGCCTGCAGCAGCAACGATGCAAACAATAGCTCCTTCATAAATGCTGTCCATAATCTGCATGCCGTCCAGTACATCTTCCTTATCATCTTGGATAAGGCACAGTCGGTCAATCCATATGTATTTCTCACCTAATCGCCTAACCGCATCGATGGCATCGCGAATAGTTTTCGGGAAATCTTCCACCAGAGGTTCCAAGCCGTGAATTTCCATGAGCTGCTCTTTGTTAACCGAAGTCAGGCAGGGAAGGCACAAGTCCCCAAGAGTAGCTCAGCGCCAGATATCGATATCCAAACTCGCCTTCCACGATTCGCATTTCCTCAACGTCGATGACTCGAAAGGTTGTTGACCTCGAATCGCTCTTCGGCATGAGAGTTTTGACCTGCAAGGGGCACATCCGACGCCATGAACATCTTCACATAATCTCAGCCACCTTTTCAACAATTGCCAGTCAGCCTGGGGCTCAGTAACACGGCCGGACTGATGTGGAGAAATGAGAAGATCATCATCCAGAAAGACTATTCTCGCGCTGTCCTTATTAAAATAAAATCCACGCTTGGCTTTCCATTGGAAGAACGCCCCGTCTCGCCCTCTGCAACCTCTCACTAGTCGACAGAATGGGCAACTCTTAGTACCTCCAATCTGCTTTCTTGTATCTTCTGTCAGCTGTGAGAGCTTGTCATCTGATGCGCTAGGCTGTAAGTTCAAAAGTTCGCAGGCCGAGCACAGAACATTGGTAGCATCACTCTCCTGTGTTAGAGTTAGTCTGGCCGCGAGAAAGAAACTAATGACCTTGACGCTTCGTCTCAGAATGAGAACATGAGAAAAGGAAAAAGAAGACAAGAAAGAGAGAGAAAAAGAATTCTTGTGAATACCTTGAGACTTTTCTTGTTTTTAGGCTTCTTTCGCTTTTTATCTTTATCAGACACCCCAGGGTATGCAAAAGGTTGAACATGACGATTATAATCAATAGTGCATACAAACGAAACACCGCATTGATGGTCCTCGCAAATGTTGGCAGAGCTCATTGTTTTGGATCTTAGTAGACTACAATTGTCAGTTTGAAGTACGCAATAACTTCTGCTCCAGTTCAGACGGGTTTTTGGACGAGTTGATGATGACTTCAGGAGGAATAACGGGCAAGGTACTCCACCTTGGCCTCGCTAGAGTAAGCAATATCAAGAGACTCTCATAATCAGGACGTTCTACGATTGTCCCTAATGGTCACCATGCATTCTAGTTTGTTCTTTTGCGGCTCTGTGAATCCTCGGTAGACTCTTTGGGAAACATCTAGCCATATTAACGTCGCACTATGTGCTGAAGTGGCTCCCTCTAGTATACAATATGCAGAATTGCGGCCTGATCGCCATGTATGTTACCCAATGACTCAAAGTTTCCTATTTGTCATTCGCGCTGGTCGCCCGTCACCACCCTCCATGTCAGCTGTGGCTGAAGTACACTTAACCCAACGAGCAAGCTAGGCGTCACAGCATGTCCTGAAACGGGCGAAATATTGATTGATAAGGCCTGAAAAAATGTTCTCGGCGTCAGTGCCGGGAAGCAAACGCCCCATTATAGACGAGATGTTTTAGCGTGCGGTAACGGAGAAACGTAAACAATTATGTTGTTGGGATGCTCGTATTCTCAATGCGCAACATAGACAAGGTTTTAGTCATCATACGCAGAAGAAAAGAAGGATTCTTGAATAAACTTCTATAGACGGCAGCATGATCGGAGCCAATCCTGCTTGGCATTGTGCAGAGAAGTGCCATGGGCGTGTTGTCAAGAACTCAACCAGCCTCATTTCTCTAGCCTGAGGGAGTATGTTATCCAAAACCTTGGCCATTACAACCCTACAACAAAAGGTGCGCATATATGTCTCTCGGCAATTGACTGCGCACGATTACGACTTGTACAGCCTCGCCATGCCCAACATACATAATTCTCTAAACCCAAGGCATAATCTGAGGTCTCTCAAACTGTATATAAGGGCAACGGCTTCGTAGAATTTCTGAGAATCGAAGAGTAGGTACACTCTGTATCATTTAATTCTGTAAAGTATTATTTTAAAACAAAACCACTACTTATTTTGAATTAGAAATCTTCAGCATGGGCTGGCACCGTGACCCGGCCACTGGCTTGTACTACCGAACAACCCGTGACGGTAGACACGTTAATGCCTACGACTACCAACAAATCAGGCAGGGGACAGGCTGGTATCGCGATCCTGTTACCGGCATGCACTATCGAACCACAAACAATGGTGCCAATATAAACATGAATGACTACAATCGAATTGTTCGATCTCAGGGGTATCCGGGTACTCCCAATGGTGCCAATATAAACACGGATAACTACAATCAAATTGTTCGATCTCTGGGATATCCAGGTACTCTTGGCAAATAGCCTCTTGAAGCAGCTCGTGTTATCCTGTCATTGTACGCATAAGCACTACAGGCAATCGACCTATTATTGAATTCTGGTAGTTTAACAATCTATGTCAAATAGCTTCGAATTCAATAATATTTGCGTGTTGGAGCGGATGTTAGAATGAATGCTGGAGTGGATGCTGGAGCAGATATTAAGGCGAAAGAAATTCTTAGCACCGTACTCTTAGAGCTAGTATACAGAGAGTTAGAATCGTTGTGATCAATATTATCGCCTTTTTGCGTCTTACACAATGAGTGTATCCACCTAGATCTAAGACCGAGACCACATGCATGTTGGTTTGAATGAGTAATGTAAAGATCAAATGATCGGATGTAACATTTATCGTGTCTCTGTCCTGCACTAAGAAGAGTTCACTATTACTACGGCGAAGTGCCAAGGAACTCAAT
This sequence comes from Albifimbria verrucaria, assembly GCA_020081605.1. NCBI lineage: Eukaryota > Fungi > Ascomycota > Sordariomycetes > Hypocreales > Stachybotryaceae > Albifimbria > Albifimbria verrucaria. The sequence goes on from JAHREC010000016.1 coordinate 938,024, forward strand.
CAGGGCTTGGTGCTACAGGCTTGGTATATAATCCTAGTCCCGCAAACAAATTCCTTGCGTGTGATATGTAATTTCCGAACAGTCGAGACAGGAAAGGCTGCAGACCAGTGGCTGACTATCGGGGCCTTCGAAGCCTAGTTCAAGATCGTACGCGACTAAGGAAGAAGTGGGCAGCCTACGAAGTGCACGTTGCATAATTCTGGAGTTAAGATTAATGAGACCCTAGCGTCGGGGACAAAGCCCAATGATAAGAGCTGGGACAAGCCTGTTCGGGCGTCAGAGGGGTTGCACGTGGCAGGACTAGAGATTTCTTTGAGGCATCTCTTTGAACCTCTTAATTCAATTGCCTTTCATACTGTAGCTTTCCAAGTTGACCTGGTACGGTACAGTACACTACGGTGTTTTCTGGCAAGGACATTGTTTTTAAACCCTTTCACCCTCTTTGTGTGCTTAAAAGGGTCTCTTCCCCTCCTTTTCTGAGGGTAGGCCTTGAGGCATAGGCATGTCTTGGAATGGATCATTGTTTAGCTTCAAAATATACTACTTGTGGCCATTCTGTTAAACTTGCTCAAGCATAAGAAGAACTGCGCCCAACCCGTGCAAATCATTTGTGCTCCGCGGTCTGTTGAGATAGAATGTTAGATTGCCAATATTAGTTCCCACGCAGATGTCAGAGATATCAGTTAGACCGTTTTTGTTTTTTCGTACGCGCTCCAAAACACCGGCATAACCTTTGCTCACAGCGGCTTCATAGCTGCCGTCATTGTCATGGACATAACCCTTCTCTAATGAAGTTGAGATGGTATTTGTGAACATTGCGGAGCAGGATGTTTCGGTCCAATTCTCATCCAACTCGGCCTTGTTCACGACTTGAAACCAACGCCCACTTTCTTCATCTTGGTAAGTTACAATTCCATCCACGAATTTCTGGAGCTTATCGAGAACGTGTGGTCGATTGAAATGGTCGTCTGGCAGTAGATCCAAGACATTCGTTAAGGCCATACCATACCAGCCCATCGCCCGGCACCACTGCTCTTGTGAGAGCCCAGTTTCAGCATCTGCCCACGTTTCTGTGCGAGATTCATCGTACCCGTGCTGGAGCAGACCGTTTTCTACCTGCAAGTGATTGCCATATACGAGAAGCTGGGCTGTGGTCTCATTATAAGCGTAGTCGCTGTCGTCAAATGCAACACCATAACGAATCAGAAAGGGATTAACCATGAAAGTCCCATCTGCCCAAAGTTCCGGTCCATATGAGACGAAGTGCCAAAGTCCTCCGTCTCTTGTTCTTGGATACGAATCAAGACGATTGCGGATTTGAGAGGCTGCCTTGAAGTACTTCGTCTCGTTTGTTTCACTGTGTAGAGCAAGAAGAATGTTTCCAGCCTGCATACTATCGAGACTCCCAAGAGTATCTTTCAAATTCCCATTGGCATCAACATATCGATTCGCCCAAGTTTGGATATAATCTAGGTATCGCACGTCTTTGGTGCGTTGATATACTTCATATTGTCCTAAGAGATATAACCCAGTGGTATAACCCCAAGGCCCAATTGTTGTAGGCGTGTAACGGGCAATGGTGGACTCCACAATAGCAACTGACCAGTCCGTTTCACTATCATGTGGAACAGGGCGATGAGATATAGCACCGCCCAGTGCTATAGAGATGATAAGTTGAAAGATATGAAGAAGGGACATTTTATATCAATTTGAATAGATTCTAGTAATCTTCTGTCTCCAATGTCTCTTGTATGATCCTGGCCGCATCGTCTTATATGCTTATCCTACGTTGCATTTTCCCTCCTCTAAAGCTACCCCGCTGCTGATCATGAGGCCATGGCAATCATGTCTTGGTTCGTCACCGTTACCATTGCAATGATCCACCAATGGGATTGGTTATGGAATGGTCTCGGACTTGTTCAATACGAGGTGTAAAAATAGCGGATAGTGGATGCGTAAACTCATAGAGCCGAAGTCTCAAAGAGCTTAACTGGCCGCACGAGGCAGATGAGGTAATATTGTCTTGACTAAGGCTGCAAATGCAAACTTTGGCAAGCAAAAAGCAGTGAACTTTCAAACTTTTATTAATTACCATACCGAGTCTACAGCGACTACATGCGAAACCCCAGTCTGCGTCAGAGTTAGGCTGACCATTGATACATATTTCGGCATGAAAGCATATGCCAAGCTTTAAAGTATGTAACATACGAATTTGCGTGCTTCTTCATATGAGGAGTTGAGGTAAGCCAATATTAGAGCTTGTAAATAGCTAGTTCTCTCAAGCAATTGCATATGAGGCTCTCATCTTAATCGATCGTCCATCCTAGTATAACATCGCTACACAAAATATGCACTCTTCAGGCATGTAAATAACGTCAATTGGGATATTAGATATAGTGGACCGGGATTTAACAAATTCAAACCGAATGAAATTCAGTATATTACTTGTCTTATACAATCGGCTTCTGATAGATGTACCAGCATTGCTCTCTTACATAATTGTACATTACAATAATCACCACTATTAATCCAGTAGGAAAATACATATGTACTATACACAAGTAAGATGAACTATGCTTATTTTAATTAAAAAGTTATATGTACATACAAAATATGCTAATGAACACTATCAGTTGTGTTGATTAGAATGCACAACCAGACAAACAGGGATGTGCAACCAATGATCAGGCTACGCACAAGTTCGACAGCCTGGCTCTCAAAAATGCACGTGATGTTGCTACATTTAGGCCAATTGCAGAAGCAAGCATACGGCAATCGTGGTCAATGTTGTTGCCTTGTCGCTTGACCGAAACCACCTACAGTTGAAAGCCAATCGAATCAACACAGGATTATAATCCTGCCCAGCAAAACCAATTTACGGGCTAGCATAACCAAAATCGCTGACAAGCCAAACATATTGGTCCGCTATGGAAGGCTTGGGCGCCGCTGCCAGCGTGATCGCTGTCATTGACCTGTCAGCCAAGATTGCCCAAACGTGCTCGCAATACATCAAAGAAGTCAAGAACGCCGAAGATGGTGTGAAACTACTACAAGAAGAAGTCACTCATCTTCATACCATCTTGGCGGATATCGACCAATTGCTCGAAGGCCCAGAATCCACAAGGCTCAAAAGCTCTCAAAAACTTGAAAATGCACTCAAAGAGAGTCTTGCTAACCTTCAATTTCTTATGAAAAAGCTCGAAAATTTGGGGCATAAACTTCATTCAGGAGGGACAAGATACCGTATTAAGTCTCGTATGGGTCTTACGGCTTTAAAATGGCCCTTCAGCAGCAAAGAGATGGAGAAGGCTATCCGGGAAATCGTGCAACTTAAACAAACACTTTCACTAGCATTGCAACACGACCATCTGTAAGTCGCAGAAACTCGAGTATTATCAATGCCTCCAATTAATAGGAATTGCCGAATAGCGTTGTCTCCCTTAATTCAAGTCAACTTCTCATCCTTGGCCAACTTGCTGTCGCTCATGGTGCCTCATTTAACTCACGCGATGAGGAATTCAATCCAGTCTGTCTCAAGAACACACGAGTAGAGCTTCTCGATCAAATTTTAACATGGGTTCACGACTCTAACTCCAAGACCATATTCTGGCTAAATGGCATGGCCGGGACCGGGAAGTCAACTATATCGCGAACCATTGCTCGCTCGTTATCGGGAACCGGTAATCTTGGTGCCAGCTTCTTCTTCAAAAGAGGAGAAGCTGATCGAGGGAATACTTCAAAATTAATAACGACACTGGCTCGTCAAATTGTGGATACAGAACCAAGGGTATCGCCGATGCTCGTGAACGCCATCGACTCCGACTCAACTATTTTAGTCTCAGCTATGCAGGAGCAATTCCACCAACTGATATTTGAACCATTATCGAAGATTAGTCTCGATACTCCTTTCGTTTTTGTTCTAGATGCATTAGATGAATGCGAAGGGAATGATGAAGTTAGGGCCATCATTAACCTCTTTGCGCGCATGCAATCTTTGCAATCTGCTCGACTGAAAGTCTTCATCACGAGTAGACCGGATCTGCCGATTCGTCTGGGGTTTAGCGATATCAAGAATACCTATACCGATTTAATTCTCCATCAAATTGAGTCCCAAATTATCGAACGTGATATCTCAATATTCTTGGAGCACAGCTTCCAATCAATACGAGAAGATTATAATCGTACTGTGAGGGAGTCGCGGAGATTGCCGCTAGACTGGCCAGGTCAGCCAAGAATCATTACCTTGGTCAGCATCACGACTCCTCTCTTCATTTCTGCGGCAACTGCTTGCCGTTTCATTTCTGATCGTAGATGTGGCAACCCTGATAAACTCCTCGAAGACTTTCTTGGCCACCAGAATATGGGCATGAATTCCGGGCTTAGTGCAACATATTTACCTATCTTGCAAAGACAGATCGACGGCCTTCCAAAGGCGCAGGCACATGATGTTGTCCGACAGTTTCAGTATATTGTTGGCACTATTATTATCTTAGCAAGGCCTCTTTCAACTTCATCCCTTGCAAAACTACTCGATGTTTTAGAGGATGATGTTGAGACACGATTGGATATGCTTCATTCAGTACTGCACATTCCATTGCTGCAAACAGATCCCATACGCCTTTTGCATTTATCATTTCGAGATTTCCTATTGGCTCCTGAAACACGCGAGGAGACTGCACTTGCGATAGACGAGGAGCAGATGCATCGAGATACATTGGTCAATTGCCTCCGTGTATTGAAGACGGAGCTTAGAGAGAATATATGCAACGTAAAATCTCCTGCAACTTCTCGTTCAGAAATAAGTCAGCAATTGATAGCAAACCGCATTCCGCCAGAGCTTGAATATGCCTGCCTTTATTGGGCTGAGCATTTTAAAATGGGGAATATACAAAGCTCGGACAACGAAGAAGTTCTTAGTGTACTTTCAAGCCGCCTGTTGCAATGGATGGAAGTGTTAAGTTTACTCGGAAGAGCCTCAGAAACTATCAAAATACTACGAGCACTATGCTCTCTTCCAAAGGTATACTCTACGGCTTATATCAAGGGACAAATGCTAATGATTTTGCAAGATTCGAAAAGAAGAAGCATTACTAGGTCTGCTTGATGATGCTATCCGTTTCACTCTCACCTACAGGCACGCCATTGACTCCTATCCTCTTCAAATATACATGATTATCGCCTTCTTACCAACCAAGAGTATTATTCGGTCGACATTCTCAGGTGTAATACCGACTTGGCTATCTATCCATGGAAATATAGCACCTAATTGGGATTCATGTTTACAGATCTTAGAGGGTCATCATAACCCTATATATGAGATTTCCATCTCGCCAGATTCGAAGCGCTTGGCATCTGTTTCCCTGATGACAGTATCCGCCTTTGGGATACGGACAATGGCCAATGCCTTTGGGCGCTACCATATGATAGTGAGACCATGAGGTCGATTCAATTTTCACCGGATATGAAACTTTTAGCAACGGCTTCTCTTAGTGGAATTATTCAGCTTTGGGATATTGGAACTGGCCAATGCATCCAGAAATCGAAGAGAGAACGTGGTATGGTAGAGCTGTTTGTCTTTTCACCAGACTCAGAGCGAATAGTGACAGGTTCGGGTGGCGATGACCTACAGTTCTGGGATCTAGGAACCGATCAGGTCTCTGAAAGATTCCTGGATAATGAAAATGGACTCCGTTCCATCGTCTTCTCACCAAACTCTAAATATCTAGCATCGTTATCAGGCAACGGGAGCTTTGAGCTTTGGGATGCAAACGAGTGTAAACACCTCTACGTATTCGAGGAATATGGTATAGAGTCTATCATCTTCTCGCCAGACTCAAAGTATCTAGCATCGCACACGAAATACTCTCAATATGGCCCTGACCACGATTTTGTGCACCTCTGGAATCCAGAGACTGGCCAATGTTTGAAGATATTCAAGGAACAACACTACTTGATAAAATTAATGCTATTCTCACCTGACTCAGAATTTTTAGCATGGGCCTCAACCGATACCACAGTTCGCCTCTGGGATACAAGAACCGGCCAGTGTCTTCAAACACTAGGAGACCATGGTGACATCGTGAAATCCATTGACTTTTCACCAGATGCGAAACATTTGGTATCAGCAGCAGCATTTACCATAAGGATTTGGGATATAGAAACCGGTCAGTGCTTGCAGACAATTGGTGGGCATGGTGATTGGGTCGAATCTGTTCTCTTTTCACCAGACTCGAAATTCTTTGCATCATGCTCCATGGATAAAACCGTTCGGATTTGGGGCACAGAAGCATACCAAGACCGAGAGCTTCAAGAAGACTATGCTTCGCAAGTGCTATACACTATGCTCTCGCCTGATTTGAAGTATCTAGCATCAACTTCGGCTGATCACACTGTCAGGGTTTGGGATTTAGAAACTGACCAATGCTTGCAAACACTCGAGCTCGATGAGGTTTCCATAGACTTTATGGGGTTTTCGCCAGATTCAAAACGCATGATAGTGACTTCGATGAATATTGTTCAACTATGGGATGCAGAGACCGGGTTGTGCATACAGACACTGACGGGCCATACTACCGACCAGACCGCCGTTGCTGTTTCCACCAACTCAAAGTTTATAGCGTCAGCCTGCTACGATTTTATTATTAGACTCTGGGATTTCGAAACCAGCAAGTGCCTGAAAGTTCTTGAGGGGCATACAGACACTGTAATGGAGCTTCTTTTTCTCCAGATTCAAAACTTTTAGCATCAGTCTCAATTGATATGACCGTACACCTTTGGGATACATTTACTGGGAAGTACGTGCAGCTTTCTGAGAAGCATACCAACAACATAACCTCGATTATTTTCTCTTCGGACTCGAAGCTTTTGGCATCAGCCTCAATTGATAATACCGCGCGTCTTTGGGATACAATTACCGGGAAGTGCCTGCAGAAACTGCAGCACGAAAGTGCAGTAATGTCGACTGTATTCTTACCGGATGAACGGTTTCTGGTTTCGGTTTGTGATCCAGGTGCCATACATCTTTGGCATGTAAAAACTGGCTCATCTCTCCAAACCCTCCATGCCGACGTAGGGTTTGGGAAAATGTCATATTCGCCAGAAAATTCTCAGCTACAAATTTATGCTGGTAGCATTACAATCACCAATAGTCAATCACCATACCCATCCTTCAAAACGCTCCCTGGAGTTGACTATCCCAAGCTATCCGGTTGTGGAGTGGATTTAGATCTCTGTTGGGTTTTATGGAACGGACACAAGACACTTTGGTTGCCCTCAAGCCTTCGACCAGAATCTTTGGATGCTGTGGTTGTTTTGGGCTCCAGAGTGGTGATTGGAACGGTATCTGGAAGAGTCATTGATATCAGCATGTCCGCGCATTAATTAGCACTAGCATGGTTGTAAGTTATCTCACATCGTCATGAGATTTCCACATGAATAAAGTGGGACTGAAGTTTTCTTGAGAATGTATGTCTAGGCAGTAGAATCCTAAGTTGTTTCAAACTTTGTAGACCCCATGTCATACCTCCTCATTGGAGAGAGAGATACACTTAGCATTCAGGACCTCACATCTTTCCTGAGTACAGATTAGAAACGCCCTACATCGATAGTAAAATTGCTATTCGTATTCATTGAATATCCGGTTCCCTTTGCGGTCTTCATTAGAACCTCCCTCTTCATATGCATGCCATAATGCAAAGGACTAACAAGTCGCCTCAATTCCACAAGTACTCAATCAATTAATTAAATAGCAATTCGGCTTCATGTTGAGCCAGCCGGTTACTTCTCTTGTTCACCATCTTCTTCAATGACAATATCTTTGTCTTCATGTCCCCAACTACATATCATCCAACCCTTCGAATTCATGCCCGCGCATTGCTAGTTCCTCTAGTAGCGGCCTCATAAGTCGGGACAGGGTCATTAAGATCTATGTAAGCCGGCGGAGGTTGATTCAGCACCGGCATATCAACATGACGCGGTGTTTCGGGCTGCCTTGAGAGCTCGGGAAGCTCCACATCTTGCTGTGTGGGATTGTCTTCCGTGGCTTGCTTCTTGGAAAACTTTTTGGCACGAATCATAAGGCAGCCAACAAAGAATAAGATTATGATGGCGCCAGTATATAGGCCGGTTGTTAACCTATCACTGCCTCCATGACTGGATGAGCGACGGTGTATAATGGCTTGGAATGCCGAGGTTGAGATGGTGTATTTAGTGCTGGTTGTGGGGCTAAATGATAGAACGGGCATCTATGAGTTGGTGGAAATCGTGATAATTGTGAGATGTAATGGTCGAATTAACTTTGGACCATTCATCTCAGTTGCTATGGTTTGAAGTTGTGAGACTCTGTAGACTTGTCTTCGTTGTAAAGGGGAAAGGGGAATTGCCGAGTATTTGTGTACCAATCGCTTCCAGACTTGAAAGGCTATCGAACCGAATGTTCAACAAGGGCTGGGTTTATGACCACACACTACTTGGGAGCCTCAAAATCACAACGCACTGATTGGGTAGAGCAAGTAGCATTTTCAGCATATTGGGTTCTTGGCAGGAAGTGAATCCTTGCTCGTGTTGAGGACATCGTACCGACTATCCGCCAATTTTGCAGGTACGGAGTATTCGGGCACCAAATGGGCATCCAGGCTGCCGTATTTGTGTGCCTATCTCTTGGCAGTCAACCCTCAAAGATTATGAAGTACAGAGGCTCAATTGCTACTTCAAAGAGGATTTCTTTACGAACACATGGTGCAGCTTTCTAAATCATCCGTGAATTCTAGTCTTGAGCGTCCACAATGTCTTAGACCCCGTCACAAAGGCACAAAGACCAACACACGATGTGCTATTTTGGAAGGCCCAAGATAATTACCCTTCAGTGTCATGCGTCCCTCTTGGAAGCAGGACTCGGACAAGGATAATCGAGAGGCTGTTCACGTGTCAAATATTAATTGTCTTGGCCTGTGGCTGTTTCCCATGGGGCAAGCTTAGATAGACTTACACAGCCACTGGGTGGTGGGGTCGTGCGTCATTCCAGGTCCCGGGACCCTTGAGACCGCTTCGTCGTCGCGTGACGCTTTATCTTCTTGCAAAGACATGGGCAATATCGCAACCAACAGCAACAGCATGAAGCTGCACTCGTAGATCCAAGGCGTACACCCTTGTCTTCGCGGTCCATGGCCACCACATCTCCCTCCGCCTCGGGGCTGCTGCCCATGCCCGGCGCGCCCTCGTCATCTTGGTCGGCATACTCGTCGCGGCTGAGCAGCCTCTTGCGACGTGCCGACACCAAGGTCCTGGTCGCTTTCTGGCTCTTCGGTATGTCTATTATCGCAGGTAGAGTTCTCGAGCGGCTGTCTGACTTTTAGGCCTCATCAACAACGTCCTCTATGTCATCATCCTATCCGCCGCCCAGGACCTCGTCGGTTCCGTCCCCAAAGGCGTCGTCCTGCTCGCCGACGTGCTGCCATCGTTCGTTACGAAGCTCGTGGCCCCGTACTTTATTCACCGCGTGCCCTATTCCGTGCGCGTCCTCGTCTTCATAGCGCTGTCCGCCACGGGCATGCTCATGGTTGCGCTGACGCCGCCGGAGGACTCCGTGGCGGTCAAGATGGTGGGTGTCGTGCTCGCGAGTCTGAGCAGCGGCGGCGGCGAGCTGAGCTTCTTGGGGTTGACGCACTACTACGGACATATAAGCTTGGCGGGCTGGGGTTCAGGGACCGGCGCTGCGGGCTTGGTAGGAGCTGGACTATACGTTGCTTTGACGGACTGGTGGAGTTTCAGCGTTAGGGACAGCTTGCTCTTCTCGGCGTGTCTGCCTGCTATCATGTTCATCAGCTTTTTCGCCATTTTGCCAAAGAGCCGCTGAACCAGGGCCGCGGTCGTAAGGGCTACGACCCCATACCGGAAGAGGGCCTCGACGACCAGGACGATCTTGGGGATGTGTCCCAAGGCGCAGCATCTTCAGCACTGCTTGCTCCTGGGCCGTCGGTTGCAACAACTGCCTACTCGACCCACCATCCCGCCCAAGCGAACTCGATACGAAACAACTTGAGACGAGCGAAAGCGTTGGTTGTCCTATACATGGCACCTCTATTCCTGGTCTACGTGGCGGAGTATACCATCAACCAAGGTGTTGCGCCCACATTGCTCTTCCCGTTGAAGTCGTCGCCTTTCAAAGAGTATCGTGAGTTCTATCCATTCTACGGATTTCTCTACCAGCTCGGTGTCTTCATCTCTCGGTCGTCGATTTCCTTTTTCCGGACTCACCATCTCTACCTACCGTCCTTACTTCAGGTTGCCAACCTCGTCATCTTGACGCTACACGCAATGGTGTTCTTCATTCCGTCCGTGTACATTGTGTTCATCATCATCTTCTGGGAAGGCCTGCTTGGCGGCGCAGTCTACGTGAATTGCTTTGCCGAGATCATGGAGAACGTCCCACCTGAAGAGCGCGAATTTAGTCTTGGAGCGACGAGCGTCAGTGACAGCGGAGGCATTTGCATTGCAGGATTGATTGGCATAGTGATGGAGACCAGCCTTTGCGACTATCAAGTTGCCCATGGGAGAGACTGGTGCCGGAAGATATCGGCGCAATAGCTAGAGATCGGGAGATAGAACTGCTCGTTTGGATATAGAGTCTGGTAATACAAGAACAGACATGACTTGCCATTGAATCACAGGTTTCTCCAATTGATGCACTACTTGTAATTCAGCTGGAAGCGTCTTTGGCGTCTTCCTGCCAATTGCTATAGGGAGTTAGAATCGTCAGTCTCCCAAAGGGAGCACGCTCCAAGTCGTGTATCAGCTGGCACCAGATGTCAACATCGCAGTCTGACTTTGCTTCACCACGCATCCTGAGCCATTGCACAGCTGCCTTGTGGTCTCTCCTCGCACGCACGCGCATCCACCACAAATCGTAGCGGCTCATCAGCCCGAACCAGTAGCCCAACAGCCAGATTGCGCGTTCGTCCTGCGCCTCGACCAAAACACGAAACTCAACGTCCAGCTTCCCGAAAAAGGAGACGTAATGAAGGAACTCTTCAGGAGCTGGTCGAAGAGAACGAGCGATGGCAAGTATCCGCACAGGTTCGTAGAATATGCTGTCTGGATCGGCGTGGTCGCCGTCTAGTCCGAAGAACGTCTTCCATGAGGATGGCACATTAACAAGTGGACCAGGGCTGGAGAACCTGTGCGATTCATCGTCCGAACCCTCATACATCCACTTGAGAATTGATTCCTGTCGAAAAGCCGCAGTCGCTAGAATCAACGGCTTGAAGCCCATGTTCAGCGCCATCCACCCTAACTGATCCCCATCCGTACGAAAGACCCAAGACGTACAAATTTCCGCATCGTCAGCCTCGCCGAGGAGCGAAAAGGAAAGAAAGTTCAGTAACATGGCAGTCAGAAGCAAGGCATCTGCGCCTTGTTGATCAAATGGGCGGCTCAAGGCTGATTGAAACCCTTGCAATGCTTGAGCCTGCCGGAAATGTTCAGCAACGCGGTATGTTGTCGAAGACACAGTGTGGTGTCGCATATGGCAGGCTGAGATCGCAAGAATAACCTCGAGAAGGTAGGGACGGGCAAGCCCGAGTGAGATGATTCCGTCGGGCCTGCCACCGCCTATTCCAAATATCTCTTCGGATCCGCTGCAGAAGTGGTTCAACAGGGCAGCTCGTGAGGCACCCGTTGCGGATACATCCGGCTGACCAGATGATTGCAGTAATGATGAGATATGTGCGTCTTGGCTAATCATCATTTCGCCATGAGGTGACTGGGCTCTAGGATAGCGATAGATGCATAGACCTTGATTGCGCTGACATCGTCGACAGGTTGGCTTTCCTTCATCACACTGCGGCCTCCAATTAGTACGACAGGCTGTCAACCACTTGACCAGCTAGCTACCTTGACTCGCTTGACCTTGCAGCCTAGGCATCCAGATCTGGATTTTGAGTGTGCTTTGCGCAGATGGTAATGTCTCGGATGCAGCTCTTTGCGGCCAAACTCTTCATCGACTCGGAACGACAAGACCTGGAAGTTCGGCTTAGGTACGCTCATCTTGGTGTTAACACAACGTGATTGCAGACATAAGCGGCGGTGCTAATGGTACCGATGATCCGATGGCAAATGCGATGGCATTCGACGCCTAGATGAAAAAGGAAAACGAGACGCCGACGTCAGGATATATACTGCTAGGCGGATGTAATGGTGCTGCCTAAGAGTTTAAGCCGTTGACGCCAAGCTCAGCTCGGGATTTGCTTACCAGGGACCCTTCTAGTGGCGTTTTCCTCGTTTTCCTGTTTGGGAAATGTAATTGACCCAAGATCGACATCGTGATCCACTCATGCTCATGGTAAGCATCTTTTTCCTCCCTGCTAGTTATGCCTAGTGATACGAATTAGTATGGATGATGGACAATTCTTTAGAAGACATTGATCAGCGTCAGTCGTTCGGTATGGCCTCGTTTTCCCATCTGGGACTGAGCGAATCCCACCAGCTTCACTTCGCCTTCCTCAGCTGCTACAGTTGCGAACTGCAGTGGAGCGAAATGAAGCTATAAAGGTGCGTTTTCTCCCAGATGGGAACTCCTTGCGTTTACATATCGACTTGCTATTTGCAGTATCCAAGCCGGCAGAATGTCTTTCAAATACATTCTTTTCGTGGTGGCCTGCCTAGCTGGCTTCACAAACGCTACACCGGCGCCCAGTTGTCCTCCTCCCCACACTCCTGGCCTCGTTGATCTTGGCTATGCCAAGCACATACCGACGTTCATCAATAAGACATCTTCTGGTCACAAAATCTTTATTTACAAGAATATCCGCTTCGCGAAACCCCGACCGGCGACCTCAGGTTCCGCTGGCCCAACACAGACATTAACCATACTAATGGTGTACAAGATGGTGGTGCTTCCTGGGACGGTCGGAACTGCATCTCTTCTGCACCTTCGTCAATTCCTTTCCCTGACATTAGTGGAAGAACGTGGGGCCAGGAAGACTGTCTGTTCTTGGACGTATACGTGCCTGAGGGTGTCAAACCGGGTGACAATGTGCCTGTGCTACACTTCATACACGGCGGTGCATATGCCTTCGGCAATAAGGAGTTCCTCACTAGCCCTATGGGCTTATTTGACCATATGTTCCAGCAAAATCTTGGCAGGTTTATCTTTGTGATTAATAATTATCGGTACATTCATGCCAATGCAGTAACCCAAAGCATGTGCGAAGCTGATGATTGTGCAGGCTTGGAGTCTCAGGCTGGACATACTCCGACGGAAAAGATATGGATAGCAATGTTGGTCTGTTTGACTGCCTGGCTGCCCTTACATGGACTACCAAGTATGTTGGTAAGTTTGGAGGAGACGGTCTCCGCGTCACAGCTTCTGGTCAGAGTGCAGGAGCTGGGATTATCTACTATTTGATGACGCTTCTTGGTGGCAAAGGAGAAAAATTACCTTTCAAGCAGGTCTGTAGCTTTAGCCTTGCAAAGCCGGTTCATAAAGTTGACCAAGGTGGTGTATAACAGGCTTTCCTATCTTCTCCAGCTGCGCCACCTCGTCGCCATGTCAAGGCTCGACAGACAGAACTATTCGAGCTTGTTCAAGAAACCGCTAATTGCACATCTTTAAAGTGTCTACGTTCTATACCAGAGGACTTTCTAATCAGGATCAACGACATTCTCATCAACAGGGTGAATTCAACAGCCGGTGGTGGTGTGCTTGGTCCAATCCACGGGTTTGGCCCAGCGCCCGACGGAAAACACATCCCAGATGCCCCAATAGCACTTCTTGAGCAAGGAAGAATACATCATGAAGTCGAAAGGGTAATGATAGGTACTATGGCAAATGAAGGGATGGGCACGTCGCATGACACAGGCCTGCCAGAATATTTTCCCGTCATGGTCAGGCAGATTATGCCGAATGCTAGTGATTCAATCGTCGCAAGTATTCAATCTGGATACAGCTGGGAGCAGCCAGCACAACTAGCGTGGGACTGGACAACGGATGTGATCTGGGCATGCAATGCGTACAATTTGGCCAGAGCGATGCCTGGAAAGACCAGGAGGTACATAATGTCGACACCGCCAGCCACTCATGGTCAAGACCTTTTCAGTATGCCTCACTTTCCCTAGTCTTTGTTCAAAACACCACGTTCCATGAGCTCAACGCACTGACCGGCCGAAACAGGTTTCTTTTACCTCGACCAAGACAGCACGCCAGTCGATGATCCTTCTCTGGCACGGGCCTTTCAAACGCGGTTGTTACAATTCATTCATGGACGGGAACTCAAATGGCCACTGTACGGGGCTGCACAAAGGCTTTACAACATCACAACCGACTTTGAAGTGGCGGAACTGCCGGTGCAGTTGCGGAGGCGTTGCGAAACAATTAACAAGTTCATCATGGATCCAGCAAACGGTGCGTAGAGCTTCGAGGGGTGGGCAAGCCGCCAGCTTGGGTACAATGGGCGAGCCATTGAAAGAGAAAAATCGGGGTTTAATTCTGGAGATGAAAGCTTAGGCGCGGGCCGTTCAATAAATGCAATGAACCGATCGACTGCACAAAGACTACCATGGACATGAACCCTTGAATTGGCCAGTCATTTTTATGCAGTGGAGCGATCATGCACATATTTCACCTAGCTACTACTGTACAGTATAAGACACATACCGTTGTTGCGGCATAGAGGCCGACTGATTTGATGATTTCTTGCGACATGCAGGACCATGGACCTTGATTATTAACAAATACGAATAGATTCGTCCCTTTCTACATATTCTTTTCGGTTAAAATCAGCCAGAAATGGGCGTTTGTTGAGGTTACCATCCTCGAGGCGACGCAAAACAGGACTGATAGAGTTGCTCACATCACTCCTAGCACCCTCTCCAACGAGGATTGTCTCCATGATAAGTAGTGCTTCTGTTCATATTGAAGGTCTGTATCCCAAATCTTATATTGATCGAAGAGCTTAGTTTCGGGCATCGAGAATAGATGAGCATGACTGATGTCCATGTCCAGCGCAATAATTCTCTAGTTAGGTTCACACTGTTTCTTGCAACTAAGTTATCGTACTGTATTATCATAATAGGCAGTTCATGGAAAGTAGCACTCCTTTTAATGCATGTCTATAAAGAAAACTCTCTGAACGGCTTGCTTCATCTTGCAAATCATCCAGCTAAGTTGGGGTGGGGAATTATCCAAGTTGTTGACCCTTCAAACCAGCCAAATGCGCTCATATTCGCCTTTAACAAAGGTCTTGCTCCATGTACTGAGTCCATAAACGTCAGCAATTCCAACAAATCTATACTCTCCAACTCCTGTTCGTCTTTGTCTCAGCACAAATGGAAAACGCCCACCACCAACCTGGCATATCACATCTCCATCTTGAATATCGCCTTTGCATAATCCAAACAGTCCGCAAGTTGTATAGAATAGTGCGGCACCATCGTATACTTCCTCAGGCAAGGTCTGTGGACGGCTCGAAACTGGTTCATGCCACTTTGACTTGCCAGGCTTTTTGGGCATTTTCTTTTCATCTTGCTTCGACACAGGCGAATCGTATCTCCGGCGAATAGCGGCCAAGTTAAAAGTCAGGTGTTTCAGTGCCATCAGACAATCATACCGGTTTTCTTTGAGCGACTGCTCCTCCATATGTGCCACAGTGGCACCCCATACTGAGAGACAGTCTGTGCGAAGGTTTTGCTGCCTTTCAGCCGTTACCTCTATGTTGCTACAGATTGGCATTCTTGAAAAGACTTCTTCTACTTTCGCAAGATAGCGTGCCTTGATCGGAAGCTTTCCAAATTCATGAGCTTCCTCGTCATCTAGCTTGCACTCTTTCTGAGCTTCACGCCGTAGAGTAGGCTGCCAATCAGCGCATATAGCAGTTGGGACGCGTAGATCTGGAATCCAGGAGGGTAGATCGCCATCTTCACTGTTCGAACAGGCCATAATCTCTAATGGCCAAAGTGACCCAGTCGTCCGAATGCAACATCTTGTGAAATCCTCAAAAACCTCCACAGCAGTCCTGCTGTAGTCAACTGTGGGTAGCACAAAATCATCCATTGCATGGTCCAGCACCCCAATCATGCCATATACTTTATCGCGGACATCCGATGTGTCCATCATGGCGGCTGTGTTCATCAGCAACCCCATGAAACCCTCCGCATTTCTCTCAACCGATGACAAATGAGTGGTTACGATACTGTAGAACCAGCCAGACTTTTAAGTGACTCGGGATCGACAGCCTCCAGCAGACGATTCCGCATGCGAAAGATCTGTCTCTTGGCAGAATTGACCTGCGACTCGGATTCGACGATACCCTCGACGACCAGAAAGACAGAGTACAGAGCCGCCGTAGGACATTCAGTGCGTCCAATTTGAAACACGGCCGGAAGGGCGAGGAGAAGCTCTTGCATAGTCCACATACGCCCGAACCACTCGTGGTCGCATATCCGTTGTATACGTTTAATGTCCTCAGGAGCTGTTCACAACGTATTAGTGCTATAGATACACGTCACACGTTTGGGCTCAGCCTTGATCCGACGACTTACAGATTGCTTTGGATGCCCAATTCTTGTGATTTTCAGGAAGCAGAACCGGGCCAGGCGCATCCCGAAGACTGTACGCCCAGCCTCCTATTCTTGCTTTGACCAACATCGCCTCATCTCCTGGAAGTCCTGGCCCAAGCCAGGCAATGACGCGCTTCGCAAGGTTGTATACCCTGCCCATCAATGGCACTTGGAGCTGCTTTTCTTCCATTGATTCTTGGTTAATGCATATCGCATCTATCCACAGCACCCTCTCTGTGAAGGTATTCCGCAGGTGGCGCAGAGCCGATTCGCAATTAGGCGTAACAAGCAGTGTCTGACCATCACACGATATTGGAATAGTGCCATTTCTGCCACCCCAAGTGTACGACAAAGCCTCGTATGGATTTAGCTGCTTATAGTTACTACTACATCGGCCAAGAATGACGTGTTTGAGGGTGCATTTTATCGGTTGCGACAGCGACAATGCTGGCTTCAATATCACGAGCCTGATCTCGTGGCGCTGAGTTAAGGGCCGGTATTGGAGGATGTCCGAGAACACCATTTTGCGGTCCACGAGACATGAATGGGGAGTTTGCGCGTACTACAGGGACTCACCAAGTTTTAAGGCCATTTTTGCAAGGGCCTGTGCAGTCGTAGCTGAACAGGCCTGCAGCGCCAAGGTGGTCCTCGAGGCGTTTTCTTCTCGCTGATCTTTATTTACCCTGCAACTTGTGTCTGGAAACATTGTGCCATGGCGCTCGTGCACCTTTGATCGCTTCCATTCTATCAGACGAGAATAGCGAAGTGAAGAAACGTTCCACCGAATCTTCTTGTTGGTTGATGTGAATTTTTACGGATATTTAAGTGATTACAGATTTTCAGCCAGCTGTTGTACTGTTTGAACTTGCCTCATTTCCTCCACTGCCCTCCACGCTTGTTCCTACAAACACCACCAATACAGCCGTGTATGCTGCCGTCGCAGTCAACACGTCCTTGCCTGTGCTATCTGAGGCTCCAAACGCAAGCGTCAACCCAAAGAGAAACACAGCTACAGCTGTTGTAATCAGGCTTGCATTGAGGCCTCCGACCTTGGCCATGACAATAGTTGGCACAATAAGAGCGAAGCCGCCGAACAGCGCCATTATGAAACGGGACGCGAACGCATGTTTCTTGGCTATTTCAGCCTTGCTCATGTGTGGCTGCGGCTTGCCGACTACAATAACGCGGGGTTCGTCAGGTTTGATCGGCTGCGTTGGAGCCTGCGAGTTGATGAGAATGGTCAGCACATTGATGTTTGTGGAACACCTTGCTGCAATCGCGAGTCCGAAAGGGCATGAGGAACAATCATGATAGAATCGTGAAGCATCATACCTCGCGTCTCCCCATAACTCCCAGCGTAAGATGCCGATTCCCAGCTTCATCCAATTGGTTAATCTGCTTCCCTTGTCGACGCCACTCCGCAGCACTGCAAGGTCATCATCGTAGGCTGAGTCCCAAGGTCGTAAAGACTCTTTCTCGAGTCCTGCCAGGCCCGATAATTTGCCTAGTTCTTCTCGCAAACGCTTGACTTGAGCCACATCGGGTGGTTCTAGGCCTCGTAGTCTTGCCATATCGAGAAGCTCCGTATCTGTGGAACACAGTCAGAAAAGTTACCAAGCTAAACCAAGCAGGTAAGCTAAAAACACAATCAATAGCTTGTTCCTAGAGTCACTTACTATATTCCTTGAGCTTTGGTCTCAGGATACTCCATATCTCCTGCCTCCGTGCTCTTCTCCGCTCCTCAGCTTTGGTCTGGGCAGCTAGCCTGTTGCTGCTTGCCAATGGATACATTGGAGTATACCATGCTGCCTCCTCAGTGGATTGATCGTCACTGTTCACTGTGCATAAGGTCTTGAGCTCATCTTCGAATTTTTGTATCTCGTCTTGGAGAATTAAAAGGCTCAGAATGTTGAATTCGTCAAATTTTCGGAACACAGTCAATTCCTCGTCTGCGGCAAGCAGAGCGGCTGCAGGTGCTAAGCTCCAGGGGTCTGGTTTGGCAGTACTATGGGCTCTGTTTTGGGATGCAGAGGCAGATTCAGCGTATTGTCTTGAGGGATTCGCCATCTTTTGCGAGGAGTCAGCCAAACGTCGGCCCCCAAAGCTTGCGCAGAGTCTTCGGCTTTGGGCAGTAAAAAACGTGCGAGGACTGTGTTAAGGATCAAACGATGCTGCCTCTGATAGGATTGATGTGCCTGCTTGAGCACCTTCCAACCCCGTTTGATAACTCGAATATGCATCCAACAATCATGTGACCATGACCAGGGTGTGTAAAAATAAAACCACAAGACCTAGTCGAGATGAAAGATGCCTGAAGCCTCATTAGCCACTAGACGAAGCACATCACGTTTTTAATACTAACTAAGAAAAGACTACGAGCGGTCTCGATATCGCAGGCTTCTTTCGCTCGTTTGATCCCAAAATACGCCCTGGCCTCAGGCGGGCTCTCGCTCCAGGTTCGCCTGGCATCCAACAGTGACTAGCCATGGAAGCCCTCGGAATCGCATCTACAGTTCTCGATTTTGTTGATATTGCTGCCAAAATCACATTGCGCTTCAATCATCCGGATGAGGGTATTGCATTTGAGGAGTCAAGACGCTTGGTGGCAGCGATCAACGATCTTACTGACACCCTAGCAAATTCGAACAATCCAGTAAATGATGAGTTTGTCGCTGTCAGAGTTGAGGCAAAGGCACTAGCCTATGAAATGCTTCAATTATCCAAAAGAATAGCTCGTATTAGAGCTTTGGGATGGAGATGGCCATCACTCACTGGACTCTTGATTCCATCCATTTCTAAGAAAAAAATAAGCCAGGTGACTGAACGATGCAGGAATTTGGTGTCTTTCACTCAATTGTGGATGTAAGTCGAAAAAGGCCCTCTGAACATCCTTCTTTATGCTACGACGACGAGCAGCTCATAACTAAATCATGGTGGAGATCATGAGGATTGCCCAACACTGATTATATCACAGTTTAGCCCAGCAAGATCAGTTTCATATTAGTGAATATGATAGGATCAAAGCATCACCTCGATTCCAGAACCTAGATGCATATGGGAAAGCCGCCGTAATTGCACTCCTTGATCAATATCTCGCCACTAGAGATCCATCAGATGCAGCACTTTATTTTGCAGCCGCTGGGCGGCTGATCGATTATGCAAGCAAACCTTTGCAACTACCGCAGAGCCATGCTGGTTATTCTCAGCCTGTCCAGGAGCCAACAGTAGATGACCAGAGTAGGCAAGAAGCAGATGAGGCTCTCTTATCACTTTTGCAGTATCGAGTCATGGAAACTCGAAGAACACAGATCGCAGACGCCTTTGCGACGTCTTGTGGCTGGGTATACGAAGAGTCTAACAATGGAAAATGGGAGAATTTGTCGACCTGGCTGACCTCTGACTCCGGTGTGTACTTGATCGTTGGGAATGAAGCATCTGGGAAATCAACCTTGATGAAGTATATCTACGCGCACGAAAAACACGGGCACTACTAAAAGATTGGGCATATCCAGATGAACTTGTCACAGCCGCCTTCTTTTTCTGGAGAAACGGTACTCGATTGGAGAAGTCCGAGGAAGGCCTGTGGCGGACCTTGCTCTACAGCGCTCTGGATCAAAAGCCTCAGTTGATGCCGAGCGTGTTTCCTAAAGAGTGGGCTATGATATATTCAGGGAGGAGTTCCCTGGTCTTGGGGCCTGGAAAGTGGACGAGCTCAGGCAAGCATTTCGCCGGCTTGTCAACCAAGAACAGCTACCACTAAAAATCTTCCTTCTTATTGATGGTATAGATGAATACCAACACGAGAGTGGCGGGGCGAATTTCATCGAGATCATTCAGTTCATCAAAGAAATTACAGACAACTCGGCTAATATAAAGACCCTGGTCTCTAGCCGCCCTCTCCAGGCCTTCGATGAAGCAGGGATCCAATCAAATCTTATTCTGCACAATGTTAATGATGTCGACATTGAAACTTACGTCCGAGAAGTTCTCGACCAGGATGAACTATTTCGCAGCAGCCGTGCTGCTGATGGAAAAAGGCTGAAATTGTCATTAGCTATATCCTCAACGCTTCTAACGGCATCTTCTTATGGGCTGTGCTATCCGTGAATGCTATTAAGCACAAGCTTGCAGCTGGGAAAACCCTGGACACAATCGCCGTAGATCTTGAGAATGAGCTTGCTCCGGCCCTTCGTGAATGGTACAGCGTCATATGGGACGGCATGGATGGCAACTCCAGAGCGGAAGCATCGCGGGCCATACAATTTTTGTTAGCTGGCGAAAGCATCAAGCGTGGTTGGTTAGACAATGACGAAGAGACTGTTCGTCTCATCGATCTGGCGCTGGCTCTTGGAGATCCTTCCGAGACGATCAATGCGAGCATCAAACCATGGAATCAGGCGCAATCAGCAATTCAGGACAAGTGCAATCTGGTGGCAACTGGATTCATGAAGACCTGGCCTGGCTTTATCACTACCGACAATCTCAATCCCAGCGAGCGTCATTGGAATCCAGCCTCACGGATTCGATACTGTCATCGTTCTGTGCCCGAATTCTTCAGGGACAACTATGCTTCACTTCTACGTGATGCCACGGCTGACTTGCCCTTCAAATTTTGTCCTCGCATAGCGCATCTCAAAACAGTCGTGCATCAACTGAAGGTCTTGCCAGAGCCGCTTCCCAAAGAGCCCCTACGCGTGTTGTGGGCGTTCGCGATGACAGGTCAGCTTGCAGCAAATTGTATTGACCCAGGCACGCCCTTCGACCCTAGCGGAACTGTTGATCAACGTATCTCGAACGATCCGGGCCAGGCAGACAATTTCGATACTACCCACAAGGAGACATACCATCGACTCCTAACAGAATTAGACCGGACTATGCAGCATCATCATGAAAATCTTCAAAAAGACAACGAGGGAAAGTTTCTGCGAACAACACTCAGTGATCACCGCGGCACGGTGATGCTGGATGATGGTGGGCGGGATTCCAAGCTCAAGGCGGCCATGCATTGGTCAAACTTCCCTAGCGATCCCGAGGCGGCGCACCCACGCCGCTGGAATGATTCATTTCTCTCGCTCGCGGTACAATTCGGTCTTCTGAACTATGTTGAGGCCCAGTTAGGCACTGGGAGCAAGGTACTCAAGGCGAAGAAGGGTCGGCCACTGCTTGACTACGCGCTCTATCCTCTGCTGCCCTCAACCATAGTACCGTACGGTCTTATCACACCGACTTTTGTTAAGATGCTTCTCGATCACGGGGCGGACCCAAACGAGAAGTTTGAGGGGCAAACGTGTTGGGAGCGTGCACTTCAGTGGCAGTATCGAATATTCGGCGAGGGCGAGGGCAAGGCTGTCTTTGCAGCAGGCGATACGACCAAAGACGCACAGGAGTTGGCTGAATCGCGGGCCAGGATATTGGAGCTGTTGCTCAACGCCGGTGCCAATGTGGAAGGCACAAGCATCGTAACGATACGGGGCAAGGCCCTGCAAAGGCAGCGATAGAGGCCTCCTTCGAGGGCTGGGCCAAGCCAGAAACTGTCGAGGCATTGTTGGGACGGTTTCCAGCATGATAATCCTATACGTCAGAGCGCTTCATGATTTCAAAGGCGCTGGTCTGTAGTTCTGTGCGAGACAAGGCGTTTGGATTGAGATGGGTGCACACCAAAGACGTTATTTGAGAATCTCCGAACATTGAAAGCCGAGGCAGCCTAAATGCACCGTCAATGCAGTGCATGTCGGTCATGACTCAAAGTGTAAAATGGGTTGCGGGATCAATAACACACGGGCACCAACCACAGCCACGCCAAGCCAATACATGGTATTAATACTGTCCCTTGATATTTGCCCAAACGTCATGGGTCTAGCCATATCCCTACCAAATTTGGAACGGCGACATCCCGATTGACAGTGAACACTTGGTACGGTGAATGGATTGTACAGTACGCGAGGGATCTACAACTAAGAGCTCCGCCGATCGTGTTGTCTCTCGTGTTCAAACACTCGACCTTCGCCATCATGCCAAGTGTTGGTTGACGTCGTGTGACGCTCTCGGGCATCACTTCTGACACTGCCACCTGATGATGAGCGAAACGCACATTTGCCTCTCACCAACCAACATAGATGATTAATTATGGTGTCTTCGGCTGTACCGTTTCACCGGAATCCTTATCCCAGATAACCAACATCAATACATGAAAGTCACAACCGCAGGGGGGCCGAGACCCATGTGCTTCTAGAACAAAAGCAACATAACCCCCAACACTTTCGTGCCGGCGGCTGCTCGCGCGACATGGATGGAATCAAAAGCGCCATGGATACGATTCGTTTGTAAAAGAGAAAAGACGATTGTGGGCTATGGCCTGGCATCTGTTTGATGAAGGAGCTGCCGTTATTTGCTGACACCGACGCGAATGGAGTCGTCAGCCGGGACTTGCCCATATTGGTCAACTATACTGAATCCTCCTTTAACCCTGGGCAACTTTTTATAATTGCTCTTCGGGTTTGGGTCGCACCCAAAACACGCCGTTGGACTTAGATCTGGAGGGTCATTCAATCATGACATTCTTCAGCCATGATCTTCAATAATAGCAGTGAGGGATGGGCTATCCACATGGCCTGCACCGCCTCAGGTGCCTACAATAGCAAAGAGATGAGGCGCAAGAGTGGGCTTGTGCAACGGGGCTCACCAGGATCAGCCAACGTCTAGTCTAAAGCATAAGCCTCCGGCCCCTTGTCCAACTCCACAAGTTCATTGTTCGTAACTACAAGGCTAGATCATAACCAGTAGGTGTGCTACACTAAGACATAAAATGCACACAGTGCAAAACAGAATGAGGTGATTGCTTCTGGCGTCTAAACACTCTGCTTGTAGCGATAGCCCATTCCTGCTGGCGTTAAGGTATTAACATTTGGTGCCATTGGGGTCCAGAAGCGACGTTGGTGGAGCCTTGCTGATGTTGGGGCTAGGCATAATGACAGAGGTTCCTTTCGACAAAGATGTCTTCATTGGGCCTGCCCGATGTCAGGGGCGGTACGGGCTCAGCCTTGTGGGGTGGGATCGGTATATTGCCGATGTAGGTGTTGTGGAAGGAGATAAAGAGCACAAGTCGCCTGTTCTCCTGGCAAAGGACCCTTTCTGTCATCCCAAGCCAGATCACTCTCCATCTCAGCTAGGCAGCTTCGCAAAGGTCCAGTCTTTGCTAGACTCGTGCTTCTCACAAAACAACACAAGCACTACATCGCAACATGAGTAAAGAACACCCTCCTGCCTACAACGGTGTCACCGAGTAAGCTTATGATCTCTGTACATGTGTGTTTAAAGACAGTTTGCTGACGATATGGTGATGATAGGCCCGCCCCGACACACTCGGCCGAACCGCAGCATGATGATATACGTCCGATTCCCGCCAGTTATGGCGAGACAATGGACGGGTCCAAGCAGCCGATCCAGATGCAGCCCGGTGCACAGAACGGGATGGATCCCAACGGCAGCCAAGTTGTGCCGCTCCAGCACCTTGGTCCTCAATCTGAGTGGATCGACTGTCAGTTCTGCAAGCAACGCACCAAGACGGACGTTGTCAAGAAGGGTGGCCCAATGCAAATGTAAGTGGAGGATACATGATATAGGTTCACTGAACACAGGTTAACAAAACGAAAACAGTGTGACGGGCGCTGTTCTCTGCATCGCTTGTATATGTCTCGCTCCTCTGCCCTGCATTCTGCACTGGTTCGAAGAGACGCAGTGGTGGTGCACCAACTGCAAGAACATGGTAGCCCACCGCGGCCACGACTCGCCGACAGTGGTCATGCCGGCACCGGAGCAGCGAGTTGCTCCATCTCAGTTCGCCGGCCAGGCTCCTGTATAATCTGGGCTGTGTAAGAGGCGGAAGTGTAAGAGTTTGAAGCGGTGGAGAGGAACTGGTTGTTTTCGGCGAATACCCTGTCATTTATGCTCGTGTCAATGGATATCATACGATGGCATTGCTCTGGAGTGGTTTTTAAACTAATAGAATCTTTTCTTGATGAGAATGGACTACAGTTTACATTTGGTTGAGAGAAGCACAGCTTAGGCGAGGAGCGTTGAGAGAGATGCAAGTGGCCGTGTTACACGAACTACGCTAGTGAGCAGATCAACCGACAGAGTGTATTACGACATGTGAATCACTTACGTGGTAAAGGCTGCACGGGAGAAAAAAATGAAACATTACTGTGGAAGAGAGGAGGGAGCAAGTAAACGTTTGGGCGGCCTGAGCCAGAGCGAGCAGCTGATCAAGACATTTTGAAGCAAGGTTTCGGGTCCGTCCCATGACCAAATCAGGACGTCCACATTTGAATGTCCAATCTGCCTTTACTGTGTACATTCTTGGCTACCCTGGAGTTTCAGCAGATCATCCCACCACCCGATGATAGTGCGTGGAACTCCACCACTCATCTAAGCACTAGTGGGCCACACCTTGGCGTCATCACTTGCGACTAGGTTGGAGCTTGCCAAGGCTGACGAGGCCGACGCGCAGTCAATAGGTGCTGGAGATGATAGTGGAAAGATCTAATGTCCAACGGAGTTTAGCGGGATCTATACTAGGGTGGTGGAGGGAACGAGAGTAAGTGAAGCTGTTCCTGTTCCGGTGGAGAGAGGAGGAGAAGGAGATAAGCATGAGTGAAAAAAGAAAGCAAGAAAAAAAAAGGAGCGTTGAATGTGAATAGCTCGGAGACTTTTACCTGTCGGTATTGCCGGGCCACACACATGGCATGCAGAGCCCGCAGCCCCTTTGCAACTTCAGATCGGTTGAGGCACGGCAGTCACAGCAGGAGTGTGGCAGAGCAGCAGAAAGAAGACCAGGGAGACAATCCACGGGATCCTCTGTCTCAGATAGCTTCGCTTCCGCAAGAGACCGCAGATTTGCAGCCCACTTTCCGGGCAACGGGCGATGGGCAAAGGAAGAGGCCAAGACGCTTGGCGAGTGGGGATGGGGAAGACCAGACAGGGCTTGGCCGGGCCCCTATTCTGGGAATGCGATGCTGTGAGAGGCCAGCGGCCGAGCTCTCGGTTTTGCTGGGCCGGCTTGGCTCGAGACCATTTGCCTAACTGGCAGGGAAGAGGGAGATTGATGGGTAAGGGATTCCAGTCGTCCAAGAAGATTGGGGCCGGAGCTGCCAGGAGGCTTGGTACTGGGTTCGTGGTCGCAAGCCATAGCGCACATGTATTACGTCGTGGTGTCTTGGGCCAACCTTAAGCTGGGATTAAGTTGCATTTACACGTTTCGCGTATTTCGGTCTCATGCGCTGGCTGTCCCCCTTGGGGCTGAGTGAGTGAGTAAGTGAGTGGGTGGAAAAGTGTGTGAGTGAGCATATGTGCGCCCGCGCCTGGGCTTTGCGCTTATACACAGGCTATTGCCGCGGGAAGAGGGAGCCCTACACAACCGAACCGGGGAGCAAGAGAGGAAGAGGCAAGTAGTGCAAAATGAAATAAAACACCCCAAAGACAAGGAGAAAAAGGAAATAGTACACCATTTTCCCTGGTCCAGCGGCATGAGGCCCCCTGCCTGGCACTTGAACCAATTGCTTGGGCTCTTGACCATATCCGTGGCGTCGCCAAGACCCTTGTCCGTCTGTTCCCTATTTTTTTCTTTCTTTTTTCCCTACCGTCCGTCTGGCGGCTCCCATTTGTTCGTATCTAGGCAGATGCTGGTGCGAGGCCAGCACTGTGGCATGCTGTAATTATCCCTATCAGATGCCGTCTCGTTAAGCTGACCAGCTGCTGGACTGCTCGGCTCGTGGCGCCTTCAGCCAGACCTCGAGGCACACACCCCTTTAGGCTTCGGTCTTATCCTCCGTCTTATTCTGCCTCTTCCTTCTCTTCCTCTTCCTCTTCTTCTTCCTTTCCTCTCTCTCGTGCTCTTATCCGATCCTTTTTCCTCCATTCCTTCGTTCGCAACCTAGTGGCATAACTAGTTATCTCCCTCTAATAATCTAACCCCCAGACGCCGGTCCCCGGTTTTTTCTTCGCCGCTACTTCTTTCAGCGTCCTTCCTTTTTAATAATAGATTGATTGGGGTTCTGTCTCCTTTTTCACCTCTTCTTCTCTTCTTCTTCGTCCCACGGCCCGTCGCTCCCTTACCTTTGCTCAGACTACGCGTCGTAGCATGCAAGCGTCATGATCTTTGGTAACCAGCTGCGGTCTTCCAAGACGACCGCTCTCTTCGTGGGAGCGGTTGTCTTCATCGCCATCTTCGTCGGCCTGGTCTACAACCACCTCGACGCCTTCCAAGATGTGCAGTCCGAGTAAGCCCGCCCTGCCTGCGCGCGCGCAACAAACCTGCTAACTCTCGCCCGCTCCAGTGTGCAGAAGCCCCCACTGCCATCATCGACGACAGCAACACCATCACTGCCCCTCCCGAGAAGCAGCCTGAGACAGCTCCCGAGGCTCCTGCCCCGCCCGTCGCTCCCACCAAGCCTGAGGAACCTGCGAAGCCCGAGGAACCCGCAAAGCCCGAAGAGCCTGCTAAGCCTGAAGAACCCGTCAAGTCCGAGGAACCCGCCAAGCCTCAGGAGACCACCGCTCCCGAGTCTGACGATGACTCCGGCTCCAAGTCCACCCCGCCGCCTCCTACCACCAACGATCCCTCCACCGTCCCCGACATCCCCATGTCTGACACCCTCAAGTTCTACTTCGACAAGATCGTCAAGTCTAACGTCAAGGTCGACTCGCGCAAGTACAGGGCCTGGGGTGGCATTGAGTACCGCATCAAGGATGAGCTCCTATCCGCTGGAAGGAGCCCCAGAAGGAGAAGATTTGCATCATTGATCTCGACAACCGACCTTTCAACCGTACCGGTGAGGTCTTTGGCTCTGCCAAGATGTCCTGGGACGAGCCCGACAAGGTTCACGGTCTGTCGCTTGGTCTCCTGAACCACTGGGTCTATGGTAAGCCAAGACAATCCCCGGTCGCAAGCAATGCGCCTGGTTGCTAACCCCTCTTCGCAGCCAAGATTCACGGTTACAAGTACTACTACATCAACATTGACGCCTACGAGGACCGTCGCGCCTCATGGAAGAAGCCTCCCGTCATGTCCCAGATCCTCAAGGATCACGAGGCCTGTCTCTACCTGGACTCCGACGCCATCTTCAACCACCTCGAGCTGCCCTTTGAGTGGCTCATGAACTACTGGGGCCTGCACCCCAGCAACAACTCCATGGCCCTGGCTTACGACCCTGACTCTGCTAACAACAAGGACAAGTTTGGCCAGGTTTACCTCAACACCGGTTTCATTGTCGCCCAGAACAACAAGAAGACGTTCGAGATTATGGACGAGTGGGAGAAGTGCCCTGAGGAGAACGGCAGACACCCCGAATGTGTGATCTTCCGTACTAACGGTCCCGGTCGCCCCACCGACCAGGGCGGTTTCGGTACCTACACCCGTTATGACTACGCCGAGCACATCCGCAGTCTCCAGTGCACCGAGGCCAACGGCTTCCCGAGAGTCACTCTGGCTGCGACGGCACCTTCATCCGTCACCTGTGGACCGGAAAGGACAGCTGGATCAAGGCCAACGTCGGCGCGCAAATGCCCGGCCCTTACCTGGCCGAGATCCACCAGCGATACCTGGACGAGAAGAGCTCCTTCTACATGACCGAGAAGGAGTTGATGAACCGCGGCCGAGCCTAAAGAAGCATAATATTTTGCTATGCCTCGCTTCCGTTTAAAAAGTAACATTTTTGCTCGGGAACTTGCGCAGCCTGCACGGCTTTCGGCTCGCGCCTGTACGAATACAGAAAACCCACACATGATTTCTGCCACACTCGTCATTCACCCGACGTTTCTTTTGACTATACATACTTTTTCCCATCACAAAACACGTGCGCGCTACTTAATTGCCCACACCCTGGTGTTTCAGGAAACTCGCATGGGGGTTTGCCGTCGTTGGTTTTGGTTCGAACATCGCATCTGAGCGAGCGGAGTCACTTTCACACAGCCGTTACTGAGCTGGGCGTCTGATTTTTATGACAGATCGGAAATGGGGAGAGAACATCTATCGACGTGGAAAACTATAAAGCTCGGGGCTTCACGGAGAAGGGGGTCACTGAGGAAAACTCATTTGTATCTGTATATATATTTGGGGTCATCTGGAGTACAGCAATGACATGAAGACAATTTTCGCATACAATATCTCCTGGATAACGTGTTGAAGTGCTTGTTTTTCTCAGTAATGTTCTTGCGAGGTCGCTGCAACGGCTTGACTGTGACTTGAGATGTCGCGACTAAACACCAGACAGTCCCTTACATTTAGTCCAGTATGTCGGACGATACATTCACTTGGGGAAAGATGCATGTTTAAACAAAAGAACTTGATGTGTCTATCTCGGTCTATGGACTGTACAGTGCATTCCAGGTATAATTATTAACTCTTTCCAGGGGTCCCAACTGAATTCCCTTGTATATAATAATTCGTAAAGAAATCGTTCATCGTTTCCAAATCACAACGCTGAACCCAACATCTAAACCAGGCGCTTTCCAAATTGCAACTTGCTCTCGCTTTAAGCGGCTCCCAAACACCATGTAGTATTTAACAACACAAGACAGCATGGATCGGTGATTCTTTAATGGCACCATCTCGTCCGTGGGCCATCGACCTGTACTTCGGCGCAGCCTGCCCACGCATTCGGCGGGAGGCTATAGCGGTTCCTGTTGGCTGTGCAGGCGTTTCTCGAGACGGTAGTGCGGACATCGCTTGCGCCGAGGAGGTTGGTAAGGGTGGTGGTGCTGTCACGGCGGCTGTCGCTATAGCCGATGACGTCGACACTGCTTCGGCCCATGTAGCCGTGGCGGTAGTTGTAGGATGGGGCTGGTGGTGGAGGGCTCGGCGTTTGGAGACGCAGGCACAGTTTGCGCAGAGTTCGTCGACGTGAGTCTGGTCCGGGCCACGGTCGTAACGTGATGAGCGGCAGCTCAGGCCGTTGCGGTGGATGCGCCAAGGGTTGACGGAGCCGTTCCAGCAGGGGACTCGGGTGGTGCTGCGGCGGAAGAGGGTGCGGCACTCCGGGCAGGTGTTCTTGGTGATATACGAGAGACACATATTTGGCGGTTGTTTGGTTTGGAGATGGAGGATGGTGGAGATGGATATTTGGTTTGGAGGAGGGTGTTGTATATATAGGATGTTTCGTTTGAGAACAGATATGTATGTATGGTATGCCAAACTTTGGTAGTGAGACAGGAGAAGAGTGTGGATAAGGGAGGAGTATGTTGGAGAAGCCAAGAGGTATGATTTATACAGACTCGGGCTTTGGCGGAGGACGTCTTTGATATACGTCAGGCACTTGATGGACCACTAGCATGCGGGGACAAGAAACGGTCTGTGTGGGAATATGGATTTAAGGCGAGCAGCCAAAGGTTAATATATGGGCATTCCATTTGAAGCGACGGGCCTGCTCCCGAGACGCAGGCAGAGTAAAGGGGGCGGGTGGCATGGCTGGTTGGTATTCCGAAATGCGAGGCTTGCGTCGCTGGGCAGCATCGATTGGGTTTGTTCAGCCATTTTGGCGCGATGAGGTGGCCGTCTGATGCAAGGAGCATGCCTGGTCCTGCTGATCAAGGGGTCATTTAGGGCCGTGTTTGTTTAGCCTGGGGCCGGAACCACCCAGAGGCTTCAGCCGCGACAAGGCACGGAGGCCTACCCATTGGTGGGAAAACTCGACGATGGCAGTTGAGCTGGTTGCAATTAATTCTTCCGTCTCTGGCGGGTTGCCCTTCTGGCATGCACCTCGTGTAACTATCGACGACAAACCGCCGCTCTGCGTCTCTGGAAGCCGTCAACAGATTGCGCAGGCGAGCGAGCTCGGCTGTTGGGCAGGACGGAAACCCGATGCCCCGGACTAGGGACCTGGGTCGGACGATCCCCAAGTGGGCCGGCCACTTTTGCTGGTGAACCTGTCATTGCTGATCGCCTCACTAATTCGTGTTCCCACGACCTTGGCAACTAGCGTCGAGTCCCAAGGGTCCGTCCGAGCCAAAGCCCCGTTTCAGGCTTTGTCGTCGGCCTATGCCTTCTTATGCCGATGGACGAAATCCGAGCATTTCTCCTTGGGCTATAGCCGACCATGGCCTGACGCCCGCGACCCTGCCATGTCGTACGTCGGTGGCTGCCCAAAGTGGGAACCTTGGTATTACTGTACGCTTAACAATTTTATTATGACTTTTTTAATTTCACGATGCCTTGGCCAAGGGAGTTTAATGAACAGGAGGCAGGATTGTCGATGTGCGAAGAATTGCGGCGCCGGGTTGTATATACGGGAGTCGGAAGACCCCAACAGGATCGTCCCTGCAGAGTCCTGCAGGAACACGGGCCAGGAATAGCTGGTCTTGTCAACGGCCCTTCATGCACGGCCCAAGATGTGTTGCATGCAAAATGCCTGACATGTCGTTCATGCGCTGTCTGCATAAGCGGTCGCGCGTTACGCGGCTGGGCACTTTGGGTGCATAATGTTGGATGGAAGCATAAATCGATCAACGCTGGTGGATTGGGACAACGTGCCTGACGGGCATAGAGACCCGATGAACCATG
This sequence comes from Albifimbria verrucaria, assembly GCA_020081605.1. NCBI lineage: Eukaryota > Fungi > Ascomycota > Sordariomycetes > Hypocreales > Stachybotryaceae > Albifimbria > Albifimbria verrucaria. The sequence goes on from JAHREC010000016.1 coordinate 969,129, forward strand.
ATCCCTCGCTGCGGCCTTATGCCTGATGGACCGCCTCCTTGTCGGCCCAAACAACGATGTTGGCCGGCAGGTCCTGCATCTCCTTGAAGAAGGCGGCAATCTCGCCGTCGCTGTAGCGCATGCTGAAGTGCGTCAGCACAAACGTTGTGCGCGGGTACCGCCGCACCACCGGCTCCAGATCCTTCCATGTTGTGTGCTTCGTCTTGACGGCCTGCGCATCGTGCTCCTCCCACAGGAAGCTGCACTCCGTGATGACCACGGGAATGCCCTGCTCCAGCCACGCCGGGCCAGCGGCCAGCGTCGCCGCCGTCGTGTCGCCCAAGAAGGCGAAGATCGGGGTGACGTGCGGCGCGGTCAGCTCCGTGCCGGCCTCGCGCAAGGCCTTGAGTTCGGGACCGGGGAGGGATTTGTACTCGGGGCGGAGGCGGTGCGAAGTGGTGGTGAAGACGTAGCCGAGGCACGGCACGGTGTGGTCGCAGTTGAAAGCCGTGGCCGTGATGTTCTTTGCCTTCTTTAGGTCCACGACATCCCCGTCTTTCAAGCCATACGTAGCGTGAGTGTTGAGCCAGGCCAGCTCTGCAGCGCTTCGCTTCCCATCGTCGTTTACTGACACGATCTCCTCGCCCGCCTTCATATACCCTTGCTTCTCAGCATCGTCGACGCCCAATAAGCCGCCCTTGTTAAGGATGGACTTGGCCAAGATGTAGTCATTCAGCACCCCTTTGACCTCCTCGGGGCAGTAGATATCTGGAGGATCATCACGCTTGACAAACGCCGGCGTCAGCAGCGTGTGATCACTGTGGCCGTGAGTGAGGAAGATGTGCTTCGGCCGCGCGTTGTTGACGACCAGCCCGGCGTCCAGCAGAAGATTGAGCTGGGGATAACAAAGACGTGTGCCACGCCGCCCGTGAGCGTCCCGTGAGGACATACTGATGATACGGCTTGGGAAGCGCCATTCGAGGACTTCTGAGCGCGGAGACTGTGGGAGCGGCGTCGCAAACGACGCGGTGCCCTGGGTTGCCATGGCGGTGTATGATCTATGATGCTGATGCGGAGTCACAGAGATAGCTGCAACAGGGTGGCAAGCTTAGTCGTTAGTGTGTCAGCCAAGATTTAGCTTGTGCAGGTGTGTCGAATTTGAGAGACGTATGAAGCTCTCATCTGTGATTCATATCCTGGGCCTGTGGCGTCTTGATGGAAGAGTCATTTTGCTAGTGCGACTCTGTTTGCTGGCCAGTGTTGATGACAGAGCGGCTCCACACCTTACATCAACTACCTCAGGATCAACATTGTTGGAATACTGCACAACCACGCCAAAAGATCATGAGGTACTTTTTCTTCTTTGCAAATGAATATGATTTGGTTTTCTTGGTTAGTTCCTTTGAATGTCCGTGGTTCTGTGAATTATTTCTAATTATTCACGGTGTATTACTCGATGTAGCTCTCAGTGAGTCATCTGTCGCTCCCTTGGAGATATCTCTGGGGTTAACCAATCTCAGATATCTTTGCATAGGTTCATTCCCATTAGTAATTCCAATGTATTATTTCAATCGTCTTGGTAAACGTATGAATTTGAAGAGCAAGCAATGGGTGGAGACGAAAATGCTTTACTATATGTCCCACGATAGGCAATACAGATCACAATGAGATTCAAAAGTCAGTGCACAGATTTCCCATCAATAAAAAGCAAGAAAAAACTTGGCTTAATCTTCATGTACATTAACTGAAAGAAACAAGCGCATAATAGGTCCACTCAACGAGAGTTTCTAATGAATACCCATATTCAAGAGTACTACACTGACGTCAAGTCATACGCTTGTCGAGGAAATCCTAGTCAAATACTCACAGTTAGCATGTATTCTTCCCATTATGAAAAACTATCGACCCATTAACACATTCCCTATCAGTACGGCGAAACCAATGCCATTCAATTGTCTACATGCGCTTCAGAACGGCGAGTGAATGTTGGTATCATCACAAGGATTTGCATCGGAACTAGACCTCCAAATTAAAATCACTTACCCAGCAAAGATATATTCAGATAACATCTCGGATTTTCCCTTATTCCTCAACTGGAAAAGGTGCAGGCACTGGCCTCAGCTCAGCGAGTCTTGCGACAAGCTGCTATTTGTATTTTCAACGGTCTGCTCAAAATCTTTTCGACAATGTTCTCTCCGCACAATCCGAACCCCTTGGATGAGTCACGCCGTAATACTTAGCATTTTAGAACATTCGCTTTGTTCCTGACAGGACTGTGAAAAAATCGCGATTGGACGATTTGGCCTTGGGTGAGTCACATCGTATCACGTATGCGTGGGATGTTACCCAAACAGGAACACCGACCAGGTCAAGACGCATGCTGAAGGTAGTGTTCATTTTGATTGCCTCCTCATATCTTACCAAAGACAGTTTTTAATGGTCGTTGCTCAGGGCCAAGTCTTGACTCCTTCGTTCTGGATGCCTCTTGGCGCAAGCCACTCTTCCGACATGCCTCAAAGGGACATGATCGGATGAGCGGCTTGTATTTATTGCATAATTCAAGCCCCTGATGTGTCGCAGCACTACTAATTAAATGTTCTCATATCTAACATAGCTTCCATTTAGATATCCTATGTGATTGTTATATGACACCCTTTCTTCTATGACACTCTTTCTTCTATCGTTTGGATTAGAAGGCATGTACAAGATGTCAATACATCTGAGTCTATCTCCCAGGGTGCACGAGGTTCCAGAGTAAGGGGTCTACTGAGAATTTGGCCAAATGGAATTGAAGATGGGGATAATGTAGCCCCATATCTATTAATTAGTTAGTAATAAAAGTCTTGGCATGATCTCTCACTTGGAATAAGTGGTGACAAAAGGATGATACCGCAAAGCAGCCAGGGTGCGATACCAGCCTTCGTTGTCTCTCTTTTCACCTTAGCTTTATCTGTCTTCCCTGACAGTCGAAGTTCATCGCATACTAAGGTGATTAAATAGTATATTTATGTGTCATTAACAAATATCCGCTTTTTGGGGTATTAACCATGAACAATGTGGGTTGTTGAGTACGAGGCATCATCTTTTCTGTCATGCATTTCGTAAAGCTACACTACTATACTCTCACCTAAGATTGTTTACCGTTGCTTTATGCATCAACATGTTCATGAAAATGTTTTGGCAATATTGGTCACCCTGCTTGTGTTTTCGCCCCTAAAAGAAGTATCGTTAAGGTTTCAGTTCTTCATCTAATCCGTGCATGATCTTCGTTCTTGTCTAAGCCATAATAAAATTCCAGGAGCTCCGCATGTTATCCATGAACGAAACACGAGTGTTTTCGAAGTCCGTATATTCGCCTTGGGCGTATGTTCTGCTTGTTCAACTCCTAAAGAAACCATAAAAACCATCAGTACTGACTTTGACAAAGCGCCAGAACATACTAGAAGATTACCAACCCAAAGTGTCACGAATAGCTAGTGCCGGGGTCTTTAAAATGCCCAGGGCACTATGGACAGAGTCCGGGGATATTATTCAATCACAACGGATCGGAAGCCTCGGTGTGGAGCAGCAACACATTTAGCGTCTTCACTCACCACATTCTCGCAGCTCCTGAAGCTTGTTTTTTCCTTGCTGTTGGCACCGGATTTAACTATTTTCAAGTCAAATAGTTATTAAACTTTTAGCACACGGAGAAAACCTGGAGTTACAGGCTGTCTCGCTATAACTTGTGGCAAGCAGCTCAATAATTGTAGTCTTTCGAACAGAGAGCCGTGGCATTGCTCTTGACTAATTACAAGCCCATGAATTTGAGACCCGCAACGGGGCAAGCCGAGGGATGATGTCACACGAGTCATGGGGGTAGCCGAGTTTTGAATGCGTGGCCAGTTTGAGAAGTTTTCAATGCCGTTGAGGTGATTATAATTAGAGCAGATGAACCGCATGCATTCGCTACCGGGTTCATACATACCCACCATATCTCACAACTCTTAAAGTAAGCCGTCTAATACTTAAGATCAGATAAGAACCGATCTGACAGTTTGCCAAGCCCCACAAACAAACCACTACAAACACCAGCCACGATGTCTTTCAGCACTACCATTCTTTACCCCAAGCTCGAGGAGGGCCAGTTTTTCAACCTGGACTACTACCTTTCGGAGCACATGAACAAAGTCAAGGCTGCTTGGGAGTCCCATGGCCTCAAGAGCTGGAAGGTGCTTAAGTTCAGCCCCGAGCAGGATGGAACCCCGGCTCCTTACCACGTGGGCGCTCTCCTTATCTGGGAGAGTGCCGAGGCCGCTAAGGCGGCTTTTGGCGCCCCGGAACGAAGGGTGTCGTTGAAGATGTTGCCAACTTTACCAACACCAAGTCGATCAGGTTGAACGGTTCGGTTGAGGCAAGCTCGGCTTAAATTATAGCGATAGACACAGCGAATTAATGAATGATCAATTAATTTATTCAGCGTTGTCTGTGCTGTTTGTAAAGGCAATTCCATTTGTGATTATTTATAAGCTATCCCTCTATTGTAGCTTCTAGGAAGCAGTGATTAGGAAAACTAAATTTCCTATGACACTTCGAAAGAACGAATAAGAATCCTTGACGAGTGGGTGGCCGTTTAATTCGGCAACGGCTTTGCTGGAATTCTACCCATGTAATTCGCTAGTAGTCGTGCCGATAGACCCATTTAGAAGTGTCAAACAATGACAGCCCACGTCACTAACCTCAAGGGATCAGTAAGATGCATGTGTGGATTCGCATTTGAGATACGGCACTTTGGAAATAACTCAATCAATATAATTTCCAATCTCTGTTATCCTATTCATTGAAGTGTCTCCACTGCTCGAGTTGTAGCAACAATGACGACACCATTCTCGGTCGATAATGAGCAAGTGATCGAAACTGAACATATGGATGACCTCACCATTCACCCACTGCGATCAAAATATGCTGTGCATATATAAAACGCATGTCAACTTTGATTATAATTCTCTTTGAAAGTGTAACATCAATATCTGCAATATGTCTCAGGTATGTAGGCCACGTTCTGGCATCGTCAGCGACCAAACTTTAGATTGATGCGAACATGGAGACTAACCCCATATAGTCAACGGAACCGCCTGTTTACACGCTCGCAGAGGGCAGACCCGTCCAGGATCCGACCTCTTCGGTCGTCCTGCGGGGACCCCAAGTGAAGGGCGGCGGCTTGGCTCTGTTGGAAGATACCCAGCTCATCGAGACTCTCGCTCATTTCCCGCGAGAGCGTATCCCTGAACAGTAGGCTATCTATAGTAATTCTCTCAAAGCATAGATTAATTAACAATATTCATAGAGTTGTTCACGCGAAAGCAGCCGGTGCATGGGGCGAGTTCGAGTGTACTCATGATATCACCGACTGGTGCTCTGCTGCCATGTTCAGCAAGGTTGGCAAGAAGACTGAAGTGCTTGCCCGTCTATCCACCGTTGCTGGCGAGAAGGGATCCTCTGACACACTTCGTGATATTCGAGGCTTTGCCCTAAAGTTCAAGACCGAGGAAGGAAACTGGGATTTTGTTGGCAATGACTTGCCTGTCTTCTTCATCCGGGATCCGGCCAAGTTCCCTTCCCTGAACAGATCCCACAAGCGCCATCCTCAGACTGCTGTTGCCGACTCGAGCATGTTCTGGGACTTCCACAACCACAACCAAGAAGGCGCTCACTGTCTGATGCAACTGTTTGGACCACGTGGCGTGCCCGAGTCACTTCGCCACGTCAACGGCTTCGGAAACCATACCTTCAAGTTCGGAAAGCCTGAGGACGGCTCCTTCAAATATGTCAAGATCCACTTCAAGCCTACCGACGGTATCAAGACCCTCTCCGCTGAAGATGCGGTTCGCCTCGCTGGCGAGGAACCCGACTACCACGTCAAGGACATGTACAATGCAATTGAGCGCGGCGACTACCCTACTTGGACCATGATGTTGCAGGTCATGGACCCCAAGGATGCTGAAAACTACAGATGGAACATTTTCGACATCACCAAGATCTGGCCGCACAAGGATTACCCGCTGATCCCTGTTGGCAAGTTGACGCTGAACAGAAATCCTGAGAACCACTTCCAGGATATTGAGCAAGCTGCCTTCTCACCCTCGACCATGATTCCCGGTATTGGTCCCTCCGCAGACATTATGTTGCATGCTCGCATGTTCAGTTACCCCGACGCCGCACGATACCGAGTCGGACCCAACTATCAGCAGCTTCCATGCAACAGGCCACTCAGCGTATACTCTCCCTACCAACGTGACGGTCCCATGCGTCTCGATGGCAACTACGGATCGGATCCGGATTATGGTAAGTTAGGGTTCTTCGCGACTATCCCCAGCACATATGAAAGCATTATATTGACTTGATGGTAGTCCGATCATCATTCCGTAAAATCAGGAGCGGCCCTGGGGACGTGGCCCATGACCAGTGGGTCGGTCAAGTTCACGCCTTCTCATCGGAAGTCACGGAAGAAGACTGGGAGCAGCCCTGTATGCTGTGGAAGATCTTCAAGGAGAACGGCGACGATGAGAAGTTCATTGAGAACGTTGCCGCCCATCTGAACAAAGCTTTGCCCGAAGTTCAGAAGGACACAATCAGTAAGCCACCTTATTAAGCTTTTTGTGAAAATGAAGCAAGCTAATTATCTCTAGAAATGTGGGGCAGGTCGATGAGGAGATCACCAAGCGCCTGGATGAGGCCCTGGGCAAGCTGGGAGAGAACGTGGACCACAAGAAGGCGCCGCCGTCTCAGACAGCACTGGCTCGCAACAGAAAGTAGAAAGATAAATAACCACATATAATACATAACTACTCAGCGTATTAAACTTGAACAAGCGTAAATCGTTGCAAGCTGTGCTGTATGTACGAGCTACCCTAAATCATGGTTCCCAAAACAAGAAAGAAAAAGAGCTTCGAGGGATTGAGTTGTATGTGACATGGAAGTAGCAATACTGCCTCAGACCAACTCTATTGATAGCTCAAAATTTTAACTATCAATTGCAAGTTTTTTTCCTATATCAAGAGGGACGTGTTTGAGTTAATTCTCTTCATGGTACGGATGGATGTACTGAGAAAGCTATGGACGAGGTGTAAAGCTATGAGGGTCAAGTCGTCTACTTGTCCTGCACGTAGAACAGCAAAAAGGCCTTAATTCAATCGGAAAGGAATCCACATTTTGACCAATCATCTGCACAGTGCTTTGTCTGTCCAAATCGAGATCAGTTGTCTCAAGGTAAAAACTTGCCACAGCCAGGGCGTCCGGCCATCGCCATCATGGCGGTGAGAGTCGAGACTCGAGTTAGGCCAGTCAATTGGAGCTTAGCACCCATGTCAAAAAAATTGATCACAGTCAGCTGCGTCAGCCACGCAGACAGGGTTACATCCATCCCACGGACGTGGGAGGTGGGTGTGACACAACAGGGGACAAAAAAAGAATAGAACCCGACCCATCTTGAATCGTATCGATCGCAACCGAAGTTGCTGTATAGGAATAGCCCGATGCGGGGTCGAACCCGCAACCTTGAGATGGTGAACTCTTAAGAGTCTCACGCTCTACCGATTGAGCTAACCGGGCAGGTTCGCTCAATGGGTCAAGGTCCCGCTTGATGGTGGATGGAGCTGCAAAAGATTTACAAGAGCTTTTGCTAGGCCAATTCTCTTCTCTCATCGATCAGGAGGGTTGGTTTCTTCTGTTATCCTGACTGGCTTTGCCCACCATCTCATGAGAAAATTCCCGGGACCTGATCTTCAAGAGCTGACTCTTCCTCTCCAGTTTCCGATGAATGAAGCATCATGATTGGCCTCAGCACCTCCACCGATCGTAAATGCTACCAAGCAGAGAGATCTGTCATGTTCCAAGTTTATGCCCTGATAGGGTGATGCTAGACCTGTTGAGCAGTCAATCCGTCTTTGAAAATTTGGTGTAACGGGGATAGCTTAAATGTAAAGGGCGCTCGCTGTCTTTCTGGCCCTGGCCCTGTGGATTTGAAACACCGATCGATCATGACCCAAGATAGAGCAGCAGGTGAACTTCGTCTCTGGGAAGACTGACATGTGGATTTCCGCGCAGTCATGTATTTTTTCGTCCTGTATTGATGCCGATTATCTTTCATATGGGGTGTCGAGTTTTCCATCTTGCAATCTCGTTTTGACCATGACTGAATGGACAAGACGGATCATGCCGAATAGTTGCACCACGTCCTGCCGCTCCTTTCCTTGCTTAATGCTCATTTGAATGTATTTCTCGCAATCTTGCAATCGCAATGGCTGTGACCCCATTCTGCACCAGATCATGGCTCTGAAAGCACTGTGAAACCATACTGCACATTCTGCGAACAATACTTTCTTTCCTCGATCGACGATGTGAAAGAAACTTTCAAAGCGCTGTGGACCACAAGATGTCAGTTGCCAGCTGGAATTTCGTCCTTTGGAAGCTAATTATAGCAACATAACCACCCTTTCGAGCCGAACGACCCTGTCGTATCGTTGAATAAGCTCATGGGCTGACAGTTGACTGTGGGTAGCTCAGAGAGTACGTTATTGAGTCCCTGGATCCGGGGTAAATAACCGGGTGCACATGATGTGCTATCGATTTACTTTCATATTGGCCAACTATTGTTGGGCCTTGCTTGGAGATGAGATATTCGTGCAACCAACCCGGATAATGTGGTAAACTGGGCGGTTGCTCAATCCCATCAACTTTCTCTCTTGGTTGGTTTATCCAGGCGATCGTCAATGCTTACAGCATTTGAAGAGAGGTTTGACCGGTTGTTAAAGCTGGCGACTTGAGTTTGACTGTTCAAACAGACATGCTGCATGAATGAGACTCCGATCGATTATCGAAGTCTAATTGATGATGCTGTACCGTTAATGTCGCTCAAGAGACACCAAATGGTGCTGTAAGAAGGTTTTGATATGAAGCAAATCCCTGCGTGTTTGCCCAATCAAGGTTCTGTACTGTCATGACCGCCATTGTATGGGATCCTTTGTTGAGACTAGGTTGACTGCCAATGACCTGCAATTGAGGTAGACTCGTATGCGCTGCGCTGCGCCGTGCTGTCCAGTAGTATTGTACGGTACCAATATTGATCTTGAATGACCGCAGATAACTTCTCATGCTCGTGACAGCCTGCCTAACTGTGCTTCCCCGCGTGAATCAGCAATGATACGGACGTATGCTGTGTCAGCTTTGGTACTGTACTGTAGTACTGTCCTGTACCTGCCCATAGCGGCGAGCAATCCTGAGCAAGAGCTTGTTGAGAAATGTGAAACAAAGGATTTCCCTACGGATTTGAACAAATCACGCGACAGAAAAGATGATGAGTGAAAGGCCGTGGCGCGGTGGCTTGTCGTGACGGTGAGCATCGAGACCAGATGGCCGCATACTATTGGCCCTAGCGCTGCCACAGCAGCTGGGCCGTACCGCCAACATTTCCCATGTCAAAAGTCCCCATGCTGAATCTGCTTTTGGGCAATGGGGGTTTCCGCAGGCAATAGAATGGGGGTCTGCAGCTTGGCAAAGGGTGGGATGCACCGAGACCGGCTGCATTATGTACGTCATACGTCAGACTGAGCCTCAGCATTTGATTGAATCGGTCATTTCTTCTTTTACGAGAGGCCGTATTCGAGCTGGAAGGGTGGCCATCCTTGAGTCGATTTAACCCCAGACTAAATGCTGACCCGAGCGTTTAGGCGGAAGGATTTTAGTGAACGGTTATTTCCCAAGCCTCTTTCTGTCTCACGCTACTCAACTACCGTCAATTCATTTCCTTTCTCTGCTAGTTTATTGGAGAAGCTGCCCAAAAGGTCGTTTGTTGCTACGGCATGACGCTACGTACAAGATCGTTCGGAAAACAAGAAATAATTCCCCAACGACACGCAAGCTTTACTCACTCAATTGAGCCAGGTCGGAGACTCAGCTTCCGTTGCGGTCATTGCGTAGAGTTATTATCGAGCATAGTGGTCGTAGTTGTACGTAGTCATGCAACCCTTTGCGTTACCTTTGTGAGACTCGTCGTATTCCACTCCCATAGAACGGATCAAACGGTGGCACCGCGTGCTTAATAACAAACAATCATCTTCCCTCCACAAACCACTAGTTGCCAAGATGATTTTAAACCCAGGATCTCCATGGAGCCATCGGCTGCCGGCCCGGCACTCCTTGTAAAACATGGGGTAGAAAACAAAAGGCTCACCGCATTCTCGTGATTCTCCGCCCGCTCAACAAGTTGTCGTTGTCCTCCGTGCGGTTTCGACAGACAGCCACTCCCCTTCCCACCCACCCTCGTTTCGTTTCGCCAATTTTACCGAGACGCATGGGCTTCCCTTATCTCAATTGAACCAAGCAACCATTCTTTTCAATTGAACAATCATGACTAAACCACTCCTGCAAGCTACGCACGACGGGGAGCGGTACGAGCTTACCGACCCGTCGGCGCTGCCCCAGGCCGGCGGTTTCCTATGGAACCAGAAGATGATGATCCAGGCAACATGCCGTGGCTTTGCAACCGCCCAGCACATGCAACCCGAGCCTGCCAAGTACTCGTACGCACCCAACATTGAGGCAAAGACTTTCATGCAACCGGAGCAGAACTACTACGCCCACCATCCTGGTCGCTTCGTCTACATCAAGGACGATGAGACGAACGAGCTGTTCTCGGCTCCTTTCGAGCCCGTTCGTGCCAAGCTAGATGACTTCGTCTTCTCCCAAGGCCACAGTGACCTCGTCTGGGTAGCTGAAAAGTTCGGTATCCGCGTCACCTTGAGATTGGCTCTTCCCACTCATGATGTGAGCGAGCTGTGGACAGTCAATGTGGACAATGTTTCGCAACGTCCCAGAAAGATTAGCGTCTATCCTTACTTTGTCATTGGATACATGTCCTGGATGAACCAAGGGGCCAAGTATCGCGAAGATCTGGGTGGCGTAGTCGCCAGCTGCATTTCGCCTTACCAAAAGTTGGAGGATTACCCCAAGCAAAAGTATTTCAAGGACAAGACCTTCTTCCTGTGCGAGAAGGCCCCGATTTCTTGGGAAACTAGACTGCGAAGCTTCGAAGGTGATGGTGGCCTCCATGCTCCCTCCGCCATCCTTGATGGTCCCAAGCTGAATAACAGCGACGCTGTGTATGAAGCGCCTGCCGCTGTGGTGCAATATAAGGAACTGCTCAAAGCTGGTGATAAGCGCGAGTACAGATTCATGTTCGGCCCTGCCTTTGATGACGCCGAGATCAAGACCTTACGCAACAAGTATCTGAGTAAAGAGGGTTTCGCCAAGGCTCAAAAAGAGTACGAGACATATGTTGCGCAAGGTGCCGGATGTCTGCAGCTAGAGACTCCAGACAAGGATCTTGACAACTTCGTCAACCATTGGTTGCCTCGCCAAATCTTCTACCATGGAGACGTGAATCGGCTGTCGACGGATCCTCAGACTCGCAACTACCTGCAAGACAACATGGGTATGAGTTACATCAAGCCCAGTGTCGCCCGAAACGCATTGCTCGTGGCTCTTGGCCAACAAGAGAAGAACGGCTCGATGCCAGATGGCATTCTCCTTACAGAGGAGCGACCCTCAAGTACATCAACCAAATTCCTCACACTGATCACTGTGTTTGGCTGCCGGTAGCTCTCGAGGTGTATCTTGCTGAGACCGGAGATTATGACTTGCTGAAAGAAACTATTGTAAGCAAGAATGGTGACAAGTACACCGTCTTTGAGCGCTTCAGCCGTGCCATGGACTGGCTCTTGCAAGCCCATGACGAGCGCAACCTCAGCTATCTGGCTCAAGGTGACTGGTGTGACCCCTGAACATGGCAGGCTACAAGGGCAAGGGTGTCTCAGGCTGGCTTACCATTGCGACCGCAGTCGCCGTCAAAATCTGGGCTGATGTGTGTGAGCAAGTCGGTTCTAGAGACATTGCAAAGCAGTACCGTGAGGGTGTAAAGCGGTTCAACAAGGCTGCCAATGAGCACTTGTGGGATGGTGATTGGTTTGCTCGCGGTATCACAGATGACAACGTCAAGTTTGGTGTCAAGTCCGATCCCGAGGGCCGCATCTGGCTGAACCCTCAGGCTTGGTCGATTCTCAGTGGTGCCGCCTCCAAAGAACAAATCTCTAAGATGCTGTCCGAAGTAGAAGAGCAGCTGGAGACACCATATGGTGTCACCATGTTTGCACCACCCTACAGTGGCATGCGCGAGGATGTTGGCCGTGTCACGCAAAGTTCCCTGGCTCCGCCGAGAACGGATCTGTGTACAACCACGCTGCTGTTTTCTACATTCACAGCTTGTACAGCATCAATGAGGCCGACCGTGCTTACAAAATCTTGCGTCAGCTGATCCCGGGGCCTACCGAGGAGGACTATAAACAGCGTGGGCAGCTGCCTGTTTTCATCCCCAACTACTACCGTGGCGCGTATCACGAGTATCCACGAACCGCTGGTCGTTCCAGCCAACTGTTCAACACCGGTACCGTGTCGTGGGCCTACCGCTGCTTTATTGAGGGCCTGTGTGGATTGAAGGGCGACGCTGAAGGATTACTAGTTAACCCTCAGCTACCCTCCCACTGGCAGGGTTTCAAGGTTACCAGAACCTTCAGGGAGCCAAGTTTGTCATAAATATCCGCAGGGGTAACGTTAAGGAGTCACAGGTGTGGAAGGCAGGAAAGGTGCTGCCTGAAGGCCGTGTGACGGGGATCCAGGCGGGCAAGTCTTACGAGCTTGAGGTGATCGTTCCAGAAAAGCCTCAAGGCTTGGTTTCTCGCGCAAAATAGACAGTACGGTGCAATGCACATGGCCTGATGGACAGGTAAGAAACTTATCTTCGAACAGAAGCTCTGGAAGGGAGGTAAATTTGCTTTAGTAACGCTTTGGCGGTAATGTGTTCTCTTCCAGTTGCGAGGAAACTTAGATGAAATAAGCGATTGGGTGGAACTTTCGATGCATTTGCAACTATGAAGCCAACAGAAATGTTGAGCACTAGCTAGAATGAATTATATGATGACATCGTCTTCAAGTCCCACTGTCTTCAAAGTTATTCGCTAACCCTACGGTGCCTAGCAAGACTGGCACAGAGGCTATAACTACCCCCATTCCTAGCACATTTCAAATTATGAGTACTGTAACTAGAGCTTATGCATGCAGACCACCTAGTTGCGGACGCCAATGGGGTCCTGGCACAGAAGACCGATGCCCTATAAAGTAGGTAAGAATGGATTCGATGATAAAATGAGTCTCTGTTTGCTTACAAGAAGGACAATGGTGCAGCATTTGGGCGCTTTGTCTCTGCAGATAGTTGTGAACTCCCGAGGGCCGTTGGGATAATCACGGGCTATCATCACCGTCAGTATAAATTAGCAGTGATAGATTATAGACTTGACTCACGATTCTTGCATTGAAGTAGTGCGACGTCAGCGACACTCGTCTCGCAGCACTGGGCTTGACCATAAAGAAGGTTGCCTGGGCAAGGCTGGCTTTGCCGAGCCTCCAGATCAGGAGCAGGCACGGCCAAAGCGGTAGCAACCAGGGTGGCGAGGGTGAAGAACTTCATTTTGGGAAGGGAGAAGTAATTATGATGTGGACTAGTGAGTGGCAGCTTGATGATGAGGAAGTGAGAGCTCGAAATGATGAGGAGTGAGGAATAGCTTTTTCCAGCAAGCCGGGAGTCACAGGTGCTATTTATAATTAATAACAGCATAGGTTCGTAATGGCATTTCCATGCGTAAGAACTTAACGGTCGAAGCATTTCCTGGTATCTCAAACATAATTCCCTTCTCTCGTGCTTCTAACTGTGAGACATTACCGAAAACATCACAAGCGGAGGATGAATATATGCCCTTTGTTTCACCTACCCGGACGGTCGCTCGGAACACTTGGAGGGCAGTCCTATGATCTTCCCTTATGACATCGCTTGCAGACATTTTCTCAAGGGTCTGTAGTGAGCAGCAGGGCTGCTACTGAAATGAATGAGACATTCAGGGCAATGGTGTGAAGCAAGCGAAACTCGAATGCCCGATACTTGGGCGACCTGCTTCATATTTGAGCTGTAAACTTTTATGTGAATTCAAGGCAGAGTATACATCACAGTTGTCTCCATGAATAGTTCAAGTATGTTGTATCATTGTGAAGGAACCAGTAAAGCGAATTGCCAATCGGTATGCGACCCTGAGACGTTGCTGAGAAGTTAGTCTCACCTACTCAGACAAGACCCTCCGCAGCCGCGTAGAAATGGAGTCTAGAATGTCTCTTTTTGGAACACTGCTGATTTGCGTTCTCCATCCAACCAATATTTACGCAGCCGGGCATTGTTTTCTTTATATCCGATCCCTTGTGTTGATCAGTCGAGGGCGTCCACGACAGGTTGGCCACAAGGAGAGAGCTGAGATGTCCCATTCTTGAGAATTCGTAGTCTAAGAATGGGCCGTTATCCAGCGAAGAGGAAGGGATACTGCGGGGAGATTAGCCACATCTCTCCGAATGCAAGGAATGATATCACTCCATCAGTACAGAGTCTCAAAGGGTTGCTCCAAACATCCAGCTTTGCACTAGCTATACATAGGCAAGCGTCTATCACCTGATATTCCACAAGCTAGCGAATTCTACGCTGCAGATCGAAATAATCGAGGTCATCATGGAAAAAGCCTCCAGTGGTTTCAGTTGTATCGGCCGAAAATTCCTGCCCAATCCCAACGATGCGAAATGAAACATGATGTTGTCCTCAATTCCGGATCTTCGGGTTAAGTAATGCTCGCCTTTAGCCGCCCTGACCGGGAAACATAGGGGTGGTGAGATTGTTCTGTTATATACTCCCTGTTCGAAGTGAAGCATGAATAGCACATTTACTGAGCTGAGTAGACTAATCCATGGTTCAGGTGTTGCTTCAAAGCGTACTGATGCGCCACCCCAATACTTCTCGCTAAGAAATTGCAACATGTACCACTAGACGTCCTGTAGTCGAAAGAATAAAATGGATGACTGATTGACAAAGAATGAAAAGCGGGCGGAGAATTGCCACGTTGTGTATCTGAATGCAATGCCACATACGTTTCAGTCTACCTCCCCTGACACGGCGTTTTGTCAGTCACCCCTTGCCTTGATTCTGGTTCCATGTTTGGGATTTATTTAAGAATAGGAAGGGACTGAGTCAGAGACGACACATAGGCAAATTAAAGAACGAAAGAAGGGCACAATAACCTAGAAAGAGTCAATTCATGTGAACAGGAGACAAAAGACATAAGGAGGGGGTTTTAGGATGAAGGGCATTCTAAACATTCGTAAGAGTAACCAAAAGTCGTGGTATTTTGCGGTTTCCGATTCTTCTTTGGGATATACTCCTGTTACTGGACATACTCTCACTTAGCAGTCGGGTTGGTGATAGCACTCGTCGTGTCGTGGTTCTACCAAGCAAATCCAAGGAATTGAAATAATTCAGGCTGGGGCCAGCTTGCGTGATTACTTGAAAGTTCCCCGGCCAGCCCAAGGATCTTGACATTAGGCATGCTGCCTGCTGCGAGAGCGACCGCAATTTATGCAATCACGATATCCATACAAACGAAATGTCAAGGCCAAACTTGGGCCCAAAATCAAGTCCACGGGTTAATTCTCAGCTATATCAATTCAGTAAAGACATCGAAAAACATTATTTAAACTTGCTCTGAGCAATTCGGCATGCCCCAACTCCCTTGCTTGCTATAACAGCCCTCCACAGAACACCAAATGAAAGCATGATTCGCGAGACCGAACTTCCCGAAACTCCCAGCGCAGACCAAAATTCGCTAGGCCAAAACAAGACAACACAATGTGTTCGTGTATCATCCCATAAAGCAAGTGAAGCTGTAATAGCAAGCTTCATCTCTCGTCAACACTACAAAAGAGAGTGCCTAACTCGCTCGCCACAGTCTTCTGAGCTGTTCCATGGCAGGTTTGATATTTACATCAAACGGCAGCAGCCATAATCATCTCCACCGGGACATTTGTCTAAATTGGTGGCAACGTTAGTGACTTAATCCTAGCAGAAGCCTCTGGATGACCTACTGGAGACCCATTTCGGGCACATGTTGCTTCTCCAACTGCAGTATGAGGTGCCTTCGCAAGGATTGACATCGGCTGATTCCTCCAACCCGAGCAGACAGCACTTTATGCTATCGTTATCGAACGGGCAAGCGCCATTCTTGGTAACGCCGTTGCGATCTTTGCAGTTGGATATGGGCATGCAGATGCCGTGGGTCCCCAAAGCCCAGTGGCTTTTTCACCAGTGCAGTGGCCATTCAACGCCCCCAGAACAGTGCAGGGAATGCAGCGAGGAAGATGGGGATAGTAAGACGCATTGTTGTGGCGGTGGGGAACCTTGTGATGTCTTGTGCTAGTCTTCACGTCAGAATAAGGGATGAAGCTTCTTTATTGAGTCGAGGAGTAAGGAGTCAATCATCAATCCTACGCGAGCTGCCAGAGACCCAATCAAATGGCTGAGCGGCACAAAGTTCGTCCGCATCATTTTCTCTTAACCCCTGTAGCCTTGTCTGGTCTCAGCCGCTGCAGGCATCCCAGTGTCTCTTCACCAAGCTCATTTCTGAAGACGAACTTCGAGATCTTTGCTTCAAAATCGGATGCAGTGTGTCCAACTATATGATGTGGGTATGGCTTTTGTAAGTCCTTAACAACGGACCCAGTTGGCCTCACCGCTGACCAAAACGTGGCTTGAAGATCGTTTTTGTTGTAAACAAGGGTAATATTCAGCTTTCAAGCTAGTGCAAAGCACTTCCAATTGTCAGAAAGTTGCCCCGCTACTGTCTCCTCTTTGAGCGTCGGGACCAAAGACGATTTGTGCTGGGGACATGGTCCACTACTAACCTAACTTATCATTCACAACTACAAAGCTACAGTAGATGATCATAATCCCAGCAGTTGATCCAATTCAATATTAGGGAGCGTCAATGCCACTCTCCTATCGTAACCTCGCAATGCAACATCGGAACGTGATGTAGTGGGAGCTGGCGCTTGATGCTAGGTGCAGTCATGTTTGTGGAACGGCACTTCATTAGCCAAGATGCTTTGGTTCAATCTTTCACAGATCTGATACTGTAGTTTTAGGCAAAACTTTAGAGTAGGGAGCTAGGGGCGCTAACTATACTCTAATAGTCAAAGTGACCAATCCTCAGGATCTACAGTCATATCGCGCATGCCAGTTCAGGCTCAGTGCGCTATACAATTTGAGTTATACTATTGCTTCACTACCTACGTCACTTGTAAATCGTGACTCTCCGCTTGCTGTGTTTTGCTTAATTATTTGACTTTTCTCCTTTGAGTATTCATACAATCTTTGAACTTCAATTCAAAACCCACACTCATCTCAACTTGTTATTCACCCTAATTCCAGACTATACCAACTGCACTGTTGAATGACTGCTTCTTTGAGCAATCTACATGATGGCATATGTCAGTGTTGACTTGCTAGAGCTCGCCCAAAACCCCAACTATTTCGCAAGCTTAGCAGCTACAAATATCAGCGAGCCAGCTATATCCCTCTTAAGTTACAACCCCGATTTCGAAACGTTACTAGGACCGGACGCTAGAGCTCGAAAGATTGCAGATCTTGAATGGGAAGCCTTTCATGAAGCTGGAATATATAATAAAAAGGATAACTCACTCTACATAACTTCAAACTACCAAAGCCTCGATGACAACATAAACATAACCGTGGTATCTTTAGATGACTACAGCATTCGAAGCACTCAGTTTCCCAAAGTATCAGAGGCAAACGGTGGCACGTCTTATTACCCTCCAGGAGCTGACCAGTCTGTGACTCCACCGCAGCAGATTTACTGTGATGAGGGCGATTTTGAAAACTTCTCACAACTTGTTGCCGTTGATCCCAACACAAACACTTCAGAAGTCTTATTGACAAGCTTTTACGGACGAAATTTCTCGTCATTAAACGATGCTCGTCAGCATCCTGAAACTGGAGACCTGTGGTTCACCGATGCTGCATATGGCTACTTTCAGAACTTCCGGCCGGAGCCTGTTATTCCCAGCAAGTATACCGTTTTGAACCAGCAACAGGTGGCTTGCAGGTAGTTGTAGATGGATTCGTGCAGCCCAATGGACTGGAATTCTCACCAGATTTGAGAACCCTCTATGTCACGGATACCGGTGCTGCCGGATTTGATCGCAATTTGACAAGACCTGCAACCATTTATGCTTATGATGTATACTCAGGCAACCGTTTGGGTTATCGACGGACTTTTGCATACGTCGACGATGGAATTCCGGATGGCATACACTGCGACACGCAAGGCAATGTTTGGGTTGGGGCTGGGGGTGGCATTCATATTTTCAACAGCGACGGCATCTTATTGGGGAAGATATTTATTGGCGAGACAAGCAATAACTTTGCTTTTGCACCTGGCAAGGTTTTCGTATTTTCCAACTCCCGACTTTGGGTTGTAGAGAATATCCAAGCGCAGGGACGAGAGGTATGCAAGGATTTTGGAGTCGGCTGTGATTAAATACCTGCCTACCTACGACACGTCCGAGCACTTATTCTGACCAGGACTTGATAAGAAACGGCCAAAGCACAGATCTCCTAAAATCTACGAATTAATGTTCCCTGTGCTCTTCCGGCTTCCGGTTCCAACATCCTTTGCTGTAGCGTCTGAGAACGAGGGGTATTTTATGATGTATGGAGGTTGACTCGGCTCAATCTAGGCCGGGTTGAAAGAGAACAACCATCGACCCTGGATTTAAAACAAGCCAAAACCCGGTGGCTGGCATCTTGCTCTGCTTCATGCAAGCTATAACTTTACAATTGCAATTTCGAACCGAGCATCGTCTCGGATGTCATGCATCGGTCCGCGCCGAATTTACTTTAAAAGAGCTAGCTAGCTATGCAGTATTCTTTCTAAATATTACCGAGTTTTCGGCTATGGTCATTTGAAATGGATAGGTTTCATCCAGACTTCCTTTTGACGGGACCCCAATTAGCTGTGCTCTACTAAAACAGATAGAGGAGCCACTGAAAGGCCGATGGTCACTGATTGATTGCTCATTCATTCTTGAATATTATACACTGGCAACAGTGTGATTAGACATATATCTTTACCCATTCTTCAAGAATTCATTGATTCATCATCATGCGTATTATGATAAGTCTCTCAAATGCTCGCACTAATGCCACAAGTGCTGCTTCAGTTATTTAACACCGTTTAACAGCCACATGTCGAGCACCACTACTTCGATATCTGACTACAGCTCACACCATCCGCTATGAGGATTTTGACCTTAGTCGAGTCTGCCACGTGCAGGGGACAGGACAATATTCAAAATCAGGATAATTGGCACGACCTAAGTTCGCTATACAAACTAATGAACCTTGGCTTGGCTCACCCATCCGCAGGTCATACAGCCAAGACACTTCCAGATCAAAAGTCTGAGCCTTTAGCTGCATGCCGCAGGAACTGTCCAGTGGGCGAGCCGTCGTAGTATAAGAGTAAAATACCCTAACTTAAAGGAGGCAAAGACAACACATTTGATTCGCTTGCTCTCTCATTCCGCTATGTTATTCTTAACGACAAGATTGCCAAAGCAAGTAGAAAAGATTCGATATAGATGGAAAGGTCTTCATCAATACTAAATTGTGATACCCGACAATGGTCCTAAGGATCACTGGCAGTACTCGCTATCATCACTAGCCCTCCGTTCAAGATTCACCGGAGATTCAAGCTTCAACCAGCGACTGATTCCACCGACTGCATGTCAAGTCCGAATTTGAGTTTATTTCTACATTGAACAGTCCATTGACACTTGATCATGCTACATTGAGGTTCTTGCCATATTTACCTTTACTCGCCGGGGACAAGCATCTAGACGCCAAACTTAGCTTCATGAGCTTAGATCTGTTGATGACGCTCACATCTAGAAAGTATTCAGTTGCTAGATGGTGCTCCAGCCATCCGTCGTGGAGAATGGCTATAAAAATGAACAACTCCCCGGAGCATCAGTTTGGTACATCATCCATTCCAACATTTCAGACCTGGACTTCTAGCTCTTGGTTATTTCACGTCAGCTACAATGCGTAGTTCAAGTTTCATCATAGCCACCCTGGCAGTTGCTGCCTACGGTGCTCCTCTGCAACCCACCGAGTCGCCAAATGAGCTTCTCGCGCCTCGGGACTTGCAGGAATTTGACATTGGGAGGTTCCTGCGAAAGCTTGGCCCTCTGGGAGATGCGGTGCAGAGGGTGGTCAGCATTATCCCTCTTGGCCTTTCTCAACCTAACCATCTTGGAAAGAGAGATGAGAAACAATCCCGCTTCGCTCTTGATATCGCCGAGCTTGTCAAGACTCTTGGCCCTCTTGGAGAAAGCATCAACAAGTTGGTCGAAACCATTCCTGTTGCAGTCGAGGCGGAGACATCTATCCTGCCCGAAAACAAGGATGGCAGTGCTGGCTTGGAACTGGGCTTGGGGCCAGCCAAAGCCAAAATCAACAAGCGAGAGGAGAAGAAAGAGAATAAGGACCAACTGGCTTTAGATCTCGGCGAGCTACTGAAGGTATTGGGCCCTGTCGGAGATGCTGTTGACAAAGTTTTCGAGTCTGTGCCGGCGGATATCTCGATTGACGTGCCTGTCCTCCCTGGAAGCACGCAAGGCGCTCCCTCCGCTAAAATTGATGCGGGACTAGTGCATATTTCTGGAAAGCGAGAAGCCAACGCTGATCAAGGCGAAAAGGCTGGCACCACCTTGAACCTTGGCGACCTGTTGAAGGTGCTCGGCCCTCTGGGACAGGCCGTGGATGAACTTATGGAGACGATTCCAGCAAAAATCTCCGCTGATGCTTCTGTGATTCCTGGAAACGAAAAAGGCGATTTGGGTGTCAAAGCGGATCTCGGACCTGTCGATGCCTCTGTAAACAAACGAGATAACGAGGAGAAGCAAAGTCAGAATGGCAACCTTGCCGTCAGCCTCGGCGATCTTTTGAATGCTCTTGGTCCTGTTGGCGAGAGCATTGATGAACTCATCGAAGTTATCCCTGTGGATGCATCAGTTGCTGTTCCTGTTCTGCCCAAGGACAAGGATGGCAACCCTGTTGTTACTGTTGACGCTGGCCCTGTCAAGACCTCAACCTGAGAACGCCCTGGACAAAGTGTCACGTCTGCACCAGCCTGTACTGAATGCCAATAGGGAATAAAGGTGAAAGTGCGGATGGAAGGGCTTTAATTGATAATCAATGTATATAGAGTATCGTTCGAACAAGCTCGCTGAATCATTCAGATAGAAAGATCTTAATATGCTATTAACTCTAGAGCATTCCTAATTACCCTGCAACCATTCTGTAGGCAGTGCAAGTGATTTCGTATTTGTATTGGCTATTCGGAATTCGGTGTTAACTCGGGCTGGGAAGACTTGGCCTGATGGCATCCCCTTTCGTCGTCTCACAGCTTGGTGAATGACATACTTCATGGAACAATGATTCCCTTGACTGGCCACATTGCGCGATCGAGTCTATCATTGCTTATTAGCTACATATGGATAAGTAATACAAAATCAGACACTACCTCTATTCAGCTTACCGTTCAAAGAAAAGTGGAATACCTCGGCAACGTTTCGCGACGTCGTGGCTGATCAGTAATCATTTCATCACCCTCCTGGTCAGATGCATGGTTATGGATGGCCGGTCGGAGCCTTGACAAAACAGGCCGTTTTATGAGGAATTATAATTGAATTCTTCGTGAAGATCAAGAAGATAATAGACTTGGAGCAGTTAGATGGTATTGTAGCCTACTCGTCGTGATAGTCTGTGATGCAGATGTTGGCAACTTCAAGCCGGATGTCGTCGCTCACAGACAGACGACAACCGTGTCCGGCCGGTGGAGTACCTACTTTGGACCCTGTAGTTAAAATCTTATTAACTGGTAGAGGAAATACTACTTGCTTTCAATCCCCGGTATGCATCCGAAAGCGAGACTGGCGCCTCGTGCCTCTGGCCGCTAGGGTGCGCTTAACAGCGAATTAATAATCTTGCTTTGACCTCGGCACCCCATTTATTGATCATCATGTCGTTGAGGGGCTTGGAAGGGCGCGGTCACTATCCTCCAACCGTTTCATAAATACTGTAATGAGCGCAAGATGCATCGTTGTCATCATAAGTGGAGTGCTTGTGCCTAGAAGCGTGCTGGTCGAGTCCTTTCAGCACAGACAACTGGTGGCTGTTGCTCTCGTCGTCTATGCGTGGGTGCCCAAGCAGCAGTGATTAAACTTGGTACAGTAGCAAAAACTCCACATGGAGCAACAAATTTCTGTCAAACTTGAAGAACCCCAGGGAGGGACCTGGAAAGTGGTTCAATGTCCGACGCGACGCCTGTCCCGCAAGAGGCGCCGAGCACACAAGTCGTCGAGGCGAAGTCTCAGAACGATATCGACTCCACGTGGAACGATAACCCAGCAAATCCATGGAACTGGCCAGCATGGAAGAAGACACTTCAAGTGGTGATGCTGTCGTCCACCGCCTTGCTCTCGTCAGTGAATCCCTTTCATTCACTCCGGCGGAGCAGTTTCTCAACTAACACATCTCTAGAACTATCGGTACATCCGTAGTCAGTCCTGCCCATTCGGAGCTCATGACCGAATTCCATGTCGGTAGTACGGTCGCGATCCTCCCACTGTCGTTGTACGTCCTGGCCATGGGCCTCGGTCCTGTCGTTGGTGGGCCGCTCTCTGAGACTCTCGGCCGATATCCCGTCTACCTGTGGGGCACACTGGCTGGTGGACTCTTCACACTCGGCGCCGGCTTTACGCACTCTTTTGGAGTGCTGTGCTTCGTTCGATTTATGGCAGGTTTTTGCTGGGGACCGGTGTTGGCTGTCGCGACGGGATCTCTAGCGGAGACGTTTCACACAAAATCGCGAGGGCCAGTGTCGGCTGTCTTCATTTTGATGCCCTTTCTTGGTTCAGGTGCTGGGTAAGTTGATTGAGGAATCCGTTCCAAGTCATTTGTTACTCACGCTCAAATAGCCCCATAATCGGCTCGTTTGCTGTCAGTCAAAGAGGCTGGCGCTGGACACAATGGGCGCTGCTCATCATGACAGCAGTCACCATGGCCCTCACCTTAGCCTCTGAAGAGACATTCCACCCCATCATCAAGCGTCGACTAGCTAAGAAGAACGGTCACCCTTTACCACCAAGCCCTCCCTTCGCCAAACGCTTGCAGACATTCGCCGTGGTCGCCGTGATCCGTCCCTTGCGCATGCTCTTCCTTGAGCCCATCGTGACCTTTACATGCCTCTATGTGGCCGTGGAGTTTGGAACACTATTCAGCTTCTTCGCTGCCGTGCCATACACCTTCAGAAGTGTCTACCACTTTAGCATCGAGCAGTCAGGTCTCGTCTTTCTCGCAGTCGTTATTGGGTGTGTCATTTCGCTCGTCACGATCCTCGCCTGCGACGTTCTTCTATACCGCAAACAGGCTTCACGTTATCCCCTAATCGCATACCCCAGAACATCGCCTTTACCCAGCCATGATTGGTAGCATTGGCTTTCCCATCGGACTGTTTTGGTTTGCCTGGACTGCGCGGTCGGACATCTCATGGGCGGTCCCGACTGCTGGTCTGATCCCGTTCGCCTGGGGCAATCTTTGCGTTTTCGTGTCTGTTATTCAGTATAGCACAGACACTTATACCGGCAATGTGGTGGCCAGCGCGGCGAGTGCCAACAGTTTTGCACGATATGCTTTCGCGGGCATATTCCCCTCTTCATCCTCCAGAGTAAGTGTCTTCCCATCATTTCTTGCCAGCTGTAAGCAGACGTGTCTAACATCTACCAGTGTACGAGAGACTCACCATCGCCTGGGCTAGCAGCTTCTTTGGCTTTCTCTCAATTGCATTGCTTCCAATTCCTGGGTGTTGTTCAAGTATGGCCCAAAGATAAGAGCCAAAAGCCAGTATGAGACTGTAAAGTATGAGTGAGTGAATAGTGCTTTGGATTGGTTTCGTTCTTTTGTTTCATTGGCAAGCGGGTTTCGGTTTTATTGAAGCATAAAGTTAGATTAAACATAGACGAGGGACGCAAATGGAAACATTTGAGGTAGAAGTCTATTTCATTACTCGTCGGCTGTCTACTCCTAGATAATACACAATCATCAAACAAATCTACTGCCTTTAAGGAGCTAGTTTAGTCAATGTCGATGATCTCGCCAGGCACAGCAATTGGCTGGAACTTGGAGTCTAGGTAGTACCAGCGATCGTACTTCTCAGGCTTGGCCGCGGCGGGCTTGATGTCGGACTTGGTGGGGAGCTTGAAGGCCTTGGTAGTGTCTTCGCTCTTGATGTAGTTCTTGCACCAGGTAGGATGGCTTGTCTGGTTCAAGCTGATTTTGTTCTTCTTGGTCTCGCCCTTGAGCAGCTTCTCCCAGAACTCGTGGCTCTCAACAATCTTCTCGCGCATGAAGGTGCTATTCTGGTACTTGTTTTCGATGATAAAGTTCAAAGCACCGCTGCGCAGAACCTTGTAGTACTGCAAAGATTGTATGAGCTGCATGGTCTAAAATGTTTGAGAAGGGTAGTGTCACTTACAATGAACCAGTCATGGAAAGCCTTGGCAAGTCCAGGACGGTAGAATTCGAGGTCCTCAACGGCTATACCACGTTAGTAGGGAACGTGTAAAATGAAGACCGCCTACGGTGGAGTTGCTTACAGTCAACAAGAGCGGCCAGAGGATCCTTGATATCAATGACTATAACCTTCCAATCAGTGGTCTCGTCCTACAGCATCATGTTAGTTGGCTACGAAGATACTTCTAATCAGGGTACGTCACTTACATCAATCATCGCAAGGCCACCCAGAACCTTGGCCTGCCTGACGGAGCCGGTAGTGCCACTGTCAACAGTTGTCAGTGGTATTCCCAAAAAATAATCATGTTTCCTGGGTCCTTACGGAATGCTGCTGACATCGAAGACGTCCATTGGGTCGTTGTCGCCAACGTAGCCGGTGAACTCATGCTTGACGGTGGAGTCCTCCCAGGTTTGTGGAATGGAACCATAGTGAAAAGGGTAAGACTTGTGAGGCCAGACGCTGGCGACGAACCGTGGCTTGTTGCTCTTGCTGTCGTGAAAAATGGGGTCTGAGATGATTCACAACGTTAGCTATGTGGCGTTCAGCATGTCTCGGACGATCCGACAGCTTACTCAGAGGCTCGTCGCGCTTGGTCTCAATCTTGGCGTCGGTCCATCGAGGAATCTCAATGTAGTAATTGATGATGCTGGAGTTGCCACCGAAGGGGTAGAGAGGGATGTCGTGCCACCAAGAGATCGGGTTGCCGTCCTGCTCGAGCCAGACACGCCAGTCCTACCGAAGGGTTAATTAAAGGAGCTACTGTAATGCGCCGCCACCAGGACGGTCGCAAGAGTGACACCAACGTACCAGCGTGTTTCGAGCGCCAACCTCCCTCAAGGTGAGGGCGCTGATGTCGAACTCGGCATCGCGAGCTCCAAGAGCTACGGCCAGAGAGGCGGGCACGAGGGCCGCATGGGCGAGGACGCGGAAAGAGACCATCTTGTGCTAGGACCTTCAATTGAATGGAGGCAAGGAGGAAATCACAAGAGCGCACGAGGGAGCAAGACAAGAACGGCGGTTGCGCAGCGGAGGGCCATCTTCTTAAGAACTGGCACGTCGTGCATACAAAGCAACCCCAGCTCAGGGTATCTCATGCAGCACGCCGGTCGGCATGCCCGCCGGTCGCATCCAGCCCACTGATCCACGTCCTAGGGCGTCCATCCCATGTCGTTAGTGTTGCCACCAGGTCCAGCTGGGGAAGAGGGCAGCCAAAG
The DNA here is from genome assembly GCA_020081605.1 of Albifimbria verrucaria. Classification (NCBI taxonomy): domain Eukaryota; kingdom Fungi; phylum Ascomycota; class Sordariomycetes; order Hypocreales; family Stachybotryaceae; genus Albifimbria; species Albifimbria verrucaria. The sequence continues at coordinate 994,930 of JAHREC010000016.1, forward strand.
GGGCCGTCATGACTGCAGCTACAAGCAATAGCTTCCTGAGAGGCTCGGTGAAGGAAGCGGATCGCTGGGAGGTGCACACGCAGTGGACCCTTGGCCCGTGGAGCCTTTGGAGCTGGGGCGTCTTGGCCGACAGGGCGATTGATTAGCGAAGAGCCCATTCAGAGCGAGCGCTTCCATGCACGTGGGTGCTGAAGGAGGGTTGCGCTGGTGATCCGATCGGGAAATTTAAGATGAAGGGAGCACGTGCTCACTTTGCACTTACAGCCAGCGTCCACTCAGATGCTATTCCTGGACTTTCTCCAGAACAAACATCTCAAGCCTGTACTTGTACTATGTATAACAAGCTGGGTAAAGACAAATCAAGGCTTGACCACTGTACAAGACTCTAGTGCGATAAGCTAAAACAGGGGCTCAAAAGCAAGACGCACGCAACGCTTGTTCTAGCATCAGCATGATAGTCCGCATGGCTCAAGAGCTGTACATGTTGGAAGATTTTGCCAAATGCTATTGTCTAATAACTATGCGAAACAAGAAAACTCATATCTTCATTTCCAAGTGTCTCTCCTATCTTGCACTATTCACCGTCACATTGGGCGCGTGTCCATGGCCAAAATTGGTACCAAAAAGGCAGGTGACTGCAACCCTCCACCATAATGCTGATCCGCTTAGGGTCTACATATCGTGGCTTTGCGAAAACGAATAGCACATATGCATTATCCAACTGAGCTGAAATCTTACACCGAAGGAACTAATTCTCATACCACCATGTTGTTGTTTCTACTTTCTTGGCTACCGATCGGGGCCTCGGGCCTATACAAGGTAGCCTCAATAACTGCAAGGTCGACTAAGCATCCGTTGGCTCAAAGTAAGTAGCCCGTAAAGATATAGTATTTTTAACGTCGCTCGCCGCCAACCGCACAGTTATCGACGGCATCCTAATGCTCAGTAAGTGCCAACCTGCGTCATGATAGGCCTGCCAAACAGAACGGTAATTGAGCCAACTTGAAGGCCACACAACTCTGGCAATTTTATACAACAATCAGTCCATAAATTTCACTGCACACGAAAATTCCTTGGAAATAATTCGCTTGTAAATTTCTCATCTACACGCCTTATCTGTTTCCCTTCCCAATAGATGCAGCCAGCTCCCCGCGCCAAAAATCCCAATCCCGCAAACAATCTTCTAAAACCTTCCTTAACCTTACGCTTACAGGCACTGGTAGTACCACTCGTTGATGACCTTGCACGTGAAGGAGACACGCACTGGGTAGGTCCAGTCCAGCCACGTCCACCGCACTGGCCCCACTGGGGAACGGTGCCCGAAGGGGAGCTGACGAAGAGCTTGCAGGCGCGCTGCTGGTGGTGCTGGTGCTGGTGGTGAGGGTAGTGCTGGTGATGCCGCCGTCGTTGGTGGTAGTAGAAGATGTCGGGGGTTGCCAGTGGCGGCGGCGGCGAGGACGCTGGAAACGCTGGTCCAGGCTGGCTTCTTGTTGAAGTATTGGTCGTACATGAGGGCCTCGCCAGTTCCGGGGAAGGTTCCGGGAACCCAGGAGTATTTGTCCGAAAATCCCCAGACAGTGCTTTTGGTTCAGAGTCAGTATTTTTGATCTGTGATAACGTTCGTGGTGACAAAAGACACTTACATTCCGACACAGCCAGGAACGTCAAGGCATGAGCCAACAACGTTGGCATAGTCAACACCCTGCTGGCGGTTGGCAGCCGCGGATGCGGGCACGCTGGAGTGACGAATATCAATCTCAGTGTAAGCGACCTCAACACCGAGGGCAGTGAAGCGGCGGAGCACGGCCGCGAGCGAGGATCGGCTGGGGTCTGGCCGACAATGAGATGGCCCTGGAAACCGACACCGTCGATGGGAGCACCGGCACGCTTGACGATGTTCACAACCTCGATGGCACGGTCAGTCTTAGCTTGGCCATACTCAAGGTTGTAGTCGTTGTAGTACCTGTGAGAGTATTGTCAGTAGACTAGACTACAAGGAGCCGATGGTATAAATCAGATGAAATAAAGTGGCACATACAACTTGGCATCGGGGTCGGCAGCCTTGGCGGCGTTGAAGGCAACGGCAAAGAAGTCGGTTCCCATGGCGCGGTAGAAGGGGCTGTTGGTTCTCCAGCCACCGTTGTCGTCGGCAACCTCGTTGATGACGTCCCAGGCGTAGCACTTGCCCTTGTAGTGACCTCCAACGTTGGCAATGTGAGCCTGAATGACACCACGAAGGTCGTTGGCGTTCCAGTTGCCGTTCTGGACTACACGATACACGAGATGTCAGTCGCACGGAACATAAAGCGAGGAAGTTAAGGAAGGCCTTACCCCAGTTGGGTACCTGGTTGTGCCAGACAAATGTGTGGCATCGCAGGATCTGTCCGTTGCGCGCGGCAACATTGGGCACGACATCGGCGTTGGTGTAGGTGAATTGGCCGCGGTTGGGCTCGACATTGGACCACTTCTGTCCGTTCTCAGGCACAAGCTGACCGATCTCGTTCTTGTTATTCAGGATAGCCATGAACTGCGCGTCGTTCTGGTAGCTGTTGTCCATGGACGTACCGAAGTACTTGAGACCGGCGCGGACGGCGAGCTGGTGCAGCTGGGCCGAGGCACCAGAGGCCACGGCGACGGCGCCGACAATGGCCGTATCGAAACGCATCTTGACGGCTTGCTGTCTTTTGCTTCTCTTGTCTTTCGACTTTCGATGCAAGGAGTCTTAAGACGAGCTATATGTGGGGAGCTTGGAGAAGTTCCTTGGGGTCTCTCGTCACCTAATGACACCAGGCTCCTCTTATACATTTTCTCGGCACATCAGGGTGCGAACAGCTGAATTCAAACTCGCGCAACTTGGCCCAACCCCAACGGTCGTGATCCCAGGCTCGGACTGGAAGTCGACATTCCGAGTCCGTAGCCAATCGCATAACATTATCCGCCCTCGTCATCTTGGACGGCCTCCACTGACATGTCTGTTCTCCATTGTGGGTATGCAATCGGGGAGGGATTCCGCTTCCACGACATCGTCTACCAGGGTCTGTCCAATTCGAGACGATCCGGACTCCTCGTGGCGCTGCTCTAGCCTCGAGTTATCAAGTTCAGGCTGGAACGGCACTCATCGGCATCATTCACGGCTCGGCAGTCTTGCTCACAGCAGCCAGGTAAGCTGCCATGAGGCTAGCCTCGATGTCACAACCGTTCCTTAACCGAGCCTCCCCACAATCCTAGGCTTAGATGCCGACATATTTAGGTTGCGTAGCAGGAAATCCCAGGTTTACTACCGTGCTTCCACCAATCGAGCTATGCAGGAACAGGGTCCCTCCCATTACAACACTTGCCATGTTGTCTTTTGCCGGTGAATATAACCGTTGCCACGCTTGGATGTTGGAGTATGGTCTCTCTCCACAATGAAATAGCACCTTATTCCCTCAAGACGTTGGTATGTTCGCGGAGAAGGCCTGGTTCTGGCTAGCCACGGCCCCACCTCCGTTCCGGTCGGGGTGATCGGCGCATGAACCTCCGCAAAGAGCCAGGGTGCAGGCGTTCCCTGCAGGTGACGAGAATGCTTATCCCCAGATTTGTAATTGCCTAAATAACTTCTCGTTCGTGCCGTAGACCTGGTTTGCCCATACGGAGATTTAGGGATCATGCCTATGATCATGTGAGAGATGTGGCAAATGACAACCTTGATGGCGGTTCTTTGACCGGTGTATAAACCGGCATCGTCTAAGCAAAGGCAGTTTAACCGGTTCTTGCACTACTTAGGGATGCATCGCCTTGACCAAGATCGGTCAGTGTCAGAGGTGGTGCTGTCATTTATCTAGCGTCGAGACTGCAGAGTACCGGTAACGCTTATCGGGTTGTAATTTAACAAACCAAGATGAACGACTACAAGGAACGGGCCAGAGTGCATGATCAGCCGACATTAACAAGCCAGCCAGATTAGGACTGCCATGCATCATAGCATGCCATGGAAATACCCGACGGTTCACTTAAGTGAATGAGAATGTTCATTGAATGCACAGCTATATGAGAAGCCATCTGGGCCACGTATCCCATCCGAACGCCACGCTGCTAGAATGTCTGTACATAAGAAAAGAAGAAGAAAAACCTCCAGATCAATCAACAAGGCCGCTGTGTCTAATGTATATTTTCGTTGGGTATCATGAAAATTTTGAGAAGGAAATCAAGAAAGGATGGAACAGGTATCGCTACCAGTTCGGCGCATTAAGCAACAGTCCCATAAAACACCCTGCAATAAGGGCTGTTGCAGGAACCGTGACTATCCAACCTAGGTAGATCCATGCCACAAGCTTGGGGTTGATACACCTCCAATCGCCATTGGCTAAACCTACTCCAACCGTTGCGCCCGTGATGCATTGAGTGGTTGATACGGGTAGCTGCAGCCTTGTGGCCATGAGGACCGTGATGGCGCTAGCAAGCTCCATGCAGAAACCTCTGCTAGGGATATAAGTGTCAAGCGGTTACCAAGGGTACGCATAACATGGTAACCATACGTCAGCAGACCGAGAACGATGGCTCCGCCGCCGAAGCAAAGAACCCATATCGGGATGCCGACTGCATGGGGTACATCCCCGGTCTGCCAGACTTCATAGGCGGTAGTAAATGGTGCAATCGCATTGGCGACGTCGTTAGCACCGTGCGTGAACGAGGCAGCGGCGGCCGTGAGGATCTGTAAGGCTGAATACATATATTCGGCTCGGTTGTCGTAATGTGCTGCTCTCGCGTGCATGTCCTCCAGGTCCCACTTCAATACGGCGTTCCGCTTCTGCATGCTGATGACATCCTGCTCCACGCCTCTTAAAAGGAATCGGTTGAACCTCCATGCAATCACAGGGAAGCTATACCAAGGACCCATAGGCCTGGGAGGGATGAATGAATCTCCTACGACTTGCGATTCTCGTCGCGGTGGCAAGTCTGTCGAGGCGCTGGCTGGGGTGGGAGCATCATATTCTCGTCGTCTTTATCATGATTGCTGGGCGGCGATCCGTTGGGTGTCTGGACAGATTCGAGAAGGGTTTCAGAAGCACGCACAAATGCGAGTTCCTCGGGCGTAAGATGTCCCCGGTAGTAATCTTTAATCCGGGGCTTGACGAAGCCGTACGGCGTTGGAGGCGGTGGCGAACGCTTTAGTAAATATGGTCCTTGAAACAGGTGGTACCACTTCAAAGTCCAGTCCTCCCGCATGATCCGGACCCATAGCCACGGTAAGAGAAAGATGGCTTGCAATATGACAACGCCTCCAGCCACAGTAAAGATCGAGATGAGGACATTTTGAGTTGAAACTTCAGTGTTATGGAGGCCTTTCCAAACGACCAACACTATAATGACTCAGCCAACATGTTGAAGAAGTTGAAGAAACGAAAAAGGCAACGTACTGGTAATGGAGCCCACTGTGAGGAATGTATAGAAAGGTATCGAGATGAATGCGCGCTTTACAGCCGTAGGTTTAGTGAGCACGGCTTTCTTTGTGAAGAAGAAGAGTATGGCTCCAAGAACACCTGCCAGGCCCGGTGCGACAACCCATGCGGCGAAGACCTGCGAAACGCCAGACCAGCCCCAGTTGACTTTCTTGATACCAATTGACGCTGTGGCCGTTCCGACAAGGCCGCCGATGATCGCATGGGTGGTCGATACTGGCATGCCGTATCTCGTAGCAATCGTTAAAAAGGTTGAGGAACCAAAGATGGTGCACATCATAGCAAGGAGTAGGACCGCTGGTGAGCTCTGGAAGTGGTTGGGGTCGATAATCTTTGTTCGGATTGTGTCTGCGACTCGGGAGCCGACAGCAACGCTTCCGGCAAATTCGCATACAGCAGCGACGCACATTGCCTGCTTCATAGTTAAAGATCTCGACGAGACCGATGTCGCGAACGAGTTAGCCACATCGTTGGCACCTAAAGACAAGATACGATTAGTTGGGTTAGGTGTGTGGATATTGCGATGATTACACACCGATATTCCATGCATCCAAGAATGCGAAGATTGTCGTGAGCGCAAAGATGTAGTCATATTGGTGGAGGGTGGCCATGACGAGTCAGGAAATGCTGACGTCTATCGCCAGCAATTCAAGACAGTTGAGACAGTGTCGTCGTGTAGCCCATAAAGAGTCCATCTACAGAGCGTCTGCTGATTCCTACCGCCGTGAAGGCGCGAGGCCTGGGTCGTGCTACAGCACAAACACTTCCATGTCCATGATGGATGAAAGGCGGGAAGACGGGCTGTTGCTAATGACGCGGGTAGCAGTGCTTAAGGAAGAGCAGCCGGGAACCGAAGGAGCGGTTCAGGTCAGATGTTAAACATTGACCCTGGGGGTCATTCGAGCGTGGGGTTTGCAGCGATTCACCAACGACAGGCCACGGACCAGGCACGGTGGAGGCTGTCGACGACGGAACCGAATGGATACTGAGCCACCCATCCATCCAACCAACCAACTAGGTGCCGAGCCGAAGAACACCGCCCTCCAAAACACGCAGCGTTACCAGCAGCAAATGATGTAACTAATGCCTGTCTAACATACTTAAGATTTCTTAAATATTACGTAGCTTCATATGAGAGAGTTGGGTATTGTGAAGCCCGCTATCAAACAACCTCAGATCGTCCGAAAAGTAGCACTCTTCATCCAGTCTTAGAATCCTCTTCCTTAAATTTAATTACCTGTCATCCAATTGCCACCTACGCGGGGGCTATGCAACGGTGAATAGTGGAGTGTGAGCTGAACGGAAACCCGACCAACTAGAAGGCCTAGAGATACGGAGCGGTGGACAGCGAGTGGAGGGCGCGAGCCATGTGAGGCGTCCCTCGATGCAGGTGTCGTGTAAGTAAGATGTGACGTGACGAAAAGGCGGCAGATTTTGTGAGAGCAGCAAAAAAAGACAAGACGACTGCAATGCCATCCATCTACACAGAACGCTCCTCCAGAAGCCTACGAGTATAGCTTAGAGTAAGGGTCAGGACTGCGTTACAGCTTGACACACGCCCAGCGCGGGTATCAGTTGAGCTTCATCCTTTGCCTCCTCCAAGAAGAGCCAACGACAGAGGCACATGTTCAGAAAGAGAGGGTCTGGAGCGTTTGGCCCAAGTTGGGGGAGGAAGGCTCCCAAGCCAGCCCACACCAGAGCGGGGCCGCTGAGAGCACAAATTGGACAGGATGGGGGCCAGAACTGCCCAGCCTCGCCGGGATGCGACATCTTCATATCGTTGGTAACTCTTCGAGTTTGATATTCATGGTTAAGCTGCTTCCAGTTGGAATATTCACCTCGTTCCAATTGTCTTCGCCAGTACAGAATGAAGGTTCGATGGACGATCGCAGACGCTAACCAAGGGCTTGTAAATCTAGCTCCAGCCAGCCCGCCGTTGACACGAACACTAGTCGATGGTCGACCCAGTTTGTCGGTACGGACGAACACATGGCCAATCGGTAAGCCTCTCGGTCAATAGCATTGCAACCGTTCAGGTCGTGCAGTCAGCCAAGAAACCGATGCTTGGAAGACCCAATATCGCCAAGCAGTTACTGTATTGAGTGGCGTTTTATGCTATGATCATTCTGCCTGAACCGGTAGCGCTGATGAAGTAGTAACAACCAATGAGATGCCAGATTCGAGGCACGAGGTTGGGTTGAGTCTTCATCAGTCACTTTTCCGATTGCGCTCCTTTGTCTGCACACTTCAACGGCTGCACAATCACCAGCCCATTACTGTCACATCTCGTATTACTGTACCACAAACATGCTATTAGAGCTCATTTGAGGCTCTCTTGACTACGACATAAAGTGCCGTATTACTCAGCAGTAAGGCAAGGCAACATGCACTTGTGCATGAGTAGCCTGATGCATTTTGGAGAGCTAAGCACAGGAGGGAAGAGGCAACATGAACAGTTGGTCTTTGCTTCAAAGCCACTATGCGCCGCACGGTTCTCCTTGTCGCTACATACAAAAAGACAGACACTGTTCATTCTAAAGAGTTTGTAGGAAGCAAAAGACAATGCAAAACACTCTGGCCTTAGGTGGCGCATGTAATCAATTTTATATACAGAGTATTAATCCAAAAGTAATTAATGAAGAGTGCATTAGTGATCTGCTTCACAATGGAGTACATGTGATTGCTGTGAATTCATAAGAAAGGTATAGTTGGTCAAACAGTACTGGGTTTTTCTCAGTCTCTCCTTGGATACTGATAGTCTCTATTGTTAGTGTTGATCAAACACCGTAGTAGTCTCACACAGGTCTCAATTATCCGTAATCAATCAGCCCACCATCGCAAGTCTTGCCTTTATTGTGGTTAAATTCCTGTTGTCTCGTCCAAATTCAAGGTGTGTTTAAGAATAAGGCCGAGAAAGGTGTCTAGGTTGGAACTTCAACACAGCTCATGTCAGCTATTGTTCGTACTCAATAGTACCAAGATGTCATGTAAGCTTTCGTAGGAGTACTTCCATGTGGCGCTGAAGATCAACTTTGACAAATGCGACATCATGGAGGTGGGGTGAAGAGTATCTTTGAAGGACCAAGTCTCTTCAGCTTATCCTTCGGGTTCACCATGAACACGGTCTAGACCATGCTGATCAGTGATGGGCCAAGCGAAGTGGAGGTATAAAGTTGAATCCGTCTTTCATAATTTATTCATGTATGTAGTCGGGTTCTACTATTGGTCACTCATAATGTCTGGTAATTCAGGTGCTTAAATTTGTGTTTTATTATGCTTGATGGTGGGAGCTGCATATCACTACTGGTCTTCTTGGCGAGGCCGTACACAAATCCATCAACGAATTCAATTAACCCCTATAACTAATCAAGCAATCATATTGGTAGGGTCTGAAAACTTGGGTCTTTGAAAACAAGCCTTTTTCTTCGACAAATATTGACAAATCGGGCACTCCACCAACTATCGTAATCTCATAGAAGTAACTGTAAAAGTCACTTAGTGCAGAAAAGCATGTCCGTCAACTCGTCAATAAAGAAGATAGCGGAAGGTCGACGAAGCCCCATACTACCAAAGGGATTCCAACTGCAGTCATAGCCTTCAGTTTGCCTCAGCCAGAAACTCCAAGGCATTGCACATTCAATCCAGGCGTTCTGTTTAACACGTAGCGAATCCTATCATTGTTTCTTCATCTCATAAGAGTTATTACATGCAGATTTTTTCAGTCTCTGTAACCGTGGGACATCTTCGATTATTTACAAACAAGACACTGTGATGCTTGGCTAGGCGGAGCAGCACCTACGTTGCTATGAAAGCATACACATTCATTCAGAGACCAGGCTACGTTACTGTATTCGACTAATTCTAGTCAGTCTTTATATACATGCCATATACCTGTAACTGTATGTATCTGCTGCATACGACTTTATTGTGTAACCTAGGCTCTGTAACCCGCATAGGGCTCACATATCCGTGTTCCAAGTGCATTATTAATGCTCAGAGTTGCCTGCCTAACAATCTTTGACGGAGGAGAAAATTCTTTGTCTGTTTCTAATTGTTGCCCAAGATGTCGATTGCAGGGTTGATTTGTGCAGTAAGACTGCGAAGAGTGGCATCCTGCAAGGTGTAGAGAGCGGAATTGGAAATCTTGATATCCGTTCGGAGAGTTTGAACCAGGTTGGTAGGATAGCGGACCTTAGCAAGAGTGGTAATGTAACCCAAAGATGCTTGGGTGTCGTATGGGGTCAGCTTCTCGACATAGACCGAGTTGACATTAATGTTGGCTGCCGCGGCGAGAGCTTGGGGCAGCCTGGTGAAGATCTGTGCGGCAGCGGTAGGGTTTCCAGCCACGAACTCATAATTGAGAGGGAGAGGAATGCAATCTGGATGGGCGAGGTGTTTGCGGGAATCGATCCAGGGTTGGAAGGAAGGATAACCTGGGGCAGGTTTGGGGGAATAGTTCGGGTGGACAAGTCCTCGCCGCGGTTGATGACTGCCGCCTGAGCACTGGCAGCAAGGCCGGCGAGGACAGAGATAAAAGTAAATGGCTTCATCTTGAAAGTAGATAGAGTTTGTAAAGTGTAGAATATAGCGAAGCCTTTATTAGTAACTGGAGCTCTGAGGATTGTGAAGCTTGGAGCGTATTGTGCTGAAGAACAATGTGAATTTGACGTGAAAGGAGACTCTTTTATAGATAAAGAAGCCCTTCAGGGAACATAACATCTTCATGTGATACTGTACTGTACCATGGGTTGCTCCCAGTCAAATTGTCTTGTGACCATTGCCTCGCATTACGAATATCCAGACATTCCTTTGCCTAACCGCAAACAACGGAACTCCGGATCTTCGGAAACCCTCCATCTTGGCCCCTGGACAACTTGTACAAGGGTTGTGTTTTGTTAGTGGTTTAATACGGAAACACGTAGAAATGGTACACTAAAGTGATATTGCGTTACCTTAGACCTCAGCTGTGGTACCCTGATGCGAATAATAACATCTATTTTTACAGTTCATTGACGGCGATTCTGTTCCAAAACCACAATATGCTATGGCCTAGGATGATTTAATCGGAGGTCTCATTCGCGTCATATCGCACACTATCTTACAGGCTCGGACTCACGTCGAGGATTCGCTTCGTCTTACAGGCTCGGACTCGGCTTGGGATTTGCCTTGGCTAACCGCCGGCCTGGGTAAATTCAGCCGCGATACAGGTGTAACACGACTAACAACTACGCCACGGTGCTTGGATCAAAATCCTACAACCAACTCAGCAAGGTCGGGTGTTTCTTGCCTGCTATAGCTACAAGGATGGAGGGTGGCAACCTAGTATTGAGTGCTCCGGTGCTAATATATGCGATACAACAAGCAACCAATGTCGTTCACATGAGTATAGTTTTCGGGTTGTTATGCAATTGCAGCATGTGTCTACATCTAGCGCTTATGCTGACTGCACGCTTGTCCGGAAGCTACATGGAAGTTACATGGGAGCTGAAGCAGCATGTTGATGAATGGTTCTGACTCAGTTCACTTGGCAAAGGGCGTTCGTTTAGTTAGTTTTGCATCAGGTTCATAAACATGCTTTATTGAATTGATTGTATGCCTGTTCTGATAATTGCCGACAGCAAACTCATTCTCGACTCAGTATGAGTCTTGCCAGGGGAGGGGTCTACCCTGGCGGGCTTGTCAATGCATATGTAAGAGGTTACCTGTACGGATTAGGCTCCTATGTACTTGCTCTCGTCGCGAGATCTTATCATCGTTATGCAACCTTGATGTATAATTAGATACCTATGTTTGCTTGGTCTTTGAGTAAGAGCCATTCCGAAGTGATCCAGATTGCTCTGGGTTCTCCAATGGTGAGAAGCGGTGATGTTGACAGTCGGATCTAAGCAGCTTCTACGACCTCGACCATAAGGTAAAATCAGGACGTCACACTACATCCTTCCGTTCAAAGCACCAAAATGCAGCATCGCAATAATCTCCATTTGAACCAGCTTCGGATAGTTAGACCATTCGACGCCATCGTCTGCTCACACGAGACCAATCCTCCTAATATGGCAATGCGCCGGGACAAACTCCGCCCGAGCAGCGCCAGCCCCACCAAACCTTAACTAGACCCTCGGCTCGGCTCCGAATTCTTCCCCGTGGCAACTGATGAGGTAACCTTTTGCCAGAAGCTGTCATCCATCGCCTCTGCACATGCGCCCACCCATCACCCTACAAACATCCAAGCCACCTGCGAACCACCCCTTCTGTCGCTCTCAAACAACTCGCCCTCGACACACCGGCCACAATGTTCCGCCTCTCCAGATCCGTCCTCCCGCGCACCACCACGCCCTCCCTCCTCCGCCTCTCCTCCTCCCGAGCCTTCGCCCCGGCCCCGCGCCCCTGAAGCTCTCCGCCGCCGAGCAGGCCGAGTTTGAGCGCCTGCAGCGCGCCGCTGCCGAGTCGCCTGCCTTCTCCTCTGCCGCCACCGAGAACAACCCCCGTGGCGGACGTCGCTGAGGGCGGCATCTACCGCGGCTCCTCCCGAGTTCGAGGGCGACGTGAACCCCAAGACCGGCGAGGTCGGCGGTCCCAAGAGGGAGCCGCTGCGCTGGGGTGGCCAGGGCGACTGGAGCTACAACGGAAAGGTGACGGATTTCTAAATACACGAAACGACGAGCGCATAGATTTCTGCGCAATGGCTTGCTGTGCCAGACCTTGCGCTGGGCATAGCCCGACAGAAAAGATATGGCTCCGCGACAACTATGAGACCACTTAAGATGAACGAGGAGCGCAACAAGAATGCAGTTCCCATGTTTAGGATCGCTACGATGTACAATCTTCGTCGCTGACAACTTTCATTGCAATTATATACACATGTACATTAGGCGGCTGTACTATAGCAGAAGAGACGAGTGTAGCATCAAATGGGTATTTCTAACACGCCTTCGCCTGCCAGGCTCACCGCCACCTTTCGTGCATTCTGTAGAATAATCCTCGACCTCATCGTACATATCGCGATACCAAGTATCCGTATAGATCCCATCGTGACGCTCTGCTCCTGTCACTAACATCAGGGAATCAGCTCTCAGCTTCAACCTCCGTCTTCTGAGTGCTGTCATCAGCATCCTTCATCTCAGCATCTTGCTCCTGCTCCTGCTTGCCACTCTCGGGTTTGTCAGAAACCTCTTTCGGGCTCTTCTCATCTGCTGCTTGGTTCTCCTTGTCGCCATCGCTGCCCTCATGCCCATTCGGGGCCTTGTCGGTATTTGTTGTTGTGTCCTTCTTCCACCAATTGCCAGATATCTCGCTACGTAGCCGGCTAATGCGTTCCATTTCCTGCTCCTCTCTACGCCACTGATGTTCCCCATGCTTCCCTTAATCTCCTTCATGGCCTTGCGGATACGCTCCCGTCGCGCCTTGCCACGCAGTCGAGCCTGCGGCTGGGCGCCGTTCGCGACCCATCGGAGGCTGGTGACCATGTAGCTGATGCCGTCATGCACAGCGTGTCGTCCATTGAAATCACCACCAAACTCGCGGCTAGTGATGCCGTATCGCGTGGTAGATGCGTACTTGACCAAACGAGGGAGGATGAGCACGTTGACATGCAGATCGCGATTCGGCGGGACAGACATGGGGCCGGATGGTGGCGGTGCGCTGATGAGGCTTTCAGACTCGAGATCGATAGTTTCCGTTGGCTGGCTCTTGCCCTTTCGCCGTTTGGGCTCGTTGCCGTTGGCACTTTGATCGGGTTCAAGGATAGCGCTATCGACATCTTCCGCCCATTCGCCTTTGATCCATCCACTATGGATGCAGGCTGCCACTACATCAGAATCATCGGTGTACACGTCGGTTCCCCACAAGAATTTCCTCGCTGTGACCTCTTCCCTAGCGGTTGGTGTGAGGTGGATCCGGGAACCTTGACTGTCAATGTACAGTTTTCATTACTCCTAATCAACTCCCACGGTAAAGGCTTAGGGTTAGATGAGAAGCCTCGGCGTGTGGGGTTGTTGGGAAGTAGTCGCGCAGCCTTCAATCCCGGCTCGTAAATGAAATCGCCAAGGTGGTGGCGGGGACGATGGGCCACGGCTTCGATTGCTGCTTTTGAGGAAACGGTCAATTTTGGCTTTGGCGGTATAACGGTGGCTTGACTTTGAACAGCTGGCTTTGTGGGCGCTGCGTGCGGCGGATGCGAGGACCGTGGGATGTGGTGGTGATGATGATGGGGAGCAGGTCCAGTCTTTTCCGTTGGTGACGCAACGGGAGTTCCGTTCTTAAAGTTCTTAAACGAGGTTATACCAAGGGCAGCCGATGTAGCGCTATCAGGAGCATGGTGGTGGTGATGATGGTGGTGGCTAGCATGGTTAGTATTTTGTGAAATACAAGTTTTATGGGGAACATACTGGTGGTGATGATGTTGGTGTCCCTTGGGACGTTTCGCCTTGCCGCTGGGAGTAGCCCTGCCCGAGCTGTCATCGTCACCTGGACCATCGGCCGAATCCTTAAGCTTTCTCCGTTTGCCCTTAGTTCCCTTGACAGCGTCAGATCCAACGTCGGGTGCAGGAACATGACTGTCGGCGTCTTCTCGCTTTGTAAGGGTCGGGTTGGGAAATGACATCTGAGCACCCGAGGTGATGGGGCTCGATACACCAATAGCGCTCACGCCACTGCCGATGCCAGCAAACATACGTCCAAATTCGCTCTTGATACCAGGCTCTGCAGCCGGCCCTGGCTGCTGTGGCTGCGCACCCTGGACTGCCTGGGGCAGTGGGGAAATGCGTCCCTTGCGGTTTATGTCTTGGACGGCGAGCAAGTTGCGCTGCAAACTGCCTGGACCAGCGGGTTCGTCGCCAGGTCGGGGTCGGTGGGCATCGTAAGGTGTTCCGCTATAGGCAATGGAGGGCGGTGGCGGCCCTCCTCGCCCGGGCGCGGACGGTGAGGAGGCTGCTTGGCTTGCTGCGAAGCGTGTGGAGCCAAAGCTGCACGCTCTGGGGACCCGTACGGCTGCTGCGGCGCACCGCTTGAGTTATGTGGAGGCGGCGGATGGGACGAGGGCGGGAAGCGCTCGGGAGGCGCCGCCGGGTACTGAGAACCATGAGGCGGATAGGGTGGGTTGGACGGCGGGTAGCCCGGATGGGTTCGGTGGTCCATGGGTGCTCTGTAGCTCGGGTCGTGTGCTTGACGTCCCCAGTGGCCTTCTCTACTATCCCTGCGATCGCGGTCTTCTGGGTGGCCGTAGGGGCTGGCTGGTTTCGAGGAGGTTCGCGATGGCCTAATTCGTGGGGAGGCAGGTGATGCCGACCTGAGTCGCTGCCAGAGTAAGCGCGCTCTCTTTTTCGCGCTCGAGTTCGCCCGTTCTGTCACGTTCCGCTCTGTATCTATCATCGAATGGATAGGGTCTGAGACCAGTCCTATCTTGGTTATAATCGATCGGGGTTGGGGTCGGCCCAGCTCGTCTCTGCGTCCGTACGGCTCGTCTTGTGGCGGCGGCCTTCCCATTTCCATGGGTCGGGGTGCTCCGGGATACGATTTTGGCTGGCTGCTGGGTCTCGGTGGCGGGCCAACAGATGTACGGCCTTGATCACGGCCCAGATCGGCAGAAGCAGAAGGATGGCGCGAGTGGTAGGCTTGAGGGGTGCCGTATCGCTGCACCTCGGGCGTCGTCGAATATTGGCCATGGGGATGCTGCGGAATTCGCTCGCGGATCGTACGGTCGGGAGTGGTCTGGAGTATGCGGTCGTCGAAATCCAGGGTACTCTGAGGAGGCGGACGAAATTTGCGGCGAGGCTTGAACCGAGGATGCGTAGGGCGGGCCAGAGCCGGGCGCGGAGGTATGCGGAGGGTAGTGCTGGGAGGGAGGAGGCTGGGAGTCTCGCGAAGCTGGCGGCGGCCCACCGAGCATGGAAGATATGGACATGGAGCTTCCACCGCTGGCACCACTGCCGGAACGCGTGATGGTGCTCAGAGCAGGCAGCTCCCTTCCGGAGGGAAACGCGGTTGGGGACCAACGGCGAGCGGGGGCGGGCGAGGGGCGGCGGTCCATATCCTCCTCCTCCAAGACTGCTATGCGACTGCGGCGGGGCTGCTGTTGTTGCTGATGGTGATGGTGGTGGTGGTGATGATGGTGTTGCTGCGATCCCGGTTGGGGAGGCGAGGTAGGCGGCGGCGGCGGCATTCCGCGGCTCAGCTCCCTAGCTGAGGGCAGCGACGAGGTGCTGTGATTGCGCGAGTGACCCAGTTCGGCAGGGTGGGAACGAGAGGCGGAGGATTGGTAGAAGGAGGTGTCGGAGGGTCTTCGGTGGTGGTGATGATGCGGATGCTGCTGATGCTGGTGCGGGTGCTGGTGCGGGTGCTGGTGCGGGTGCTGGTGCGGGTGCTGGTGCTGGAGGTGATGCGCGGCCGCATGAGCAAAGGGCGGCGTTTGCGACGGGGGCGCGGAGGCAGACGCAGACGCAGCCGAGGAGAAGGGCGACTGGGAGCTGGCGGCGTTGTGGATGTTGGAGCTGGAGTTGGGGTTGGAGAAGGTCGATGGTGCCGGTGCTGGTGCTGGCGATGGTCGGGGATCCATCTTTGCCCAGTTTTCTTTGGGCTTAGCTCGAAAATTCAACCGACTGAATGACGAAGCGAAAGCGGTAGATCCAAAACCGCCCGTCTCAGTACAGCCGGCGCACTGCAGACCAAATAGATAAGGTCAGGTCTGGTCAGGTCAGGTCAGGCCAAGGTGGTCGGTCAAAACACCAGCTCAGACCAGGCGTGAAACACACGGGAACCTCTCTTTTTTTTTCCCTCTCTCTCTTCTTCTTTCCCTTGCTGGTGTTGGCGCTCTCGTCTCGTCTCTGCGCACGCGCGCGCAAACCCGAAACACACGAGGATCACCAACAAACGGCACGCGCGGCGACAATACAATCAAATAAACACCACCCAACTCTTCGCGCGCACGCTGCAACGGCAAACAAATCGAGATGGAGATGCGGTGTAAGGGAGAAAGGAGGGAGGTGGAACGAGGTTTAGGGCCAAGTCCGTTGTCAGTTGATCAATCTTCCCCAGTCCCCGGTTACGTTTCTCTTTACTTGTCTGATTTCCCAACCTTTTTTTTTTCCTCGGGCTGGCTTGCTTGGAAGTAAATACGTACGGGAGCTAAATGGGTAACCATTCCCCGGTCGGTCGCTTGCTTTTTTTTTTCTCTCTCTGATCCTCCTTTGCCTTCTGCCCCTGTTACAACGCCATCTCAGTGACCGGGGTGTCCGTCTTGGTTTGGCTTGTGGGATGGCAGTGACTTTGGCGCGTTTGCTCGTTGGCGTGGATTGAGATGCTGTGGCGGCTGGTTTGAGGCTAAGGGAAAGTCAAGACGAGACAGGAGTTGTCCAGCTCTGTCTCTCTCACTCTCTCCTTGCTGCCTCGAACATTCGGCTGCCGTTTTTTTTTTC
The DNA here is from genome assembly GCA_020081605.1 of Albifimbria verrucaria. Lineage (NCBI taxonomy): Eukaryota > Fungi > Ascomycota > Sordariomycetes > Hypocreales > Stachybotryaceae > Albifimbria > Albifimbria verrucaria. Next base: position 1,011,779 of record JAHREC010000016.1, read on the forward strand.
CATCAGGCCCAATATCTGGGTCAGACCTTTTCCCCTTCTTCCCAAGTGGGACAGGGCAGACAGGGGCAGCCAGGCCAAGGAACAAAGCGGATGGAAGCCGAGGAGCGTGCAGGACCAGACAGGGGTTGACGAGCGGCCTTAGCGTTGGAAATAATGGGGACTGGAACGAGCCATGGTCAAAAAGACGGGGAACTCAGGGACCAGATGTCGTCGGTGGATGCGAAGAGACGGTCAACGCTCTGTTGCGTCCAGGGACCTCACGAGCAATGTCCATCTCCAGACTACGGCTCCCGTCTGCTCCAGCACGACGCCGTCTCCTCTCCCTCCGAGGCCTCTTCATCCATCCTTTTCTGCCGCCGCGGGTTACCTTGACGCGGCTAATTCAATTCATCCAAACGCCGGAATTGGATGGCTGGGGTAAAGTGGATACATGGACAGGATTCCAAGAGAATCGAAAACCCACCCAGCTCCGAGCTTAACTCAGCGAAATGCACAGAGCGAACGGGTGGAGCGGAGAGCTGGAAAGAGTTTTTGCCTTGGACTGTAAGACGAGCCGTCATTGACCGCGGCGCTGCCGCATCATCGTAATGTCATCTAATGCGGCCTGGGACCCTTGACGGACCTCCGGCTGCATGTGAAAGTATCACCGACTTTCCGGACAAGGCCTCGACTACAGTAGTTGCTCATGACCACGAAACCTTTACACGGGCGGCCGCGCTAGAGAGAACGAGCTGATTACAAGACTCGACACAGCTCGACTGCTCTTCATGACAACCAACTCGGCCATTCAACAACGTCATGCGCTTTCGTCCTTCACGGATGCGAAGGATTGATGTTCAGGGCCCGACCACCCTCCAACAACCTACCCCAGAAATGATTGTCACCCTTGATGCGTCACCCTCCATCAGATCCGTCTTTTTCACCGCCCTGTCTCTCGAAAACATCGCCATCAGAGATGCTGCCAAAACTCCCATTTACCCTGCCTGCCCAATCGCGCCCTCCGGCCTACTCCAATCGCCTCCGCCCCCAAGCTCGGCAAAACCCCTCACGGCTCTTCTTCAGGGCGGTCAAGCAAAGCCTGTGGTCATGGTTGCGCACTACCCATCCTCCATGCGTGTGCCGTGCAGCCTGCCAGCGCACCTGCAGATGCGGCCTGTCCGTGAGATCACATGTGGAGCAGCGTAGAGGAAGGGGAGGGCCAGCCGTTTGCTAGAACAGTAGCTTCGCACAGGTGAACGCATTGAGTATCTCGTGACAGAAGCAAAGCCACCATCCACACTGAGACCCTTTGAGATTCTGTCTGCGCACATCCTTACTGAGCGTAGTAAACACCTGCTTCCGCCTAATGCAGCTTTGGTATCGTCCAGACGAATCGTTGATTCTTTGGTACCTGTAGATCAGCCGGGGCAAGCCGAGCTGGTTGGCAGCCGAGGTAGCCAGCTTACCCTACACTTTCGATCATGCCGCGTTGTGTGCCCCAATCGTGTAACCATATGGTGATCTACAGTGGCAAGAACTACGTTGAGATATCTTTGTACACTATTGAGATTACTAGATTTAAAAAGAAGAAGAAAAAATTTTGTGCTAGGGAATAATTGGTTGAAATACAATTGTTCAATTGAGGATGGGGTTGATCGGGATGTGGTAGTGAATATCACCAGACACGTGCACTGCAATTTGCCAGCTTTCCTAACAACCATATAGACTCACTACTTGTAGCGTTTGTTTGTTTGAATATTTCACTTGAATAACATTGAGGCACACACAAAGTTATGTATCTGCCTGCTACAAAGCTCTGTGGTAAACAGGAGTAAGCACAGGCAGATATAATAAAGAGAGCTGGTTGGCGATGAGGCCACTTGACTGCTCTACGAAACAATCAGTACAGGGCCGATAAAAGAAATCAGTAGATACCCAATTGAAAAATACAGACTAAAAGCAGATAGAGAGACTTAAAGAAAGCATCCGACTACCTCCATATCCCAAGTAAATAAGAACATGTGAGCATATCTAAGAGCAACACCTGGAGACGTCTGTACACACATTGCCCAGATTACAGCGAAACCAAGACAATGACTGTATACTTAGAGACAAGAACCAGAAAAACAGAAGCCAATAGAATATTATGACTGGTTCCTCTCACCATGTCATGGTTCTCATCCTAGTGCTTCTCGCTGCCAATCCATCATTACACATCTCGTGCTCTGTTCTATGTTTTCTGCATTATTCACTATCCAACAATAAGAAGAGACAGTCTAACTTAGTTAAAATAAATAGTGAAAGACAACACAATATTAGTGAATGATAGGTTCAATGAACGTGGCCAAGCACCCATCACCACCACTACCAGCAAACTCCAACGCCATATATCATCAGCGAAACACAATGAAATGGAATCAAGCCACCAGCTCCACTATTTCAACTTGTTTTGATACTGAGACGAAGAAAAAACAATAGGCCTAGGCAACAGGCAAGAACGTCTAGATTGGCAACCGTTCCCAGTTGGCAGCCGTGACCAGCTTTATCCGCTTCGTCTATACCTGCCGGCTGCACTGCCCACCTTTTCCTTCTTCCTCTCAACTCCTCTCACACATAGTTCAGATTCAGGTCTCAGAACTATCTTGCTCAACCACAAACAGTCTGTTTTGGCTTTTACATCTCAACCTCACACCCAATCATTAGCTACGCCAAGCCAAGACAAGCACCATGCCTAAGCGCGGCTCGTATGCTAAGCTCGGCCCCTATGTCGAATCCATCCTCTATGATGGCGGCGGGCCTCCAGACGAGGACCTCAGACCTTTCAACTCTGGGTCTGCCGAGGACCCCCTCGTCTGCGCCCTCACGGTGTTAACCATATCATGCTTTTCCCTGGAGCCTTCAACCCTCCTCACAAGGGCCATCAGGATCTTCTCAACAATGCATACATCAACGGAGGTGCTGACCTCAACATCATAGCTGCCATCGTTCTTCCTCTTGACGACAGCAGAGTTAACGTCAAGACAATGGAAGAGAAAGACCCCTGACCTTGCCAAGAACCCAGCGAGTTGAGCTGTGGAACTGTAATGGTACCCCTGACTGGCTTTGGATCTTCGACGGCTCTGAAGCAAAATGGCGAGGGTTCCGTCAGGAGCTCGAGGCAAAGGCTAGAAAAGACAAGTTCAACCTCAAGTTCATCTTGCTGGCCGGTCCCGACATCGTTGGGACGCGCATCCTCATCGACCCTGCCTGCTGGTCTTGTGTTGATACAATCACTAGCAACATTTCCCGCCCTGTTGACTTCCTGGGATTCTCTGGCCACATGCGCCAGTTTCGTGGCTTCTCAGCCTGGGCAAGTCCCAACTTTGACTGGCCTCGACTTGAACGCCAAGTTCGTGCAAGGTACCGGAAGAAGACCAAGGAAGGTGAGCAACGAGATGCTATTTCCCAGACAAAGAGATGACTGACGTTCGAAAAGAAATCGACAATGCTGTTGAACATGCCCATGCAGTTATGAGAGTAATCTCCGTCTGCCGCGAGCATCGTGAGCCTCGAGGCTACATCCGCTTCGTGCCAAGTGATCTGGGCATTCGTCTTGTCGCGGCCCCAAGCTCCAGCGAGATTCGTCGCATCATCGCAACTACTCCCAAGAGTGAACTGCAGCTGTCACTCCAGGGATTGCTCTCAATGCTTCCAAGCTTGTCGCTTTTATTCGTGCGAACCCACTGATTGGACATTACGAGGAGTAGAGTTGGTGCGAATGATGTGCCATCAACACTAAGATTGAGGCTTTCTGAGAATGGTATTGAAGCTTGCTTGCATTGACTTGAGTGAGCAGGACGTGCTCGAGAGATGATGCTACAGAGAAGGCATGATCATGGAATGTGCAAGGAAGGAAAAGGGAATGAGGTCTGGAGAATTTGGCTTTTGCTTTTGCTTTCGGTCACACACGACATTGGAAATGTACGAATAGACACATGGATAGGACAGCTCAGAAGCTGCTCTAGCTCAAAGAATGAGCAGTTAGTATAGGAAGTTCGGTTTGCAAGACAAAGAACGTGAAACGTATTGCGTGGTACAGCCTTGGTCTCACTAATTGTCAGTGCTCTGCTGCATTTCGTGAAAGGCGACGAGCCGTTTCGTAGACCAATCATCCAACATAAATCTCTCTGCTCCGAGAAATTCAACAAGATGCTACATATCCTGCCGAGATATACAGAACACAAATCATATGGTTGATCAACTGCATAAGCGAATTCGAATTCGAACCCGAAAAGTAACCGGCCATTGCTGGGATCTTACTCCTCCAAACTGTTTGTTTTGCAAGATACCATCAACCATATGCAACACCACTTACGAGACTTAGGAACACCACAGCAAACTCGGAAACGAAGAACAAACAATCATTACAATGGGACTCACGGATATTCCACCGCCAGGAGCGCCGTGGTGGCTTGTCCATGCTTCTACGGTGTGCCTGGGCATCGGCGTTGGAGGCTGGCTCATTGCCTACGTCCTCATGACCTACCGCTCGCTCGCTACGCGGGATACACCAGTTCCTCTTATCCCGCTCGGCATCAACCTCGCCTGGGAGGCCGTATATGGGGTGTACGTGGCGGAGACTACTCTCGAGCGCGCCGGCTTTCTGATGTGGCTACTGCTCGACCTGCCCGTGCTTTACGTTACGCTACGCGCGGCACCGCGCTCTTTTGCTCAGCAGCCGCTTGTGGCAAGGAACTTTGCCCTCCTTCTGGGTGTTGTCTTCGTGCTGAGCCTGGCAGGCAACGCCCACTTTGCGGCGTGGTGGCTCGCGGAACCGCACCGCGGACACGGAGACAAGTGGGGAAGTCCTGGAAAGGCCTCGAGGCGCGTGACACGACCGAGCTGGCGTGGTGGTCTGCCGGCTTTTCCCAAGCTGCCTTCAGTGTTGGTGCTCTGGCTATGCTGCTACAGAGAGGGCACTCCGGAGGTCAGAGCTATGCAATATGGTGAGTTATCCACGTCCTCGACCCTGGCTGAATGCATCTATCGAAGAAGTCTTCTACGATACCTTCGCCTTCTCGCACAGGGTGTGTCCTGATCAGATTGCGAATTGGCACTGTGAAGTTCTCGTAACCTTAGTCTGTTCAAGGATCTTGTGTCCCGGAGATTCGGTTCAGGTGGCGACGATAGTCTGATAGTCCGCCGAAGTAGGCATGAAGTCTGTGTCACAGTTTCTTGGCAGACTCGCAATTTCATTCCAAACTCGTCAGGGTCCAAACGCCGAGGCCGAGAAAATCACGCGATTACTGATTCTTTGCTGACCATCATGGGTGTTCAACTAGGTTCTTTCGGTCTGTTGGCACGCAGTTTGGCCTCACCGGTTCGAGCTTGGTATTGTGGTGGCACTGGCCCGACCCTCACGGCTATCTTTTCCACCCAGTTTCATATATTATCATTGGATCGACCCTCGCTTGCGATATTGCGTACCCGTTGATCCTGGCCTACGTTCGGTCAACAGAAAAGTACTGCCCGACGGAACGATCGTTGCTCGAGACCCCGACCAAGCCGATAAGACGAAGACGTCCTAGCTCATTGAGAGAATGCCCTTGCCAACAGCTCGTCTCGGCAGTTGAGGTCTATTCATGAGGGAGCTGAGGTCAAACTAGACTGTATTCGGACTTGCAAGGGACCGAGGTCTCAGCTGAATTGCGATTGTTCTGTGCTACCGTAGCATCAATAGGGTTCGATGCATGTTCCACGGTCGATCTGTACTACCGGAATTGCCGATGGCAGTTGGTTGCAGCAAAACAAGGATGCTCATTTCGAATCACGAGGCGTTCTCCAGACGTCACCTCCCGTCATGGGAGGTTTAGGAGTGTTGGTGGAAGGATAGACGATCACAAAAGGGCTTCGAGATGCGCTATCATCTCGTCTATGCGCCTCTAGCCATATCCGTCGACTTGGCATGATCGTAGGAACAATCTTGCAGGTTACCAGCGTGGCTTCATCTGGAACAAGTCTCGCAACCATGGTTCGTGAGGTAGCGTCCAGTCGCCCGATGAGACTTACGACCTGTCAGATACATAACCTGACCACCTATGGGTGTGGTCTGGCACACTTTCCTGCCAACTACGAGCGACGGTTGGAAACACGTCTTTTCATGTGTTGGCCATTGCACGTCATGAACTCGTTTGGTTCTGCCACGTAATTCATACGTAGCAGATGCGATGCACTGATATGTGATGCGCCCCAATTCCTGGCACTGCCACGACTGTATGATACAATTTAGTTAGATGCATTATCATACATCAGGTGCTAATGAAAAGAAATGGCTCACTGAGACTCTTGCACGCAAGTCACCGGGGTCCTAGCAAGCGTGAAAACGCCGTTTTGCACTTCAAGGGGATCCCTGGATCTGCACTCGTAGACTAGCGCCAACCATGAACCGAGTTCTCGGGACAGCAGGGAATGGAGAATACAAAGCAAGAAGCATGCATGGGTCGATAATATACACCAGGCTAGATCCGGAGATAGGTTGCAGTGTAGGCGTCTAGATCCGACTGTGTCCACGGAGTTTGGAAAGCAGCCATTCCAGCACACCCTCCCAAAAGCAAATTCACAGACGAGGACCAGGTCTTTTCAAGAGATATCAAGCATGGTCATCCAGGCCAACGCCCCTGCCTCTGGGATTCTCATGAGTTTCCCACATGAAAGGGCGTTTGGCATTGGGCATTTCTCCCGGGGTCGATCGGGCCGAACGAGGATGCAGGGTGACGAGACAGTACAACAGGCGAGATTTGCTTCTATCTACGGTCACATGTCTTCCGACCAATGCAGGCGTGCACCTGTCGTGGGGTGGGCGCCTGCTTGATAATGGAGAGGACGTTAAGCGGCCTGGGCTTTGTTTGGATCTTGGAGGAGCGTGACGACAATAGGAAGCTAGGCTCCTGGAACGTTACTCGACAATACGATCTACCAGGACTTTTGTCCGCTGCTGTTGGACGAATCTGGCTATGACGCCGAAGACAGCGGATCGACGTGCACGGAATATCTCTCATCACTCCCAAGAAGAGTAGGTCATGATTGACCCGGACAGCAATCAACCGGTCGCCCTTGGAACCACCCCTCCGGAGGCAAAACTCACGGAGGGTCTTTTGCACGTCCGCCGGAAGCCTCGTATGCTTTTGGTTCGACAGCCCGAGAAGTGTTTCCTTGGGCTGGTGAGACACCGCATTGCGACCCTAGCTTTGTGAAAAAACTCTGGAAGCAATGGATCTGTGGGGTTATCCCTGACCCTGTGGATCCTGAGGGACGAGATTAATCTCGGAAGGGAAATGATACGCACCACGTCGTGACGTGAGACACCGTTTTATCGGTGCATTTAACGGTTGTGCATGCCTAGGCCTAGCAAGGGTGTGTAGCCTTCTGTATTTCTGGATCGTGAGGAGCGATTGCATTTACCAGGTTTTGGATTCGCTCAGTGGGAGATTGCAGTGGGCTTGGCCATCGATGACAGCCTGTCGTGGGATCTGTGTCATGGTGCGAAAAGCAGAGCCCGTTGCATAAGTTCGTCCCAGGGTTGTGTCTCCTGGTCATCACACCTTGGGCGATCACTTGTTTTCCGTCTGATGTCTGAACCCTTTAACTGGCCAAGACAAGCTATGCATAAGCTTGTCATACAGCCTCAATTTGCTCCTTTGACCCGTGACAGTTACAGTGCTGCGTTAGAGGTGCGCAGCATACATATGCATGCAGACAAAAGATTGGCATCACACGCCCACCATCAACGTCATTTCGTCCCATTCGACCACGGTGGATGGGAATGGCCTCCTAACCACGGGTGAGGCACACGACACCCGCTCCGCCATGCCATTCGCGGTAAGGAGCGTCGCGGGAGGTGCGGAGCTTGACTAATAGGGCCCGAAGGAGTATCCAGAGAAGCCCGCTTTCATGCCGTGTGAGGTTTCCAGTAGTTAGCGTCACGAGAGGAGGATGGTCAGCTTAGACGTGTTTCTGCACGGCATAGCAATGGCGTGCAGAAACAAGAGTCTTGGGCCGTCGGACTCAGCATTTGGTCAGCACAATTATCTTCGAGAATGGCGGACGAGAGCCAATGATGCACGACATGGCTGACTGGAGGATTCCATGTGATCATGGTGCCGTAGTGAGGTTTCTGTGGTTCGCATTCTGGCAGCGGCACACCAAGGCATGCTGCTGTGCAACACATCTCCAGGCTGCCAATGGAACAGCGAGAATCTCGCCGTGAGGGTGTTCATGAGCTAATCAAGGAGGAAGGGGTGGGGATCTTGGGTTGCCGGCCCGCCTCTCTAGAACCATGGGTCATGGGGAAATCTGACCTCAGCTCGAGCATTCAGAATGACGAGCCGTGAGAGTTAAGGGACGGTAGAAGAAACAAGAAGTTACCAGTCTCTTGTTGGAACTGGCCGAGGCTCTTCGTCCTGAGCCCACCCCGATTGACACCTCGGTGAGCGGTTATTTCCAAGAGACGCTGCAGCTCATTGCCGGTGAGGTTATGCGGGGGCCAAATGGCCAGAAGGATGGTCACACGCCTGGAGCGAGGGCTGGCGTGGGCGGATAAATGGGCAGGGTAACGCATCGAGATTTCTACTTACATTGACCTCCCTACGATGATTCACCGCACCACACCACGCCCAGGGCAAGGCCGCGATGCAGGCACGGGGGCAAACTCGTAGGGGCTTCGCGAGAGAAAGGTAGTCTAGAATCTTGCATGGACGGGCTCGGGTACGGCTCGGGTGATGCGCAGAGAGCTACTAGGTTCCGCGCCTTCAGCTGACGCTTACATGCTGGCATGGCGGAATAGCTTGCAAGGAGAGCACCAGAAACGCGGAAGTGAAGGAATTGAATGCTGAAGCAGAGCAGCAGAATCGACGGCCAAGCATTACTCCGATCTCCCATCTTTCGTGAGCCCTGTCTCAGGAATGCCATATCTGCAAGGTCGCCGCACGAATGGCCCCATTATGATGACAGGATGCATGATTCGTAGGCTATCGCACCAGGAGGCTCGTCTCTCTTTTTCAGCCACGCCTGGAAACAGCGGATGCAACACGATCGGAAGTCTGGCGTCTAGGGCATTTGGACCAGGGCGCTTTCCGATGGTGCTCTCCAGTACTACCTAACTGCTGTGCATCGTGAAAGCCTCCTGCAGCCTCTGGCCGTACCCGACCCATCAGGAGCCCTAGATGGCCCAGCCAGGCACCTTCACGTGGTAAGGTGGAGGGAGCCCTGTCACCGCATACGCCAATCGTATCAGCCGTGGAGACTTACCTGCTGCGTGTTCGCTCCCAAGGCGCTGTTGGCTGGGCCTGCGGGCCTCGACTGCACCGCCCATGCATGCAGAGGACTTGCCGGAATGTTTACTGAATGTCGGCATGGGTTCTCAAAGGAATCTCGGTCAGAGAGGGAGGCCGTAACCGGTCGCAGCACCGCAAAATCAGGTGATGCGCGCCGGGCATAGGCAGACGAGGCGAAGGCCCGGAATGCCCTGGTCGGCCCCGGATTCGCAAATGGAAGCCTAGGCGAATCAATGCCATCTGCGCGCGCAGACACGTGGTGACAAGCATGGGTTAGTGGGAGGGGTTGAAGCTTGGTCGTTCCATTGTGTGACGAGATTCTGGATCTTGTACATTTTATGATCGATGGGGTAACCTTGTCGAAGGATACCCTGTGAGCCAGACACAATATCGTTGCTACCCACGGAAACAGACACCAATAGTGCCTCCGTTGGAGAAGCCCTGTCTCAATGCCGGCGTGCGTGTGGCTGCTCAACACCACGACGTCGTGACCGCAATCGGGTAATAGACGCGACCAAAGAGGGAGAGGAGAGCTGGCAGACAGACAAGCGGCGCGCGTGTGCATGGAGGGACAGGGTCATCGTGGCGTTATGGCGTTACACGGCTTGCATTCGCTCGACAGGACGTGCATTCAATCCTCTTCATCTCAACGTGAATCCTGGTTTTCGTTTCCCCGGGGCCGTAGGGATCGTCACAGTACAGAACGTGCAGGGCTTCAACTGTGGACGGACACCTGCATCGTTGTCTCTTTCCTCCGCAGGGCAATTTTCCCGGCCAGCGTAACGGGTACGAGCATTCGTGATTGTGGATATGGGGAGTACGCAGCCCCGGCCTCTGGTAGGCCGTCGTTGGGAAGGGGCGCTTATGAAGCAATTACAGAACCACAGCAGCGAGGCGCGTGTTATAGCGGTTGGCAGATATGATTCAGGGTTGCAACGGCCATGAGGCACCGGCATCCAGTAAGCGAGGTCGGTAGGTATTCGGGGGCTTGAAGACGCAGAAGCTGCACTACGACGGTAGGCAAATGGCTTGCAAGCCATGCCGGCGCACGAACTGCATTAAGTGCAACGGTCTCATCGCTTAGTCGCGCGGGACATGGGACGAGGCGCATGGCCCGGCATGCGAGGCGAAACGTGGACGAAGCGACCCCTTCGAGGCCTCCTCGCTTGCCCGTTATTTGGCCCAACGTCGATTTGTAAAGACATGCTTATCTATGGCATCACCGGGAAGCCGTCGCGGGTGCTCCGGCCCTACTACGGGCTCGATAATGCCTCGTCCTAGGAGAAACAAGAACAGCTCATCGCCGTCCACGGCCTTTTCAAGGTCAAAGATCCATGTCTGCAAGCAAGGGTTGCTTGCATTGGTGGCTGCATTAGCGTCGACGCTTCGAGGTAAAACGTCAAAACCACCGGGAGAGAAGGATGAAGGGTGGGTGGAGGAGCAGAGCTGTCGTGTAGTGTACTACGTACTGTAGAGCCCAGCAGGGTTTCGGACAAACGTGAAAAAGAAAAGACGATTTGCCTACCGGGAGTGGTTTGTTCTGGATGCATGGAAGCATGCAATCATGAAAAGTCCACCCATGACTCTTCCTCTTTCCCTACCGGCTTGCCCTGAGGTGACGAGGTGACTGGTTATAGCTGAACGCCTGGTGGTGGGCGAGGCTCGATTTCTACTGGAAGGTGTTGATGTGACCGGCCCATGGATCTCCCTCACAGGTTCTCATCCGTACGTTGCCATCCATGTCTGAGCTTGCCGGATCGTGTTCGCCCACGGCCCCAGATAAGGTGCTTTTCGGAGTAGTCATCGAATCTCAACGATTGTGAAAAGCCATCCCATCTGGAACAAGATAAGATCCAGACAGGGTGGCGCAAGCCAGATCAAGATTGTCCACGAGCTGAAAGGGCTTTGCGTTACTGATTGTGCCACCCACAACTGGGTCCTGGAACGCCATGCTGCTTGTGCCTGGCAATCTTTTGCAAGGAAGCGCAGACGCTAGGCTCAGGCCTCCTCGCCAAAAAGACAAACTCAGGACAATCAGTAGCACCAGGAGAGAGAGGAGGAGGAGTCACGCGCGTGTCACCACCGCCAACAGCAGCAAACATGATCCTGGCTGGGGCCTTCTCGCAAGCAATTCCGTTGACCAGCAATTTGTGACGTATCAATCCGCACCCCGGAGACGACCTCCCTTTTGGAATTTCATGTCACAAATAATTGACTGAAATTAGCTAAACCTCGACCGTGAGCGAGCGTATCAAAGGCCACGCCTCGGCCCGAAGTCTTGGCCACGACGCTGCCATCGTGCAAAGCTAGACATGAATGACACTTTCCGTCCCGAAAGAAGGATCTGGCTCAGCGTGTGACCAATATGCAAGTAGCTAACATGATCTGCCCGCCAGGTTGGGCAGCCAGACGAGGGACCACCAGCAAGGAGGGGACGAGATCAGAGGGAGGGGCGAGGGAGGCGCATGGGGGCGTGCTGCTCTGTGCTGCGCCAGTGCTGCGCTATGCTTTGCTGTGCGACCTACGTATGTAGCATTGGTAACGTGAAGCGTCAGCTCCTCCGATCTGATGGCCATGGAACGGGGCTGATGGGATGTGAATTGTGACGAAAAGACACCCTGGGGCATCTGCATGCTACAGCACAGTACGTGCTCCCGTGCCTGAAAGGCCTGGCCAGTCTTCTTTCTTTTTCCTCTTTCTTTCCCCAGCAAGACGTCACTGCGATTGGAAGAAGAGTCTGTTGTTCAGGGGGCTGCAGAGTCACCTGTGTTTGCCCCCGATGTTTGATGCATGTTTTGCTGTTCTCTCATCGGACAAATCTGTCTTGTCTCTTCTCTTCTATTTGCTGTTGGTGTTTTCTCAAACACCAACCTCATGCTGCCCTTGATGTCCAAGTGACAGTCTCACTATGATAAACACACTTGAACACGATTTGCGCCGTTTGTCCTTCAAAAAACAAAAAACACCCTTGCTGACCCCAGTCCCATGAATGTCCCCTCTCCAAAAGATGCCCATTTAATGCCCAACTCGCAAACCCGCAATCCAGAAAATGAAATAAAAACCAAATAAAAACAAACCAAAACAAAATAGCCCGCCGCCTCCATCACAGGGCCGAGACCCGCGGGTCCTCGCCGTCGTTGCCAATCGCCCTGTCGAGAGAGAGGTCGGGTGTCAAGGAGGAGGAATCTCTCCTGCGCAACCACGCACCAGACCTGGAACCCGTTGGTGTGGCTGTCGTCGGCCTGCACGATGCCGTGTCGCTCCTCCATCGCCCGAGGATCTCGGCGCCCGAGTCGGGAATGGCGAGCGCTATTCCCTACTTGGGAGAGGAAGGTCTTGTGCCTGCGTATGCGACGTGTCGCCATGTGTTCCATTTCCCAACGAGTTTCTGACGCTGCTGCACGACGCCTGTGCCTATGGTTGGCTCCCTTGTTTTTCGAACCGCTTTGCTGCAGGCCTTCACTAAGACAAATAAAGAAAAATCAGAGCAAACTGTTGCTCCTGAGGAAACCGATATGCACGCACACATAAAACCAGAAACCAACGAAATGACCCAGATGAAAATGAAAAAGCAATAGAAAGCCCTCAAGTTACAGGTCGGGTTCGCACCCAGGAAGCCTAAAATCTAACATCTAAAAATGTCAGGTATAGCAGTCATGTTCTTTGTTTTGTTTTGCTTTTCCTGTCGTCTCTTTTCCCTCCGCCGACTACAGTCGATTCGGCGTTGCTCGCTGCAGTAGTAGAGTAGTCACGTTTCCTTCGTGATGCTGGCAGAACCCCACTCACTCCCATTTGCTTACACACCAATTCCCAAGAGTCGGCGGTGACCGAACCCGGCGGAGAGGGTGTGTAAGATGGGAGGAGGGGGAATGCCTTGGTGATGGTGAATAGATGTTTGGTATCGCTTGTGGATGGATGGATGGTAGGATGGAGGGGTGCAAGCCCAAGAAAAACACCCCCATTCCACTTTTTTGAGCGCCTGCAAGTGATGCGCCTGTGAAAAAGGCAAAAAGCCTTAAAATGGGAACCCAGAGTAAAAAGCAAAAAAGACAAACATGGTTTGGAAAAGTCCGGAGAAGAAGAGAGAGAGTTGGCGATCGAGGATCCAGCGTCGACGTTGTTGTCCTGACGAGAGGCCACCAGGCCACCAGGCCACAGCTGACCCATTTGGCCAATTCGTCAACAACGGCCTCTTATTGTGCCGATACGTGATGCGGGTAGGCGTATGGTTGCGAGCAGGACACCCTGGACACGGGTCGCTGGATCATCTTTGCCCATGGGTGATTGCTTGGTTGCCGTCTCTCGCGGCAGGCAGCTGCAGAATCAGTCAGCCATGAGCGTCTCGAGCTGTGTAACGTGGGATCCGGGCTATTGCCTGGACCCAAGCTGGCTGAACAAGGACATACCACAGATATCATCACCCCTGGAGACAAACCGAGTGTTAGCAATCCGAGGGCCGTAGCACTGAACGAGGGAGCACCTCGCTGGGGGCAAGACTCACCAGTACTGTTTGCTGACGATGGTAGGAGGACATCGTCGCTCCGTCTCGATATACTTGGGACACCAGGATTCGACAAGGTGGTAGTGGTGCTGGCAGCTCAACTCCTTCTGTGATACGTGAATGGCCTTGGTCAGCGGGACTGCCCTTTCTCATCCAAGTCGTCTTTGTCCATGTACACATACATAGATGTAATTGCACATGGTTGCGGTTTGTGTTTTGAGGTCTCGTTTTTTCCAATATAGCCAAGGCAACTTTTCGGGCTGGCGAATCCCAGCAGCGTCACAGGTGAAAGCCGGGTGAAGTGAAGTCGAAGCTGGTGAGTGTAGGGCTGGTCAAGTCAAGTTCGGATCAAGAGTCGATGGTCTGGAGGAGAGGTGTAGAGAGGTGAGTGGATGCGTATGTCTCGAGGCTGCTGCAACGTCGTTCCCAAGGCTGATCTTGCTTGAATTATGGGGAAGGGTGGAAGAGGGAGCGTAGGTATTTAAGTTTGGACCCAGTTCACGTACGAAGAATCCAGAGGCCGGGATGCACCCATGAGAGAGAACCTTCATGCTGGGATGAGGCGGCCCGCCACAGAGGTCCGGCCCAGTCTGCCTCCCTTAGAGCCACGTCCTGGAGCATCTTCCCAACGCACCTCGCACCCCTCTCCCTTGTCCCGTGCACACCTCTAACAGTCTCGAAAGGCACACACTGTAGGCTGCTTGCTTGGCGTGCTTTGAGTGACAGGTGGGCCATGTGTGGAACCCAGGGAAGCAGGGGGCGTTAGGTAGGGTAGGGAATGTTGATTGAGAGAACCGCACCAGAACTAGAACGGGCAGAGGGGTGGGAGGTATGGCTTTGTTGTGCAAGGACTGTGCTGTGCTATGCTATGCTGTGCTGTGTTGTGCTGGGCCATGGCATCACTTGGGCCGCAGAAATGTTTGCTTCCCCTCAACAGAAATGCCATGTCTCAAGACAGACGCCCCGAGAAGCCGATACTGATACTGTGTGCATCTTATGCGTCTATCGCGGCGAATCGCCGTTAGAGGTACCATGTCTCGCAGAGTGAGACGAAGATGAGGTAAGGTCGGACAGACGCTGACAGACCTACAGTTATCACAACAAAGCGCAGTGTGCTTCCCGGATACCGACATTGCAGACTCGAGCTTCAGACAACGGGTGAGAGTTTCGGCATTCAAGAGACGGTGGCAGGCAGACAGACACACACTCGCTCACGGACATCCACATCATACACACCACACTCTCCCTCTTTCTCTCTCTTGTGAGTCAGCCTCGGGTATTAACTTAGTACTATCGAACGGCCAGCTGGGAAACCCTTTAACCTAAAGCGCAATGCCGGCATTCGAGTCCACCGGATGGGTCTCCCATCACCGCTGGCAAGGATTCACACAACTTGCGAAGCCATCGCCCCAGGGCTTCAACTCAGTCAACAGGCGCCCCACTGGCATTAGTCCCCTGCCCTGCTTTGAGCGTGGGGTGCAGTCCCTTTGTCTAGGTCTTCGCAGTTCCTTGCCATCGCTCTCCCACCTTGATGGTTCGGAGTTACAGCCTTGAGTCGTGACTGGACAAGTCAAGCACCGTATTTACAGCCTGGGCTTTCTTAGCTCTGGCTCCTTGTCGACCAGTCGTTCTTGGCCGTTGACGACTTCAAGCCCCGGTCAATGGTCCTACCGTATCGGATCCCTTGTTCCAGTGCTCGTGTGCAGCAGCAGCAGCAGCAGCAGCAGCGTCGACCTTGCAAAAACTCGGTGACTTCGCTACCGACGGGAAGGTTTCTATGTGGGACCTCCGGTGGGATCATCGTATCGGTCGCAGTTTCGAAGACTTGCTAAGCCAGTGATCCATCCCGCAGGGTCGGGCCGTCAGTCAGAATTACAAAGAGTTAGCCTGGGCTGGAAATTACTGCACTTTTGGCCCTCTCCAAAACACGTGTCGCCTGCTCGTCCGTCTTGCCAAAATCTCATCTCCAGAGGTGGATACGCTCACAGTTTGTTTCCGCCGCTCTGGTCAGTTGACGTGATGGCCTGCAATGACACGCAGCACCCTTCGCAGCAGCCTGTGCGCTGTGGGACTCATGCAGATGGACTGGCTCTGCACTTGGCGTTGTTGCTGGTCCGTCATCATCTCGTACAGATAATGTCAAAGCACCGCCAGTCTGTCGATTGGACCGCCAACCCCAACCCCATCCCCTTCCCCGTTGTTTACGATGCCCTTCCTGCACTCTTGACCAGTAGTAGCAGCAGTAGCAGCAGTAGTCATGCCTCGATTCCTCCAATGTCCCAACGGCGAGGGTAGTATTCCTTTCGGGGAAATTCCTAACGACTGCAAATGAGCCAATCCGCAAATAGGTCTCGTCTTGAAACTGGCATTGGACTCGCAGTACCTTGCAACCGGGACGAAGCCGGAGACAGGGACGTAGCATGGATCCTGATCCATGGTGCTGGCCGACGAGCATACCTGACGCCATTGGCGATGCTATCGACAGAGCGGGCCGTGTCGCCAAGTTCCGACCTGCTGCTGGATGCTTCTTCTCGTGGAACTGGCCCAGCTCTGCCTACCCTTTGGCTTCTGCATGTTGGTTAGACCTCGAGCCGCTCTGGGGCACCAACTCCAGCACCAGGGACGTCAGATCCACCCCATCCCGTCCGTCGGGCATGGAACTACCGGCAAGTCGTCCAGCATGAGCGAGCCACGGCGCATTGGCTGCATCGCGTCCACCCACAATTTCCCATGACTGCAAATCCCGTAATGAGTATGAGGGCATTTCAGGCGTAGAAGCATCTTTGCTTACAGCGCTGTTCGTTGCACACTGAGCCGAACACCTATTCAGGCTGCGATTCGATCCCGACGAGCCTAAATGGCCACACGCCCATGCCCGAGGTGGTCACGACACCTGGTCATCCACGATTCCAGAAGACGAATCAATCCTAGTGCCTTCCGAATAAAGGAACCGGTGAGAACGCGCAGACAAGGGCCCCTGAAAAGGTTCACGCAAGGCCCGCATGCAGCACATGGTTGGACCAGGACAATACACCCAATTCGAGTATCTAACGGCGGCTGTGGAGCAATCAAAACGCCTGCGCAAGGTTGCCCTTGAGGGTGTGCGCGCTGCCTGAGTGGGTGACGCTCGCCCTACTGCGTCTGTCGTATGGGAGGATGGCGTGCGTTGCAAAGAGCCGATCTCAAACATTTCTGGGCCTCTGCAGCAATAGCACCGGTGCTGTATTACCAGCGCTGAGCGGGCTGCACAGATGACCGAGTTGTCCTGCAGCGATACGCACACTCACGAACGAGTTAGGAGTCAGCAATGCAATGTCTTTGTCTCTACGTATCACGTATCGCTCGCGGCGGCGGACCCTTCGGACGCCCAAGCACGTGCGACCCTTGGATGTTATCTATTCGCCATCTTCAAGGGTTTCTCCTCTGTGCTATGTATTTCCCTCAAGCGCCGATTGCGAAGCAGAGCGTCGGTGTTGACCGACAGTTCTTTATCTCTGTGGACCACACCATTGCTTGACCGCCCATTGCGTTGGGTTGCGTCGCCAGGGAGCCCTCTAGACCGGTTTCAATCTACTGTCGGCCAGAGTAGCGGACAGCGTGCGTGTGTCTCTGTGAGGAGGTGCCGCATTTCGCGATCGACACAGGGCTGGTTGCGCAGATGCCAAAGGCGCAGTAGTTCACCCCTGCGTCCATACGCCGCATAAAATCATACTGTACATGACGGAGCACCGCATAGCATTGAGTCGAGGCTCTTTCCACCGACTCGACCTCTGCATGAGTGGCTTGCCCCGAACAGGAGAAGCTAGATTGATTGCTGGAACAATTCCGTCTCCTTGAACATCGCTAGTCATTCAGAAGCCCATGTCCCTGGTCAGCCTGAGAAAATGTCGTCAAGCCTGCGTGCCTCGGCTGCGAGACCCAGCGACCCGGTCCATTCTTAGACACGAACCCTGCCCGAACCGTCCGTTACCATCAAGCCATTGCACCAAACAGAGGAACGCTTTCGCCGCCCTTTGTCAGGTGCTCGCCCCTCTCCTTTGCCCCCGTGGGGTGTTGTTTCCAGGTAAGCCTCTGGCAACGCCCGTGGCACCGTCAGCAAGCCTAGCGAAGCGAACTTGAACGATTCGCTTTCGAGCAATGGCACAGACATGATTTGCATCGCCACATGATGCCTTTCCAGGGATCAATTCTCGCTTCAACCCTCGTCTCCTTTATGCGTACGGTGAAACCCGTGATAGTCCACCAAAGACCGACGCTTGGCAGCAATTAACCATCCAATCATAACCGACCCAGGGACGTGTCGTTGGTGTTCCCGGGACGTGGGCTCGGAGCGCAGTGGAGCAGGCAAGGGATAAGGGGGCCTGGGTTGTGAATTCTGCTGCCTGTGGCAGGATTCTCCCATTCCCTGAAGAATGCTGTAGAGAGGACTCGCCAAGCCAGCATAAGCACTCAAGTTGTCATTTGCCTTCACCCCGGTGGGCTGCATAATACAATGGGTATTATTTCCAAGCATCGTTAGTTTCGGGTTTCCAGAAGGTCGTAATGAAACTTCTGGCCCACTGCCGAGGACGCCCACAGACGTCGCCGGTCTTGAAATGTCTCAGTCGAAACAGGCGGGGCACATGGCGGACGAATCTTACAACCGACCTTCGAGAACATCATTGAGCCGGGCTAGCAGGGTCAACCGTTGACTAGCTCTAACACCCCCACTCGACGTGGGAAGGCCCTTGGAATGCTATATGGTTTAGGAAAAGAAAAGTCCTAGGTTCAGTAGGGTTCTGGCGGCCTCATGGTTAAGTTAACCAGTCGGCCGGTTCCAGCGAAGGGGTCGCCGAGGATTTGTATGGAGACTCTGGTGAGTGGCATGGGGACTGAAGCTATCCCCCAGCACAAGATCATCTAGGCCTCTTCGTTTCAAGAAGCCCATTGGATCGATAGACACAGCGTTCAAGGATAAGGATTATCATCCAATGCCCTCTGGCCCAGGAGGCCTTCTGTGTATGTCAACATCCCGGTGCACACATTGCTGGGCCTCTCGGCTCTCCGCACTATGTGTTGTTAGCGTTGAGATCAGCAACGCGTTTGCACAATTCCAGCACAAACTAGGACCCAGCTTCTCGGATAGTCACGACTGAAGAGGGGCCCCAATTGGCAGACCAACGGTAGTGGCTGCTCGGCCCGGGGCGCTTCTAGGGGCTTCTCGTTGCGCTCCCCGGTGTGCGCAGCACTGGCCGTTGCGCTCGCATGATTCAAACCGGGCGACGGGCGCACGCTAGCTCCTGGCACTGGCTTTTCGCCAACGCCTTCTGGCAGACACGGGCAAAGCAAGGCTTTCGTGGACTCGGAAGCCCGCCCAGTACAGCGGCGGATTGTAACCCTTGGCTGGGCCCTTGAAACAGGAGCCCCTTGTCCCAGCGGCTGCGGAAGCGAAGCTTGATCGCTGGTAAACAGGCAGGGTAGAGTCGGAGGCCGAGTCATCGATTTGGATTCGGGCACGTGAGAGCCACCAGCCAAAGAGTCCTTGACGTGGTCGATTCCGAATCGCAAGGAAGGATCTAGGCCGAACCCTCCAGCATCCTGATTGGGTTTATCTCGTTTATGCTGCGTCATTTCTTTGTCAAGACATTCCTCAAAAGCAGATGTTTTACTAGGGTGCTGTAGTAGCGTGGTCACATCGTTTAATCTTACCCTTCCTAACCCCAGGTCATTGGCAACGTCACCAACAACCTGTGGTCACGGGCGAATGGACTTTTGTCTCCAACAGTTTTGGAAGATGACCATTGTCTCGTCAACGATGACTCGGGTTGTGACTTCATACCCTCCCTCAAAAGCGGGAGGTTCCTTTGGGCCGTCGTCGATCAACGGCAACGCACACCATGATTACCAAATGGGAAAGCCAACCAGACCTGGCTCCCAGACGCTTGGTCCGCCAGCGGTCGATGCGGCGCCCTGCCAATCATACAGAATGCTTCTCTGCCACGCAGACTGCTGCCGCTCATGTGACGAAAACCCACATGGCTTCCCGAAGCATGCTCGCTTAGATAACGCACCTGCATGCCGGTGGCTTTTCGTCAAGTCGAAAATATATCACGAAGCACTATGCGGATGCCCCAGTCCCCACTTGTTGTCTCTTGTCTCTGAGGATGAAACTCTGCTCGCCAGAGCAGATTCGTTAATGAATCAGCATCCTAGCTGCACTTTTGAATCTCGTCGACCGACCCTGTTCTTTTTCCTCGATAGGGTCTAACCTCCGATCGACCCTTGTCTTTGCACGCAAAATCTGCTTCGGTGGCTGTCAAAGAGCACGTGGTTGACTCAGGAATTCGGCAGCTTGATTAAAGGACTGGTCCTATCCCGGCACTTTCGATATGCCAGCATAAGAATTTTCGCATCATGCCTACTCAATGGGTAGCTTGACCGGTGGGAGGAACATTCGATGGGGTTTCCACGACACCCTGCCATGGAAGCCAGCCAGGGTGTGAAGCTCCATAATACCAGGCACTGACGCGATTCCATCAGTGGAGAGCTCTAAGATTTTTCATCTCCCAGAACCAGTCCTTCGGCGCCGCCAAGCCAAAGCACTTCTCCGGGATATTCAGAAAAGATTTTCACCTTGGCCCGAGCCACGAGCCCAGCAGCTAACCCAAGCCCACGCACGACGGTCAACTCGGACAACTCGGCCTACCTGAAACCTTAAGACCTCATTTATTTGACCGAGACACGGATTTACAAAGGTTCATAGAGCTCAAGGTTAGGATGCTCGCTCGCTAGCCATGAACAGGGTAAGGGCCAGACGTCACAGTTTAGATCAGGTCATGTTGGGCATCAAGGTGACCTCCTTGGTGATCACTGAGACAACCCGTTCTACGGTTAGAGGGAAAGCCTCAACAACCGACTTTTTCAATTGGCGGTAACTTCGGGACTTGACCGATAGACAAGCATGTCAGCTCATATTCTGCCCCAAGCTTTCTTTGTTCATGCCAACTGCAACCCGCGCTCGGCATGGTCTCGACCCGAGTTCCCGTCGCACCGTAGGCAACCACTTTAACAAAGGACACTCTTGTTGCACTTGAAGAAACCATCCAACGCCTTAGCCACCTGGGATCCTACCAATCTCTGGATAGCCACACCGGGGTGGTAGTCGTTAAACCAGAGCTACACGGGGTTAGCTTCTGCCATGGTTCATCTTGTCAAACATGGGCAATACGTACACAAGAGACACCATCAGAGTTGAAGCATGATGCGTTTGGCGCACCGTACTGTGTCGGGTTCTCAATTGCCGTGTTGAATGCCGTGGTAGTATCTACGAGTGTTGTCTTGACACCGCGGTTGGCGGCGGTGAAGGTTGCCAGCTTGGTTGTCAGGATCTGATTCCATGTAGCAATGGAGTTTCGGAGAAGCTTTTGCGATTCGGCGTCGTTACCACTCATCAAGGGCGACTTGTCCGTTGCTACGCACCCATTAGTAACCTGCTCAAAAGATCACGCCATATCTGGCTGGACGACTCACGCGGCACGGTCAGCAGAACGAACTGCCGCGCTCCGGCATCGTAGATGATCTGGAGCTGCTGGAAGTAGACATCAAGGATGGTGGTGTAACGTGCCGTCTGGTCCGAGCCAAGGTAGAATGTGTTGCCAACATCGTTCACACCCATCCACACTCCGACGACAGTGTTCTCGGCAGTCCAAGGTGCATACGAGGGCTTGCTAGCAATGTTGTCGCTGAACAACTTAACCTGGTCCTTGAAGCTGAGCACGGTCGGCGCGTACGGCGGGACAAGGGCAGAGTCAACCGTTGCACCGCCGTAAGCAAAGTTGTAGGACAGTGTGAGAGACGTGTTGAACTGGGTGACCATGAAGCCCGGCCAGTCCAGGCCGCCAGATGCAGTCCATCCTGGCAGAGGTGGGTTACCGAGAGGATTCGCAGCTGACGGCTTCTGGCCGTTGATGTCAAAGCCGGTCTGGCTGTAGGAGTCACCGCTACAGATAGTGAGCCAATTGTCAGTAGTTGTTTAGGGATCTTCGTACAAGCTGATGAAGTATTTAGTCCCGGTCTGTACTGGCAGAGGAGCACTGCTGGAAGACGACGAGGGCGTTCGCGACGAAGTTGAGATAGCGCTTGTCGTTGTGCTAACCGGCGGCTTGGTTGCGCTGGTCGCACTCGTCGCAGCCGTGGCAGGAACACACTGGTCTACCATGCTATTAACATCTTCCTGATGCTGTCAAAATCCATTCATATTCTTACAATACCACGAGTTGTAAGATGTGCAGGAAGCCCCGGCGGCACAAGCCGTGCTACCGCCATATCCAATGCCTCCGCATTGTCCCCAAACCGGCACCTGGGCGTTGGCCACAGCGGCCAATGCCAGGATCGCGGATGCTCTGCTAAAAACCATATTGAACTCCAAAGTCAGAACCGTGCTCGCAGTAGAATTGACGACGCTGAACACTTGGCATCCATTTCGAAAATACAACGTAGCCCTCTTATATCTCACGATGTCTTTTGTCGATATCGAGCCGTGCCTCCGCAGTGCTCCGTTAAACCGAACTACCCCAACGTGGTCCACATCCTATTGGCGGAACATCATGCGTACATAGGACGATCAGAGGAAAACAGTGGGCGCGGCTTCAATTTTGGAGAAGTGTGCAGATGAGGGCGGAGGTTGGACTCGCGATGGCCAAAAGAGGCAAGGCCTGCTGCAATTGATGCTACCCTGGAACTGCAGCTCGCCATCTCGGTTCGCCAGGTTCCTTAGACAAGATCGATTTCATGCATTAGTTGTTTTATTTAGCTCAATTATATTGCATTTTCGTAATAACATTTAACAAGACTGTCAATTAATCATTCTGGGGACATTGTCAAAGTATAACCAAGTCGTTCAATTTCATTGTCAGCGTTATCCCCGCGCTGACTATCCCTCCGAGTCATCCTCCTCATATTCAGCAGTATCCTTGAAAGCCTCCAGCTCCGTTCGAAGCGCTGCCAAGTACTCAGCCAGGGACGCTTCTTTAGCCTGAACAGCTGTCAGGGTGTCGTCGACGGTCCCTGCAAAGATTGACGTATTGTTCGGGAACAGCGGCTGTCCATTCTCCGCCTGCTTCATAGATAGCATGGCCGTGGACTTCCGAAGGCGCGTTAGAAACTGTTGCGCCACCTGCACCGTCAAAGCCATCTGGAAGCGAGGCGATGAATCGACTTCGATGGAGCCGATGCTGACGTCCGGGAGCTTCCAGTATCGGAACTCGACATGAGACTCGGCGTGAGACAGTTCTCTGCGAACTAGGCTGAAGATTTTTTGAAACACGTCGAGAAGTCTCACGTAGAGTGATATCACGAACAGGCAGTTGCCAGGATCCGAAAGGCTTACCCGGGGCGTGCCCTCGTTAGGACTGCGGCCCGTAGATAGGGCATCAAGAACGTCGGCCACGTTACCGGTGAGTCGGAAGACCTCATCAACGGGAAATCCGAAGCGGCGGAACCTTTCATCGCTTGGCCGGCCAAGCGCGGGGCTTTCCGGAGCCGTATCCGGAGCAGGGAGCGCCGCCGAGAGCTCCTGGAGCCGGGTATGAACCTCTAGGAATCGCGACATCCAGTTGACTGGGGATGCAACCCTATCCTGTATTGCTTGGTTAGGGTGCTGCTTAAGTGCAATCTGCTTTGGCCGTGGTTTGGCTGCGGGTGCTTGACGGTGGCTAACCCTGCGGTGCAAAGGCACACAAGTCCTTGAAGGAGGTGCTGCCTGCACAACACTCTGAATAGGTATGGGGCCTGTGTCGACGTGCGAAAAGGGCAGGGACGCGAGGTCCTGGTAGGCTGTGGACGATGGCGTCAATCTCTGATCCCAAGGATTGCTTAGTTGTCCTTGAGGATGGAAGTCATCAACCCTTCCAGGGACCAGAGGTTGATATAAATACTCACCCTGGCCGGGAGCAAAGAAGACAGGCTGGTGGTCCATGTTGAAGTTGAAGTCGGCAAGGCCAAGCATCGGATCTTGTGTAACGACGGCGTGAGGATGAGCCGTCAGCTCGTCAGTCTGGGAGACTATCAGGGAACGGCGTCAGCGGAGGCTAGATAGGGGCGAGTCGGTGAATCAAGTAGGGTTCAAGACACGGAGGTGTTAGTGTTGGGAGGGGAGGGTGGGCACATACCCGCCTCGGGTCGGACAAGATTCATCTCTGCTGTTCTTCGTCGCTTCGGAGAGCGGTTTCCACCCTTGACTTCGGCGCTTGGGAGCTGTTGCGGCTGACTCTGTTGCGTCTGGCCCTGCTGCTGCTGCTTTTTGTAACGAAGCGAGGGGCTCGACTTGCACTCAGTCTTGAGCCTAACACATCGCTCGCACGCTTCATCGCCGGTCCGCTTGCAACTCAGCTTCTGGCCGTGGCATCGATCGCAGGCCTTTCTGATCAGACTGTCCGCCATGGTCATGGATAGTGCCGTCAAGTATCGATTTCTTGCGCCGCAACCCGAACAGAGCCAATATAAGGCGTTATTTAGTGAATTGATGTGAAGAGGAGGCACTATCCGTCATTGAGCTGGATCCCGAGGAGGCATTCCTTCGTCGCCCTCTTTCTTTCTGCCGACGGCTTGAGACAAGAGCTTGTTGACGAGGAAATCCTGTGCAAAAAGAACGGTTCGGAGGATCTAGTTCATCTCTGCCAGAATCCCATGGGCGCACTAGAGTAATATGAACTCGTCCTCCGGCGGATGCGACATAGGAGAAAAACGTGGTGGTTCCCGGCTCCGCGGTGCGCACCAGAGACATTGTCTCTAGGAGCGCGAATCGCCCTCAGAGTAATACAGCGTGGATGTGACCCGTTTCGTTGGGTCCTGGCCTGGCTGCAGAAAATTGAATGAATCAGCCTCTGCGGAGAGATACGTGCCTATTCGTCTCCTCTCTATCATTGTCTGCTCTCGCCTGCACCGCCCACCTTCGCGGCCACATGTCCTTCGGCCATGCAAGCAACCACGACAGGGCGCCTCTCAGAGCACCGACTTCTCACCATACGAAGCATCGTGGGACCCCGTACCCGAGCGCCGGGATCTCTTCCAATGCGAGAGGCTGGATAGAGACCCTTTGAGTAACTCTATCGTCAAGGGTCCTCGTGGAATGAGGAAGGGTATTGGCGTTCGTGACGGGCAGGGCTTACCGTCTGTCCACAAACCAGATCGATCTCGCCATACTACGCCACGGATCTTGCAGATTTGGTTGTCACATCCGACAAATACAACTACGGTGGCTACATGCGAGTGGTTAAAGATCCAGACCGGTGCTTCACGACACCTTCTTAAAGGAACGAACACGGAGAGTTCTGAGCCAGCCATGGCTCTCGCCCTGAAATAAGAGCAGATGTAAGCCTCTCTGCGGTGATACTCACGCATGAAAATCTTTGCGAGTTTATGGAAACGGCCGTCCAGTCTACGCACGGGTATGTGCAGCTCAAGGCTGATGACTGTAGCACCAACCCAGGATTACTGCAATATATCCTCGCCGCGTGTAGGAAGAATTTCCTTTAACGGTCAAGGTGATCGGCTTTAAGATGCCAGGAGACCTCGTTCCTGACGGGGCAACGGACGCGGTGTCGACGTCTTGGCCGCCTCACTTGAGGATGATCGGAGAATCACGCTTGTGTTAAGCCCGCCACAGCATGATTGACGCACATGAAGGCGGCGAGATGATGCAGAGAGGTCGATTCGAGTGTTCAGATTCCATGTCAGGAGATAAGCGGGGTCCTTTTGAACGTCTGTACGGCAAAGGAGAGTGAGTCGGCTCGCTTATCATGTTTCTCCGAATGCTTTTTGAGAAGTAAGTAATGCGATGGTGCACAGACGTTTCTGTCTTTGTCGCTAGGCAATGCGTACGGGCGGCTACAAGCAATGCCGTCAATGTTTCGACCTCCTCAATAGCGAGGTTGTCCTCCTGTATCTTTCTCCATGGCGGGAAATAGTCCTTCTTCGCGGGAATCTTGCTTCTACGATTGTGTCCCAAATCTCGGCTCCACAGCAAGGGTTTCAGATCTTAGACAATCGCGACACCACGGCCACGAGGACGGACATACTTTACTTCCCCACGATCGTGTTGCGCGTGGAAATTGTTGAGCTTTGGACGGCTCATCTTGGACCCCTCCTCGTGCGACCAACAGGCATGTCTCGGGTGTTGACGTACGATAAACCTATTGCAGACACCTCTGGGAGCAATAGAAGCGAACCGTGATTCTGAATCTTCTGGGAAAGGAACGGATGCGGCTGGAGTTTGTATCTTTCAGACATGCGGAAGCCCGGTGACCAGTCGAGACCTGTAGATCTTTGACTGTGAGGCTGCTGGTGGTGGCAGAAGACGGATCAGCCATATAATTATCCTCCGAGAAGTGCAATTTCAGACGAAGCGGCCCATGATTATTGAACAATGCGTTGTGCAACGCTAGGATTCTATACTTACCGCAACCATTTGAATAAACACACTTGCACAGCGTCACAATGACGCAGATCTCGAACATTCAGAAAACGAGGCTGCACCGAGCACTCTGCGAGTTTTGTTTTCTCTCACTCTTCAAGAAACCTCAGCCTAGGCAATCGCACGATGCATCAGTCCACAAGAGGCCCTCGAGCGACGCACGGTGGCGCTTGTGTAAGTGAAAAGGAGACGGTAGCCGCATGGTGGCGTCAGCCCATCATGCCTCGGCGTTGAGCATTACCGTCTCGTGAGCACGGCGTTGATGAAGCGGTGAGGCATGTCGTTTAACCCACAAGCACCGGTTACAGGAGGAGGACGATTATCGAAGGTGTGTGGCAGGGCTGTGTTATTAATTTTGGGATGGGTTTGCCCTAATTCCGCGAGAGAAAATTGTTGTGGCAATGAGTATGAATAGCTATGCATACCATAGGAAGATAGTAAGGATTGGAGATGTAAGAGTAAAGAGTTGGGCTCGTTGCAAAAATAGAGTCGACGTTACTATGTAGATGAGGGCTCTGAGCCGAATGACAGCTGGCAGCTACTGACACACACACACAAGAAACCAATAGCCATTGCAATTGTAAAGTGGGATTGGGTATTGCTTCATCTATAGGTAGCTAAGCTCATTATTAAAAATACAAAAATGTCCGTCAAAACCTCGCCATGCCTCGCACAAAATAACAGTCTTACAGATCACCAGTTCTAAACAGCTCAACATGGATCCTCTCCCTCGGGACGCCTTTGCCCTCGAGCCAAGCCCTTGCCTGGATCATCCAGCCTTCAGGTCCGCAGATGAAGTACTGCGCTGCGCTGTTGTCCAGATGCAAGGTCTTGTCCTCCTCGAGCTTCTCCAGGCTCAGGCTGCCCTGGTGGTGGTAGTCCTCGCCAATCTTGTCGGTCTCGGCAACGTTCTTGAGGAAGATGCGGGTGGTCACGTTGCTGTTCTTGGCGGCAGCCTCCTTGACGTACTTTCCAAAGCACACACCGGTGAAGTCGCGGGCAGCGTGAGCCCAAGTGACAGGTCGAGACGGCGCTGTTGAGGCAAGGATGGCCTGGAGGATGGCCATGTTGGGAGTGGCGCCAACGCCGGCAGAGAGGAGGACAACCGGGACATCGGCGGGAGTCTTTGAAGCATCGAATATGAAGTCACCGTGGGGAGGGCTCAGCTCAACCTCATCGCCTACGTTGTAGAGCTTGTGGAGCCTGTTGGAGATAACACCGGGAACCTTGCCCTCCTTCAATTCATCCAAGGTGTAGTTGTCCACGGTGTACTCCTCTTGACGCTGACACGGTAGTGGTCCGCATTCTCCTTTGGCGCCTCGCTCAAGCTAAACTGTCGGCTCTGGAATAGGCCATCAAGCTCCGGCAGTGGAATCTGCAAGCTCACGTACTGGCCAGGAGGTAGGCTGGCAATGGCTTGCCGTCCACGGGCTTCAGGTAGAAGCTGGTGATGGTGTCCGTCTCGGCCTCCTTCTTGACAATGGTGAACTTGCGCCAGTTTTGCCAGTCACCGTCGGACTTGTAAATAGCGGCCTCACGCTGGATGAAGATATCGGCAAGTTGGCCGTAAGCGGCGATCCAAGCATCACGGACCTCCGGGGTCAGGCCATCGCCAAGTACTTCGCCAAAAGCACCGACAAGATGCTCGCCAACAATGTTGTACTGAGCCGGAAGAATGAAGAGCGAGGCGTGCTTCTGGGTGATGTGCTCGACGGCACCGGCCAACTTGCCAAGGTCGTCAATGTGTGAAGCATAGGCAAGTACCGAATGGGCCAAGGCAGCGGGCTGAGCACCGGTCTGTTGGTTGCGCAGGTTGAAGTAGGACTTGAGCTCGGGGTGGGCGGCCAGCATGTTACGGTAGAAAACCTTGGTGATGGTCTCGCCTTGCTCCCTGAGGATAGGCACCGTGGCCTTGACTAGCTGGATCTGCTCAGTGGTGAGAGCCATGTTTTTGAGGATTCGAGGTTAGGTATCAATGAGGTATTGGTTTGAAGAAGTGTCTTGAGTGGACTTCGCAATGGTTGGAAGTAGCAGATGGTAATTATATTTAAGGTGGTTGTAGATACACTGAAGCTTCAAATCCCGAACATGGAGATGAGTGGACTCGTCTTATATACTATGCGTCACCAAGCCGGCGGTTCCCACCCGGAGGCCAGGCCCATGGTCCAACGAGAATCGTGCCATTTGCAACTCAGCTGGTAGGGCCAGGCGATTGATTCCGACGTGAAAACATTGAAAACACGGCAGCCGAGAGGTTAGTAAGCCCGATATGGATCCGGTGTGGTTGAAAAGTGGCCGTTGCTCGCGTGCATCTCCGCGGATCTGGCAACGGGGCCCAACGGCGAGTCTACTTTGCTGCGGATTTGCCGCCGCCGGCCCCAACTAGGCCCTTGCGGTTGCTTTTACGCGCGGAATGTTTACTGATACGGCCAGGGCCGTGTAAGCGTGGTAGGATTTGCGTGCAGCGCCAACTCGAACGGATCCGTGGAGCAGCCGTCACCAGAAGTTAGACTTTGAAGTCACGACGACGAGAGAAGCAGAATCGGAGACACGGAAATGCTCAAACTGTCTTAGGTGCTCACGGACGCTGGTCGCCAGGTTTTGCATTGAAAGGCCTTGATGCTGTGACAGAAAATGAGCTGACCTAGCGCGGGATAAGTCGGAACCACCGGGGTTCGCACTTGTCGACTGTGCGGGTGGAAACGCATGGCCACTCTTGGACCTGGGGATTCCAAAGCCCAGGAGAGTGTCTCCACTGTTGCTTCGAACGAGGCCGGCTGTGGGGAGCAGAGCCTGCTAACCTGGAGGCTTGGACCCCTTGGACCTGTCAGAATGGGTCATTTTGGGAAGAAGGGCCGGCATGTGGGTTTGGCCGTGGCTATTGCGCGCCTTTCCCACCGCTAATCTGACAATGCAGTTGCTCGTGTAAAAGAGTGAAATTGGCGGGAGAAATAGAAAGGCTATGGCTCGGGAAATAAACCGGGTCAGGTGCTCCGTCAATAACCGGCCTCAAGCACTGTACGGCACAGAATTTTATATGTACAGTACAATACAATACTGTAGTCTCACTGACATAAATAGGCCGCCGCCGAGCTCGGAAGAGAAGGAGACAGACAATTA
This sequence comes from Albifimbria verrucaria, assembly GCA_020081605.1. Taxonomy (NCBI): domain Eukaryota; kingdom Fungi; phylum Ascomycota; class Sordariomycetes; order Hypocreales; family Stachybotryaceae; genus Albifimbria; species Albifimbria verrucaria. Next base: position 1,041,141 of record JAHREC010000016.1, read on the forward strand.
GTGTAAATTCATGCTTGATGGGTCCAAGAAAGAGGTACAAACAAACAACCATCTACTATCCTTACATACAACACATCAACAAAGAATGTAAAAAACAACAGGTCATGTGAGAGCCTGTCAAAGTCTGCCGGCCGCCTTACCAAAACCGTCCAGCAGCTGCCAACAGCTGTGTCTCATACGCGCCCTTCCCTCCCTTCGTCAGCACCAGTATGGGGACCAATTAATCTGATAAGCTAGGATAGGATGGAACAGGCCTATCTATCTTTGGGAGAGGATCAACGTGACGCGGCCCAGGCAGCAACTCCTAGTTTCGTGCGCTGCTGGTCCTATAAACAATGTGTCTATAAACCGATAGTATTGTGAAATGTTTTAAGAAACGACCATCGTCATGCGGGCACTGACATTTTGCCTCAGCCTCGTATCGAGCAGCCTCGCTGCCTCTGCGCAGGGGAGCAGCAGACTCGAGCCAAGCCACGATAGCGCCAAGGCAAACGCCCATCACATCTTCAATGCCATTCACTCTGCTGCCCGCCAATGGGGTTCTTCCCTAAATCACAATGGCTTCAGCTTCTTTCCTGCTGTTGTTCCCAGAGGGACTATCTTGTACCACGGTAGCCGCTATACCCACCCTCCGCCTGCCTTCGAGTGGTTGGCTTTTGAGATAGAACACTCCGAGGCCTTTGCCGTCTCCTTTCCTGTGGGTAATGATCCCCGGCATCCCCAGAGGACCCGAAGCACCCTCCCAAGGAACCCAAGGACCCCAAGGATCCAAAGAACCTGCAACAACGAGATGACTCGCAAATCCCGTTGGGTGCACCCCCGTTGCTCATGAGCCGTACAACTACAGCCGAGGCTATTTGCAGACCTATCGAGCGAACCGTGATCTCAACCTCCTATACGTTGATGGATCTTCTGCAGGAAAACTGCGATGGGCACTCTCGATTCGCAGGATCTCGTCCTCCTAGAGAACAACACCATCATTGGCCCTCCATTTAATGAACTCGTTCGAGCCCGGGACTTGTGCGAGCTTGTTATGAGATGGGGATACGACGGTATCATGCGTATGGAGATTGGATTTGAGGTGATTTACTGTGACTTCAGCACTGGCCTCAACCAGACCTCGGCACTGCGCAGTTTCAAGCTGCAGGATAGGATAAGACCCCGCGAGACTCTTTTTACCATTGGGCCAGGGCTGCAGGGGAGCGTTACGATGGGTTGATGGCAGACCGCCTTCGCTTAGACTTCTCATCCATGGTCTCGGGCTTCTTCTTCCCAATCAATATATCTAGTACAGTTGAAAATCGGCCGGACCTCATCCGACTTGCCGCTGCGAAGCCTGACCAATTGAAAGATATCAAGGCACACGTCGAGCATGTGTCGAAACAGCCCCGAAAGTTCACTATCAATTGGCAGGGTGTCGTTGACATGATTACTACACGCTATTCTGATGGCTTGGCCTTGATGAGCTGGGACGAAGTTGACGTGGATAGTTTTATAGAGGAACTGGAGCACCTTACACTTACCTTTGTCGATGCACCGCCTTTGCCGGGAGACGTGGACCCCGAGATGAGTAGTGCCAACAATGAAACCTTGGAGGCAGTAGAACGATGCATAAACAACTATTTGTTGCCAGTATTGCTTGACGAGGCGGAATGGAGCCTCGAGGACAAACTGATTCACACAGCCATCAAAACTGTCATGGAGGAAATCTGCCATGGCCTCTTCACGATGCGAACTATTCTGCTAGATGCATCGCCTGATCACTCCGAAGGTGGATACCGCATCGTACCCCAGGCGGAGAACGCAGAATTCCGGAAGGCAGTGGAAGTCAGCCGTGGCATGACGAGAAACTTAATGGAGCGCCTCGCCTGGACGGGCTGGAAGAAGACGCGCCGCTGTCGGACAAATGAGATCATGTTCGTAGCTATGTGGCCCTTTGGCAATGTCGAGGACCATTGGGAGCCGGGGTGCAGGACAATTGAGGAGATGCGAGAGTTCCGTGGGGGTACTGGGATATAAAATTCGCTTGAGACTATGAACAATTTGAAAACGGTATATGACATTGGCATTTATACCGGTCGAGCAGATAGGTAGATACAGGGTCCAAACTAAATCTTTGAAGCACACGTTGTCAACAGCGTAGACCAGGCACATACGCCCAGAACTCTTACTAGGAATGGGCCTATGTAAGTGAACGGGCAGGATTTGACTTTGAAAAATGTCAATTTTCGAACCGTTCACTTGTTAGCCCGGCCAAGGGAGATGCAAATCGCACACGTGAGCCTATCTCGTCGTGCTCATCAACCACGGATTGGCCTGCACCTCGCGCCACCGAGCAACCCGAACATTGTCGATCTGCTATCCGAGAACTAAACCAACCCTCGCTTGCGGCGCAGCAATGCCTTTACCGAAAATGTCGACGCCGTGCCGAAGCCCAGAGTTGTCACCAGTCTTGGGGGCCCTCTTTTCCGCTGGACCAGGCCATCCAGCGCAGAGTCAAGACGTCATCGTTACGAGGGCGCCGGCGATGATTTGACGGTTTTGAGTACGACGAGCCAAAGTCAATTGCCATTACGCTTTTAACGCGACAGGGCAAGGCTGTCACTCGAGCTCTGGGCAGCTGCTTCTCCAGCCTGTCCCTCCAAATCCTGTTTCCCGGGACTGCCGCGTTGCCTACATCACACCACCGGTGCCCAGCCCCAGCTGAACTGTCATCGCATGTTGGATGCACCACCCGTCACGCCAAAGTCAGCATACGGTAGGTGGCCACTGCGAAATCCCTGGTGCACATGTGAAGATACCTTCCAATTTGACAAGTTTTTGAGTAAATCGCGAGAGCGGCCTGGCATTTTGTCTTGGTTGTTGAAACACCAAGTTAACGTGTTGCCTCATAGGATCGGCAAACACAGCGTGCGTCAAGTCATACGACCTCGGAGCTTCTGAGCTGCGAATACCAGATCCAGCCTTATAATTGATTGATTGCGACACCTTTCAGCAATTGTTTACTACACTACAACTCTTAATCCTCAACACCTCTTTCACCCAAACATTCCACTTTAGCCAACAAAGTCGCTGCCCGGCGCACTGTCATAGACATGAGTTCCGCAGCAGTCCAAGCTCGCAAGTTCTCTGCGAGCGGCTCAGAGCACCTCAAACGGCGCATGAGCATTGCCGTCGCCGAGGAGGGTGGCTTCAACCGCTCACTATCGGTACGATCCCGTGCCTTCTCTGTCGGAACCTGCTAACAATCGGTCGTTATAGACGCAATACATGGGTCTTTCCGTTGTTCAAGCCGACGACAACACTCTCGCGCTCGCCATGGCTGTTCATGATAGCACCTATTGTATCGACTTTAGCATTCACAAAATACAAGCCGATGGTGGTGACACCAAAGGTTCCGATTATATTGCCGACTTTCTCATTCCTGAGATTCAGAGATACGAGAATGAGCATCTGGTCAAATTTGTCGGCGCTGGTATCCCACCCAAGCTACACACTATGAGCCCTACGCTGTGCTCCCGGCTCTGGCTCGCTCTCGATATCATCCCCTTGTGCTGAGGCCCGATTATGATAGCAACGAGAGGAGCTTCTGGGATGTGAAGAATGTAGATGAGCAGGCTGACTCAATGGCCCGTAAATGCATCATGTAAGCTCGAGCCCACCACAAACCCAACAGTCGTCAAGATATCAGAAGCTAAAAACTCTTACTTTCTAGGTATTTCGGCCCATCTCTAGTACCATTGCTTCAAGTCGGCTTCAAAGGCATCGTGCAAACGGATGCTGGGTTCCGCGCCCAGCTCACGACCCTCAAAGACCACCAGACAACATGTGGCGCTACCACCTGGGACGCCATGTCGCTATTTGCCAACAAGCTCAAAGAAAAGAAGACCAAGATTGCTTTTTTAGTAGCACACCCCAAGGAGGCGGTGTTGCACTCATGCGTCATGCTCTTGTGCGCTTTGCCCGTCTAATCGGTGTAGACCTCACATGGTATGGTAAGTCACGGAACCCTTGACCAGATATTATTGAGGACCAAATATTCAAAAATTCATACAGTACCCAAGCCGAAGCCGGGTGTATTCCGCATCACCAAGAACATCCACAACATTCTCCAGGGTGTTGCCGATCCGAACCAGCGTGTTTCAGAAGAAGAGAAGAAGACAATCACGGACTGGATCACCGATAATGCTCATCGCTACTGGCTCGCTGAAGGAGGCCCTCTTCGACCTCCTGAGGAGGGTGGTGCTGATGTCATCATGGTAAGTTTACCAATACTGATATACAAAAACATAGCCATGAGCACATTGTGCTAATCGCGATACACAGATTGACGACCCCCAAATGCCCGGCCTCATTCCCATGATTAAAAGTCTCACTCCAAATCGGCCTGTCCTCTATCGCTCTCATATTCAAATACGTAGCGACCTTATTGCCATTCCAGATTCGCCACAGGCCGATATATGGAATTATCTTTGGGGTAAAATCCAACACGCCGACATGTTCATCAGCCACCCGATCCCACAATTTGTCCCACACACTGTCCCGCGCGAGAAGGTCATTTATCTGCCTGCCACGACAGATTGGTTGGATGGTCTAAACAAGCCCTTGAGCCAATGGGTTACAGGATATTACGGGCATATCTACAACCTGCAGTGCCATGCCCAGCGGATGTAAGTGATTCAATGCTAATTGAAATCTTCACTATGCTAATAATGCTTAGGCCTGAGCTCAAGTGGCCTACTCGTAAGATGCTAGAAACCTGTACATATGGGTGATTTTGCTAACTATGTCTAGGCAAATACATTGCCCAGGTTGCTCGATTCGACCCGTCGAAGGGTATTCCAACCGTCGTAAAGGCTTATGCTGAGTTCCGTCGCCGATGTGATGAAGAAGGCATCACCGATGTTCCACAGCTGTGCATGTAAGCATTACCATAACTTCCTGCAAGATTGCTTCTAACGTATCGCTCTAGCTGTGGAAACGGATCAATCGACGATCCTGATGCAAGCAGCATCTACGATCAGACCATGAGCTTGCTCGAAGAGCACCCCGATTTGATGGAAGACTGCAGCATTATGCGTCTCGACCCGAACGACCAGCTCCTCAACACCATCATCGCCAACGCGCACGTCATCCTGCAGCTCTCCGACCGCGAAGGCTTCGAGGTCAAGGTCTCCGAGGCGCTTCACGCAGGCCGCCCTGTCATCGCCACTCGTGCCGGAGGCATTCCGCTGCAGATCAAGGAGAATGTCAACGGATTCCTTGTGGACCCGGGTGACTGGCGTGCCGTGGCCGACAACCTCGTGAAGCTCTTTAGCGACAGGGACCTCCATAGCAAGATGAGCCACGAGGCGCGCACGGGTGTTAGCGACGAGGTCGGCACTGTTGGAAATGCGCTGTCCTGGTTCTACCTTGCTTCCAAGTGGACCGAAACTGGAGTCAACCCGGGCCTGAAGGGTTCCGAGAGATGGGTGAACGACATGGCTAGGGAGGAGGCAGGCAAGCCGTACACGCAGTCGGAGAACCGCCTGCCACGACACTTTACACAGAAGAAATAGAGGGGCTATTTAGGTTAACGTAATAGGAGGAGAGGAGAGGCTTGAATTGGCAGAATTGTTTGTTTTGAGTATCAAATTCAATTGGGCGGGCAATGTAGCAGGTTCAGAATTCACATATTGGCATCCGCAGCCTTGCTATAACGCAGAGATGAGAAACATGGACAGGTATCAAAAATATCATTGACAAAATGTCTTGACTATGTCCGAGATCGGCTCTCGTAAAACGTACAACACAGCATCGCACTAGGTTACAGAAACGGCATCATGAATTAACCGTTTATTTCTCAAATCGCTTGGTGACGGTGCCCCAGTTGATGACGTCCCAGATGGCGCTGAAGTACTCGGCCTTGCGGTTCTGGTACTGCAGGTAGTAGGCGTGCTCCCAGGCGTCGATGCCGAGGAGGGGCTCGTAGTTGCCGGTGACGGGGTCCTGGTTGGCGCGGGTGACGAGACCGAGGGTGCCTGAGGTCTTATCCTTGACGAGCCAGGCCCAGCCGGAGCCCTGGATGCCGGCGAGGGCGGCGTTGGTCTGCTTCTTGAGGTTCTCGAAGGAGCCGAAGTCCTCGTTGATGGCAGTCTGCGGATCAGGTTGGTTAGAGGCTTTGACAGGGTCAATTGGCGTCGGTTATGGAACGCGGCTTACCAGGAGCTTGCCCTCGGGCTCACCACCACCGCCCTTGCCGTTGGGAGCCAGGTTCTCCCAGAACAGGGAGTGGTTGACGTGGCCGCCACCGTGGAAGTTGAGGAGGAGCCTGAGCGGCGGCAGCCTTGGCATCGCCCTTGGCCTGGGCCTCGGCGACGGCCTCGACGGCAGAGTTGAAGCCGTTAACGTAGGTCTGGTGGTGCTTGGAGTGGTGCAGCTCCATGATCTGGCCGGAGATGTAGGGCTCGAGGGCACCATAGTCATCTGCGGAGGACGGGCGCATTGTCAGTCACTGGTCGACGGGTAATTCGACAGGTCTGGTCTTACAGGGAAGATCGGGCAGAGTAGCCTTGCCACGGACGAAGGTGGTGCCGAAGGCGGCGGCGGCAGGGCGAGCAGCAGCAGCCCGGAGGCCGGCGCGGAGGGCGGGAGCTGAGCGGAGGAGAGTGGGCGACATGGTCTCGAGGTCTGGTCTGGCGACGATGAAGCGGTTAGTTCAAGGTAGTAGAAGCAATTGAGCTAGAAGCGATTGAAGGTAGGGCTATTTCAATTGCAGGAACAGATGGGGGAACGTACAGGCTTCTGGAATGTACGGGATGGAAGACTCACGAATTGAGGAGATGCAGGTGGGTGGACGAAGAAGTTATGCAAGCACACGCATGGATGATGTCAAACTGGGCAAGCTCGGAGTGCCGAGCTTAATAAACCTGGAGCTCCCAGGCCAAAGGCCGGCTAAAGCTCCAAGCCCCACCTGGCTGTGGGTGGTGGGTTGTGGCTGGAGCTGGATGCTGGCTTGACATGTGGCGCATGTTCCTAAGGGTCAGTCTATCGTTTCTTCTGTCACAAGCAAAACATGAGCCGAAAGGACTTGAATATAAAGAAAAATACATTCAAAACAGATAATTTAAAATTATCAAGATAAACAAGCAATCAATGAGTTTCTATTCTGAGTTTTACCAGCCAATTCAAGACCATCATCAGTGTTACAGTCCCTTTGTTCCACCGCACTTTCGGAACACCGAGCAAAGTCCTCCGGTCGACCGACCACAGCACTTAGACGGAGCAGCCGGAAGCACGCGGCAGATCAGCATGATCTCATAGTATAGGCGCGCTGATGCCAGGTTTATCCTTAATGTTTCCTAGAATAAACCACCAGGCGCCAGCCCAGTACTATCAGTTACTTGATTTGAATCCGAGGAGTTTCCCAAATTTGAGAATCTGATTGTCCTAATAACCCCTCCATTTCGTTGTTATGGTCCTTGGTCAAGTGTCTTCTACCCAGTTCCAAGACCAAACATCCAACCCATAGCCATTATTTTAATTCTTCTTTGATCTATTAATCCCCGACTTATAAGCCGTCGTCGCACATTTTCTCTTAAACTCTTCATAAACTGCCTTTGTATTGTACCCTTTGTGATGTCACTCCGCTTACATAATGTACTATGGGCTTCATCTCTCTACGCGACTTTGGAGGGGCACATCGCGTCTCCTACCAACCTACCCACCCACCCACTCCACGACTGTGCAAGCAGATAGGGCTGGCCAAATACTTTCTGTCTTGCAAAATGTCCTACTATGACGTGGACGCCATCCTCACGGATGCAGAGGTACTGTTCCAGTCACGCCATCTAACTGCCTGACTTGTCTCTAATCTTTTCTCAGAAAGTCCCTGTCAATTCGAACTTGACGTCCCCTACCTCGGCCACCTCGACAACAACTCCCATGGCCTGAAGCCAGGCACGCAACTTTCTCTCCCGCTCTGGCTCGCCGAAATTCTCGCCCTCGCCGCCTCGGGTGAAGACACACGCGCACCGCTCACGCTCAACCTCCCGCCTTGCCTGTCCGATGCTGTCATCGCCGCTCTCAAAGCCGACCCTCGCGCCGTGACCCTACGCGACCAAAGTCCACATTTCTACGGTGTCGGCGTGCGCATGCTAGATCTCTTTGACGAGAGCGAAGTCAGTGCCGTGCTACGCCGCACATTCCTTGTGCGTGCCGCTGACGTCGCCCTACACGCGCGTAAGGCTGACGAGGGTCTCGGCGGGCAGGGCCAAGAATTCCTGCGCGGCCTGGATGAGTGGGAGAGGTCGTTATTTCGAAAGGGACACGAGGGTGTTAAGAGCGCCAAGGAGTGGACCGACAGAGTGAAGAAGCCATGACGGCGTGGCTAGCTGCAGGCTTGTGTACATGTCTTCGTTACTTGGAGTTAACGGTTGCTTGCATCGAACAGCATGGTTGGAGAAGAGCGCCAGTTTATGATACCCTAGACGATAAGTTTGACGAATACAGATGATTCTACGATGTACATTTTGTTGGTTAGGTCTTTTGTTGCCGTATCATAAAACTGGGTGTGATGGCCGACACACGTCGAGCCTCGCATGAGTGACTTGGCCAAACGCCAATCAATGTAGTTGACTTATGCTTCTCCATAGTACAGGTTAATTGTGTAACTATGCCATATATAAATAGTCATTTGACTTTCTTCTTCTATGGGTCTATTTCTGGCACTTGAGCTCACGAGCAAAGATATCAGCAGCCTTCTCGCCGATAGTATACGCCATGATACCAGTGTTGGCAGCCATATTATGCGGCACAACACTCAGATCAGCAAGCTTCAGGCCGTCAATGCCATACACTCCCAGATTCTGGTCCACAACGCCGCCCTTCTCTTGGGGGCCATTCTGCAAGTTCCAATGCCATGCCAGTTCTGTGAAAGGCTCCTTCGGACCCAGGCGGTGAGAACTTCCTCATCTGCCTCAGTGTAGACAATGTCCTTGACATCAGCAGGAAGAGGGCTGTCTCTCTTTTCGCGGCGGCATCTGAGTTGGCATCGAAGGGAGGATGCATTAGGGGCACCTCACCGCGGTACACGTCGAGACGTCGGACAATCTCACGCTGCTTCTTATATAGCCACTTGGCCATGGCAAGATCAAAACCCGCCTCATCACCGAGAATTCCAGTGATCATGTCGATCTCGTCTGAGACCCGGGGACCAGTGATGTATGTGTGGCCGCGAGCATAAGGGTACAGCAGGAAGCAACCAAGACTCAAGAATCGTTCGTTTTTGTCTTCCTCACTAATGGGCATAATGAAGCTACCAAACGTTAGTTTTGCTAGAGAATCTGGCACAGTCACTTACCCGTTGGCAGTGGAGATGGTCGCAACTGGCTTGTTACGAACGTTCTTAAAGTCGCGCTCCCACAGCTTCAACGCTTCAGGGCCTAGCACAGAGGCGACTTCGTCATCAGTAGGACGGACCTTGGAAGTGATCTCGGCCGAATTCCATGCAAGCATGGGGATTTATCGGCCAAGAGCTTCTCAAATGTGGTTTGGCCGTTAAGAAGGTCATCATACGTCTCGTTGGGATGCAGGCTTGTATAATATGATAGAAGTTGTGTGTTGTGATCCTGGAACTCACTACCGACTCCAGGTAAGTCGGCAACGACATCAACGTTCGCACGTTCAAGCACTTCTTTAGCACCAACACCAGAACGCTGGAGGATTAGCGGAGTGCCAATAGTACCGGCGGACACGATGACCATCTTCTTAGCCTTGATGATATGAGACCCAGAACTATCCTGGAAACCAGGAGTGCCATGGATTTTGACGCCAATAGTGCGCTGATTCTCAAACAGAATCTTCTCCACCTCGTGCTCGACAATAACGTGTAGTTTAGGATGGGTGCCATCTTGAAGACGAGGGTGTAGGTAAGCGTGAGCAGAGTCAGATCGGATACCCTCTGGGCTAGTGTAGCGCAGGTTTCGCTGCACTGCGTGGTTGCTTTCAAGATCTTGCAGGTCAATGGCCTCTGGGATTCCAACTTTGGCGGCCGCCGCAATGAATTTGTCCTGGAACTGAGTAGGGCCATATGAAGAGTTCGAAATCTGAATGGGGCCGTCATGGCCGTGAGTGTCTAACTTTCCAGGGCCGTGGTATGTTTCGAACTAGAAGTTCAGGTCAGCCACGGTTGGGAATAGTGCAATTGGGTTCAGCATGCCTTCTTCAAGTACGGAAGAACCTCATCAGCGCTCCAACCTGGCATGTTCCAGGCATCAAGATCCTCTCGCTGAGGTCGCGTGTAGGTCAACATGTTGATAGACGATCCACCGCCGAGGACGCTTCCGGCTGGGACTATGGAGGCTCTCCCGTCCAGCTGAGCCTCGGGCCGGCCCTGATATGAAATCATTCTCGGGTTAGATCCACCTACCTGGAGAATGTTCTCCATGAAATACAACGGGTGTAGGACCTTTGGATCACGGTAATTGTTCTGACCACGTTCCACAACTAGGATAGACAAATCTGGAAACTTGTCGCTGAGCCTCGATGCAACGATGAGGCCAGTTGTGCCACCTTACGCATGATTAGTTGCTGGCTCATTTACTACAGCCATTGCACATCGCTTACCTCCTGCGATAATAATATCCACCTCTTTGAGGCCGCTTGGCACTTCGTTACTGAGGCCACTCATTGTTGCTGTCGGAATGGCTCTTGAAGGGCTGATAGGAAGTGATAGGAGAATGCACGCCTGTAAGAAAGAGAGAGGATTTAACCGGCACATTTTGAAACGAGTCGAGGTACTGCCCAGGCTCAGCATATAAGCGAACAATGGTCACTTTATGAGGGGCTCTGAACCGCTAACGTAGCATAAGACGCAAAGTTGGTCCATAGAAGTCGATTCCGTTGGCTTGCTGCAGCCAAGACTTCTTCAATACGACGCTATCACACATGAGAGGTAAGCAAGCAGGGTCGCAAGTGTGAACGGGGAATGGCACGCATATGGAACGTGCAGATCGTGTTGCACTGCCATTGCCAATAGCAATAACCCGGTATGTTGTGAACCAACAGCATATCGCTGCCGGCCTATAAGCGATGCAGTTGCTGAGCCCACAAGGAGACTGAAGTCCCCGGCCAATACAGGCTTTCTTCCTAGGGTGTTAGGCGAGCTGCCCTTATAGCGGGTCTACAGGGGATGACCAACAGCTGAAATTGCATTCGCTTACTGCCTGTAAGGAAGAATTGATTGAGACCTGATGAGTCGGGCATGATGCTAGCGGTTCTTCACACAGAGCGAGTGAAGATCTTTGAGTATTTTGAATAACGCTGTTTGGAATTCTCTAAGTACAATTAGTTGCTCTAGCATACCAAGGAGATTCTCTCTTTAGAACATGCTGGCTGAACTTGTTCCTTTGGCTTGGGTTCATGTAGGCGGATCTACTCAAACTGAAGGGATCATCGTTACGACAACGCGCGTATCCATAATAAGTAGTCGCCTGTATATATGAATGAAACAGCCATTCTCAGATATCTTACCATATCCCAACTATGTTACTTCTCATATGAGGATATATCATTGGAGTGCGATTTGCCAAGGACATTTTGATGTTTAGTTTGACAATACATCAATTAAACTATCCCCTCATCCCTACATGACCGCTAAAGTCGGTGTGATGGGCCCCAAAAATGAGAGCTGTCCAGTTTGCTGATCTTATCCGCTCAAATTAGACTTGGAGCTATCTCTTCGAGACTTCCTGCAGCCCTTGAGATGTCACATTTCGCGTGCATCGTCCTTGCATTGGCCTTGCATTCTTCGCATATTAAACATGGGCGCGTCTTAGCTGACTATGCACCGAACTGTGAAGGTCAGCTCCGTGACCTTCTTATCTTAGATAGTCGTGTATTGTCCATATGCAAGCCAAGTGGTGAGACAAGCTGCGGTTTGATCGCGACAAATTGTCATGTGGAACGTTTGGGAGAAATGTGTCGAGCCAACTCCTGTGTATACTAGATCAGTGCTATTAATTCCAGGTCGACTCTTAGCCAATCATCCACTGGCTTGCATGCATAATGCCATATGTCAGAATGAGGCTGAAGGTCAGGCTTCAATATGTCCCCTCACTCTTCAAAATACACACTGCTACTGGGAATAACAATTTATCGTTTCAATGAGTTAGAACGGGCAAACCCCGTACTTCTCGAAATATGAATGACCCATCTTGAATGCAGGGTATTCTGACCAATATATCTGCTCGATTTGGGAGCCCGCGACACATCCACGATGTCCACAAATGAAGCTACCTCTGAAATCTCCAAGCCCCGACCAAAACAAGTCGATATCTCGATGGAAGAGGCCAAATCTGGAGCCCTAAAATCGCCGCTGAAAGGGCCGTTGGCTAATGATAAATACAATGTCGGTTGGATATGTGCGGTCTATAAGGAATACGCCGCTGCATCGGCCTTCCTCGATGAGCAACACGAGGGCCCAACTCACGTTGCAGAACATGACAACAACTGCTACACCCTGGGTAAAATGGGCGGGCACAGTGTTGTTATTGCTGCTATGCCAGATGGAGAGTACGGAGCCGCGTCTGCTGCAAGCGTTGCGCGAGATATGCTGCATACTTTTCCTAATATAAGGATTAGTCTGATGGTTGGCATTGGTGGTGGTGCACCAAGCACAAAACACGATATTCGCCTTGGCGATATTGTAGTAAGCAGCCCTCGAGATGGGAACGGCGGTGTATTCCAATATGACTTCGGTAAGACAATCCAGGGTCAAAAGTTCCAGGAGACAAAATTCTTAAGTCAGCCGCCTGCCGTGCTGCGAGCTGCTGTTACCAGTTTGCGAGGGCATTATGAGATACACGGTCACCGCATTCAAGAAGATATTGTAGCCACTTTATCCCAAAAGCCAAGAATGCGCAGGAGTTACGGCAAGCCCGACACAAGTATTGATCGACTCTACACACCTGAAGTAATCCATCCTTTCCAAAATGAAGAAGATTGCATAAATACCTGCGGCGAGGCTGCTTTAATCCCTCGACCTGCACGACAGGACTATGATGATGATCCTGTGATTCATTATGGGCTGATTGCGTCTGGAAATCTATTGCTGAAAGATGCATTACTACGGGATAGACTGATACAAGACAAGGATGTACTATGCTTTGAGATGGAAGCTGCGGGTTTGATGAACCACTTCCCATGCTTGGTTATCCGTGGTATATGTGACTATTCAGACTCACATAAGAACGACGCTTGGCAAGGCTATGCGGCCATGGTGGCAGCAGCTTATGCCAAAGATTTATTGAAGAGGATTCCACTAAATAAGGTGGAAGCTGAGAAAAGGCTGAGCGATATCATTCATGCCGGTGAGTGGCTTTCTGTCTACCTTCTCTGCGGTCTTACTTCTAATCTAGTACGAGTATTAATATCCAAGAAGTCGAAGGAAGGCTTGATGAAATTCATAAAATAGCTACTGAGACCAAAAACACGACTAAATTAATTCAAGTCGACCATCATATCAATCAGATCAAGAACTGGCTAGCTCCACCAGACTCATCGATCAATCTACACCGAGCCCGTAGCCTACACCATCAAGGGACCGGCCAGTGGTTTCTAAATGGCCATGCATATTCACGATGGAAAAGAGAGCCAAGTTCTTTCCTATGGGTCTATGGAATTCCTGGTTGCGGCAAAACCATCCTCAGTTCAACAATCATTACGGATCTAGACTACAACAACCCAACCTCTACAATTCTATATTTCTTCTTCAATTTTAATGACCCTGCTAAGAACTCTTTAGAGAAGGTGATATGTTCGCTTATCTTCCAGATATATGTCAAGCATCCAAACCTTCGGATTACGGTCGATACCGCGTATTCCAGGTGTGATAACGGAGCTACAAGTCTGGATGCTACATCATTAGAGGACCTTTTGCAAAGCATGCTGCAGCAACTCGGTGACGTATTTGTCGTTCTTGATGCACTTGATGAATCCGAGAGGCAAGCTGGCTCACGCTCGGCTAAAACATTACCTAGCTGGATTAAGGATCTTCAAATCATGGTAGCCAATATTCATATACTTGTCACCAGTCGACCTGAGCAAGATATTAAGGCGGCATTCGACGGATGGACCCATGCTGATAACATCATTCAAATGCAAACTGCATTAGTGAGCGATGATATTAATACCTATGTCAAGGCACATATAAGTCAAATACAGAGGTGGAAGCAACGACCAGACATTCAAGCAGAGATCGAGGGTGTCCTGCTAGAAAAGGCGGGCGGAATGTACGTGATCTTTTGATCCCATGATTCTTCCCCTTCCATCATCCTGAGCTTTGCTTTGGGTGCTAACTGGCAGTAGGTTCCGTTGGGTTGCATGTCAATTTGATGTGTTGGAGCACTGTTTGGATCCGCCTTCCGTGCGAAGAGAACTACAAAACTTGCCTCCAACACTCGATGAAACTTACAAGCGGATTCTGGAAAGGTTACACCCAAATCAAATGAAAAACGCCAAACGCCTTCTACAGTTCTTAATATACAGTAAACGGCCTTTAACTCTCGCAGAAGCAATCGACATTATAGCCATTGATCCTTCAAGCACACCAGCATTTATTCCCCAGAATCGAATGCCAATCCCGGAAGAAATAATCGGATACTGCTCCAGTCTGGTGGCTCTTGTACACAGAGATGCCACCTTCAGAAATCACGTTTTTAAACCAAAGGAAATTGAAATTCACCTTGCACACTTCTCTGTGAAGGAATATCTCACTTCGAACAGACTTAGCCCGGATCTAGCTGTAGATTTCAGGGAGATACCTGCAAAAACTTGCATTGTTGAGGCTTGCATCTCCTACTTGCTTTCTATATATCAGTTATGCTTGCCAGAAGAAGCCGGGGCACTGTATCATCTGACGGAGTTTTCCGTAAACTATTGGATGAAGCATGCAAGAGATGTTGAGCTATCCAATAAAAAACCATACCATGTGTGGAGGAATACTATTTATGCCAAAAAGTATGCAAATTTTGGTTTCAGATCTATGTGGGCAATCATCCCATGGCCGGGGACTTCTTAATCGAACCTCTTGCCCATGCATCATCTTATGGATTAGTTTATTCTTCCATTTTCTTACTTCAAAACAATTCAGGGATGAACCCACATAGCAGAAGATATGGTGATGCCCTTCTGGCTGCTTCAATGGGAGGGTATCCGGAAATTGTCGAGACGCTGCTCGACAATGGCGTCGATGCCAATCTAAGAGGCCTTGGCATTGGGTTCTATGGTAGTGCTCTACAAGCTGCCTCAAGTCGCGGGAACTTAGAGATTGTCAAGATACTGCTCAACCATGGCGCTGATGTCAATATGCAAGTCGAAAACTATGAGAGTGCTCTTCAGGCTGCTTCACGTGAGGGCATATTGAAATTACGAAACTACTACTTGACAATGGTGCTCATGTTAATGCACAAGGCGGCCTTTACGGTACTGCTCTCTGTGCTGCCTCAATCGAAGGGTACCCGGAGATTGTTGAGCTGTTACTTGATAAGGACGCCGATATTAATTTGAAAGTCCACGACCATCTTTTAGCTGTTCATTGCAGTGCCCTCCAAGCTGCTTCAAGAGAAGGACATCTGGAAGTTGTTAAGATCCTGCTCGATAGGGGGCCGATATCCATGCACAAGATGAATATAGCACAGATGCTCTTGGGGCTGCTTCGGAGAAAGGGCATCTGAAAACTGCCAAGGTCCTAATCGACAAGGGGCTAGAATCAATACGGAAGAATGCAATAACAGTCCTCTATATCTTGCGTCAAGATCAGGACATCCGGAGATTATCAAGTTACTACTTGATAACGGCGCTAATATTAATGCAAAAGACGATGTCTGCTTTCTTGATTGCAGTGCTCTCTGTGTGGCATCAAGATATGGGCATCTGAAGGCCGTAAAGATGTTGCTTGATAATGGTGCTGACGTTAATGTACAAGGCGGACACTGTGGCAATGCTCTCTGTGCTGCTTCAGGAAATGGCCGTCTGGAAGTTGTTAAGATGCTGCTCGATCATAAAGCCGATATCAATATGCATGGCAAAGACTATGGCAGTGCTCTTGTAGCTGCCTCTGCATGGGGGCATTCAGAGGTTGTGAAGATACTACTCGAAAATGGTGCCGATATCAATGCGCAAACCGTGCAAGGCAATTTCTATAGCAGTGCTCTTGAAGCCGCTTTGGGTCAAGGACGTTTGAAGATTGTCAAGATACTGCTCGACAATGGCGCCAAGTTTCCTGGATAAGGCAGAATTCACAGGCATGCTTTTAGGAGCTGCCTTTGCAGTGGTGTATTTGGACGTGAGCGATTGTGACAGCAAGGATCGTATTCTTTTTAAAACGAGATATATAGACTAAATCTTATACTAGAAAGCAAACATATCAAGACATAACATGCAGATTTTTCTCACAATGACAATCACAAAGACACTCGCAATGCAATAGATGACTTTGATGTCAAGAGCAGCACACATAGTAGATTTAATCTTTCAGTACTCTCCAGTGACAAGGAAATACCCTTACCCCGGAGCTCAGGCACCGAGTGCCTTTCAGCACCAGTCGAGCTTTTACTAACGTAAAGATAAGCAATCCTAACTACCGGCACAAACCCAAACGGAGTCGCCCGAATCCATTATTCAAGTCGCCATTATCTAAGAGATCTAGCGTTATCTGCCCTTTGACAGATAGCCAACCGGACGTTGATAGGAGACGTGATAACAAAGCGGGCCCGGCCTGGGACCTCGGCGGGCTCCGCAATCCGCTCCACCATTCTGACCTCAGCCATGTGTCATATAAAACCCTCTTTGACAGTCTCATTCTGACTTACATTTTCCTCAATTTGCCTCCTGCAATTATCCTACGCATCATCTTTCCTTTTCCAGATTTACAGAATCATCGTTGTCAAGATGGCTTCTCAGATCAAAGTAGCGAAGATCTCTGTCCCGGCTGACTCGGATGTCAACTTCGGCGCCACCGTCAGCAACATCGATATTGAGAACTTGACTGGTAAGAACATCTTTGCATGCAAGACCCATTCTTTGAATGCCGTGAAACCATGAAATTGTAAAACTATTTACTTCTTTGGGAGAATACCCGTAAAATCGGTAACCTCTCGGTAAGGCTCACCCATAACCACTGCAGCACCAGCAACACCATTGCTGACATTCTTGTTTTCAAGATGCCGACTTTGACGCCCTGCGCACCGCTCTGTTCACGCACCAAGTTCTCGTCCTGAAGAACCAGGAGAAGACCTCGCCGCGTGCACAATATGAGCTTACGCAACGCTTTGATCCCGCTGCTGAAGGCTCCTACGGCCACGGCAAGACGCTAGATGCTAAGCGCTCCATCCTGCATCCTGACCTTAAGACGGTCCCGCACCAGCCGCAGGTTCAGATCATCGGAAACGGGTTCGTCAATGAGTACGAAGGGCTCAAGGACTTTACCCTGCGTCACCCGCATCATCGAACCTTCCATAACACCGTCGTGCCAGACGAGGATGACTTGGCCTTTACACGCTTTTACCGCTGGCATATCGATGCTGCGCTGTATGGTCTGGCTCCACCTGTGGCTACTACTTTGCTTGCTGTAAAGGTCCCTTCAGGACGGACGCAGACCGTGCGGTACGATGACGGCTCCGGAGATGAGATGACGGTGCCTCTTGGTACAACCGCGTTTGTCAATGGCGAGGCCACGTACGATGCGCTCTCTGATGAGGATAAGGAGTTTGTTCGCACCACTCGTGTCGAGTATGCTGCTCATCCATACATATGGATGTCACCAGCCAAATCACGCTCCACAGGTCTCGGCCTCATCAGTGACAGCCTCGAGCTTCCTGAATCGGAGCTCCCGCCCATTGACCCTGCCGCCATTCAAATTCTTCCCATGTGCTGGAAGAATTCTGTTACAGGTCGCCTCGCACTGCAGATCCACCCTCAGCCGTGCGCCGCCTACACCTCTCCGATGGCACTGTCGTTGATGACCTTCAGCGCGTGCGGGACATCGTGTACCGCTTGCAGAGACCGGGCATCTCGCCCAGCCGCGTGTATGCACATGACTGGGCGGAGGGTGACTGGTAATCTTCCACAACAGGGGCGTGCTTCACTCCGTAGTTGGCGCTTTTGCGGAGAGCGAGGTGAGGCTATTCAGACAATGCAACATTGCAGGGAGTGAATTGCCACGGGGCCCGGATGTTGCTCAGGCAGCATAATAGGATACCTGTGCTGTAATGAACTTGACCTGAATGGATGCTGAATGAGTTTCCTTGTTTGTCTGGATATTGGCCAGAATCATTTCTATTGTACTTGTCTTAGTCGAAGACTTCAAAGCTATTTGCAATTCCTATAGATGTCTCAAAAATTGAGACGATTGGCCATGGTCAGAATATATCCTGCTGGATGGTTATCTATCTAGCTAGTACTGATATACCACTATTCAATCTACTATTCCTTCGTGTGATAATGCCGGTCCTGATATGTCTAAGTTATGATGTTGCTTTCACAGTAACACAAGCACACCTGTTACTATAAGGTGATGAGGAATTCGAGAACGCTTGCATACTGGCTAGGGACGAGGACCACTTATGCTCAGGCAACATACTAGCTGGACACGTGCAATGGAGCCCGTGCCTGACAGGACAGCGACACAAAGACGTAGAGAAACTCAAATGAGATTTGTACCGTTGTTGAACATGATCAAGGATCTGGAGTAGAATGAAGGCCACTCATGTTTTCGCAGCTACAGCTCTCCTCCACCACCTTCGCACCATCGTCAACAGCACGAAACCAGCCCCAATCCCCATCCAGTTGAATGTAATAACCATGTCGCTCATCTCCAGTAGTACGAAGTACTTGTTCGAGTACCGGACCAAATATACCGTCCCGTAGACCACGGCCATGTACACCGATAAAGGGAGCAAATTGCCTTTTCCTGCAACCCTTATGGCTCGCCAAATGTTGGGCAGGGCCACAAAAAGACCCAATGGAGGAATAGACCGACCAATAGAGGGACTTGAAGCCATTTAGACTGAAAGAGCCGAGTTGTAAAAGAAGCTCTTCAGGGCTGCCGTTTCGCAGGATGCGTAGAATCGCGTAGATGTGTGCGCCCACCCAACATGTCTCCGTGTACGCACGCTCAACATCGGCCAGCGTAAGTGCAAGACAGCCAACACGATAAAATTCCATGTCCATCTCAAGTTTTTTCTTTCTTCTTTTCAAAGGACTCTTTCCATCTTTTTGTGCCAGCTCTTCCTGGAACCGCCGCGCCTGCTCATCATATGCAATCCTCCTCACCACCAACTGACGGACAGCAGACCAGACATACATCTGCCCGACCCACCATAGAACCGAGATGAAGTCGTATGAGAGAGATGTTTCCAGGAAATAATGAGGCGCGGATTTGGCGAGCTTCATACTCCGAAGGGCATGGTACCACACGAACTGCCCGAGCCATGGCGTTAGGATCCGTTTGATGTGGTTTACCAACACGGCAATGAGGATGTATGCTACAGCACCGCGATGACCATTTCGGAGAATGGACGTTTGAACGATCTGGTAGGTGTCTTTCGGTGGAGTCATGTTCACAGCAGATGCCCATTGGAGCCCTGATGGAAACACGAACTTCAGGTTAGGGGCGCTCTGGCTGTGAGATTGGGGTACCAAGGTTCGGCATGCAGCATTGCCACACTGGACCTCTGGGTTTCTTGAATTAGCGTCCTCAAATGCCTACGATCTGAGACTCATGCAAACCTCATCGGCTCTTGGTCCATCATGACTTCCACAAGGTTTGAACGAAGTTTGGGTGAACCTAATCCGGCGTCGTGGGCAGGGTCAGGGGTGGGTCAATTATTAACGTTAGTCTTTAGCGCAGGGGTCTGAACACCAAGAGGCTGGCTGAGAGACTCATCAGGCTATCACTCAGCTCCTCGTGGTTGATCCAATTGATGATGCAATGTCCGCGAGTTATTTGTTAGAGTCTCGTACGTACTAGTAGCGCACACGGGGCCGTAGGTCATGGATCGATCGGACTATACAAAAGGAACAAGTATTGAGTCAGGAATATTCGACTTGAATTATTTGGTCAACTGCTGGCAACCTTGCCACAGCCTTGGCCTATTGATGCATGGCCTGGTGGTATTACACCCAACTATATACAAGACGATGGCCTCAAGCGTAAATCATCCAACCTGATGTCTAGTTCCCGTACCACTCTGTAAACGCCGAGGCCCCAAACGCTATTCTATGCCACCGATTCCCGTACCCTATTGCACCACATGTAGAGTTGACTTACTCAACAGCTCCGTCTTGCAATTCCCAAACGCCAACCCGAAAAACAGCAACTCTGTTTCGAGTCAAAATAATACAAGAGCAACGCCTCGCTTTTACCCCAAATAGGAGGGCTTGCTCAACCCGAGCCCCTGTCGTATAGACAAAAACGTGGTTTAAACCGGATATGCGGTAAGCGTATGATATGCTACCAGGCATATGCCATAGCAGCACTAAACGTATCCCCCTCTATGCCTAGACGCGGAACAGTCTCCTGCGCCCAGGCCCAGCAGCGTCCCAACTAGGGTAAGAATATGAAACAGTGGAAATAATTCTAAATCAAAACCCAAGATGTTCAATAATCGAGGTAAGTTTGTGGTGGAATCCGTGCGAAAATGACTCGGTTATAAACAATTTGGATGAAAAATTTGTGATACTCATAATCGTAATGTTGTTTTTGGTGGATGATATCCTTCTTTGTTAATAGAACGCTGTCTCTGGCACCTGGACTAGACATTGGTCGCGAGTAAGCAAGGTTGCGGCGGTGATGGCTGTGAAGTTGCTGATTGCAATGCGCTGCCTCAACAACCAAGTCAGGCTGTTGGTTCAGTGATCTGCAATTTCCCAACCACCATCCGACACACCCAAATGATTCATGTCATGAAAGGTTGAGGGCGTTATGGTATTTGATGATATGGTGGAGCCATAAGTTGGCGCGCCGTGCTCAGAGAAGGCATATTCGTTGGGTATAGCACTCAGTTGAGAATCATCATGAAAGCCTGTATAGCTAAATGAGACAGAAGCCGACGAAATCGGTGCCATTGGGATGCTTGCTGATGTGAGGCCGATAGTAGGGTCGATAATTTCGCCAAGAGACAGAGTGTTATTGTCTACAGCGCCGTAGGAAGACATATTGCCGTCGATAACTGGGAAAGCTCCCGAAGCAATGTCCATTCCTGTGGGCACCATGTCTTCGTCATCATCTTGGTCTGACAGGACAGGCACTTGGTTGACAGCCACATGCACCTCTTCGAACCATGCTTTGAGGTCAGTCATGCAAGGCCAGTCGCCGCCACCTTTGCCGCCTCGTCTCTCGTCATTTGCACCCTTATTCTTACCACGCACAGCCTTGGGCTTAAAGTGCGTGCGTCGGAGATGTGCGGCTGCATTATAGTATGCGCCGTATTGCTTCCCGGAAGTACAAGCCTTGCACTTGGAGAGGGATGCCGCACGGCAACATTTGAGACGATGCCAACGGTTGCTGGATCGCGGCAGACAAACTTCTTGACGACGCCCTCGTGCTTGGCATTGATGTGTCGTCGAAGCTCGTGGTCACCGCGGAAGCCTTCAGGGTGATCAGTGCATAAATTGCAGAAAACCTTGGGATGCTTGGGACGTCGGTAAGCCCCTTTGGGAGATGTCTTGCCATCCTTGCTTGGGTCAAGACTTGCCCCTTGGCATCACCGGTGGTTTGGCCTTCTGATTCATTTGTAGGCTTCGGTGCAAGTACGGCCCTGCTGTTCTGATTTTGTAGCACACGGACTCGAGCCTCTTTGGCGCGCCGCTCCACTTGGGACGCACTGGACTTGACGCTTGAGATGCTGGTGTTGGACTCAGACCTATCCATCGAGGCGGACAGAGGCGATGAGAGGAATAGGTTTGGATTCGAAGGCGACGACGAGTACTTTGGAGGCGCTTCAGGAAGATTGGCGCCGAGGCCCATGAGAACCTGGTCGGAAGCGGAAGACTTGCCCATGGCCTGAGACTGGCCGTGCTGCTGGGGAATAACGGATCTTGACTCGACCATTCATCGGAGACGAAGGACTGGGACGACGTAAGGCGCGTCATGTTCATTCCGGCAGGGCTGCCGAACGAACTATTTTGGCGAGTCAATGGGGTAGGCCCTTCATTAAGGGTAGACCCGGACACCATAGATGGGCAGGTTGAGATTTGGCGATTGTATGGATCATGAGGGTAGAGGTTGGTTCCAGTGGTAGCTAGGTAAGATTGGGCTTGTCCTCGCCGTCCCAAGTGTTGGCGATGTATACGCTTGGGTCGATGCCCACCTCGGGGAGCGTGCCGTTTTCCTCAACACTGGCCAGGCGATGGCTCACTGAGTCGATTTGTGGAGCAAAGAAGTGACTCGAGGTCGGGCTGGTACTGCTTAAGGGTGCGACAGGACCAGTCTGACGGAAGGGCATGGCAGCCTCAGAACGATTTGAGTAGCTACGGCTCATTGACTGTGAAGCCGGGGTCTGTTGGGACAAGGCCCTTCCTTGGCGTCTGAGCGCATGGTAATTGCTGATGTCTTGGACCTATAGGGGCACGGTTATCTCCTGACTGCGAGCGACTTTGGATTATATAGCTGGGTAATACTTACTATGACTGGAGAAGCCATGGACGGGGTGAAGCCCAGATTTGATTTGCTGCGGGCCAGGGCAGCGGTCCTGATACCCTGAACGGCATTGTGAGATGGGCCGAAGGCGTTGGCGGGAAAGAAATCCTGAGCTGGCGATAGCGGGTTGAGCTTGGCGTGAATGAGCTGCTGCTCGAGCTCAAGAGTGCGGTTCTTGTGTGCCTCGAGTTCACGTTGGAGCCGCTCTACGTCGCCGTCGGGAACCTGGTTCATGTTGTGACGACAGCGTGTAAGTAACAATGTGGATGCTGGCGGATGATGGGTGGTGAGTGAGTTGTCGAGAGTGGCAGCCTTGGATTTGTAGTGGCAGCGACCTGAGACAAGGATGGCGAAGGAGTCAAGGTGGTTTCGAGGCGGTGGAGTCGGGATCGAAGATATGACAGGAAGACGGGACAGAAGGAAACGAGGCAAGAGGGCGCGAGGACGGCAGTTAAAGAAGCCACAGCATGGGGATGAGCGATCAAGAGCCAGTGGTGTAAAACGAGGCTACCCAGGACTTACCCACCGCATGACAGGGGGCGG
The DNA here is from genome assembly GCA_020081605.1 of Albifimbria verrucaria. Taxonomy (NCBI): domain Eukaryota; kingdom Fungi; phylum Ascomycota; class Sordariomycetes; order Hypocreales; family Stachybotryaceae; genus Albifimbria; species Albifimbria verrucaria. Next base: position 1,064,362 of record JAHREC010000016.1, read on the forward strand.
CTTGCTGGCCAGCATGGAAACATGCCGCCAAGTCGATGCAGGTGGGTGTTGAAGTAAAGATGGAGTGGAGTGGGGAAGAAAAGAAAGGAAGAGACGAGGGTGGAGCAGAAAGTGCTGTGCTGCTGACCTCGCAGGGCCCGCCCCAACTGGCTGCTGGTGCCTTTAGTGGGGATTCCCTCTTTTTGCACATCCTGTGTTGGGTGGTAGCGGCTGGTTACAGTGGCTGGGCCTCCTAAAGGCCAGCGCAGGGAAGCGCCGTTCACAGCGAAAGGTATGCGCCAGAGGGGACCCAGGCCCCTGCAAATCTCTCCTCTCCATCTTCCTCCTCTTCCTTCTCGGCTACCTGCATTGCATCTCGCTCGACGCCCGACTGATGATTGTACATGATCAAACAGACCAGGGCCACCACACGCGACTCGACTCGCAATCTCGACCGCTCCCAAAGAGCCTCTTTTTCTGTATTGTATGCCACTGCATGTCAACAACCATGTACGAATGACGCCAAGTCTGCTCTAGTCTGGCTAGGCTGTACGATGGGCTGCGTTGGTGTTGCAGTCAGGTTCCATGCAAGCATCAACCCAAATCTTCCACACCTTTGACAGCACCCTAACTCAATAACCAGACCGACTTACGTACCCGTCGGGTCGAATCTGTCCCCACTTGGATCACCATTCTAATTGTTGTTGTTTGTGTTGTTGTGTGGTTGTAATTGTTTCCATATCGTGGGCATGGGCTATGGGCCATGGCAAGATGGGAACAAGATCAGCAATGTCAAGAGCGCCCCGGCTGATTTTCGCTCTCGATCTACAGAATCGCCCATTGTAACTTCGTCTCTCGCAGTTGCGTTCCGTGTCAAACGCCAGAGATAACTCTCTCTCTCTCTACACACACTCTCTCTTTCCCCATCCTCTCACCTAGACACACCAGCCCGAGTCTCACCGATGGGCATCGAGATGTCACACACTCGGGTCTTCCCCGAATGGCTAGCCACGCTTGTTGGTGTGGACTTGGACTGGGCTGGTGGGCTGGGCTGGGCTCGACTGGCACCGTGGAGGGTGCGCCCAGTCACTCGTCTGCCATACCCGAGATGTGCGCATCGTGGCACTCGGTGGGGTGGCATTGAAAGAGCAGCGAAACCCCGGCTCTAGCTCTCTCACGTTACCTCTCGACGTAATGGCCTCTGCGAATCCACATGGCTCGCTCTCCTCCTGCCCACCGCATTTTCCAGCGAAATGAGAACCCATGAAAGATTTGGCTCCTCTTCGGAACCCGAGGAAGGCCAGCAAAACAATCACGGTACAAAAATAAAATGGTGGAATCCACTCGGTGCTAAAGCCCGCCGAGCTGGAACCGAGAGCATGGTTACGCATAGCATCGTCATTACGGTACATGCCCACCTCGGGAAAAGCATGCCTGACATGGATCTCTGCTAGCCTGGCGCATCCCGTCAAGGGTCGACACAGATCTTCCCCAGGGCCACAGATGGGGACCTGGCCTGGGTCGCCCATCATCCGCAACAAGGGCAGCGAAGCTCCAGCGCCGATTGAGCAACCAGCCACGCAGCCTCCTCCATCGTGGAAACGAGAATGGCCTGATTGTGGCACTGTAGAATGCGTCTTCACCTTATGTCAGGCTCGAGATTGGCGACTGCAGACGCGGCTTCGGACCCTCCGAACCTGCGCCTGTGCGTGCGACCGGTCACCCACAGCCACATACATCTCTGGCACGGCGTCCTGCGTCGCATTCAACTGGGAGGTTTCACCGGGCTCGTTCATTCGTCGCCCGCCGCTGCGAATGCACGGCGTAGACTGCCAGCGCGTCCCCGTACATCCGCGCAGTCATCCTACGTGAGCCTCCCGCACTAGCCAGAGCGCAGCAAACGCAGCGAGCGAGCAAGGCAGACGTCCCGAAACGGCCTGTCGACGTGTGCTGACCGGCCCGCACGCCATGATTGGCCGTCGATGCTTCGCAAAAGTGAGGCGGACACGCCCTAGCCAACGCAGAGGCCCGCGGCGTGGTTGGATGGGCAGGGCAGTGATCGCCTTTGCGGTTTGAGCCAGAGCCCAAGACGACACGGGACCAGCGAATCGCAACCAGAGGTTACCGGCCATCACATTTCCATTCGCTCCAGGCGGGTGCTGCACGACTTCAACCTCCAGCAGATGTCCGGCAGATGTCTTTTGTAGAGCCGCGCTACCAATCTGCGCCTTGCAGAGTCCCACGGGTCAACATGCATAGGTGATGTGCGTTCTCGTTGGAAGTGGCTGCCTGTTCAGCGACCGTTGCATAAGAGAAAGTGCTCCAGCTGTTAGACTATAGATCTCTATGTACATCCCGACCCTCACGAAGCGTGTACTCGCTCGATCGGCTCTTGTTTGGTGGCCCCATCGCGGGAGCTGGAGCTGATCGACGACCCAATGATCGTGGGGCTGTTTTGCCCACGAGACCAAGTCTTGGTGTTGAGAGTCCTCACCGCCTCCTCACCTCAGCCTCCAGGTTCGAGCCATTTCCGACTTTGACAATCACCATCAAGGTCAGCCGCATTACGCGTGATACGAAGAAACTACCAGCTCGATGTACGTGCTTGTGACGAATCCTTACTAGCCGAAACCCATGCACCCCAGCCTTTGCCTATGCTCTTTTCCAAGGCCGGGACAGGACTGGCCAGGGCCACATGCGAGCAGCAACTCCGTGCAAGCAAAGTAGAATAACAACACCGACAAGCAGATGACCCGTGCGGAGTGTATTTGATGTGTTTGTATTTGCTGTTGACCCAGTTGCGTAAATTGAGACCCATCCTGTTGGTCAATGCACGGCTTCCAGAAGACTGCGAAAAGCGCCGTTAGAAGAAAACATCCGGGCCAGGAGACGGGTTTCACGCTACGGCCACAAGGTCTTGCTCCCTCTGTCAACCCTGACTCAGGCAGTATGAACTGAATCCTGCGGGTCTGTCATGACGCCGAGCGGTTCAAGCACGATATTCAGAGACATTATGCTTAGCGGCCGAGCTCTCAATGCTCGACAGATCCAGGAATATTACTATGGGGACAATCGCCGAAGCCCGAGCGATCCTTTACGGTAGCCATGATCCGATATGATGCTTTGAATTACAAAGCCATGCTATTTATAAGTGGAATTACCATGCCATCATGACAGCAAAGACGGTGTGGAAGCTTGTACGATGTCATCTCAATCTTAACGAGACCCATTCCCTCGATCTTCCCAAATAGGCAATCCATCACATCTTATCGATAAGACGGTAGAACATCGGGTGATAGCGACCCGCAATGACACTCTGACCTTATCGCCAGGTGGCCCTCGCGTGAGCTGTTAGGACAGCTTGCCAAAGGTCACCTATCTATCGAACCAGCTCTATGTGAGCGTTGCGAATTGGCTACGGCACAATGCGCCGTCTCAATCTAGTTCTTCTGGCGACCTTCCAGGTCTGCTCAGCCCGTTCCCGTGGATTCAGCATTCACGAAGACCTCTTAGCTTTTCCCCAGGTAAGCTTCGCCAGACCCCGCTGGACACCGGAACTGCGTTCTCATCAGTGACAGTTCGACGTAGTATTTTCAGAACACTTTATCTCCGAGAAAGACGCGCAGGCGCTCTTGGAAAGCAATGCGGCGCATCCGACGTACTCGGCCGACTTCACGCAGCCCACGGCTGGCGATGTTGGCCAAGCAGATGCCGCCGAAGCCACCAGCTTAGATGAGCAGGAACCATCAGAGTTCGTTTACGAAATCATGAATATGTCACCGCATCAGTACCTCTGTTCGATACCCATAATACAGCCCCGGGGCCCGAAAACCAAACGGCGAATGAGCTCGCTAGGGCTGAGGAAGCTCGTCAACTGAGTCGAGCGGCAGAGAACGGATGGAACCTGCTCAATGAGCTGGAGAGTGCGTGCCTGTACTTCATGTCAGGCTGGTGGAGTTACAGGTTTTGCAATAATCGCGAGATTGTGCAGTTCCATGCCGTTGCCACTCTTCCCAACGGCCAGGCGCCGAAGCCGGATCCCAACAGCGCCGAGTACGTGCTGGGGCGAGAGCCTGCGATTCCGGCAAGCGTCAAGGAGCTGGGCCAGCACTCTCCCGAAGACGAGCCCATTCCTGCGGAGCTACAGGTCAAGGGCGACCAGCGCTACCTAGTGCAGAAGCTGGTCGGCGGAACTATCTGCGACTTGACTGGGAGGGAGCGCACCATTGAGGTGCAATACCACTGTGTTCCGGGGATGAAGACTGACCGGATTGGTTGGATCAAGGAGGTCACTATCTGCGCTTATGTCATGGTTATTAACACCCCACGACTCTGCAACGACATCGCCTTCTTGCCACCCAAGGAGAAGAAAGCCAACCCCATCAGCTGTCAGCTCATTGTTGACAAGCCAAACGTGGAACCACCTCTGCTAGACCAAGATCTACCGGGAAGAAAAGAGTCCACTGAGAAGGTGCCACAAGAGCAAGGGCTCCAAGGTAAGGAAGTCAAGGAAAGGCCTGTAGTTGGTGGAATTACAGTAGGTGCGCGAAAAGTCCTGTCAGGTGCTGACGAGGTTGGCAAGCCACCAGTTAAGCTTGAACCTCCACGTAGCTTCTACAACAAAAAGAAGACCAGCCAGGAACGCCTCACGGAGATGGTTGCTAAGGCTGCATCCCGGGAGGATGGCGGCAAGCTGGAAGTGTTGAGCAAGGAGGAGCTCGAAAAGCTTGACCTATCACCAGAAGTCGTCGAGGAGATGCGTGAGCAGATGGAAAAGATGGCCGAGGGCGCGGGATGGAAGCTGGAGATTGTGGAGCTTCCTGGCGACTTACAGGAGCTACGCGGCTACATTGACGGCGAGGATGACGATGACAAGGACGGAAAGGGAGCCACCGGGAAGAAGAAGAAGGAGGCTGCCGGGAAATTGAAAGAGGGACGAGTGATCAGAAGACAGCAGCCAAGGAGCAAAAGAAGAAGACAACAGGGGAGAAGAAGGAGGGCGACGATGACGCCGGAAGCGAGGAGAAGTTCTTCAAAGAGGAGCTGTAAGCGTGTGGTGCATCTACAACAAGGCGTCTGGAGCATTCGTCGGCAGCAGTACGATTGACTGTGCATAGTTAAGTGTGTTGATGAAGAGTTGCATAAGCAAAGAGAAGCGAACAGGACTGTAATATGATTTGTCGGTTCATGGACCTTTTGTCTGACCCCGCGTCTGAGAAGCAGAGTGAGACTCCATCCGTCGTGATAAACAGCTGCAGGGCTGCCAATGTGTTTGACACGGACTTGGACCGAGGCTAGCATGGACAAGAAGCGAGAGTGAGACCCTTCACCACGACTGGCCGAAACCTGGTAAATGAGATCTTCGCATTGCGGGGTCGCTCGCGACAGGCATTTTGTCAGATGTCGACTCAGCTTACCATGAAACGGCAAGGTAGTTGTTTTCCTTCATTTCCACAGTTTAGTCCATGATGCAAGGAAACGTCAAAACACATCCAACACCACGACAACGTAACGGCGCCGGCGAAAGTAAAAACGGACGGGAAAACAAACCACGACGCCTCTTGGAAAAGGGCCGGGCCGAAGCTAAAATCGACGGAAGTGGCAAACTCCGGCAGCAGCAAACGGTTGGCAACTGGCGATGGGGAGGGGCGTAAGGCTAGCAGTTCGCTGTGCATGTGGGCTGCGCTGGCTCACGATAGCCCGTTGGCTTGCATATGTTGCAGGTTTTATGTCTAAGGGCAGTGCAGCGCGGCTCAGCTCAGCTCGGTGCCGCTTCGATGTGCGATCCTGACAAAGACTCGAGTCAATTACACAGCTGCGGGGTGTCACAGCAACGACGAATGCTGGTCCATTGACATTCCTTGTCCGGAGGCTCATCACACGCAGATACGGCCAGGATGAGCACAAGATGCCTGCCCTGGGCGAGGGGGAGCAAACCGCCGTATGAAAAGCAAAGAGAAAAATTTCCTGTGACAATCACATCGAGCCCTTGTCAGCGGAACCGCAGCCGGGCTTCAGGGGCCCCGGCTCACCATAAGACTGGGACTGGACATGATTGGCTTCCGGGGCCGTCACTATGCAGCCGAGCCTCCGAGCTTCTGTGAGGGCCTGGGGGTCACCGAGGTGTGGGTGGAGGTTGCCAGTGATAGTTATGTATGAGAGGCGTTGATTGATTTGTGCTCTGGGCAAAAGGTGGGATTGGGCTGCGATGCTTCGTCGTGGAGAGAGAGAGAGAGAGGGCATGAGTGGTGGTGGACGAGCAAAAGGCAAAGAAAGGATGAGAGGGACATGCAATGCACATGTGATGCACAGTACGCAGACAGTCAATCACTATAAGCCAACTGCCCAAACCAGACCATGGGTTGGTGCATACAGTAGGTACAGTACATACAACTGCAGCACAGCACAGCACAGTCTGTGATAGCCCACTAGACAGGACTCGTTTATCCCAGTGCCAGGGCCAGTGCCAGGGCCAGTATCGATCAACTGCCTCACCTGCATCATGACTGGGCAAAGGTGGGACGAACAGACGCAAGCAACAGCGACAAACCCCAGTCTCTGGGTCCGCGACCCCTGGGAGCCGGCGAACGCTAATGCAAAAACCCTAAGCTGGCAAGGCTGGCCCCTGGCAGAAACCCACCCTCGTCGACTAACTGAGTGACGACGGGCACTTGTTACTGAATAAGGCAGTGGAGAGAGCTTAACGCGAGCAAGGCAAGGAGAGCATCCACCTTTTCACGTCACAGCGCGCCAGCTCCAGTTTCTCTTTCTTTCTCGACGTGCCCAACCCGTCCCAACCCGTCACATCATCGTGCGACAAAGGCTCGCTTTGGCTGCCGTTTCGCCAATTGCTCCTACAGCGCTTCTTCTCTCCGAACCCTTGGTCCCTGCCTTTCCTTCTTTCAATAATCTTCCCTCCCTCTGCTTCGACAAACCTGAAAAAAAACGCCCTGTGGCCGAATCCCTCGATCCTCGCCGTCGCCGCCCGGTCTTAGAGCTCGTCTCTCTCCCTGCCTTGCAATTGCCGCGACTTTTGCGATTGTTGCCGACCGGACAAAGAAAACAAAAGGAATAAACAAGAAAAAGCTCAAAGAAAGAGCAGAAAAAGAAAAAGAAGCAAAGAAGAAAAAAACGACAGACGCTCGGTCCTTGACGGTTGGGTCGTACAGCGCCGCTTTGGGCCCGCGGGCTGGCTGAGACATGGAGAGGGCGTAATCTCTTTGATTCTTCTGGCATGCTTTTTCGTTGCAGCTGAGGAATCGATAATCCTCAAGACCTTTTTTTTGTCTTGTCGCTGCTTGCTCCGCCCGTTGGCCTGTCAAAGCCTCGTCTTCCAGCTTGTTGCATAGCTCATTTCTTTGTTTTGCGACGGCGCGAGTCAAGATTTATGCGATCGACCATGTGAATTGGGCTCCCTCCATTCACCCAGCGTATTGTCCCATACACTACACCACACTACTCTACACCAGCGGTATATAGAAAAGGCCCGGGCTCGACATGAGACGTCATTCCATCAATCAGCAGTATTAGTGGATTTCCCAGGACCAGGTCTCGACGCTTACCATCACGACACCACCGCCGCTGCGCATCACTGCATACACAGCAACATCCAGGACGACATCGATCGATGCGATAACCGATCCTAGAAAACTACCAAGCATACAAACGGCTTGGACCCTGGTGCTTCCTAGCCACCCGTCGCATTATTTTGTTTGCTTTGCTGGACCCTTGCGGCGCATCGTCTGGAACCACTCATGCGACAGGCATCATCCTGACTCGCCGTCTATCACTATTGCTTTCCACCCTCGACCCTTGCTCAGGCCTGACGTAAACGGCCGGCAAGAACAAGCCCATATTTGATCTTCAAGTGACTTCACGAGCTGGCGTCTACTAGTTGCTGCGAGCTTTGAACACCATGGAGCCACCACATAGTCAGTATACAGAGCGGTCGCGAGGGCCATCCTCCCGAGCCCCTCGCGATCCTCTACCAGCACAACTTCCGCGCGGATGGCGTCCCAGTCTGCACTCGACACAAGCCATATCGGCTCCTCCCTAAGCTTAGCTCCACGTACCACAACGATACCCTCAAACGGCTTGTTCAAGAGCATCTAGCTCCCCGCGACCATCGACTCGATCCGCATCCCGATTGTCTAGAGAGCAGCGGCGAAACCACAAGACAGACTGCCCAGTCGTCCTTTCTTCAAGAGAAACTTGATAGGGAGCGCAAGGCAGAAAGCGAAAAAATGGCACAGGCTGCGTCACAAGCCAAGATGAACATGGATATGGCTGCATCTGAAGGCTCATCTAGAGCTAGCCAAAAATCGCCATTTACACCTACAGAAGCCGAATGGAATAGGCCACGTTCTAGCAACGGTCCAGATGGAGCCAAAAACAAGCCGCTTGCTCTTAAGGAAATGGAACAGGTACATGTCACTGCAAAAATCACATAAAGTATATGCTAACAGTCCTAGGTGATTTCAAATCTTGTAAAACAGAACTTTGATCTTAAACTTGAGATCCACCATCGCCGCGAGAGGCAAGAGAAGCTGGAAAGCCGACTCGACGCTCTGGAAACGAATAAGCAGCAGATGGAGGAGGTAAACGACAAGCTTCTCGAGGAACTTGAAAAGCGTGACAAGGCTGTCGAGGAAGCTGTCGCCATGATCGTGATGCTGGAGGCCAAGGTGGATCAGCTGGTGGAAGAGAGAACCCTGGCTCAGGAAATTGAAGCCAAGGACTCGCTCTCGCACGATGATGCGCGCGAAAAGTCGAGCTCAACGCCGAAACCTCGCCGTGGCAGTAATAGTGACTTGGCCAGCAAGACTATCAACCGCATGCCGAGCTTTGTGTCGGAGCAAAATGAGACGACAGAGAATCTACGATACGTCTACCTTAATGCGTTGGGCAGCATTCTCAGTCTATCTCGGGTACCCGAGGCGCATCCAGAAGCGGATAATGTGCCTTCTAGCCCGACACTGAGTGTGTTGAGCGAGAGCTCATTTCTCAGCGTGTACGGTCAAAGGGGTGCTGATAAGACGGCACCCGCTAAGGCCGGTGATGTTGTCAGCTATGATGGCAACGGTGGAGTTTCCGGCGCTACTTCGACGAAAGAGTTGGATGTACCTCTGAGAGATCGTGCTGGCAGTAGGCAAGTGAGCAGGGGCTCGTCTGCGACTAACGTCTCAAACATCCAGCCAGAAGCTTTAGAGCGAATGTCTCCTCTGCAGCAGATCGAGAAACTTAATCAGGATTACACTGATAAGCGAGAGGACCGACAAGGCCAAAGCCCTGCCAAGACAATGCAGAGTTCACGATTGCTGCCAGGGAAGTCACCTTCGCGGGCTCGTACAAAGGAAGAGAAGAGGCAAGCCCTGCGCAAGGTAATCACCGACGCTCCAGGTGGTGTTCGCCTCATTGATCATGGCCTTCCACCAACCCCGGACACCATGTCTTCCTCGACTCTTCACCGCTTCAAGTACTCTGATGACTCTTTGTCTCAACGCCACGGCATTTCCAAGGACATCACTGGCGGTGTCTTTTCCGAAGCCGCGGCCATGGTCCAGGACTTACGCACCCTGCCAGAAGTGACTCTAGCCCCTTCGCTTCAAGCATCTCAGCCGCATCCTGCCAAGGACCTGTCAAGGTACTACGGCCACGCAGCCTTCTTTGACGCCAGAAATGCCCCTATTCAAAGACCCCATTCGGCTAGTGAAACAACGGTTTCTCGTAGGAGAGGAAACGATTGGGGCAGTGACAGCGATGACACCGATGCCCGTTCGGTCGAGTCGAGCCTGGACGTGTGGATGCAGGAGAGTGCAAAGCCAGATCGCCATGGCGGACGTGTGTCGCCAGATCTATTCGGTTTCCCGACTACAGGTCGGACGTGGGCGACGGAAGCCATGTTCAGCCGCGACAGCCCTCGTGTGGGCGGCGCAAGAGTTGATTTTGATAACGATCAAATGCACGACTTATTCTCCATCCAGAACGCGCTGTTCGCCTCGGCCGCGCCGCCAGCACCGAACAGACGGTCGAGTCTGCATGCGCGCACCGCGTCCAGCTCTGGCATTGGTCCTGTCTCTGGTTATCCACCCGCGCAGCCTAAGCCACAGCGTTCGCCTGACCGTGCGGCATCTCATAATAGGAGGAACAGCGACTTGACTCACTTGCGGGAAGACACGAGCACGCCGACGCAGGCACAGTTCCCACCGCCTCCGGCACCGAGCAGCGAGCACAAGCGGCACCGCTATCCGCCGGTTTCTGGGCAACTGGGTGCTCGAATGGGATTAAATAAGATATTCCGCCGGTCTGTGAGCGGCGCGCCTCCAATTTTGTCCTTGAGCCCAACCCAACGCCAGCTCCCGCGCATTCCGCTCCCATTGAGGATGTATCGAAGGGGGCGTTAGTGTCGGTGTTCCTCGCGGGTGAATCACGGTCCCGTCCTAGATGACGACTTCTCCAGCGCGACGCCGCCGCCGATCATGCGGAACCCACGACATGCTCGAACGGGTTCCCTGGGCTTGGATAACGCCTTCTCCTCAGCAGCCCATCTAGTCGAGGCAGCCCGGCCGAAGACACCGTCTATCGCTGCGGCAATGGCATCCACCGCTGCTCGGCACCAGCAGGCTCCCCAGCAAGCCGACGAGGCTGCACTGTCGAACACCACCGCTGCAGGGAGCAGGCGGAAGTGGCTCTCTGGCTTTGGACGATCGAGTAGCATGAAGAACAGGGCAGGCTAGGCGCTGTGTCTGTTTTGACAAGGCTATTGTCTTTCTTCCTTTTCTGGGCTTCAAGTCTCTCCATGTAACAACGTACGCCAACCTCGTGACTGGGGCATGGCAACAGAGGGAATCCACAAGACGGTTCCCTTTTGATTTAAGTATTAGCAAAGTGCATTTTATTGATTTGGGCAAACAGAAGGAGGTCCCTCACCGGGAAACAATTCATCAATGGCGTTGATCGATTGGGCGGTATTTTGTATTTGGAACTTGTTGCACAGTGACAGACAACAGGAGTTGGGCGAATCAAACAATAGAGTAGCGAAACGGAATTGGATTCCTGCTGGACTCATAGATAGGAGGCATTAGTTATACTTGTCAGAATCAATCAATAATGATTACCTCCATTACTGCTCCGGTGACTGGCTGCTGTCAATGGAATTGCGCCAGGTGAAGACAGCCGTGGAGGAGAAGGATAGTGAAGTGGGCCGTGGCGGCTGTGCTAAGCATTTTTCGAGCAGATCGAGCATAGTAACGTAGTGTATAGGTAACATAGATAGTGTATTTATCATCATGTCGAGATATAGTAGGGAGCTGGACAACCATGTGGATACGGGGCAAGGCAGAAAGTTCAAGTCAAACAAGCTCAAGAGTCAGTTCACTTAAGACAAGGAGATCAAGTCATGTCAAGCAAGGCACGGGAGATCGAGTAAGAAGGCAAAGTTGTGTTGATTGTTGTGCCTAAGCTGCAAATGTTGAGGAGCAGTGTGCTCGATCCGAGATAACAAGTCAATGAGTCCCATGAAAAGTCCCACAAAGTCTGTATGAGCAAATACAAATAATGAACCTCTGCCAGTCAATTACACCCATCTCATAGTCCATGAGTCCCAAAAATACTACAGATCGTGTTCAGATCCAGTCCCAAGAGCCCTTGACGCGACCGAGGCCAAGGTTGCCGGTCAGCTTCACAAAGGCGGTGGGAGTGAGATCGATGTCGTTAGCAGCACAACCGGGGCAGTAATCGACAATGCGGACGTCGACGGTACTGCCTTTGTACGAAACGCGGATGTTCTTGTTGCAAGCTGCCTTGTGGTTGAAAACGGTGGCGGAAACGGCGGCAACGAAGTCGGTGTCCTTGTTGGTCTCCTCACAGGCACCGAGGCCGGTGTTGTAGTAGGTGATGTCGCCATCGGCGTCAGGGTGAGAGACGGCTGCCGCGAGGGCAAGGATGGGAAGGGTAACGAGAGTGCTGAAGAAGCGCATCTTGACGGTCGTCGATGAATAGAAGTTGTTACTCGAGAAGAGAGCGATGGAAGAGAGTGTGTTTGTGCTTGTGAAGCAGATGTCTGTGAAAGAGAGAAGGGCTGTTGATGAGATGGGCTCGAACTGGTTTGAAAGAGTCTGAAGAGACAAAGATTGTGTGTGCGTGGTGCAGTGGTGGGATGAGTGAGTGGCTGAGAATGGATGAAGAGAAGAAGAAGAAGAAAAAGAAGAAGAGAGAGAAAAGGGTAGAGCTTCAGGCTCGAGGAGAGATATGTTTGTAATCGACCAGCTTGGACAGATAACAATTGGGGAAAGAATCCATGCTCCAGCTTGGCAAGTGAGCAGCAGAAGGGACCAAAGCAGAGAGAAGAAGCACAAGAAGAAGGAGGCAGCTCATACACGTCAGAACATGAGACGAGATAAGACGTCATTGGATCATTCTGCCCCTTTAAGCGAGCGAGAGCATGGGAAGAGGAAGGCATCCGGGCTTGGCTCTACTGTCTAAGGGTCAACATGCGATGGGAAGGAGTACCAGAGGAGAAATGTAGCCCCACTCATTGTAAGAGGTATGAGCATGTTGTGCTGTGCTATCAGAGTCATTGAGGAGTGAGGATAACAAGGAGGCGAAGGAGTGTCATGGTCGAAAGCACTTTGGCTCTATTAGTACGAATTGAGAGACTGGAGCAAGCCATGACGATCTCGATGTGAGGCCATGGGACAATACCAATCTAGTGATCTTACAATGAATGCTTTCCATGTGCTTCACTCCAACAGCTACTGGTAGCGGTGAATAGAGCCTGCACTTGAGCACCTTGATGGAGCAACTTCATCATGGCTCGCTTATCTACGAGTCTCTGGGCCAGAATGAGCGCATAGCAAGATATGACACCATCCTCAAGGCAGGAGCTCGAACCCATGGGGCCAACGGAGCCTCGGATTGGCCTGGCTAGGCGAAGACAGTTGGAAGAAGTTGCGAGAGCGGGTCCTTATCACAGGCACTAGCGTGTCTTTGCCCCAACAGATGCCTTGCTGCCTGATAGAAGAGACAGGAGGCAGGAGTGAAAGGTCCCTTATGCGAGAATGAACATGAGGTACCAATCTTGAGTGGCTTCTTGAAACGATGGCCCTGTGTTGGTGTAGGTACGATGCGGCAGAGCTACGACTACGCTTGGAAGCAGGACTCGCCTTAGTGTGGACGGGATCTTCAGGCACAAACCCCTTGGTACTAGCCTCGATGCAATATCTGGGGTCGTGCATGAAACCAGGTCCTGTCATGGGGACTGTCTGTGGCGATCCTGGTAGTCCCGGTCCTCGAAAGATGCAGGTCGCACTCTTGCATGGCTTAAGCAAGACAGTTTTCCCTTACGGTAGAGTCTACCCTTGGCATGCTTGTTCAACCAGCGGTTTGTTCACCAAAATAATCTGCTCCCAGTCGCTAACAGAGCCTCTCAGCAGTCCTATCAGATACACTGCGTCACGATCGATTCCGTCGAACTGTTTTCCGCCTCGATGCCCGTTGGATCTGCCCTACTGCTCCACGTGAATCATTTGCAACCGAACCTCTATTGAAAGAAATCATCCTTAACCCGTTAGACTAGCCGGGGTGTTGTAGCCCGAATCGTGTGGACCTAACCTGATGCTCGCACCTAGTTCGAAACAAGTCGCGTCGTGAAAAGGATTGGGGAATCAAGCGTTCGTTTACTTGGTATTTCCATTATGGATTTGGGGTTAGTTCTCACACTCATCATCTTGTGGTCTTCGTCCTTTCTTGTTGTTTGACCAATGTATCTGACATGTAGCGTTTCCTGCAGCCTCTCCTTTGACGCATTCTTCATTACCGCGGCATGGAGACACTCACCCTGTGTCCAATCAGCAGAGTCCTCCTCGATTTGATCTCGAGCTCGGTTGAAGTCATTGACTTCTCCCCAGTTGTTACAGTACGCGCTCGTATCGATTCCATCAAGATTTGCTTTCGCCTAGCCACGCTCTCTCCTTGGCCTCGTCGTTCGACCATGACCTCTTCTTTTTGCAGGCACCCGAATTTCATGACATCAGTCAAAGTATTAACAAAGAGTTTCCGACTTTACTTCCTTTGTTGTTCATCCAAGATGGCTCGCGAACAAGCCAGAATACGGTCACCACCACTTCTTCTACATTCTTTCAATGGGCAAGTCGATCTATAGTACCAAAAGTCTATGGCCACTTAAGGTAATGAAAACCACTGTAGATGTGTTAAGGTACCGCTACTGTATTTTGGAAGCATGTTCATCTGTCGGTTTGGTGTCAGAAAGTTCAAGATCAATCCGATAGAGATTGGGTCCATGGCAGGCGCGTTTGCCAACGCCTTAGTCTCAAATCTTACCATTGTGGGCTTACATCTCAGGCTCCCAAAGTCTCCAGAACTTTACGCTGCGGTACTCTTAACATAATTTGAAGAGCCTAAAGCTATCTCGGAACTAGGAGTTCCTACCAGTTACGCCAGCTTGCTAGACAGTTGACAAGAATCATGATTTATCAGTACCAAACCCCTTCGAATGCAGTACTTTTTATGTCATTGTTATTCTTGAAAGGCTTGTCCCGCTAATTCCCAATGTGTTATTCAGATTACAAACTACACCATAATGCCGCTGACGGTTGCACCGTTCATGTGTGAAAGACCGAGCATGCTCGATTCCCTCGATGCCATATAGACCTTTATTCCTTCCAGCTCCGTCTCACCACATTTTCGCTTGCGATTCATTCGACATCATCTCCAACCATGCAAAGCTTCCCACCATGACAACAAATCCATATCTTACAAGGTCGTTAACTTGTGTCGCTCCCCTTCAGTCTTTCGTCGAGAGATCTTAAGTCGAAATCGGGATTGCAGACAATCGCTGTATCGCCCTTATGGCCTTGAGACTTAATGTGGCCTTTCTCTCTCGAGTATTCGAGCTAAAATCGCTGTCATGGGAGTTTGCAAGGCGCTGGCATCTCGATTAGCTCGTTATAACTGCAGTGCGTTTACTTACTTACCCTATCGGTTCTCCATTGCGTAAGCATCTCGCTAAGATCATGGCGATTGTTCAAGCTGCCAGGTTTCCGCGTATAAAGATATTCATCGAACAGATTCCACGGATTTATATCCCCAGGACCATCGCTTTCGTTTGGCGCAAGAGCATTAGCGAGATTAATGTATTCGTTGGAAGATAATCCCTCTGGCCGCCTGGGCTGAAACCCTGGCAGGCCGGCCTTGCTAAGGAGGTTGGCCAGATCGGAGTCCAGGTCCTCAGTGCTGGTGGTTGTATCCTTACGCTCAGTAATCGCACGACTACGTTCGGTTTTCCATTGCAGTACCAAGCGCTCTGCCCCTCCATCGACAAGATAGTTCCCATCCAAGACACTGCTTCCTTTAATCCCCGGACTTCATAGTTGTGCCGAGTGAGTGGCACCACTCGATCTACAAAGGGCACTTGGGAGAAATCGGCAATAACTTCGAAACAGGAAACGTGGTACAAGTCTACACAGAGCTTAGTTGCAATGACTGATTGAGCGTTGAATGAAGATCCATACCAGCTGTACCTCCCCTACCCTTCACGAGGCTACCGACCTCAATGGAGGGGCTCAGAGCAATTCGATAGTGGCCAGGTTGGATCGGACCCTTGTTGCAAGTTGCTAGCCTACATCGCGAACCTCTGTTCGAACAAGGAGCTATCTCGATATAAAACTGTACTGGAAACGGAGCTGATTTGGGTGGATCAGAATCCCCAGGTGTTTGCGGCAAGCCGATGGCTTTGTTCAGCATCTGTTTTTGTGACGCCAGCAAGCTTTCGTTGATGGCTTCTCCATAAACCTCTGCAGGCGAAGCCAATGAAGCTGATCCACCAGAAGATAACGTCATGCTTCTCATCGAGTCTGGTTGTGTGCGCGTTCCTTGAGTCAATGGCAAGTGGAGTTCGACATCGAAGCGGCAGGAATCACGGCTGGTAAAATGGCCGCGCGGAGTATGAAGTTGGGCCTTGAACCGTCTCTTTATATCGGCCTATACCCTGTATATGCAGTTGGTCAGAAGTACATATTTAGTATGAGGTCTTGCCGTGTTTCCCATTCCATCCAGCAATGGCCAGCAACCAACCAGTGGGGATATAAGTATTTCGTCAAGGGCCTGGCCATCATGACACCACACCTCCTTGTAAGATCCCGAACAGTCCTAATTTATTATTCTTTGCAAGGGGCTCCTGGAAGCCTGTGAAACGGCAGATAGCGTCAGGCCGTGCTCAGATGCAGCAAGCTATGTACGTGCGTAAAAAGGCATTTTGGCAACTGAGGCGTGTTGGTTCTTCCATTATGGGGCAACCATCCGTTGGCCCCCAACCTTACCGCCGTACACAGCCTAGCTTGGGTTGTACTCAGATCAAAGTAGGGAAACAATCTGACATTGGCTCTTGTGGTATTTTTCCTCGCTGCTTTAACTTCATTGGTTTATATGCGCTCATGGTATATTTTCGGTGGCTCCAGAGGAGAGGTGGATGCGCATGGAAGTGCGACCATTTGCTGTTTTGGATCTCCCACCAGGAGCCAACATCGGACATTGGATAAGCGCCTCTGACTAAGGTATGGGAATTGTTTCGTCAACGTATGCATCCACCTTCAGCGAGTAGTCACCTGGGCCCATTTACTTTCCCAGCAGCGCAGCTCTTCATCAATGAGCAGTAATTGCGTCGGGTGTTGTGATGATCAGCAATACCGGGTAGGCTCATTTAGGAAACTTCACGCACAGATGCCTTCCAACTATGGACATTGATTTCCTAACCAGGTAACGTTCTATAACTAGACCCGTCTCATATACCAAGGAGCCCACAGGGAGTGCTAATCTCTATTGTCGTAGGGGTTGACATGTGGTCGCATCTGGAAGAGTGCTTATGTCTAGAGCGGCTACACATCATGCATAGACCAAGCTATCCAGCTTGGCGAGATAGGGAACTGAATCCAGGTCATCATCAAGCCATGAGTGGGTAATGCCGATTAGTAATATTTGATAAATACGTGAGGGATTATCGCTAATAAGCTGTTCGAGAAGAGGGAAGTGCTCCAGGATTGAGTCTCGTTCGATGCATGATGCCTGCTACCACCGATCCGACTTGAGTCCTAATATCAGGACAAAAGCGCTAAATGTTTTAGCCCTGCCCCACCTTTGAATTCTCATATACGTCCGTAATTGCGGAGTGATTGCTGCCGTTGCATCCTTTCATCTAAGATCTAGTAAGCCGAAGGTTTGCTGCAGACCATCGTGCACTTAAGGCTTGGCCATTTGCCAAACATGCGGCTTCTCAATACCAGCACGGGTGTCTTTGAGGAGTTTATTGGCAGGAATATACCTAAATATGCTATCCTTTCCCATACCTGGGAGGAGGAGGAGGTCTCCTACACAGCTATGATGAGCGATCCGTCATACCAGAAGATGAAAGGATATCAGAAGATCAAGATGACAAGTGAAATTGCTCTGCAGGCTGGATATCGCTATGTGTGGATTGATACGTGCTGCATCGATAAGACCAGTAGTGCGGAGTTGACCGAGGCTATCAACTCTATGTACAGATGGTATCAACGTGCCCAGATTTGCTATGTCTTCTTGTCTGATCTTGACGCCTCTGCATCTCTAGATGATGCGCTGAAGCGCTGCCGGTGGTTTACTCGCGGATGGACTCTGCAAGAGCTTATTGCCCCACGCACAATTATCTTCTTTGACCAGCAATGGAAGAGCAGAGGCACAAAGAAGGATATGATTGGGAAACTCTCCAAGATTACCGGAATTGATACAGCGATCCTGAGTGGCGCGCAACCTCTCGCCACTATGTCTGTTGCCCAGAAGATGTCGTGGGCAGCTAAGAGGAAACTACAAGAATTGAGGATACAGCCTACTGTCTACTCGGAATATTTGATGTCAATATGCCACTTCTTTATGGTGAAGAGGGTAAGGCATTCCGACGACTACAGGAAGAAATCGTCAAATCTACCTCTGATTTAAGCATCTTTGCTTGGAAGCTGCCAGTCAAAAAGAGTAAGGCAAATAGTGCAAAGCACCGCGTGTTTTGCGGCTTGTTGGCCGAGTCCCCTCGTTTCTTCGCGGAGTCGAGTTCCTTTTCAAGGTTGCCGCGACAAGATTTCCAGGATTTTTCCTTTTCCAACAGTGGTATCAAGATACAATCCCAAATACTGTCCGAGCCAATTCCAGGCAAGCGGGCGTTTCGATATGTGTTGCCTCTAGATTGCTCACCCGACGGGAAGATGTCTCTTGGCGTCCGACTACGCAAATGCGGCGCTGATCGGTTCGTCAGAGAAGATCCGTGGAACCTAGCCAGATACTCAAAGCCTCTGTGGCCAAACGCCCCGAGAGTGAGATATCTCCTGGCAGAGCTTCCGAGGGAGGCTTCAGTGAAGACTCTCAAACGGCGGATACGAAACACGTCATTGCACAAACACGACCACATGCGCTACAGATCCAGCGACCGACTGACATGGAGATTTATGATGCCTGGCCGTGGCCTAGCTTCGACGACGAAGATCAGCTGTTCTTTGTTCCAGCAGGCAGTGTATGGGACGCAGCCTCCTTAAGGCTCTGGACCGGGTTCACGGGCCCTAAGGGAAACAAAGTTGAATTCGAGACGGTGTTTTTGCGCTTGGCTGGACATCGCAAGATGTCAACAAGCTGCAATGCACAGTGTTGGACTACCGGAAACATGCGGGCGCACTGAAGGACGCGCAGACAGAGATGACTCAATGGAACCATAATAGGTATCAGGTTATGGATACACTGATTCACCACAAAATCCCAAAGGCATCGGTAGCTTTATTCGAGATCCCAGGAACCAAAACGACGGCAGCCGTGTCCTTCAAGCCTATTCTTGTTTCTGAACCTAGCATATGTCCGGAGAAGTTCTGGAGGATAGAGTTCGCCTGCAATGTCTACGGAGCGAAGGAGGTTCCCAAGGTCGAATATGGGGAATGGAAGATCAGCTATGGGACTTGGAGATAGAGTGACCGGATATGAGGTGGTGGCCAAAAGTGACTGGATGCGCAAGAACTAGAACATTACCAAATACATGGTAGATAGCGCCCATATTAAATGAGCAATTCTTGAATGATGCTTGGATATAGTACCATTGGACCTATTCCTTAACAGAAGCGGTCTTGTCTGGTGTATGTATACGGCTCACTGCGACTCATTGCTGTTGAACCATGGCTATGGCATAGTCTCTGATGACATCCATGACTTTCCACAATCATTAAAAGCAAGCATATGATGCTTTATACGGGGTTTGATTAGAGGTCTAGGACCCAATATGTCTATTTTAGGTTGGAATTATGCTGCCGACTGCGAAAATCATCACCATAGCCAGCTAGTCGTACGCAATCCAGCCAAAACTCCAAAAAGCAAGCCATAATGAGTTAGTTTGTTGTTTCTATTGTATTTCCGTATCAATTGAGAGGCTACTTCGTAATATCAGAGCGTCTGACTCGATGCTGTGCCAACCTCAGGTATGGTGCCATTGTCGGCTACCCCTGAGCTTCCCAAGGGTGACCGCAATGTTATCTCTTTTCTCAACCAAAGCTGCAGCATTCCGTTCATTACGACTGATACAATCGAAAAGCAAGGATATTATGACATGTCTCTTGTTGTGGCCTTACATGACCAATGGGCCGATGGGATTTGCTGAACGGTGGTAGGCCTCCAGCATTATTCCGCCCGCATCGCAAATTGGCACCAAAGTTTCAGGCATCACGCCTGACCGACTGATACAGATTTTGGCCTATTTAAACTGGGACACCTCTTTTAATCTAGCAGTCGAACTTGAACCTTGATCTAATCTATCCCTCGAGGTCATACGCACATAAGACTTCCCTCTATACTGCTACTTGCACCTAACTCCCCTCTATTGCTTCCTTCAAACTGTTTGGGTACCAAGATGCTACTTAAAAAGTTGAAGACTATCGATGTGGAGGGCTTGTCCTCCACCAAGCATCTGCAGCTTCTCAATTCCATCGACAAACTTCGTTCGCAAGGAATCGATCACTACATCTCCCTTCCTCAGATCGTTGTCTGTGGCGACCAGTCATCCGGCAAGAGCTCCGTGCTCGAAGCTATCTCTGGCGTACCCTTTCCTGTTAAGAGTAACCTTTGCACGAGATTTCCTATTGAACTCGTCCTTCGAAAAACCCCCATACCGGAATCCGTGTCTCAATCATTAGACATCAAGATGACGCTTCCGACAATACCAATCGATCCTCCATTGCCGAGTTCGAAGAAAAACTGGACAGTTACGAAGACTTGCCCAGTCTCATAGAAGCGGCAAAAACGGCTATGGGAGTGGTGACTTATGGGAAAACTTTCTCAAAGGACACGCTACACATTGAGATCAGCGGCCCCAATCATCCACACCTGACAATTGTTGATCTCCTGGCTTGATTCATTCAGAAACAAAGCATCAATCTGCCTCGGATGTTGAATTGATACAGGATGTCGTGCAACGGTACATGAAAAAACCAAGAACGATTATTCTTGCGGTTGTTTCGGCAAAGAACGACTATGCAAACCAAATCGTTCTTAAACTAGCCCGCTTGGCTGACCCCAATGGAAATCGTACCTTGGGAGTCATCACGAAGCCGGATACGCTTCTACCAGGCTCTTTAAGTGAGCGAACGTACATATCCCTAGCCAGAAACAGAGAGATTGAGTTTAGACTGGGATGGCATGTCTTGAAAAACATGGACTCTGAAGCTGGAATATGTTCACTGCTAGAGCGTGATGCTCACGAGACTCAATTCTTTTCTGGAGGTACATGGGCAGATCTCCCGAAGGCTCCCTAGGGATCAAGAAACTCAGAGATAGATTGAGCGACCTACTCTTCAATCAAATCGCTGTGGAACTTCCTAGACTGATTGAGGAGATTGAGGAGAAGACGGTCATCTGCCAGGAGTCCCTTCGTAGGCTTGGTAGGCCCTGCATCACAACCGACGAGCAGCGAGTGTACGTCTTCGAGGTTAGCGACAGCTTCAATAAATTGTTGAAAGCTGCTATTGACGGAAATTATGACGCCTCTTTTTTCGGAAATGCTGAAACTGCCTCAGGATACCAAAGGCATTTACGTGCTGTAATTCAGAACCTGAATGACGATTTTGCAGTAGATATTACGGAAAAGGGGCGTCGGTATGAAGTCACATCCGACCCAGATTCAAAGGCAACATCTGGCGGTCAACAGCTATTGACTCGAGAGGAATTTACCATCAAAGTTGTTAACCTCATGCAGCGGAGCAGAGGACGAGAACTATCTGGCATGTTCGACCCAATGATTGTATCGAAGCTTTTCAGAGAGCAATCATCCCCGTGGACAAATCTGGTGATGGCTCATGTGAAGAACGTTTGGACGGCTGCTAAAGTGTTCTTGAAGCAGCTTACTACTCATGTCGCAGATGCATCTACTATCCAGGCCATGTTACGGCTTATAATTGAGCCGAAATTGAGTGAAATTCTAATACTCATGCGCGAGAGAACTAGGGAGCTTATTCAACCTCATCAAAATGGCCACCCTATTACATACAACCTGTCATTTCTCGACACTGTTGCCAGGATTCGTTCTGATAGGAATTCCGCACAGATTTGGAATGTTCTAAAGAAATTTGGTCGCAGCTCATCTGCGACGTTATCGCCAAGACCGATGGTGTCTGATGCTGAGATTGACCTGCACGCAGTCCATAGGGCAATTTTGGACAAAGTGGTTGAGGAGGATGAGAAACGTCATGTTGCTTCTCAAGTGTTAGACTACGTCGAAGCATATTATCAGGTAAGTGGCTGGTGTATCATATATTATTGCAGCTGATTCTTACACACCTTCAGATTGCGCTTCAAAGGTTCATTGACGACGTATCAGTTGAGGTGGTCGAAACATGCCTGATTAAGCAACTGGAACAAGTATTCAACACCCTGGAAGTTGTCAAAATGTCTAAGGAGAAAATCTCCCAAATTGCCGGCGAAACAGAGAGAAGCAAGAAAATCCGCGACGACTTGCAAAAGCAGCTAGATGTTTTAACTAAAGGCATGGATATATGCAAGGAATTCGCTGTTGTTGATATTACCAGTACGTTGTCTTAACACCAGACCTCTTTGAACGAGCAGAAGAGCCCTAATGTTTTCTACGTCAGCCCCCAACGATGCCGGTGGAAAGCTTGACGAGGACGGATTTGATGGAGAAGTGCACAAGGAAGGACTTGTAAATTATACACAGGTGAGCGATTCCGAATCAGAGGGCAAGGTTGAAGCCAAAAAGCTACCTGTAGTTGGGACTATCTCGGATGCTCTATCAAAAACACACGAAGACTTCTTTGCTTCACACACGGCTCCAAAAAGAACAAGAAGAAGAAGGACAAAAAGGACGAGCCGCGCTTGAGCCAATGCCAGAGCCGTCTTCCCCAAGGACGAGGAAATATAGCTTAGACTACCAAAAATACGCTATTTTGTACTCCAGGCCTTTACATCTTGATGAAGTTGTAGCTTTTTGTACAAGCCACTAGCAAATGACCATTTATCTCTTCAGTCGTGTGAACTTGATCCCACTCACCCCTGGCATATCTGTATTATGGAAATGATTCCTGATTTATCTTTGCTCTATAATCAGACCCTGAGCTAAGCGCAACCTTAGACAAAGTCGATAACAATGGATCAGCATTTTCTGTCAATATATAGCAGCTAATAACCATAAAGATTGGAGCGCCAATCTATGTTTGGGAACGATCTTCAATCAGTCAGGTACGATTTGGTGACGGTGGGTCAGGATCTACCTGCTGAGCAACCAACTCCACCCACGACTTTGACATAACATATGAATACTATAATAATTTTTTTCGGGAGAGCTTTTCGTCTCTCTATTTTGCTCGTGTAATTGATTCAGCTTCGCAATATCTAAGCCAGGAACCAAGACAAGTCTCTCAATCGTATGCCGCATAGACATCGTAGGATGGCTTGTGTTTCTAGCATGTGTGAGACAAGATGGATACAGAGGCCCAATTGTCCTAATTGGGCATGTCACTGTCCTCTCAGCCTGCCGATCATCCGGAGCTCTCATCCACTCACGCACTGCAACCCATCCCCTGTCTTTCATGACCTTCCAATTCCGTTGGCTTAGCCTGTTTCACAGCAATTTGACAGCGATGGGCCGGACTCCCGGCACATGTTAGCTATGAAGCCCCGTGAGTGGTCATACGCAGCCGCCAGTAGATATGCCTTCCCTCAATTGGAAAATAGCTGGCAGATGTGGATGATGATCTGCCATCAAAAGAGCAGGAATTGTGACCGACCAGTGGAGACGGACGTGAGACATCGGAAGAGATGCCGTTGATCATGTAAATATAAAGCAGTTGGACTCTCGCTGCATCAAGGCTATGTCTTCTCCATCTCCATCAACACCTGCTACTTCTCCTAGAACCAGAGCTAGTAACCAAGGTTTAGACATCTATCTTGTCAAGATGAAGTTCACTTTCGGCCTCCTCTCTGTCTTCGCCGCGTGCGCTGCCGCCGCACCCACGGAGCTTGACCGTCGAGGTGCTGCTACCTGTGGCAGCGTGTCCTACAGCGCATCTCAAGTCAGTGCTGCTTCATCTGCTGCCTGCGACTACGTGCAGAGCGGTGATACTGCTGGCAGTTCCACCTACCCACACCAGTACCGCAACTACGAAGGCTTTGAGTTCAAGGGCCTTGATGGTCCTTTCTATGAGTTCCCTATTTTGTCCTCGGGACGAGTCTACACCGGCGGTATGTATTGATCGCTTTGAGTGTGTCACAAGTAATACTAACGAACTGGACAGGCTCTCCTGGCGCTGATCGAGTTGTGATCACAGGAGACTGTGTTGAAGCTGGTACCATCACTCACACTGGCGCCAGTGGAAACAACTTCGTGGCATGCGGAGGAACTTCCAAATAAATTGAGAACCTAGACATACTCCCCAGAAGTGTCTTAGGCTCATGTACTTAGCTTCATACGTATCTATTTGTCACGTCTGTATTTAGCATATAGCATGTATATATGATGAGTTCCAATGAGCAATAAAGAGCATACCACGTGCATCTGCAACGACAAGGATAGTGTAGAGTTTCTCTGATGTTACAAGTAATGACTAAACAGTCAGTATGCATTCGAGACTTGAATGCCTGCATACCTGACCTCTTCACTGGCGTTTAGAGCGGATCTATTCTGTTGTCTATGATTTGAACGCTTAGTTGACGCCATCTCTAGTCGATGGGGCTGCAATTCACCCACCCCGGATTGTATTTCCTCAAACGTCCACGCAATCGGCAACCAGTTTATGTGACATGGGTTGCTAGTTTCATCCTAATCGTGTTTCGTCAAACTGGACCCATATAGTGTCCAGGGACGGATAATCGGAATGTGTGGTTAGATTGATCTACCAGCGTTACACATGGATGGGTAGCTCCTACTCATGTAGTTCTAGCGGCAAACCGAGAAACCATTATTATGAGGAGAGACTATTGTATGAAAGATAAGAGAGTGGCATACAGCTATAACAGTGACCAGGGTAGAGCCCTCTGATGAGGGAGCTTGAGCTGGGCCGACTCACGCTACACGAATATGGGCGACTGTTGCAGTGATGTTTCTTAATCGGGCTCACTCTAATTATGATGCTTCAGAATAGATTAATATGTTGATATAACATTTCAAGCCGTTTATGTCCCCAGACAAATTCCTCGATGCCAGTCAACGTGAAGAAGAGGCGGCTTGTTGAACATGTACCAGCGCTATAGCTACGAAGACGACAAAACCACGGGTGTCCCACGAATTTGACAAAGGAAACCGTTTTTGGAGGATTTCTTGAGCTTCATATGACCCAAAGCTATGCTGTCAGCATTCCACAATCTTCTCACGCGTAACACTAGTTAAACGCTGATTGACTTCACGTAATCTGAGTACACTTAACTATACCACCTGAAGTCTCAAAAGGTTCCTCTGCCCAATACGGTTCTTCGTATATTAGTGAACACACTGGACCTTGGAGTTGACTTATTGGCTTTGGCCAAGGAAAGTGAGAGCCCACTGCACAATGAGAGGCGCCCACAATTACTTGAAGGTTATTATAGTCAAAATAAGACAGTGACCTAGATTCATTCCTTTGAGAACAGACCATGCTGCTAAGAGTGAACTGCCCTCAGCTGAGATTGTCTTTGATCAGATTCTTCCTAAATGGTTCTTCCTACTGGTTATTTGTTGGAATACATTGTGTATCAACTAATTACTATTTACATAGTAATCAGGCTCGTAAATATCCCGATAGTGACGCATTTAAGAGAGTACATCTAATGGCCTGTTCTATCTCGAGTACTGCGCTCACTACAAAATAGTACATCCACGTCCACGTCCACGTCCACACATGTTCTTGGCATCCTGATCTACTACAGAGTTACCACACTCGTAGGCTTTTCTGTAAATTACCTGTAAAACCATGATGTGTAATATGTCCTACTGATTCAAGAGTGGTCGAGGGTTCCCTGACTTCAGATCCTACGTCGTAGCTGTCTCACGCAAATGACACCAAAAGCTCAGCTCCTCCCCGTGCTGGTATGCATGCTCGTAAAGAACAAGCTTATCCCCTCTTTCTAAGACATTCTAGTGCAAAAAGATCTTCTTCCTTTTTGTGTGTCTCTCGTAGCGTAGGGTAGGTCTCTATATCACCCGTCTATAAATGTTGGCTCACTCCCTTACCTGAACCTTCTCATGATGTGAATTCAACACCGTAATTGATCCTTAATACCCTGCGATACATATACCATGAAGTTCGCTACAGTTATCCTACATATTGGCATTGCCGCTGCTGGTCTTCGTCTTCCTCCGTTACCCCCAAACTTACCGATCCTGCCATCCCGTGTCTGTATTATGGAGACGATTCGTCATGTGGCCCTGACACATATTGTGAGCCTAACAACTACTCGGCATGCGCCAACGGCCTCGACTGTTCTGGTACTTGTGCCTTCAACAACGTGTATCCCTCATGTGGGGCGATACCATAGTACCTATCGGCTGCCGGCGTGGAAGCAAATGTGTCGACGATCCGCGGACCCCTGGAAGCTGCGGCATGGCATGCGATGGGCCAGGGATTTGTGTGTCGGAGCGCCAGCCGCGATGCAGAAGTGGCCGAGGTCGCCGCTGTCCAGCAGGGCTGTGGTGCTATCAAGATCTTTATACTGACTGCGCCGGGGACGGATGCCCTGGAACCTGTCTTTAAGAAATCCATCTTGCAAACCAGTATTACAGAGTGTCACATATCAGTCACAAAGCAAGAGAATCTGGCTCATTCGTCGGCCTTGAATATTATTCTTGGAATTTCTGATCTTTAGGTGTTGAGACCGGTCATTACACACCAGAATCATTTGTCTCCCTTAGACAAATGTTCAGCTAGCTCCCCGTGCATGTAACAGATACGCCAAGTTATGGTTAACAGCAAAATCGAAGCATTTTCCACCACAAACCTCTATACAAAGGATTTTTCTAGACAGTGTATCTGAAAAATGTGGCATTGTCACCATTCTCCTTCTCCAGCACCTTCTCATCCCTGCTGTACTCAAGGGAGACTTGTGCACGGAATCACGTCAGGCGTTCTCCTTGCGAAGATAGATGGTCATGAAGATCGAAAGAACGCAGCTCATAGCTGTGGTAGAGAGCAGAATGATGTGTCCGGAGTGGTAGTGAGGCGCCTCAGACTTTCGGATGACGAAGGCGGCAGCAGCTCCTCCCAAGTTGCCCTACACAGGTATGTTAGTCGCTTGAAAGGTGTAATAGGGTCATTCAATTCAACGTACAAATCCGACGTGCATGGCAATACCAACACCACGCTTAAGCGATCCACCAATATTGTTACCGTTCCAGGCCACACCCTGTGGGACGTTGGGGTAGATTCCGGAGGTGACCATGAAGCAAGCGAAGTACTTAGCTCCATTGCTCTTAACACCAGCCAGAATGGCGAAACCGATGATACTGGTGTATGTGTTAGTACGTGAATGAATGCCTAGGAACGGAGATTAAACATACGCGACAACGCAGAAGAAGATCATGTAGATTCCACGCTGACGATGCTTGTCTGCTGCAAATCCACCGGCGATGGTGAACAAACAGGCAACGACGTAAGGAGGAACGGTCATGAGCTGAGCCTTCTCGTTGCTGTATCCAAGACCCTGGACGATACTGGGGAGGAAGACGGAAATCGAGTAGAGGGAGTGTAGATGCCAATCGTGATGAACATGTGAATCCAAATCTTCCAGTCCTTGAAGGCGTCCCACATGAACTGGCTCTTGAACTCATCAGACAGGACAGAGCGGTCGTCCTCAAGTCGGCGCAGGACCTCCTTCTTCTCAACTGGTGTGAGGAACTTGGCAGTGTCGGGGTAGTCGTACATTGCCCAGTAGGCAAAGCAAGCTAAGGCGCGTCAGTTATAGTCGCATCTACCTATCCGCGATGAAACTCACCAATGATGAAAGTCACAAGACCCTCAATGACGAAGATCCATGCCCAGCCGTCGAGGCCACCTAAGCCGTCCATCTCCATGAGACCACGGGCAAGCAAACCTCCGAAAGCACCAGCGGCAGTGGCCGCAGAGAAGAAAATGGCCATTCGCAGACCGCATTCGTGACGCCTGTACCACATGGTGATGCTACTATTTGTTAGCAGTTGTCGATTTTCTGTTTTCGCGCGATGTCTTACTAGTAGGTGATACCGGGGAAGAGACCACCCTCAGCCAGACCAAGAGCGCATCGCACGGCGAGGAGTCCCTGGTAGTTCTTGACCATACCCAAGCAAATGGTCATGATACCCCAGACAACCATGATGCTGGGAATCCAGATGCTGGGACGCCAGCGCTTCATGGCCATGTTGGAGGAATTTCAGCAGCGACATAGAAGGGGAAGAAGACGGCCACGGCAACCTAACGATTGAGCGTAAGTATCAATAGCTTCACTAATCATCTGTCCAGAGGGTCCAAGTCAAACTTACGTTGTAGTCCCACTTGCCAGTCATGTTCAAGTCTGTCTCCAGGTGGGCAAGTTTGGCATTACCAATGTTGGTTCGGTCCAAGAACGAAAGAAGATACAGCAGGGCGAGGAAGGGCAGAAGGTGGAGATCCATCTTCCTCAGAAGCTTCTTGGTGTTCTCGATGGAGAAGCCGGCATCTTCGATGTCTTGCTGAGATCCAGTCTCCACGTCTGTGAAGTTCTTCTCATTAGACGATGTCTCGACGCGGGTATCGTCGACCCGGTCAACCTTCTCCTTGGTATCCATATCTGCGTGTGTGTGCTGAGATGCAGATAAAGTTTGAGTGAGTCGCAACGACGGGAAAGGAGGAGGGCGATCAGTGAGGGAGAGGGAAGACTGAATGGGCAATGGGGTAATATATATGCAGTGCAACTGCTACCCATGCGCAGTCTGGGGTGGATAGTAGAACCAGGTCTTGGCAGACTTGCTGCAGGTTATTGAAGCAAGATGTATGTGGCAAGATCTTCAAAGAAAGGTATATGCTCGCAGGGGCCAGCGTCCAGTTGGGTCCGCACGCCTCCTCAACCTCGTGGACAGCAAGGGCCTTTCGTTTGTGGTTCTGGTCAAGACAAAGAGGGTCCATTCCGGCTTACACACACCAACACGCCATCCACTTATTCCGTCCTGCGCTACCTCCACACCACATCCCGGAACTTGACCCATGCGGCCTCCAGGGCCCCGTAGGCCAACAATGGTCAAGGTAAGATTCCCCGCACACTACAAGCCGGGCCATCCTCAACTACCTGGTCGAAGCGGCAGGCCTGGTAAGCGAGATGTAGACAAGAACGATACAAGTGGCGATCCCTTCCTGGAGGAGGTCGCATGCTTGACCTTTCCAAAGACTTCCTTCTGCTGGGACTCCCCGTTTAGCCGGGCTCATGGCAATGTTAAAACCAACACTTTTCTCACCCACCCTCGCCCCCATCCTTGCTAATGCAGGGCTTGTCAATATCAGTCGGGTTCCGTATCCGCTGTCCTGGCCTTCAGCTCGGATGGCCACCTCGTCGTCGCACAAGTGGCACGCCCCGAGATCGCTCCAAAAGAATGATCGGGGACACAGACACAGGTGAGCCAAGACGGCATGAGGCTGGGTCCCGGCTAAGACACCGGCAAATTCCCCAGTGTTCTCTTGTCTCTGAGCTTCCAATAAGCAGCCTCTTGTTTCAGGTCCCAGCTTTGGAACTACATTGTTAGCGCCACTAGCTCGTGTTCGAGGCCTGAGATGAAGTTATTTGGGTCATAGCAGGCGCTAGAAACTCCTTTGACGTCGAGAGAAGACGCGTCGTCGTGTGCTCAAGGTTCAGTACAGTCCCGTAAGATCCTTTGGTTACATCGTTGCGTGCTACGCAAAAGGCACCATGTAACGGTGTTGATCACTCTCATCTTTGGTTCATGTCAGCTCGCTGCCACGCTATTTGGGCAGGCTATCCCAAACTGTTGGGTAAGCCGCGTTTGGGTGCACCACACTGGACTATCCCTCATTATCATCATCAGCATCATCAAAACTGATAGCTTCGTTCGCGAAGGTGCCATGTTTTCTTGGCACCGCTTAAACGGAAGCCGTCACTCACAAGATCTGCAGCCTCGAGATCGGGCGACCGGAAGGATGCAGACGGACGCCTGGTGGCTGAACATCCCGCTGCTTGTCCTATGTGCCTTACTCCCGACGGGCTTGGCCATTCAAGCCTTCCAAGCCATCGCCGAGCGATAAGGCCAAGAGTCCTGTATGGGTGAAGGGGAGGCCTGGACAGGCTCAGTGTTGTCGCAACAGGCATGTAATGCAACACACAAGCTTTAGCTGGTGTGCGTTCCCACCAATCACCACCCCATACCAACAATTAGTGCATAGTCTGTCCAGGATAGACTGGTGGTTAAAGCTGTATTAGGCTTAAGTCTTAGGCCAGGGGCATCTCCGTAAGCCCATGGGGAAGTGGGGGGACAGCTCACGTCGCCCTCTCCCTATTGATCGTCGCTTCGGTGTATTTAAGGTGCTAGATAAAGTTGGAGAGCATTTCTCGTTTGGTTCTGGCATTGGAGGGCTCCACTCAATAGTGTTGGGTGTCACGCGTATAGAGTTAATGGCCGTGCAGCTCGTGGTTCCCTCCCACCAGCTACACCGTGGAGAATGGCCAAGAGGCGTCGGTGAAGCCTCCCGGACAAAGGGATCATGCCTCAGGGCATCGCCTCGTACATCGGTTGCTTCTGCCAAGCACGACCTTTTCGACACCCCAGCAAGGATTGCTCCAGAGGGTGCGGCAACGGCGAAGGAACTAGGCTCGGCAGACGTGTGGGCTCTGTTCATGACGCAGAGCAGTCGACGAATCAGAGCCAGCATGCGTCTCGGTGGCACCTCTGTGTTGGGCCCAGGGAGGTCCAGAACACCCCTTGTCAGATTGCGACCAGATGACGGGACATTGCCTCCCACTGAAGCTGGTCAATTGGAGAAAATTTAGCACATCCCCTTGTTCGGTGTCACAAATGGTGTTTATTCGCAACCATGGGCCAAAAACAGTTGTCCATCCTTCGTCCCCTGGTGTCTCACAACTTGGCAGCATGTAGATCCAACTACAAGCTTTGTAGCTTGCGTACTTGGCGTGGAGACAGAAACCTGTTGGAGAAGTGATGGGTCTGTGACGAGAAACACTTGTCTGGGCGATCTCAAGCGCACCCAGACTCGGCCATGGTCCAGGGCCCTGTACGCTCCGGACTCATGCTTAAACGCCGTGCACCAGTGGGTACTTTTGCCTGCACTCTCATGCAGTGAGCTGCTCTCTACCTCTTGGAGCAGGCAACGAAGCCGAGGGATCCTGGGTTTGGGGTAAGGCATTCCCTCCCCTTCTCGCAATATGCGCAGCCTCGCGCGGAAGCCTCCCTTGCTCGATCGAGTAATTTCGGCGCATTTAGCCAAGCAAATCTCTCTGGACGCCAATTTTGGCAGCAAATGGACGTAGGCATTGCGAATGGACAAAGGAGCCTTCCTTTATTTTGGCAATTAAGCCCAGGATTCGCACTTGGGACGGGCCAAGTCCGAGTCGGGTACGAGTGTGCCGCGAGGCGACTGATAGGCCAGCGTCGACATGGATGGCTGACCCATCTCGACCGCAACCAGAGTAGGGGTCGGGTTGCAATCTGATAGCTCCCTGCATGCAATATTCACGGGCCAGGATATGGATCTTGTGGTGCTGGGAATCTCAACATTTGTTTACTCGACAGGGCAATCTCGAAGTGGTGGAAATTGCCATGCAGAGCACAGGCGAAACGGCCCCAGACGACGGCTATCGCTTGTTCCACGAAGTGGCTGCAAAAGTTCCGATGTCTGACCTGGCCCATAGTTTCCCGCCTCGGCGTGCAGGATACGGGTAAGGCGATCAAGAGGCCGAGAGAAATTTGACGGTGCGAATGCTGTCTCTCAGGAGACCCAGCCCCGGGGCCGCGAGACGCATGCCACAGCCAACAGCATCTGCAATGCAACACATCGCCTGGGTCGACCCAAACTATCGAGGCGACGCACGGCTCCCAGGCTAGCTGGGAGCCGTCGAGGAATGTGCGAACAATTTCCTTTCTGTTTCTATAAAACATGTAGAGTCAGCCGCAGGTTCCAGAACACGCAGGCTTGTGAAACCCAAGGTTCTCCCCTACCTGACCGATGGGCGGAAGGACAGGACCGATGTCAGCTTGTCAGATGTAGCTGCGTCCTGGCCATGCTTAAGATTGCTGTAATACAGCCAACCGTGCCGGTCTACCGAAAGCTGTGGCCCGACAGGCTGGACTCTCGAAGCCTTTCCTGTTACCTATATGCAGGCCTTCTCAGGTCGACCAATTTGATCTCGCCATCCCTGGGCCATACTAGTAGCGAAGTGAACTACAGGGATTCACAGTAGCGATATGAGGTGCCTTTGAGTATGAAGAGTCGCTGTCACTTTGGCTCCGGAGAATCCTTGCGAGGCCCTCAGCGTTGCCACGTCCTTCCACTTCGTAGTATCAATACCTTGTCCCCGGACAGGGCCAGTTCGATGTGTACTTCCGGACCACTTCACGAAGAGCTACATTGTAAGATATATATGAGGAGCATGCAGTTGTTCAAGCAGGTGTGGGATGTTGCGCTAAGGAACGATGCAGGTGAAAGACCGACTAGTTCCAGTCATCTTAGTAAGAGGCTCTTGCTGATTTCGATTGACAGCTCACATTTTATAGCCCTGACAATGCCTAGAGATTAGCCCTCGGACAGTATCTTATGAGTCGTTAAGCAAGCTGGATGATCAGGGAATTGACCACGAACCTCGTTCTGTTAGCACCTCGACACGCAAAGATATGTCTCCAAGCCGATGCCATGTAATATATGAGACCGAGCTGTGAGGTTGGGACTCGCAGAGTTGTGAGAATGTTCGAAATAGAAACACGATGACTTGAATCTTGTCACGTCAACATCATCGGATGGAAAATCTACCTGATGATACGATTGGAGTGAACAGCAGTTCACAAGACAAAAGTTGATGACAGAAGTCGCATATACTAATAGGCAAGATCACAGTTTAAAAACATGATGCAATCAAAATAAAAAGTGTTGGTGCAAGGCTCATACCCGTGCAGGAGCATCCATCGTGGCCAGCTGTGAACACTTGGTAGAGCAGGCAGAGCATTCAGCTCCAAACTTGCTATCTAGAAATTTAGCTCTTCTATATTGGCCTTTTCTCTCTCTCTCCTAGCTCCTGGGCTCACAGACACTGAACAACTACAACAAATCAAGCTCAGACCAGATCGCTTCAACGTCACCCACCGCAACGATGCTAACAGATGGCATGCTAGATGAAGCATCTAAAGCTCTTGCTGAATACCGGAGAACAGATTCTCTCCCACAAATACTTAGCAGCTATGCTTACTTGATCGACGACTACAAGCGCCTCAAGAGAGAGTATGAGGGCGTCACCGCAGGCCTAGACCACTCTAAAAGATTACCAAGCGCTCCAGATAGCAAAGACTGTGTCTTGGTGATTGTCGATGGTGATCAATACATCTTTGACAGTGATTTCATTCTCGACGGGGAAGAGGGAGGCAGCCGTGCTGCCAAGCAGTTGAGGACCGCCATCGAAGCGAGTCTTCGACGCAGGAGAACTGGGAAATACTACATCATCATGCGTGTCTACGCAGATTTCCACGCTCTATCCAGCTCCCTGTCCAAAAAGGGCTTGTGTGGCGAAACCGAGCGCTCTATCGCTTCCTTCGCGGTAGGCTTCAACAAAGCTTTTGGCCTCTCTGACATGGTTGATTCTAGCAAGACCGACACGAAAGAGGGAGCAACTTACAAAGCGATAAAGCATTCAAGATAGAATGCATGATTCGAATGTATGCCGAGAATCCTCAGTGTAAGCACATCTACGTGGCAGCCTGCGACGATTCAGACCTTGCTTGCGACCTGGGTCATTACAAGGACGACAGCGACCGGTTCACGCTCCTGGCCACACCTAGCGTGCAGATGCATGAGGACTTCAAAGATCTTGGCATGTCCATGGAAGAACTTCCCAAAGTGTTCATGACAGCGCCTCTCAGTGCGTTTCCTGACCGACAACTTACAATCAATCCCGCTGCAACACTCTCCATCCAACAGAGAAACAAGAGACCTAGGAGCCCAGGGGCCCATTCAGAGTCATCTACTCACCCGCATCGGCCGGATATATTCAACAGGTTTCATAACCTCATGGAAGCCGACTCGAAGGTGCTTCTGGCGCGCTACAGCTCGGCTGTCACTCCTGCGGCACGGTACACGCGGTATCCTCGCGGCAATCTATCGCTTTTGCCGTACACAACAGAACCAACTATGGATTCTTATTATCCATCGAGATGAAGAGGATTTAAACTTTGGATTCTTCCATAGTAAAGAGGCCGGACTACGGTCTCAACCAGTGGAGGTGAATAAGGCGACCTCTTCAATAAACACAAGTACATTTAAGGATCGAGTGTCTTACAAGTTCAAACCGAATCGATTATCGGGCGTGACAAGCTCGCCATGAAATGGAGATCACAAGATAATTTCGAGGGCAGAAGAGAAGCCCTTTAGTTATCCGGTCAATTGGAAATGGATCGACACTGCGATGTGACAGAGTGGATGACAACTGGGCAAAGACACTCCCAAACAGCTGCTGTAATAATTGAGACATGGTCCGCAGGAATGACGAATTGACTCAATTTCGCGATGAATAATTGTCCAAGTCTCATAAAATAAAATAAAATAAAAACCACCAGATAAATTCGTGCAACCCTTGTCGCCGACTATCACGCAGCACAGTAAGACAGGCAGATACGGGTGGAGCCTCGCAACTCAATCACACACTAATTGCACCATTACATCCGACCATGACGATAAGACCCTTCCGCAACTCACTTATCACCGCTAACTCACTCTGAACACCACCCAAGCCTCCAAAATCTGGCGGTGTGATCCGGCAAGCCCTCTCGGGCACATATAACCACCAAAAGAGCCTTGTGGCAAGCGCGCCTGTAAGCTGCAACGCGAGAAATGGCACGTACGGATGATGAGTCTACGGCGGTTCGGGTCCGTGGCGCGGCACCGCTTTCGGAATCCACGGTTTATTCGCCTCTGCTAAACAACCATGCTACATCTCCCGAAGAGTCCGACAATGCGGATCTGCTCACCGCGCTGGAGCACCGCTCTCTTCGGCGCGGTCTCTCCTCGCGACACCTTTCCATGCTGGGCATTGCCGGAGCCATCGGAACGGGCCTATTCCTGGGTCTCGGCTCTGCCGTGCAGCGTGGCGGACCTCTCGGTGCCCTACTCGGCTATGCTTGCATCAGTCTCGTCGTCTGCGCTGTCCAGCTTGCGCTCGGCGAGGTGGCAGCTCTGTTACCCGTCACGGGCGCATTCGTCCGGCACGCAGAGTTCCTGGTCGATCCGGCGCTCGGGTTCGCTGTTGGATGGAACCTAGTCTATGGCGCTGCACTATCAGTGCCGTCTGAAATCGCAGCCATATGTGTGCTGTTCCAGTTCTGGTCTGAAGACATCAGCTCTGCGGCCGTCGTCATTGCCTTTATCATCTTGACCACAGTCGTTGGTCTGGCCTTCATCCGGGTCTTTGGCGAAGTAGAGTACGTCTTCGCCGTGCTGAAGATCATGCTCGTCGTGTTCCTCGTCATTCTTGGTCTCGTCATTGACTTCGGCGGCATACCCGGCACGCCGCCCATTTGGTTCAAGTATTGGAAGGATCCAGGCCCTTTCGTCGAGTACATTGCCAAAGGGGATTTTGGGCGCTTTCTTGGATTCTGGAGCGTCATGACAGGCGCCGTCTTCTCGTTTGCCGGCGTTGAATCCATTGCCATGGCCGCTGCCGAGACGCAGAATCCAGCAAAGGCCATCCCTGCGGCTTGTAAACGCGTTTTTATCCGCATCATGATATTCTACATGCTAGCGGTCATGGTCGTGGGCATGCTCGTGGCAAGCAACGACCCTCGTCTAAACGACTCATCCGGATCCGCAGCTCAAAGTCCCTTCGTGATTGCTGCATCCGCTGCTGGCCTACCGGCCATACCATCCATTGTCAACGCGGTTGTCATAACTTCAGCTTGGTCTTCAGCAAACCAGAGTCTGCTCGCCGGGACACGCGTTCTATACGGCTTGGCTCTTAAAGGACAAGCCCCTAAAATCTTCCTTCGGACGACTAGCTGGGAACTCCTATATGTGCGTGTTGCTGTTTACCGTTGTGATGCTGCTTAGCTTCATGAGCCTTTCGAATGGTGCTTTCGCTGTTTTCTGGTGGCTCGTTCAGCTCACTGCGGCCGGAGTCTTGGTCTCATGGTCAGTTATTCTACTGAACCACATCCGACTCAGATATGCCATGAAACGGCAAAACATTCCCTTATCAAAACTACCATGGCATAATTCATGGACCTGTACGTGTTCCCACAGCCTACCGTTAACTTCCCAATATGCATACTAACATGTATATCCCGTAGTGTACACTTCCATTGGCGCACTTTTCATGTGTATCCTCATTCTTTTCACGAGTGGCTTCTCGGTGTTCACAAAGGGTAACTGGGACACCAGTAAATTTGTTTCATCATACCTGTAAGCAATCCCTTGTCCTTTGTTTTAAAATGCTTCTGCTAATATAATTACAGAGATATTCCTCTTGTCATCATCGCGTACTTTATATGGAAGCGCTACAAGAAGACCAAAATCATTCCTCTTTCCAAGATACCCCTGCGCGTCGCTTTCGAACACGCACACCAGAAAAGCCATGCCTCGATTTAGATTCCCTCCAATGATATAGATGCGTGTCTATCCAATGTCATGCAAAAATTATTCACATAAAAACTTTCGTGTCAAAATGTCATCTCGTCTGAGAAAGTGAAATGCATCCACCATTGCTGTATTACTACATGGACATCTGTCTCACACATCCTCACTCAACCCAAGAGCGATATCAACCGGATCTCTCGGCGATAGGATAATAACAACTTGAACAGAATATCAATTTTGATCTGCCGACATTCCACGCTCCTCTTACGACTTACTTGTGAGGTCTAGGCGGGGTTTGCGCTAGTGAGAGGCTCATGCATTTCTGTCTTAGGAAACGGAACCGTTCGCTCCATGGCCTTTCCACCAATGCTACCCCAGATCAACCCCATTGACCAACCGGGTGTAAGGCGTTTGCCAACCGAGGAAATGTGCGTCGATCGATTCTGCAAGGTCCTGCCGAATTCCCATCGAGACTTGAGGACACGGGGACGTATATAAGGACAGGGTCGCTCCGTAGGGCAATGGTCGTGTCTTGTCCCGTTCAAGAGCTTCTACAGGCATCTTCGCAAGATCCAATTCTACAATGCGGTTCCTAGCCCCGATTCTTGCTGGCATCGGCCTATCTACAGCAGCCGAGCTCCAACATATCACTGAGGACTTCGGCCCCAATCCGACCAATGTGACATTCTATCTCTACGTGCCCGACTCCTTCGCCGCTGGTGCGCCGCTGCTCGTCTACCCGCACTGGTGCCACGGAACCGCCCTGAACGCCTTCGAATGGAAGCCATGGCGTGCCCTCGCCGATGCCCTTGGTTTCATCACTATCTACCCTTCCTCCCTTGGGTCGCCGACAACTGCTGGGATGTGTCATCGAAAGAGACACTTACACACAATGCCGGCGGTGATAGTCTGGGCATTGCCAGCATGGTGCGCTGGACGCTGGAGCAGTATCCTCTCGATGCGGATCGTGTCTTCGTTACGGGTATTAGCTCCGGCGGCATGATGACCAATGTCCTCGCCGCCACATATCCTGATTTGTTTGCCGCGGCCAGCGCCTTTGCTGGCGTGCCATATTCCTGTTTCGCGGGCAATGGCAACGCCGTCTGGTCAGACGACTGCGCCCGTGGCCGCATTGTCCACCCGCGTGAGGAGTGGGCGGAGCTTGTGCGAGCAGCTTACCCGGATTTCCTGGCCCAAGACCCAAGATGCAGCTCCTCCACGGCACGGCTGATGATGTCCTCAATGTAACCAACTACCACGAGGAAATCAAGATGTGGACGGCTGTTCTAGGTGTCAGCGAGGAGCCCAAGGAAACTGTACCTAATACTCCTCAAGCCAACTGGACGAAGTATGTCTACGGACGTACGGTAGAGGGATTCCTGGCTGAGGGCGTCACGCATGATATACCTGACCAAGCTGAGGAAGTGGTGCGGTTCTTTGACCTCGACTGCAAAGGCGAAAGCTGTTTCTCGCGGAAAACATTGGAAAAGTGGGAGAAGTGCAAATCTCACCGCAAGAGGTGAGTAGCATGAAATTGCCGTCCTGCAGCATTTTCCTGAGTGAGTAAAGGCACCAAGAATAGTAGAGTGCCAAAGTATCAATATAGTTTGGTGATCTCAAATAGAGCGCTTTTGGTCTCTTGCCGAGCCCTTTATGTATGAATATTTTCCACTCCCGTCTTCTTCCGTTCGTCTTTCTATGCTCTCTGTATCAAGTGCAATGCAATGCTGTATGCTACGGTCTTTCCTCTTGTTCAGGACTTGATGAACAGAAAATCGCCATAAATAACAAAGAAAACCATGTCTCTGAACCAAGGGTTTCCAAACATGAACGCCGGCAATGATAACGAAAGGACGAAGAAAAAGCATCCACTCCCTGATGGTTAAGACTACCATCCACGGGCTCAACCAATGCAATGGTTCTTGTGGGTAGCGGCGAAGCAGTGCGACTATATAGCCCAACTGCCTCGTCTTTCTCGAACACCCCATGCTAATGGGTCCAGGTTGTCTAAATCAGGATGCTGCCGCGCCCATTCTGTAATATAAATCCGCAACGCTTTCCACCTGGGACATTTTTCTTCTTTCGCAAGATCTTCTAATGTCATTTCCATTATATGGCCTTTTGCCATTTGCTTCTCGTCATCCCTTTCTAGCTCCTCAATGGGAATGCGGCTAATCTTAGACAACTCCTCGTCGAACGCTCGTGCGGTGGCAGGGTATCCCAAGGAGAGGTAATTGTAGACCTGAGTGACAAATACGTCGTCGAACTCCTGGGCAATCTTCTCGTCTCTTTCAGCCTGTGCCTTCTCGCGGCGTAATCGCTCTTCTAGTCCATGGAGCATGTGCACACCCTTGAGTCACCGTTCTTGAGGCGGTGCTCCGAGGTGGTTCCGCTACCATCGCTTGAATGAAGCATTGAGCCTGGCTCTTCACTCATGTTGAAAAGATCGATGGCATGTGTTTCTAAGGGAGTCGCTGGAGGGAAAGGAGTGTCCATCATGGGTGGTCCCTGCAATTGTGCGGGTACCAGATAACCGTCTTTGGATTCCGACCGGAAGCAATAGCCTCTCCACAAACCAGCCTGTCCTGTGAAATCACGGCGCTGCTCGTCCATAAGGGGTTGCAGAAAGGCGTGGTCGGGCTCCATCTTGGTCAACTTCGGCGAAGGGCATGTCCGAAAAGTCAAGTCCTTTCCAAGCATCGGAGGCGAGACAACCTGACGTGTTTTTGAGCCTTTGCAGCGTTGTCGACACCGATGCCACCGAAAGGTTTCCCAAAAGGACTGTGAGAGGAGGGCTGAGGAGGAGTGCTCTGAGAGAACGCATCACCCATAGACACATCATGGGCCTGTCTCGGTGCCGAAGTAGCTGGGCTGACCCTATCCTTCTGCTGTGGGGGTGAAGGAAACAAGTCGCGCTGCAGTAGAGGCGGAAGTGAGCCTGAAGGATATGATTCCGAGCCTGTCGTCGAGTCCTTTCTATCTGCGGCAGACGGGCGTTTATTGGTTGTCCAGATGGCATCAGGGGTACGGACAGATCCATCCTGTCAAGATCGGAATCCGATCTCAGCAGGATGGGGTCGTCAATGGCCATGGCATCATCATTTTGCCATGCGCCAAATGCTCCGCATGCTCCTGCATGTGCTTGTGCCACCAGGTCAAATCCAAGTCGGTGGACTTGCGCCGGGGCTTGGACTCTCCACGAGTCTGGCGCTTAGGCGAGCCTCCGGGAGAGTTCTCGCTCCCCGAGCTCTCGCGGAAGTAGAAGTGAGCAACACCACCCTCACGAGCTCGGCTGTTGGGAAAAGCAGCAAGCGCGGCCTCTTGTATCTGCCGTTCGGCTTCCTTGGCGGCGAGGTCTAAGAGATAGTCCTGGACATCCTTCTCCTCTGTCTCGCGCCGAGTGGGCGGGGAGGGGCGGATTGGCTCATCCTCGTCAACGCCATCATGCCTCCGCCTCCCCTCGGCTTGGTGGCATATATATGCTTGGTGTAAGGAGTGATGTCTGTCTTATCGGTCGGTTTGGTGGCAGGCCCGGCGTTGCCCACCCTACGGCTTCTCCGCGAGGTCTCGATGAGCTGAGGAGCGAAGCGGCGGCGCGGGCGCAGCTCCTGGGGCACGGGAGAGGGAGAACGGGGAGAAGGCTCGGGAGTGAGCTCCGGGTTGGGACCTATCTGCTGCTTCCGTGTAGAATGGAACGTGGTTTCGATGGGGACCGGGGCGAACCGGCGCCGCGGTTCTTCTGGCTTGGCCATGATCGACGAGGTGGGAGCAGGCGGTTGCGTCAGAGCAGCTCGGCCCACTGGCGAAGGGGACAAGGTGGACTCGTAGGGCCGGCGAGCATTGGTTGCGGCCAACAAAGTCCTGGCGAAGGCGAGTCTATAAGCAGACGAGTCTAGCGGGGAGAGAAGCAGCAGGACATGTGAATGGGAATGCGAATGTCAAAGTGAATGTGAATATGGCCGGCGGCGGGCTGACGTGGTAGTGGAGGCTCGCCGAGAGCGGGGCCAAGATGAGGACTGTGGGAAGAAGAGACAAGGGGCGAGGGTATCAGAAGCATTTCAATGGCAAGCCAGGGTTCACGATAGTACCACAGGAAATAATCTGCGGGCAGGACCGGGCCTGGATTGGGGTACATAAGGTTGGCAGGCCAGACCTAGACCTGGAGAGCCAGGAAGGAGGGACGCTCCCACTCACACAGCGAGGTGGGGCAGTTGATTGACGCCGGTGCTTGTTTGTGCCTGCGCTTGTTCGTGGTTCTTTCAGTACAAGTACAGTGCAGTCAGTGCCTTGGTCGATTGCCTCTGGCCTTGGCTTCAGTAGTCGCTGTACGGGTCATGCACAGGTACATACAGTACTGACCGGGCCAGGGCTAAGTACTGCAGGTACCTCCCACACTACGAGGTAGCGCGCATAGAGCAGATACGGTAGGTGGGGTAGTTTATTATTTTTTTCTTTTTGGTTTTTGTCCCTTGCCCAAGTCCTCGCACTGTCCGAGAACCCCCAAGCTTACTGTGCTCCGTTCTCGGCACCGGCCTTTGGCCTTACTCAGGCCTTGCTATGACCCATGTCCCTTGTGGGGATTCCTCACACAGCCACGGCACAGGCAAGTTCGAGACCAACAGTCCCTGTCGGCTGTTCTCGCACAGTCCCGGTACCATCGTATTCCCTCTGTTCTTCGCTGCACTGGACGTTTCCGAGTGTGAAACCCCAACGTCAACGCCTCCATGGTTGACATCATTTTTTACTTCTCAACGCAAAAGCTGCGACCTGAACTCTGACATCGCGTGACTCGTTACTGCAACGCCCAGCCCTGCGATCCGACAACTCCAGCCATGCTAGACTGCAACCTACTGCACCTCGAGGCATCCACGAACGCACCTCTGTCTGGACCAACAACCAAGCAAGCATTCGACGCCAAACGGGACGCACTAACACAAAGCCCCCATTCTCCGGGCGTCTAATCCTCGTTAGACCAGGCACAGCACCCAGCACCCCAAGGCCACAGAAATTCTTGCCTCCGTCTCCTCTGTCTGCATTGGGGTACCGTACCTGACAAAACGGGCGGAGCTATCGAGCAAGTTTGGCAATCCGCCAGCCAACCACCCAAGCCGGCCTACACCACGAGATTGCCTCACTCACCGACTCTCGTCGTGGATACAGGGGAGTGGGTAGCCTGCATGGCTTTCAGGTGAATCGATTCAATCACTTCCACATGGCTAGAACCATTGACCGTCAACTACGCCTAGTGGCGTTGTATTCAAGTGGATGGTCAGAACCTGCATGCCCTACTAACACGTACGCTGTGACACGCCAACGGAGTCAGTCAGTACTTACCTACCTACCTACCTACTTACCTCCCTTTTGTGTGTCTGGTCAGGTAGACATGCAAAGTACACACACGCGTGCTGGCTAGGTAGGTACCTAGGTGGCTCGGGCTCATCCCGAACTAGACGCTCTACCGACCGCTGTCCTCTCCTGGAGGAACGACACCTGGTCCTCCTGTCATGCACGTTCCCTCATTATCGATGTTTCTTACGAGTCAAGCGCCAAAAATCGAAGCTTCAGCTGCCCTCATGCACAAATGCGA
Organism: Albifimbria verrucaria; assembly: GCA_020081605.1. Classification (NCBI taxonomy): domain Eukaryota; kingdom Fungi; phylum Ascomycota; class Sordariomycetes; order Hypocreales; family Stachybotryaceae; genus Albifimbria; species Albifimbria verrucaria. The sequence goes on from JAHREC010000016.1 coordinate 1,106,224, forward strand.
CGGGCCCCATTGCAACGTAAAGGCTCCATTGCAGACGCCCGCCAATATCCGCAATCCACCAAGCAATCCTCTGTGACATACACTACGTGATTGCTGCAACCCTTTCCTTTCTTTTTCCCACCTGGCGGGAATTACAGCACCACCTACCATCTCGCCACTACGTGAAAAGGCTCGTGCCGCGGAGCCTCGGACTTGCGTTCCGTGCGCCACTAGGTACGAGTCCCCACGTAGCCAGGCACAACGGTTCAGTTGCTGGATCGGGTCATGCATATCAGGAACTGTAGACTTCCACAATTGGTCAGATAGCCATACACAGTTTGCGTCGTCTTAGATGCACTGCAATATGCAGCTGACTGGTTGTGTGGCTTGCGCGCACCTCGACTCTGAAGTTGCCATGTTTGCTGTCTCCCGTCGCAAGAATAGAATTGCCTGCAGCTGGGACCCCGTTCAGGGCTCTGCTCGGCATATGGAACGGTCTAGCTATTTGCAAATCTCGACATCTAGACCTGCTATCGGCAACACCGGGACCTTGCTCTGCGCAAATGGCCAAGACCGGTGTGCCAGGGTTCCTGGGACCGACTTCTCCTAATCGGTATCTAAGACCCGTGACGTCGGCGTTGAAGGCCCCCGCGAAGACCACACACCGCTTGAATGCCTAATCCCGTCGCCTCGGTCGCGCATGAGTCCATCGTGACCTGTAGGTAAAGGCGTGGCAGCCTCAAGGCCAACGAAGTCCAGCACGTCTACCCACAAGACACCTATCCCTGCTACAGGATCGTGTCGGCTTTAGTGATGTGAGGTCAGTTGACGTGCCTCTGATACCCCTCCTGTGTTCGCGGGGCCGTCTTACTGCGGAGAGAACAACGTGTGGGGATAATCCCATGTCTGCGGAACTGCGCAGATCCAGGACTGGGACCTAGACAGGCCTACAACCGAGGCGAGTTTCCCGCTGGATGCCGAAATCCATTCCGCGCTGAGTAGTTCTTGCCCAAGTCAACCCAATCAAGGCCTTTATTTCGTTACAGCGAGGGCAGCAGGCGATGCAATCCCTCTAAATGATTCACTGATATCGTGACAACATGCATTGATAGCTTTGATCACTCTTCTCTCAAAAGCCATTTGCCGAAACACCCACAGCATCTGACTGTCAAGGGCTCCGGAGACAAACTAATTCAAATAGTAAGCTGCATTTGGAGCAGAGTAGCGTCGTCGTCGTCTGTGCAAGGTAAATATGGTGTAGTGTGCGAATATGCAGCTATGATGAGTACACCTCATTGTCCAGCTTACTCGTCAGGTTTTATATGTAGATCACTTTGCGTTCTATGCAGGTCTCATGCTCGTGATAGGAAGATTTGCATTAACTGGCTCACAGAGGCCTATGTGTATAATGTTGGCTACGAGCGTCATCGACTTCGACACCGTTTTGCATTGTGACAATCCACGAATGTAGTTCAAATTTTGGCGGCAGTGATGCATCGAAGCCTCCGAGGAGCGAACCTGCCCGGTTAGCTCAATCGGTAGAGCGTGAGACTCTTATGAGTACGCAATCTCAAGGTTGCGGGTTCGACCCCGCATTGGGCTATTCCTATACATCAATACGATACACTCGGGGTTTCAATTTTTTGCCGTCTAGGTGAATCTTGTCCATTTTTTTTAAATCTCTCTTTTTACTCCTCCTCTTCGATTGCGCAGAGAGGCTGATTTCCATTCTCGTAACCGGCACACAATCTTGCTTTATTGGAATCACGGCTGAGATTAGCAGATAAGCCTTGGCCCAAAGCTAGTGTGCTAGCTGTAACCCCATTATCAGGCGCTGGCGCACTCGAGATTGCTATAGAGGGTGGTAATATAGGATTAATTTCAATACTATCAGCAATTTTTAATGCCCATGTGGTTGCAAGGATCAAACGATCAATATTTTGTTCATTTGGGTTGCCAGGCACGACGAAAACGAAAAGCAGAAGCACCAAATACATACTTCGTGATACATCTAAATTGGATCAAAGCATCCGTATTACCAGCCTGGGGTAAAATACTTAAATTTCGCGAATAAACCATATATCTGGTTCTCACTCATTTCAGCCGTTGGCCTATGAACTACGTTTCTTATATTGATTTGTCCTACGATGAGAAACATGTTAAATGACGTGTGACGTTCAGGGGCCCTGCGTGGCGGGCCGCCGATGGTAAGGTAACATTTGCATGCGGCTTTCAGATAAGCAGGGGATGGGGAGTATTGAGTAACGTTGGTGCAACCTGGATTGAACCGTGATATCTTCTGTCCAAGATTAGAAACCTAGAGCGAGCCGCCCAGTGATTGTAGGCTGCTATGCGGCTGTAAGTTACGAGCCAAGCTGACATGGCTTAACCAGATGCAAGAGTGCGCATCTCGATTCGGTGGATTTAGATACTCGCAGCAATAGTGCGGTGGCTTAGTTACGAGATTTATGCTCAACATTCTAATTTATGGTTGATACGGATTTCGGCTGCGTCTATCTATGGCATGGGTAATCAATATTCGGGAATGAGGCAGCCTTGCGTGCCGGTCATGGGCACCAGCAGCTGGAGTTGGCGGTCTACCTGCTATGAAGCCATCCGCGGAATCCACGGCAACCCCTATCGTGGAGGCTCAGCATATTAATGGAGGGGCAGGTTGAGCTTGCGCGGCAAGCCAAACTACGAGCTTGACTAACTTAGCACATTGTGGTCTCGTGTCAGTGCCGGCACTAGGGAAACGGAGAAGTGCGACGATTGGGCAAGTCGTGGGCGGGTAACACGAGGTCACAGACCTTTGCAAGCGGATCGCATCTGCTAGCGGCGGCTTGGTGCGCTATGGTTTGTTTCTTGTTTTTTTTCCCTCTCACTATTGTGCAGAGAGTTGGGCTGGGAGCTTGTTTATAGCCCGTGGAGAGCTAATCGGCTGGTTCCGGTGCCTGGCACCTGATAACGACGGAACAAAGGTTTGGAGCTGGGCGAATTGAGTCAAGTTGGATTGGGAAGCGTGTACGGGTAGCTTTGTGGGTTGCTACGGATTGTGCATATCATGATGCAGAATTAATGGCAGTCAGACAGAAACATGTTACAGGATGGGTGAGTTGTGCTGCTGATTCGGGACGACAGGCTAGCTGTCTTAGCTAGTAGGCTGAGGCGCCTGGCTTTCTCTATCAAGCGATTGCCACGTTGACGGCCGGCTAGACCGTCTCGATTGCTCTCCAGTTTAGGCCTGGGCAGCTGTATCGCATCTCTGGACAGAGTAGACCAGGCACAGCAAGGCCAGATGCGGTGTCTTTTTGCTTGTTCGACCCACCTGGCTGGATGCGAACCGGGCTGGACGCATGCGTCGTGGATTGCAAGGTCAAGCAGTGGATGCATGCGCTGTGCTGGGCCTTACCATGGCTTGGCTTACACTTTTTGGCTGTCATTCTGATGGATTGATCGATTGAGTGAGCCCATCTTACCTTACCTTACCTTACCTTGCCTTGCCTTACCTTGCCAGGACCTCAGCGTCCTACCACACCAAGCGGATCCCACGACAAGCACCAGGGGCTTTTTGGGGTGGATGTCGTGTGACAAGTGCATCTCTGCCTTGTCCTGTTTGGTCTCTTGTTTTCCCTTTTTTGTTTTCTTTGTTTCCCACGATGACCGATTCCGTCCTCCCTTTCTCGACTGACTACACTTCTCCTCTGCATCTTCATCTTTTATCTTTGCTGCCACAGCACCCAATTGACTGACTGACTGGGGTAAAAGGTGCATTGCCGGGCCCTGCATCCCTACCTGCACCTGCTTGCTGCTTGGTTGGCTCCCAATATTTACCCCGTACAAAGGTACTGCGCCGTGCCTTTGACACCTTGTCGATCGTCGAATCGCAAGCTCGACAGTATCTGCCCATCGCTTCGGAATCTCACCCTCCTTCCCAAAGATAACGAACGGCACCCAAACGAGTTCTTCCCCCTCCTCGCGGGTTTTTCTGTTGGGTGACTGTTTTTTTTCGGTTCTGGAGACTTGCGCATTCTGCGTCGCCCTGATCTCGCCAAAAAGTGTTGTGGTCTTCAATGTCTCGGCTTTCGCGAACCGGCTGAGCCTTGCACCCCTACCACTGGAGACTGGAGACAGAAAAAAATTACCCACCATTTGTTCTCGAACAAGAATTCCATTTAGAATACCGACGCGCGCGACTCGGCTCGGGCAGGGGGAAAGCAAAATACGAGGTTGCAATTTTTCGTCGCAGGCGACGCCCGCTAGTCCTTCTCTCTCGCGCAGCCATGGCAGCGACAGCAGCTTCTGCCTCCTACACGGCTGTCCCCTCCTACGATGACGACACTCGCAACGAAGCTCTATCACCAGCACCGACCTCTGCCACCTCGAGCCCATCCGCGACGCCCTTCCTCTCTGTAGGCGATTTGGCCTCCGTCCCCACGCCCCCGAGCGCCTGCGACAGCGACAAGCCGCCTATCGATGCGCCGTCAGAGCAGCGCCGCTCGCCGCCACCTACAATGACCCCGGCCTCCGTGGCTGGTGCTGGTGCTGGTGCTGGAGCCAGCCTGAACGCTGGCTCCAATGCTGGCACTGGCGCTGGAGCTGGCGCTACCACCTCGTCCTCTGTTTCTGCGCCTACGCCTGCATCACCGTCGTCGTCGATTGCCTCGCAACCCCTCTCCGTGCCTGCAAGCTCGACCTCTCCCGCCAACTCCAACTCCCTCCAAGACCGTCAGCACCAACGAACAGCGTCTTCTGACGGCGGCCCTTCACAAGCCTCGTCCGAAAACGCCCACCCAAACCAGTTATCGACCAGGGGTCAGCACGAGCCTCCGTCAAACGTCCGTCCAATTGGCGACGCTGCACATGTTGGCCCAACGTCCCTGAGTTCTCCCTCTGCCATCCCAACTGCCATCACCCCTACGCCACGCCAGTGTAGATCACGATACCCCGATTGCCCATCCCACTCCCTCATCAAGACCGCCTCCGACTTTTCCACCCTTACCATCAAGCAGCCCATCCCCGACCTCAACGCCCAGTCCGGCTCCTATATCGGCAGCATCGCCCAGCTTGAGGCTACCGCCGAAAGGCTGTCTATGACCAGCTCCATCGACGATGCAATCCGAGAACTCCACGGCGAACTGAAGCGAAGCGACAGCAGGCGCTCTTCCATCCTCGCTGCCAGCGTCAGGGGCTTGTCCGTCGAAGACGCCCCTTGGCCCCCTCCCGTCGTAGGCCAGCTGACCCGACACCGATCCAACTCCTCTTCCATCGTCGCTACCAACATCGCGGCCCGTCACGGCGGCTACTCCCCAGCTGCCTTCGTCATGTCTCCTCCAACTCCTGACCGGTCGCCTCCGCTCCGGCTCCAAGAATTCCACGGGCCGCCCGGAGATCGACGTCGAGCCTACCTTGAGCCGTCATGGTCCAGGCAAGGCATCCGTCAGGAGTGTTCGCTCTACCAAGATGTCCCTGGCCGAGATTTCCGAGTCGGAGCCCATCTCCTGACTCAAACCGTTCTTGACCAAGCCGATGCTGCGCCTCCGATTGAACTGACCGAGGACGATATGGACCTACAGACTCGACAGGCCGGTGCCGATAACGACGACTACGACCCTACGCAGGCTACTCCCCGTCAAGAGATCAAGGAACCGCATCTGCTGGGTCCTAATTCAGGTCTTCCAAATGGTCACGACGAAGACGCTAGGCCATCCAGCTCTCGCTCAAATGCCACTTTCCAGCAGGCCCAAGACGCTTTCCATGATTTTGACGGCGTGCATTGCGAACCTGATCACGACGACCAGAGCGATTATGGGGATGACCACGGTCATCAGCAGCATATACCTCATCAACGTGCACAAGAGGAGCATTACCGTCCCCAATCATATATGCCCCCAGCAGCTATGGCTAGACCTCAGTCCTACATGGATCCCGAGTCAGGCTTGCAGATGCTGTACTACCCAGCCCGTGTGCCCGCCATGCTAAACCTCCCCTAAGCTGTCAAGCAAGCCCAGAACTAGCCAGCACAATCAGCGGAGGTCGGAGATTTTGTCCGCTATGATGGTACCAAGAAACGGACATGCAGATGCAGCACATTTCAACAGGCACTCGGCCCTTCCCGATCTGAGCGGGCAGGCCGCCGCCACCGATTTTAAACGAGACTCTTTCCTGCCGGACCCTCTTGCCGGGCATCGAAACTCGTTTGCCGCTCTGTCGTCGTATGATCCGTTACACGGGGACGATGCAGACGCACAGTCTGTGCGACACGAGAACCCAGTAGCGCCGGTTGAGGCTGAGACCGACCCAGAGCCTGCTCCCGAGCTACGACGCCCCAGCGCCTGTCTCGGATGGACCCTGAGAATCAGAAATCGAGGATGTCCAAGTTGCCCCGCAACTACGAGCTAGCGCCTACTTTGATCTTCCATCCGAAGCTCCCCAGGTTGAGGTTAAAGATGGCTCTGCTATGGCCACTCTAGACAGCATTCTTGACGCCTCAGCCAACGCTCCTGTCAGTGCATTCACCGATCATACCTACGCGGGCAAACTTGGCTCTGAAATTTACGGCAAGGAGAAGAAGCGAAAGTCGCAGGCTCCTGCTGTCACTTTACAACCCGTCGCACCTGAGCCAAAGAAGCGCGGATCCTTCATGTGGCTGGGCAAACGCAGCGCAAGTCACGCCAGTGACGACAAGAAGGGCGTAGCTGACGCTACGGGCTTGGGAGTGCGCAACGACGACATTCGCGACTCGGAAAGTCAGGCCTTGACCAGCAGTATTGATGGAGATAGCGTCATCCGCCATCGTCGCCACGATGATTTGGCCAGCGATGACGAGGATCGCAAGCCTGGCGAAGAAGACGGTGATGATGATGACGACGACAAGGAGGCATATCAAGGCCCTCCGACCACCCTCCTTGCCGAGCTTCAGCTGCGTAAGCAGCAGCAGAAGCAACGAACGGCGCCCTTTCCAAGGCCTTCCCCAACGGTATGCATGCTACACTTTTGGAAATGGACGCAGTTGCCGAAACCCAGCGCAAGCACCGTAAGAACAAGCGTGTCAACCTGGCATGGGAAGACCCAGATGCGCACCTGGATGAGGAAAAGTCGGATGATGAGGATGTTCCGCTTGCCATCATCGCTGCAAAGAGCCAGGGTGCCAACAATCTGGCCGACCTAGACCGCCCTCTGGGTTTGATGGAGAAGCGTGAAATGGAAGAGAATGAGCCGCTCAGTCATCGACGAGCGCGTCTGCAAGGACAAGACCCATCGATGCTTCCTAAGCGGCCCAGCATGATGACCTTGTCAGCCCCTATGATGATGGGCGGTCCACAATCGCCAGGATCACGACCTGGCACAACTCCAGAGCCCGCTGAGGACGAGGTTGAAGGAGAGACATTGGGAGAGAGGAAGCGACGACTTGCAGCTAAAGAAGAGGCAGAAGGTCGCTTGCCTAGAGCTCGCCCTGTAAGCAGTGCCTTTTCAGCCGAACTTCTCAGCCAGTTTGGAGATCTCGACGAAGATAAGATCAAAGCAGGCAGTGGAAAGGATGTTAAGGCGACTCTCAACCCTGATGGCGAAGAGGAGACTCTTGGTCAGCGAAGACGTCGTCTCCAGGCAGAACGGGAGGCTCGCCAGCGTGAGATGAGCTATGGGCATCTTACGAATGAGCAGCCGCCCAAATTAAACCACCGATTGAGTATGGCAGACATGCTCAATGCGCACCCCAGGGGCGCTGAGCCGGTCAATGACGGTCACTTATTCGAAGAGCAAAGACTCGCGAGAGAACGAGAGGCCAAGATGGCAGCCATGAGAAAGCAAATGCCCACGTCACTGAAGGGGCCCACACTGGAGCGCTCTGGTGGCTTCCAGGGCGGCGCGTTCAATGATAACAATGCCGGCGGCCAAGGTCTGCACACGATGCGATCCCAGCCCAACCTCAACCCGCACCAAGTCTCTGCTCCACACCTTCAACACAGGGCTAGCGCCGTCTTCAGCACGTATGGAATGCCAGCGCAGCAGCCCATGTATGGCGGCGTCAACGGTGCGAACGGGATGGTGGGCTACAACGCTGGCAATGCCTACAACCCGTATGGCGGGACCCCGATGAACATGTACGCCGCAGGCAGAATGCAGCCTGGCATGCAGATGCCCATGGCCATGAACACTGGCTCCATCGACCGAGTCGAGCAGTGGCGTCAGGGCGTATGGCATTAATGCACAGCCGATAAAGCAGCAAACACGAATACAGATTATTTTGGAGAAGACCAGGACATATTATCCATACATGTTGTACTAATACCATTGGAAACGGGGTTGGCGAGGGAAACTCTGCATTGACATAGCATCATACTACACTTTTCTTTTGTATCAGAGGCCAGGAAGGTGTCGTTAGTAAACAGCATGGCGAGGCGCGGGAACACGAGCTTGGCATATTGAAAGGCAAAGGAATTAGACGTAACATATACTTATATATACTATGATAATGTGCAGCAGCAAATATGACTTAGATTTGGCTTTGATTGAGTGGTTGAACTGAGTGAGTGACTTTGTCTGGGGAGTTTGGACAAGATCATGCAAGAGATCTTTTAAACTTGTTTGGGTTGGTTTTTTACTTGTGGCTGCTGAGTTGAGCGTATCTCCGTAAATGACGAAATCTTGGTGTTCAAATATGAGGATTTATCTAGATATACCAAGTACAACATCCTCCCCAATACGCAACAGTGGACTATAAACATATCCAAAGATACCCACTCACTATTCCCTCTACAAGAAGCTCACATCTACTCCTATCTCCAGCACATACCATAAAGAAATACATGATATTCACGTGTTACATCTCCAAACACCCCAGCCGCGTCAGGCACACACCATCGAGTCACGAGGTTCGGGTCTTTGCATGCGAGGTATTAACAATATGGCACATTTTTTCTTTTAGAAAGCATTCCGAGTTCTAATGAGACCAACGCCAAGCCCGGGTGAAGAAACGATGAGCTGCCTCTTTTTTCATCTCCTCTTTGCGAATGCCTTGGCGACTTTCTGCACCTTTGACGGCGGCGCGGCCTCGACGTCGCTCTCCTCGTCCTCGCCGCCCGACTCGTCTACGTCGTCGTGGTCCACCTCATCCTCGTCCAGGGACTCCTCCGCACCATCGCTGTCCTCCTCATCCACCACGTCGTCGTCGTCTTCCTCGTCATCAGAGTCGTCGATGAAGCCGTTCGCAGCGGGGCGTCGTCTTCGTCGTCAATGTCCATGTCTCGTCCTTTGCGGGCACGGCTGCCGCCGAGGAGCTCCCTGTCGTCCGTGTCGTCGGTCTCACCCTCAACCCAGATGACGTCGGCGTCCTCATCGTCTTCATCGCCCTGCTGGATGGCGCCGGATGCGCGCTGCATCTTCCTCCGCATGTCCATCTGGCCCTCGAGTAGGTCGAGCTTTCCCTTTAGGGCGAGGAGGCTGTTCAGTCCCTTGGCTCGCTCAGACAGGACCTTTTGCAGGCCGTTCAAGCCGTGGATGACCTTGGGCTGAGAGGCTAGGGCGCCGCCGTGGGCGATCAGGGTCCACTGGACCCAAGTCATGAGAACGCCGGCACGGCCTGGGCGTCGGTACAGGCGCGCTGCGATCTTGTTTAGGAGAGTGCCGGCCAATGTGCTGTCCAGACGCTCAATGGTGTTCCTGATGGTGGGCAAGTCCTTGGTGTGCAGGCAAGACTCGAGCAGGTCGGCGTCGTCTGTGCGAAGGGCTTGAGAAAGAACGGTTGTGAGAGATTGAGGAGCCGGAGGGACGATGCCGGCACGAGCTGACTTCGATACACTACTCGCGGGGGCGTTCTGTTGTAATAGAGCAGGCACGTCGATGGTCTCGTTCCCCGCAGCAGCTCGCCGAAGGAGGGAGAGGTGGGCTCGCCGTCAGAGCCCTCGGCCTCGTCCTCGTTGGGCGAGGCGTTGTCAGCGGATGCGCGGCCGTTCAGCTGTGGGCGCGAGTTGTTGGTAGACTCGGCAGCATCACCGTTGGCTGGCTCGGCGTCCATCTCGTCCTCGACGTCGGAGATGTCCTCATCACTGTCGGCATCGGACGAAATCTCAATGGTCTCGACTCCAGCGCCCTGAACGGCGTCTGTACCGCTGACGAGGGTATTCGATTCGTCAATTGTGTTCTTCGTGGTCGGCCTTGCGCTGGACTTGACAGCCGGGGCTGCCAGCCTGCCGGGCGCTTTTCGCTTCGTCGACATGGGCATGAGAGGCACGAGGGTGGGAGGTGTGGTGGGAGGGAGGGGTATAGCGTCGCCGGATGTTGAACTGAAGTCGATCGACGAGCGGCCGAGTTCAGAGTCGCCAGCAGCGAATGATTACCGGAGTTGTGTGCGAGGGGTGCCAATGCCGTTCGCCGACAATACCTTGCCCAAAGTTGACCAGAAAATTTCACGACAGTCCCTCTACATGGATGAACTTTTTTGGGCCGGGTCTGGATTGAGCGGACCTTTCCCCACATAGCGTAGCGATAAGATTGCTGACATAACATCGATAAGAGTCAGGTGCACATTCACGTGATTGACACCAAAGAGAGTCACATGATCAGACTTGATGAGTCATAGCCACGCCTCGGGTTTACGGAAAGGCCGGGTAACTTGTCTTGTCTGACGCTACACTCCAGTGCCTCAAGCGCAGCTCATGACGCCTCGACGTATTCGCTATGGGCCGTTTGATTGGCCTCGTCATGGCTCAAGGTCGAGCTTGAGCAGCCTCGCACTGATTGGCCCGGCGCCCAGCGAAGGTCCCACCAGCACCCGTGGATTGGCTGCTTGCAGCATGCGACGAACGCGACCAGAGACGGAGGAGCGCGACAGCGTCGCGTCGTGATGTTCCGGCACGATGCTGGTCCCCGGCTCCGTTTGCAGAAGCTTCGGGAATCCTGGAGTTGCAAGTGTTTGGACAAGGTGGTCTCGTTGCCATGCTGTCACTAGGTAGATAGTAAGTTTTGCGGAGATGGATTGGCATTGGCAACGTGATTAACATCCAGGGTTCCATCGTTTACTACGTCAGATGGAGAAAGAGTCTCCAGGCTCCAGTTACTTGGATGGCGCATCGATGAAGCTGCGCATGCTGGAGAATCTGGGCACTTGCTGGGTGGACGGCCACCAGGCGCTCATGCCCCGTTAAAAGCATAAGCTCAGCGAGATTAGGAAATGTCGCGATGGGGTTAAACCGGATTGGGGCTTGGAGATGAACCTGTGGGTCTGTTCAACGAACGCGACATCCAGCTCCAACCGTGGCATGGCCGACGATTGTTGATTTGAAGAAAAATATCCTAGGACATGGTTAGGGGACAAAGGGCATGGTATCCACGATGGGCTTGTTTGTTCGTGGGGCGCCTTATCAGATGACCCAAGGTGTTTTGCATTCGTGGTTCAAGGGGCCCAGCTTAGTGAGGCAAGACGGGACAATACGCTGAAGATTTGCGGCTTGGCTGTATTGAGTAGTCGGAGTTAGCATCTTCTCCGACCGGGACATGATGTTGATGCGCAAAAGGGAAGTCTGTTTCAATGACAAGGTATTATTAGATGAGTACAAGGTGAGAAAATAAAGCATCGATCGGGATGCTCGTCAAGGACTCTTTTGAAGACGATGGTCAGTGTTGAGTTGGGATGGGGGCGTGTGGAAACGGCAGGGGATCTGTTTATAAGAATACTGGGAGCCGTTACGGAGAAACAGACAAGGTGTCTTTGTTGTGCTTGGGCGGAAGGGCTTCTGCATAAAAGATGCACTGCACTGATGGGATGAAGACTGCAGCACAGAGCAGGGGCAGTGCAGCGCAGAGCAAAAGAGCAGAGCAGAGCAGAGCAGAGCAGCACAGCAAAGCACACAGCAAAGCAAAGTACAGCAAAGTACAGCAACAACGCATGTAAGTGCCGCGCGGAATGAAACAGACACATGCTTGCACTGGCCCAGCCTCGTGACTTTTAGCCCCAGCCTCGTGGGCTCGGATTACTGTAGGTGAGCGCTGTAGAGAAAGAGAAAGAGAGCACAGCCCAGGAAGAAGCAAAAAGAGGGAGTTATGAACACGCCCCGTGCAGGCAGGACACGCCCCTGCACCGGGGCGCTCGGCCAACTAAATTTTTTTCCCAGCCTTTTCCGTGCCCCGATAGAGACAAATCAACGGGGCCCGCGAACTTTGCCTTTCTCTCTCATAAATACCACCGCGCCTCCGACCCGGCAAATTTCACTGACGTGCACGCGCTTTTCCTCGCAGGTCCCTTTCCCTCCCTCTGCCTCCGTCGCAAAAAAAAAAAAGAGGTACCCGCCCCCAAAACAGCTTGTCGCAACCACAACCGCGGCTCGCATCGCAATCGCAATCGCATCCACTCTCCTGCGATCAACAACCACCACCACCCAATCCATCCCTCCTTTTTTATTACAACCTCTCCCTCTTTTCCTCCTGCGACTCGTCCTGCCGTTCTGGTACTTTGATAATATTTTTGCGCCGCCGTTGATCCCGCGCCTTAATTTACATATCTTCGATTTCCTTCCTTGAACGCGCCTTGACAAGCATTCACGTTTCCTCTGCCGCCTAGAGCGTGACGACCCATCCCGCCGACGAGTTTTCGAAACGATCAGACGCAGCCTGTAGCATCGTCGTCGCGTCGCATCACATCGCATCGCATCGCGCCGCTTAATTCACTTGCACCTCTTGCTGTGCGCTCCCTCCGTCACGCGAAGTCTCCCGCCCGCTCCGCTCTGTTCCGCTCTGCTCTGCGCCACTCCCGACCGACTCTTTCGTCGCATCGAGTCATCGCAGCTGCCATCGTCGCCACGCCCTCACCTGCACACGCACGCGCGCATCTCTATATAACTGCAGCCACCCCGCGCTCTCGCCCAGTTTTTATTCCTCCACCTGCACACTCTCAGCGACCTATCGCGCGCCTGCATCCCGACTGCTTTTCATGGTGCGCCCTACGGCCTGAGCTCTTCTCATCCTAGCGCTGTCTCCCCACGAATGGCAACCATGGCGTCCTCTGCCTCGGACGCCTCCAAGCCTCAGGATGTCGACGTTGAGGTCAACAAGGAGCCCAAGTCCGAGATCAACGGGTGAGTCAAACCCTCTGTTTCCTCTTGCGCTTGTGCGCTGCCTATTAGCTTCCCGGTGCTAATGCAACTTCAAGTCATGCGTCCCCTGTCGCCGATGCCCCCAATGGCACTGCCGCAAAGTCGGAGGATGAAGCACAGCCCGCCTCGAGCAAGCCTTTGGTTAACGGCAATGGTACCACGGAAGAGCATGTGACGTCTAACGGACATGTTGCGGCCGACAAGTCCAAGTCTCCATCACCAAACAAGGACCAGGACGATGTAAAGCAGGAAGATAAGCAGACCGAGGCCAAGTCCGATGTCAAGGCAACTACCCAAGACGCTTCGGCGGCGAGATCCTCTGAAGACATCGACATGTTCGCCGATTCCCCTGAGAAAGAGAATGCTGAGTCTACCAGCGCCGATGCGCAAACAGCAAAGCCTTCAAGCGATACCAAGACGGAATCTTCCTCGGAAAGGCAGCCAGCTCCTGATGCAGAGATGACTGAACCGCCTTCCGCAGACGTCAAGACTGAGGCTTTAGCAGACAAGCCATCTGGCCAGGACGCTGCTGTGACGACACCGGCCAAGGACAGCTCCATCACGGAGAAACCAGCCGACGCCGACACTGAGATGACCGAGAAGCCATCTGAAGCTGCGACAGCTGACTCCAAGACCAACGTGCCGTCGTCCAGCGATGCTCTTCCCACATCCGAAGTTGACCTTCATCCCGCAAGCATGTCACAACTTGCAATTGAGTCAACAGAGCTCGACAAGTCGTCCGCTGATGTCTCCATGACGGATGCGCCAAGTGCCAAGGTTGCTCGGGAACGCGAAGAAGAATTTGGCGACGAGCCTGCGCCCAAACGCGCTCGAACTGAGCCAAGGGAAGACGAGACCCTGATTCGCGAGTCGTAGAGGTGGCCACGGAGACAACTACCAGCGGCGAGCCCCCAGCCCTCAGTAACCTGGGCAAGTGGCAAGACCCAGAGACAAACGGCAAATCCTTCACGCCATTTCAACGACGTGAAATTAGAAAGTTCATTGCCAAGATCAAGAAGAGCAAGCTCGGCGCTTCCTTCAAGGACTCTGTACAAAAGATGTGGCCAGGCTTGTGGGACAGCTACGTCGCAAAGGTTGAGAAACCAATGGACCTGGCTGAGATTGATCGCAATTTGCGAGACGATCGCTACCCCACAGTCGCCGATTTCAAGAAGGACTTGTCACTCATCTACAACAACTCATACTCGTTCAACGGCCCAGCTCACGATGTCACTTTGTCGGCGTTCAGGGCTGTCAAGGCCACCTGGGAAGAGGCCCTTCTCTTCCCTGTAGAAGAACCTACCAAACCCAAGCCACTCCCGAAGCCCAAGCCCATGCGGGAAGCCCGGGTCATTCCCAACGAGTCGGCGAACCGCCGACAGTCTACAGGCCCTGCCACAAGCCCCCGCCCCAGTGGCAGAGGTAAAGGCCGCCCCACCTCCCGTTGCACAACCGCCCGCGTCTCTGCGACGTGACTCAACCGCCGAGGGTGACCGGCCCAAACGGACGGTGCGAGCTCCTAAGCCCAAGGACATTGACTACTCCACAAAGCCTTCTCGTAAGAAGCTGAAGCCCGAGCTACAGTTCTGTGACGAGGTTCTTTCTGAGTTGATGCTCCCTAAAAACGAACGTCTCAACATGTGGTTCTTGGATGCCGTCGATGCCGAAGGCCTGGGTATTCCCAACTACTACCAAGTCATCAAGAAGCCGATGGACATGGGTAAAGTCTCGCGGATGCTGTCAAACGGCGACATCTCGGGCTTGAAGGATTTTGATAAGAACATGAGACTCATTTTCACCAACTGCTATACCTTTAACGGACCACCAGCTCAAGGCAACCCAGTTTCACTTGTTGCTCAAGAACTCGAGAACCTCTACAACTCCCTGATGAAGGGCAAGGAATCGTGGTTGGCCAAGCACGCCAAGGCCCACGCTCCTCCTACTACAGCCTCCAACGCTAGTGACGATGACGAGGATGAGGACGACGAGGATGAGGAGGATCCTTCTGCCGGAAGCGACCTAGCCAAGGAGGTTAGGGACCTGGAGGCGAAGCTGCAGGAGGAGAGCCAGAAGCTGACACAGCTGTTTACTGCTGACACTCCCAATCAGTCAATGATTGAGATTCAGCAAGGCATCGTTAGTATGGTGCAGCAGCACACGCTAAAGGCCAAGCAGACACTCGCCGAGTATCGCCAGAAGCACGGCAAGTCTAGCAAGAAGTCTGGAAAGACTGCCAAGCCAAAGTCAACAAGCGGATCGGCAGTACGCAAACCGAGCAACGTAGCCCCACCCAAGAAGTCTGGCCCGAAGAAGTCTGGAAAGAAGAATCTTACGGCCGCCGACAAGGATCAAATCGCTAACGCCATAAATGATCTGGATTACCCTCACCTTGACCGTGCTATCGACATCATCAAGCGCGACACGGGACAGGCTGTAAGTTTTTTCCTCGCTAACTACGGATTCAAACATGACTAATTCTGTTAACAGGAGAACACTGATGGTGAGCTTGAGCTCGACATCGACCAGCTCAGCAATGAAGCACTGCTTAAGCTTTGGGAGCTCTGTAAAAGGTCCTGCCTGGTTTCGGCAAAGACTCAACCGTAGGCAACTCGTCGCCAGAGGTCCCTAGGACTTCGGCCAAACAGTCTGCCAAGGCGGCAGCGGCTTCATCATCCAAGTCGAAGAAGAATAAGCCCATGAGTGCGCAGGAACAAGAGGCTAGAATTGCCCAGCTGCAGTCATTGCGCAACCTCTATAAGGGCGATGGAAGCGCGGCTCAGGCGACCGATGTTACTCAGGCGCCAACGCCCACGGCTGAATCGAGCGATGACTCGGACTCGGAAGAGGAATAAATAACTCGCAACGAGAGGAGCCTCTGGTGCCATATCCGTGCCTAAGCGGATTTTAAGAGAGATGATTTGCTGTGTTGTTGCGTGCGTGGTATGGTTTTGTGCGCTGCGGGTTGAGTTGAGCATGGAGCAATGAGCAGTGCTACTTGAGCATTGGCAGGCGCGTGTTAAAGATGATATCATAATCATCGATTGGATTTCTATCAACTTTGGGCACTCGGTAGAGGAGGAACCGCGAGAGCATTTGGTTTCCACGGTATAACCCGTGTTGAGGATGGGAAGTAGATGGATAGCATACCCTAGGTCTCGCGAAGAGACCAAAGATGTTGCTCTGATAGCTGGGGTTGGCAGTAGGCACCCCTTGGGCAGTATTTGTTGTAGCATGAATGTAAAAATATGCACATTTCACCAAGATGATGCAGTGTCTCGGTGTGACGATTTAAAGAACGCGGTTGCTTTTAGGATGCTTGGATTCATTCAAGTGGCCCCTGACCATGTTGCACAAGACCATGATGGTACTTCGTATCTACGTATGATTGGGAGGGCACACTTATACGTCGGGAATAGTGGGCATCGGCAGCCGGCGCCGCAACCGCGAACAAATCTCAACGTATGCGGCCTCACCCTCCGTCTCGGGCGTAACCAGGCCATGGCGCACGAGGAAGTCGATAAGCACCAAGCACACATTGGGCTTGAACTCGCCGGCAAGCATGCGTCGACGCACCTCCGCAGCGCCCATCAGCACGAACTCGGCTACCTCGTCGTCGTTGGGTGACGGCGGGGAACGGAGGACGACATTTCCAGGTCGAAGACGTGGACTACGTCGCCGTGGATGAGACTGGTGCGTGGGTTGCGGTTGAGGGCCGTGACGATGCCGGTGGGCTTGATGAGCGGCTGGACGAGGGAGCTGGGAGGAGGCTTCTTCGTCGCTTTCGGCGACGATGCATGCGAGGGGAGTCGGTGGCTTTTACGCCGCCGGCGACGGTGCTGTCGAGCATCCCCGGGTAGGTGAAGAGGTGGCTGCTCCGGCGCGCGACCCATATTTTCATCTCGTCGTCTGGGCTTCCGCCACGTACGTACGCCGTGAGATGAGCACCACGAGTAGCAATCCCGAACAACGTCGCGGCGAAGCGCTCAACGCGGGTGAAGTCCCGGGCGCCGAGAATGCGGAAGTACTCGCTGTGTCGTCCGGCCAGGACCTGGGGAAAGAGGTCGCCGTCAATGGCCGCGTCCACGGCCCGCTGGAACGCATCGCTCGCGTTGGCGCCCTCTGCCAGCGTTATGGCCCGCGCGGCATGGTCCACGGTGAAGGACGACGGCCAGGGCATCTGCGTGACGACATCCGGGTGGATGAACCCGTGGGGCCGCGGATCCGGGGCGAGCAGCAGGCGGTAGTACGGCGTGTGGTCGTGCTCGAAGCCCAGCGGGACGCTGAAGCAAGGCCGTGTGCGTCAGACAAAGCCATGGTCCTGGATAGTCGTCCGCCGAAGCGAGTAAAGGGTGAGGGATAGCTTACTTGTCGACGGCGGTAATGAGGGCCAGAAGGCCGTTGCTGGCCGCCATGGTAGCGGTGAGTTTCTTTCCAAGAATAGGAACGACTCGGTTTAGCGATGATTACGCCAAGACGCTTGAGTCATTCGGCCTTTGGCGTTGAGTTTCTGTTGCAGCCCGTATTTCGGATTTACAGCTTGAGGTTTGCCGTGCTTGGTTTAGCTGCGTCGAGGGTCGTTGGGGACTGCAAAGATGAGTCATAACCTTAGTTGAACGTCGACTGGTTGGTTGGTCATGAAGCTGGAGAGTCGTTGATGAGCTGGTACGTATCCTATACTGTGCCAAGACTGTGGAGTTTCTGCTATCATCGTTGCAACTGTACATTGACTTCCCAATTTATTACCATGTTATTGTAAATTTATTATAATTCTAGCCGTTTATTAGTAAATATTTTATAGAATATTTGTCGAGATATCTGCGCTAGATATGCGGAATTCCTGCCCTCCCACTGTAGAAGAGCTCGTTGTGGCCTCTGTTTCGGAGCCATGCTTGCATGCACCATAAAACCGGGCTAATGCAGTGTAACTTTGATGCCGTCAAGCTGCAGATCAGCACCGTAGCCTCTTTACGCTCCGGCAGTGTGAGGAGAATCCTATGGAAATTACTAATGCGGAGTCGTGCGACTGCTACACATAAGAGGCTCCCGCACCTGCTGTTAGATACGCCTTGGCCTTACTATGAGTTGCTAGAACGCCGTGAAGGGCTTTGGACTTCTCTTCTGCCTTGACTTAAAAATAATCACCCGTGTACTTATTCTATCTTACCTGCTTACAATACTTGGATCCATTATGGATAAACTACAAAGCATCCTCGAGGCACATGTTGCATCGGGGAAGACACCAAGGATAAGCTGCTCGGTGCTGCCTTCGTAGTGGTGAACAAAGACGGTGAGTGAACTACACTCCGTCGCAGATCGACATCTCATAGCTTTTGAAGAAGTATTATACTCTGGCGGCGCTGGTCGTATCGATGTCCCTACAGATTCTCGCAAATTCGGACCCGATTCATTTACATGGGTTGCATCCTTGACCAAGATTATCACCGTTACCGCTGTCATGCAGCTTGTTGAGCGAAAGGCTGTTGGACTAGACGATGATATGAAAGACCTCATTCCCGAGCTGGCAAAGATGCAAATTCTCCGTGGCTTCGACGCGGATGACAAACCTATCCTTGAAGACAACCCCAAGCCCATTACTCTCCGGTAATCATCCTTGTCGCCCAGTATGCCTTCGTCATAGTGCTAAGCAATACAGCAACCTCTTGACACACACCCTCGGCCTGGGCTATGATCTGGCTGATCCGGATCTGGTGAAATGGTCCAAGGCGGTGGGCCGAACGGCGAACAACCTCCAATGGAGTAAGGAGGGGTTCAACACGCCCATCAAATTCGCTCCAGGGAGGGCTGGTACTACGGCGCTGCTGTCGACTGGGCCGGTCAGGTTCTGGAGAAGATTACCGGACAGACACTCGGAGCGTACATGCAAGAAAACATTTTTGAGCCTCTGGGCATGAGAGACACGACGTTCTGGCCGGAGAAGGTGCCCCAAACTGCTGACCGCACTGTCGCGTACACATTCCGCATAGACGGGTCACTGCAGCCTGGATCGGCACCTGTTCCTAAGGAGCATGAGATCGAAAGCGGTGGTGCCGGCCTTTTCACGACTCCTCACGACTATGCTATTTTCCTTCGGGGCTTTCTCCACGGTGAACTGCTAAAGGACGAGACAATAAACGAAATGTTCCGAGCGCAGCTGAATGAAGCACAGGCTGGCATGCTAGAGCTCATATCATACAACATAGGCATTCAGGATGCATTCGCGCCCGAGTTCCCTAAAGGCCTCAAGCTTAACCATGGGATTGGTGGTGTGCTGAACATGGAAGGCGTCCCAAGCAAGCGACGCAGGGGAGCATGATGTGGAGCGGCATGTGCAATAGCCGTTGGGTATGTATTCCACTGCGTCCATCTCAAGTATCGAGCTAGTTTGAGGAGGCTGCTAATGTTTGACGCAGTGGATTGACCGCGAGACGGGTATCGCGGCCGCCTTGTTCGTGAATGTCCAACCACATGGCGATCCTGTGGTCGTTAGTTTGTACGATGCACTTGAGAAGGCAGTGTATGAGCATCTCATCTCAAAGTAAAAACTAGACTGCCAACCCTATATTTAATCTTGCGGTTCCTCCTGCTCTTCTCCTTGTTCAAAGAATTCATCTGCATCAATCGCCTCAAGAGTGTTCTCCAATACCTTCCTGCACCTCTCTCGGTACTCCAGCGCTATCAACTGGTTCCTCTCGAGGTTGTCCTGGCCAGACACTTCGACATCCGTTTCCATAAGTCGCTCCAGCTCCTGCATGACTTTGTGTTGAATGATGCCTACCAAATGTTCTAGGATCTCACGACAGTCCTCCCTGCTTGTCCAGAAATTAAAAGCTGTTGGCGACGAGCGTCTGAAGCTTCGCCTTCAAGACCCTCTAGGGCGGGAGCAGCCGCAGTTGGTGTTGCTCAGGCACGAGAGCACAGAAAATGTCCCAGACCATCGCTGGCTGGACGTGTTGGAAAGCACGTAGGACAGGTGTCTCTGCGAGACCGGGCAGTTGTTTGGAACGTCCGAGTACTGAACTAGGATGGTTCATGGGCCGTAACGAAATGAAGTACTCTTCCGAGGGGCCTGGGTCATTTGTGCGTTTCCGTACGTGAATATAGTCATTGTGAAGCTCGTCAGAAGTAGGAATCATGAACCCATACCCAAGTAGCAGCTCGGCATTCGTCTTCATACTATAGTTGTTGTAGACCTGCTCCCCGGGTGCATGCTCCTTGCCCACTCGGAGCGTGCAGGTGCTTGCCTCGGCACCCAACTCCCACCGGACGGTGTTTGTCATGTCGTGGTTTCCAATGTCAAACAGCGGCAGAAGGACGGAGAAGTCATCCACCTTGACGCCTTTAGGGAGGCTTTTCTGCTGTGTTTCCGACAAGACGAGGCTTGGTCTGAAGCTGCGGCTTGAGAAGATGCAGTAAGCCCAGTGGTACAGCACGGGTTGAAACGATTGAGCTAGTGAACTGTTTCCTTGGTGAAGGGCAAGGAGTTTTTGTGTCTCGCTAATTTCATTCTTTACGTCTGCTCTGATCTTCTGTATGCCGACTTCAACATTCGTACCGTCAAACAGCTCGATGTCGTCCGAGTCCCAGAAGGGAGGCAACGCCCAGGAGCTTGCATTCTCGGGTTGAGGCAGAGCTTGGATATAAGGCCACCAAAAAGAGTCCTGGCCTTTGAGATATTCCTTGACCAGAAACAAGCGTCCAATAACATGTGGTGCAAGCCCGGTCAGTAGTTCCTTGGCCAATGACTCGGGACTGTTGTCAGCGAGCGCATTGACGTAGGACAGGGTAAGCGTGCTGGGAATGGTAACGATTGGTTCGTAGGGCTGGATGGGGGTGGCGGCAGAGGGTTTAACGCGGAATGAGAGGCCTGTCTTGGAATCTTCATAGACCTCTACAGAAGGGTGAAGCTGCGCGCCGTGCTTGGTGGCCCATTCGACCAGGGTCGCTGTTTGCTGGTTTGCATTCATCGTGTACGCAGTTTTGGCGTGAGAAGAACCGGCCAGTAGATATTTTGTTGAAACTCTATGAGTTGTGGGTTTGATTTCAAGCCCTTTGGACTCTTGAAGGAAGGGTCGGTTTGATTTCTTTCATTGATATATCAATGTGTTCAACATGATAAAGAATCTGAGTTGATGGGACTGTGACGAAGTTGGCCCACAATATTTTGCGCGGGGTGGATACGAGACTTGCTTCTAAACAATGTGCAGCTTACCCTGGATCTCCAACTTCAACATCCGTTACTTTACGAATCTGATGGAGACACAGATGATGCAAGACATTAAGTATGTGATTAGGGTAGAAGCACTAGATGGGCCATGAGTAATTCCAAGGTGAGCTTTTGGCGCAATTATTGTTGCTAATGAAAGGTCCAACACGTAGCGTGTTTACACTTAATTTCGGAGCAAAAGACATTTCCCAAGCATTACATTTTGGACTTCAGCATGCCCATCCAGATTATCCCTTCACCACAAAAGAATGCAGGCATATAATTAATTTGATTATATACAAAGTAATCAAGCAACGAAATAAGGTTGGGCAGCTCGTGATTGCCCCTGATCAAAATTACCTTACTCCCTGTGCCAGGCGCCTACCACTTATAAGGCCTCGTTTGGGCTTTATACGAAGATTAACAAGTGCCTTAACATAAAAGAGTTTTTAACTTATTCGTCTACTCTCCTGTTACATTCTATTCCAACTATACTTGTTATCATCGGGATGACTGTGAACACTACAATCCATGAGAAGCTAGGTCGCCATCAAGGACAAAAATGAAGCCTTGGGCAAAAACAAAAACATACAACAGCCGGTATTCGCTGGTCGTCACCGACCCAACTACTAATCTGCCGGTTACATGCTTAATTAAGGGAGAGCGGACGGGATCCCATGCTTTCATGCACCTATGGTCGTATGTGCTGTGCTGTCGTCTAAAATTGTATCATAACACCCAAGAGAACAGATTTGTCACAGGTGCTTTGGAGATCTGCCCAGCCGTCTGATACATCCATCAGACCACCCATAGAATTCTTGAGATTTCTCTGAAGTCAACGGTTAGTATAGAAAAAGATCATTAGCTTGGATCCATAGTTCTCCACCCGTCTCAAACCCTGCACTCTAGCGATTTGCTAAACCAAGCCCTGGACTTCCATAGAATTGTGGTCTACTACGTTGTTGTAACTTCGATTTGGGTCGGCTTCGTTGTTGAATTTATAATTAAATAAGCCAACGCTTTTCAGTTTACAAGATGTGTACACCGGTTGACTCCCCATGTTGCCGGTTTGACTGTGAATTTACGGTTCTTGAGAGCTAGTGATCTGATGAGCTCGATAAGAAGAGCAATATCATTGGAGAACAAGGACATTAAAACCTTGATAGTTATTCCAAGTTGTGCTGTATCTTACATCGCCCTTGGTGGTGTGTTACAGAGGTGGTAGGACAGCAACTGTAGAAAATCGAGGCTAGATTTGAGAACTATTTCTGCACAGAAGAAAGCATCACCACACTTGCATACCAATGCCCATCTTACATAGTAGTCAAATTATTTATCATGTTGAGCCCGTTGTTACAGAACTTGAATACAAATGTAACACTGAAAGAAAGTTAGCCATCGGACGAGGCATATGCCATTTGTAGCGCAAATTTCTTGCATATCGGTATCCATTTTGGCGATTCAATCGGATTTATTTACTTTGCTACTAGGGGACGGCCGCCAAATAGTCCGACCATTATCTCATGAGGGATCATCGATTTGCTTGCCTACTCAAATGTTATCCTTACTGTGGATGCTGAATCCTTCGGCCCACAAGGCCTCGGGCCGAATATGCTGGTCTCGGACATTTCGCTTTCTCGTACATCCCGTTTATCCACCGCAACCGTTCATATACCATTATCACAGTGGCATCTCGTTCCTGTCGCATACTCGTTCCAAACGATAACCAAATCATTAGGGGAACTGAAAATACACCGTGTCTTTGATTATTTTGTCACCACGTCACATTATCAATGCCTAATGCAGAGGATTCTTCTCCAGCTGTCCGTCGTAAATGGCATACCAAGTCTCGGACAGGCTGCACTTCTTGTAAAGCAAGAAAGATCAAGGTAAGTCGTCAATAGTGGAATAATCTAGCTTGTTTTCTTTATTACCATTGCGTGTATTTGGGCCTGCACCAAACCCTTGGGCTTGCCACCAAAACATGATGCAAAGACGTGTAGCCCTAAACATTGGTAGTGTGATGAGCAACGCCCAGCATGCCGAAACTGCCTCAAGAAAAGCATCGAATGCGATCTCGTACCACCAGCGCAGGTGAGAACGCCAGTTCAAAGCTCACCCCGTCTCGAGCTGGAGCTGCTTCACCACTTCACTACTTCCACGGCTTCAACCTTGGCAACCGAAAGTGAAATACGCAACATGTGGCGGGTTTTAGTTCCACAGATTGGTTTCGATATAGATTATATTATGGATGGTATCTTTGCCATCTCGGCACTACACATGGCCCGCTATAATGCTGGCAGGCGTGAGATCCTTCTCTCTCTGGCGGCCGAATATCACGCCGCTTCGTTGGCGAAAGCACTACCCCTACTTTCCAACATTACTGCCCAGAATTGTAATCATCTGTTTTTGTTTGGATATTTGACATTGGTGTTCAGTCTGGCTAAGCCAAAGGAGGCGGGTGACCTACTTCTTGTAGGCAACGGAGTAGTTCCTGAATGGCTCTATCTGTGGCAAGGAATGCATGCCTTACGTGAAGCAGACAGTGCGATACTACAGTCACCAGTCTCACTCATATTCAAAACTACTGAGTCAAGCTATGAGTTCTGGCTCTTTCATACTCCGGAGAAGCACGATGCTCTTGAAGATCTGGCTCAGAAGCTCCGCCACAGCTCAGCTAGTGACCCAAAAAAGCAGGCAGCATTGGCGGGTGCAATAGACAGGCTCAAGCGAAGCTACACATTCCTAACTGGGTACAAGGATATGCGATTCAAGGATGAAGAAAAATTCAGAGGGTTCTACACCTGGTTCTTCTGGATTAGTGGCGACTACTTAAAATTGCTGAAAGATGGGGACAACGAAGCGCTATGTGTTCTTGCATATTACACTGTTCTAATCAAAACCATTGAAAACAACTGGTGGATAGAAGGCTGGGCCGTTCATATGCTAAGACGCATTTACATGCTGCTGGATGATGTACACAGGCTTTGGATTAGATGGCCGATCGAGGAGGTGGGTTGGGTACCAGAAGCAGTCTCCTTTTGACGACTAACATTGGATTGTTGGGTTAAAAATCAAACTTGGCTAGATAACACTAGTTTTTACTGGTTCTGGGTGTTAAATCAAGAATGAATTCCTGAGAATGGTTTCTATAGACCAACTTATGGGGACATACGATGGGCATGTCCTAGGAAAAGTAAAAGAAATATAGGATAGGGATTATTCCAAGACATAGGATTATTTCAAGGCCTAAAGAATCCGCCATAAGCATCTCACCAAACACATTTTGAAAGATTTACGAGCGATACTACCTCACTCACTTTCCCCAATACTTTTGTAATATCATTGCCGCTTACCAAGGTCATACAAGCCGAATAGTAAAGATCAGTCAAGTTCTATTTTTTGGGTGTATAACAATCTACGTCAGAGCCTTGGCCTTTCTTGTCTCGGTAACTTCGGTTTCTCGTACCTGTCGGCTGGATCCTTGCCTGTGGAGATAAATGCATGCGGATTCGCCTCAATATACTGTGCGAGAATGGCTCTGCCATAACGGATCTCCCACCACACTACGCGTGAGCTCACAACATATCTCTATAAACAGGGATCATGCTTAATCTTTGAGAGCAAGCAAGTTGAGGATAAGCTCTTAACATGACGCGCGGCGCCATAAAAGCGAGGCATCCGTATAGGACTATGCAGCAACGTCGTAGTTATTTTTAGCCCCCAAATTAGAGCATTGATCGCTTACATACTCCGTGCATAGGAGCAACATGGGGTATTTATCCTCCTCCTCCCGACACTTGAAGGTTTACAACCGGACGTCTTTCTCAAGGAGAACCCACCGCAGGACTATTCGTCAGCGTCTTGTACGTGTGTCCATACTATCATATCATAAGCAACGCCGTTTTCTGTTATCAATTTCTATAATATGACCAACCCAATTGAGTCCACGTCAAACGTATCGCCGCCTCCCTATTGGTGGCGGGCACACCAGGCTCTCAAAGGAACCAACCCTGCCCGCTTAACAGAAGGCGACGTACCACGAGTAGAATTGAGTGGGAAATGGATCATTGTCACTGGAGCCAATAATGGTATTGGCTACGAAGCTTCGAAGGTATTCGCAGAATGGGGCGCAAACCTCATTCTCGCCTGCCGCGAGCCTCCTCCACGAGAGCAACACCCGACGGCTGTTACAGAAGAGTGCCAGTCTTTGGCAAAATCAGCCGGCTATTCATCAGAAATAGAATGGTGGAAAGTTGATTTTGCTGATTTGAGCAGTGTCGAGTCTTTCGCCAAAAGATGGCTTGACACGGGTCGGGCCTTGGACGTGCTTTGCAACAATGCCGGTACTGGTGCTCACCCTACAGCGAAAAGGGTCTATACTGTAGATGGATATGAGTTTATACATCAGGTACTTCCCATGTTTCCCTGAGAATGAATTGGCACTAATATTATAGGTCAACTTCCTGTCGCACGTGCTACTCACCCTTCGACTGCTTCCTTCTCTGGCACAAAGTCCTAGCGCACGTATCGTCTGCACAACATCATGCAATCATTTCTTTGGCAGATTTGACCTTGAACATTTCAACAACGAGAAGGGAATGGGCGGAGATCCTTATGGCAACAACAAATTATACTTCCAGATGTGGATAGCAGAACTTCAAGCTCGGTTCTTGAAAAAGCCAGAGTATCGTCACATCATCATTAATGGAGTGCATCCAGGCTATGTGAATTCGGGAATCTGGAATACGGCGCTCGTCGACACTTGGCTTGAGAGGCTCGCCCGATTTCTGGCTGATCAATTTGCCATCACAAGCCAGCAGGGAGGACTTGCCCTCGTGAATGCTGCTACAAATAAGAAGATAGGGAAGAACAGCTTGGAGGAAAATATATAAACCGCATATGGGAGGCAGTTTCAATGCCATATTGCCACGATGACGCTTCAAGATTGCGGCTATGGAGGAAGCTGGATGAAGACCTGGGGTTAACAGAGAAAGGACTTCTCAAATCACTTGAATAACATATTTTACAGGGAGGAATGGAAAATGCCGAGAGAATGCAAACTTTTCATCTGAACAATGTGTACTCAAGCTACTGATAATTGTTAGTATGCCTTGAATTCGAGTCATCCAGGAAGTGGCTTTACACCGTTGTCTAGCTAGGGCTTTGGGGATACCAAGATCCCGTGTACACTCCGCTCTGCGTGCCTACATCGCAATCCCGCGGACCAGTTCTCCTGTTTTTTAGCCTAAATGAATGGCGTAGCAAAATGCAGGGACTTTGAAAGCTGAACAAGTGGAGGCTTAGCAATGACTAGCTTGATAGAGTATCATCCACACCGTCAATGTGCCACACGATTGATAGCATCGTGACAGGGGACGCAGTGGTGGAAGGTGGATTATTGTATTGCTGTCTAGGCCATTGGCTCAGTTTCTGCCGTGTTTGAGTCTCTTTCCAGGTTACATTTACCTACAACATCTGCTTGATCCCACTGCTCTGTATACGGCTCATTTTAGCCCACGTGTGGACAATTAATGTGTTAAACTCATACAGAATATTCGGAGTTTGTGTTTTTTGGAAGTAGAGCCCGTCTAGAAATCTCCACTCAGATCTTCTCTTTCATGTCTGGGCAGTGATGTGGTTGAACCTCAACAGATTCCATCCACCCAATGGGAGAAAGGTTTATGGCTAAGCATGCTTAATCCAACAACCAGCACCAAGATATTATGCAGAAACAACAAGCTCTCTCTATTGGAAGGGATAATAGAAGCTACGTCAGAAACTCGTGAGCTAGTATCACCGTGCTAACGAATCAGCTTGCCTGGGTATGTACCGGGGGCGAACTTCTCAGAGTAACCATCTAATGAATATGATGGCCATTTCTTTCTTCAACTAAGCGAGCATACCTGAAGTGCTTAGGGATTGAAGACCAACCATTGGGTTTGGCCGGAGAGCGATGCCAGTGACAAGGTTAGGATAAAACGGGCTTCTCGACTTACGCTCGAGAAGGAATGAAATTCATTGAAATGCCAACGCATTGAACTTCTTTTAGAAGCCCAATTCCAATGCCATCACGAATCTTACACAATTTCCACGTTTGGCACATCGGTTTCCCTTATAGGTAAGTCATTACTACCATGTAAGCGTGGACGTATAACATACATTGTAACTTCGCGCACTCAACAAGATAGAGGTCTCTCTCTATTTACAAACTTTTCCATTTCCATTCAAAGAATATCTGTCTGAACTCGTGGCGTTTTTTTGTATCGCAGGTCCAAGGTCGTTTTCCTAATGGTTAAGAACCAACCTTAAACACAAAAGCTTCATGTTTAGATAGCACAAGGGTGAGAAGTTAGATGCGACCAAATGATTTGTGGGAATCAAGTACGCCTGTAATAAGATTGAAATAATGTCAATCTCTATGTTGATATCTTTTCTATTTAATTGCTAATGGGGTTCTTCATTCATCTTCTTTCATTACGCGTTCGAATGCCTGTGTTTTGGAATGCTCAAGGTTAGACAACTGTCATGGTGTTTATCAGGTCAAGATGACCTGCACTGTAAGAAAGTAACGCCACTCTGTAATAGGCGATTTAACTCAATTGATCCTCATTCTGTACTATAGACATGTGCATTCTTGTCAAAGACATCGATCTTCTGGCAATAGAGATAGACTTTATATTCTGCTGAGAGTGGTATTCACAACAGAGACCTCGCCGATCTGGAGATAGTCGAAATTGACCGCGACTGTGCAGTGCTATACAACACTTGTAACGATTTAGATACCCCTCCAAAGATCTCCTAAAAAATTGCGAGAGAGATTGTCATTGTGGGAGTGTCGTTATGAAGAGGCTAGTGTCTCCAGCAGCGAAAACGATACCCCATGTGCCTCATTAATCGTGCAACACTCACTCGTTCAGTCATAGCGATATTGCTGGATTTTAAGCTGTTGGCTTTGAAACAACATCTAGTGGAGGTACGCATTCAATAAACTCACCGATAACAGTTCAAACTAAGAGGCTTGATTCCATGGTCTCATCGTTCCAATGCCATGACAAGAATATCCAAAGTATTACCAAAATTGAGCACTTTTAGTCAAGGTGCCAAATAATAGCTGCATTTGTGTAACTATCAGACCACCATCCTGTCTGAGGGAAATATGAACTTTCAAAGATACTCGTTATACGAACCGCCAAGGCTACAGCCAAGCAGACAGGAGCAACATATTCCCGTCGGATGTCCCGAGAAAAATACGCAACACACTCGCCGGCGTTAACGCCCATGATGCAGAAATCCCAATATTGGACCCGTATACGATGAAACAAGCTGTAGCAGGCCAAGAAAGGAAATGTGGTTGGGTTAAACGAGACAGGGGTCCACTATGTGAAAGAGTCCACGAGGCGGGACTGCCAACAGGGGTCATCAAATAAAGCACTCACATACCGCCGCAGGACCCCAAACCGACGCACTGATTGGATTTCCGGCATCCGGATCTTTCTCAGTGATCTGAATATGTCGGTGAGATCTGATGCAACGGCATAAGTGTTTATGTTGAGTAGTAGGAGGGTTGCTTCAAGAAAGCCTCAACAGTATTGAGTCGCAACCGCCATGTTAGATGGTTTTCAGTAGAGCTATAGGAAATTCTCCATGGCTGACAACATGTATTTAAGATGTTAAACAAACACGCCCTACTTGCTATGTGTCATGAGCGAAGCCTAGCTACTATCCAGTCGTGTGTGCATCATCTCACCAGTATTTATCAATACAGATTGCGTAAACTCCCCACCATCAACCTTGCAGTCAACACAAGCCCTGAGGCATGGAGTGAGATTAGTACATTATTGGGTAAATCCCGAGAATAGCAGAATTGCCGCCTTAAGCTGGGCAAACCAGCCATCGTCAGCTCTGTTAGGCCCGGCCAGGTGTGTAAGTCGAGAGATGCATCTGAAGACGTGGGTCCATTCGATTTAACCCTGCTTCGCCTGACCGCATAGTCCGAAGAGATCCTCTTCGCTTTAAATAGCTAGAATGCAATCAAGACCTAGAATCCACCCGAAGCCTCCGCGACTTCCGTCGGCCAGGTGCTCCGCGTGTTTTGAGAACCTTGATTATTGGAACCCATGTCGATCAATGAGCTAACAAAGGAGGGATTTGTTCTATAAAAACCATTCTCTTCAATGTTTCGACGTCTTTGCCCTGTAGCTTTGCATATCAGTATGCTGATTAGAAAATCATCATCAATCTTGTTGGTAGATAGGTGGCCAGCCAAGGCAGCTATCTAATACGACAGGGCTCGCTCAATTTGGCAATAGAACCTTATAGAGACATCACAGTGACCAGATAGATCCAGATGTATACGGGTTCTTGATTAGTAACGTACTCAAGTATTGGCATGTAGAAATTACCAGTTCGCTAGGCCTCTTTGAGTTTCACCGTATAATTTGTGAATCCTCTCACCAAGCTGGCCATGCAAATGTGTTGTGTCAACGGTTCTTTGACGTTGAAAATTGTAGCTTGGCATATACTGGCAACCATGTATACCAAGGAAAATAGACAACCATGGATGTCAAGAGAGTTAAATCCATAGCCCCATCGCGACCATTCCTAGTTGCTTCTTGGCGTTGGACGGCTATGCATGCCTGCTACCGCGTCTTGCCGAACGGATAGACGGGTACGTTTTGCCGTAGCAAACTGACTATTGCCAGAGAACCTTGCATCGTCCAGGGCCTCACGTTCAATGCCGAGGCCTTTTGGAGCTCGAATTGGCCACTGGGAGGTCGGATGCACGCTGTAGGATTTGAGAGGCTGAATCGACTGCTCAAGCATCTCCATGAGTATCTCAGATGGACGAACACGGTGCCTGATCCCTCCTCCAGGATAGTCAGCCTAGGTTAGATCACTACTCGCCGACGCTTGTCCTCATACTCTCACACTAGGAGACAGATTCCGCAGCGCCACTTACATCCTGCTCACGGTTGGTCAGGCTCACACCGATATTTGCTGCTCAGGATGGAAATCCCAACCCTAACTCTTGCAGGGCGGTGTTCACTCACCAAGCCCCAGTTGGATGAAATCCAGAGCTTGTAGACGATACTGCATTGGTCTTCTATAGAGACTTCTGTAGGAACTCCATTGAGATCTTCGAGTATAAGAGGCCTCGTCCCTCCCAGAAAACACCATCCCGACAAGACGCAGCATTCAAGAGCATCCACAAAGACAACTTCTACACAACCGTCTCAGACAACACCATCAAAATGCAGTTCACCGCTGGCCTTCTCGCTCTCGCCCTTGCCGTCACTGGCACCGCTGCCGCTCCTGGCGTCTCTCCTAACCCTGCTGTTGAGCGTCGCCAGTTCAACGGCCTCATCCTCATCCAGTTCTTCACTGAGCCCAACTGCCAAGGCACCATGATTGATAGCCAGACCTTCATCGACCTCACCAACACCCAGTGCACTGCCTCGCAGACCCGCGTTGCCAACTACCCCAGCTGGAGGCTTCGCCAGAACGACCTTATCCGCGACAGTAAGTTCATATAATTCTCAAGTAACTGCCGATATTGTAGAGGCTAACACGATATTCACAGTCAACCTCTACAGCAACGATGACTGCACTGGAGATGTTACCACTATCGCTACTAGCGTCCCCATCTTTACCTGCTTCACCCAGAAGGTCGGATCCGCCAACTTCTAAGAGGTTCTTCTTGGAGAAATGGAGGACGGCTGCGCCGGGCTTGAAATGGTCAAGTGTGGTTTCCGCTTCAGCTGCAATATAGCTGCATAGTGCTCGTTATAGTTATGAAGTCATGAAAACATTTCTTGAAACGCTTGCATTGAAAGTATATTCCGTGAACAAAACAAGATCCATCAATTGCGGTGATGGTGTATGAAAAGTAATGGCGGTTCATGTTCTTAATGTCTAGCGTCTTCACGAGAATACCGGGCATCTATTTCCTAACAAAATTCATGGAAAACGTAGTGACACGGACGAACTATAAATCCTTAGGTTCTCCAAACTTCATTATCCTAACTTTGCTGCGGAAGATCGGATCCATCATATCAGGTGATTGGGTTTCATGCCTAACTCATCGCGTCAAGGGACCAAGTAGATGAAAGTTGAAAAGCAAGTACCAGCATAGTAGTCTCTTGAAACTGAGAGCCCCTCAAACTAGCAAACAATTTCTCTCGGGGGAATCCAACCAGAAGTGACTGACTAAGTGCCGCCCCGGCGTGCATCATCCCAGGATCTACAAAGTTAATAACATCGGGCCTGAGACAACCCGAAGGACCCATAAATGCCGGGCCGTTCCCGAGAACGCGGGTTAGTAAGCTTAATTCATGCGGCAGTGTGCTGAGTAGTATATATACCAAGGTCGGCTGACTAACATTCTCAACTTAAGAGTCTTGGAAGATGGCCATGGCCTTAACATGGATGAACGTATGCGCATGAGAAGTCGAGTATGTTGAAAGTCCAGGCTGAATGAGTTCCGCATGTAGCCAAGCCAAAGACTGTTCTAAGCCTCAATCCATCTTTTAAGAATCACGAAAACACAATCTCCAACTCATCGCAAATGCTATATGTGAAAATACGCTGGGAGAGTAACCGCCTGACATCCAACCCAGATATATCTACGCCGATATCTACGGCCGTCTTGTTTTGAGACGTATGAACGATGCATATCCAAGCCCTCGCCTCCACGCTCATCCTCCTGTTCCTCTCCATCAGTGAAACTCCGCTTCGACTCTTCCGTATCGCACGCCGTCTACTTTCAATTCGAACCCTAAACCAGCGCTATCTACAATCATCTCCAGCGTGAAATCCAGGTTGTCAAACTCAACGCCCCGCGTTGTCGTCAGCCGCGTGAACAGGCTGCGAGGCACGGCGTTGAGGTCCGTCGTCAGTGTGCACACGTGGATCAGGTCGCGCGTGTAGGCCACGGGGCTCGTCAGCATCGCACGCGATCAAGTCGTCTGTGACGATGAGCGACTGTCCCGGGCGAAAGTTACGGGTGTAGTGGAAGGCGATGGGTGAGAGAGGAGATAACGATTCGCCCTAGAGGTTTGTCAGAGAATAAAAGATGCCAACGGATCGAGGGACGTACCTTGGCGATGTGCCATTGCATACGGTCTGATACCATCCACCTCTCCCAAAGCGGCGACCAGTACCGCTCGCTAACAGAGTGTTTCTCCTCGTCATACACAGTCGCATATGAAGTCCCGTAATGCATCCTAGACTTTCGAGAGATGACCATGTTCCCCTCAAGCCCACGGAGCACCGCTCCACGAACCACGGCGGTCCATGCATACACTGGCTGCATCACCTCAATAGCCGTCTCTTGGCTAGAGGTCACAGTGGCGTGTGTCGGCCTTTCACTGTACGGTGGCGGCGCAGCGCTCGAGAAATGCGCCTTCAGTCGCCTGTACAGATAATCACTCTGGCCAAAACCACCGACCAGGACGATACCAGAGACGATGCCACCCTTGGCACGGAGACCTTCGACTTGACCATGCACAAGGTCACAAACCTCCTTGACGACCGGCTCAAAAATGTCTTTAATCTGCTCTGCAGTCATGACCATGAAACCCGAGTCAAGACCAGCGTCTTCGTCATCGGGCAAACCAGGGAACCTAGGCACAGTCAGTAGAGATCAGGAAATTCGAACGGCGCCACGTACGGAACATTGACTTCCTGGTGCTCATCCTCGTTAAAGTTCCGCTTAACAAACTCTTCGAAGAACTTCAGGCCCATCTGCCACGTCTTGCCCTTCTTTGCCTTCATCTCGTCAAACCGAGCCTGACCAAGTCGGCTTCTCACATGCTCCTCAAATCTGTAGTTCAAAAGGCACTGCCACAGAGACCGCCCGTACCGACTGCAGATTCCTCAACACGGAGCGGCTTCAAAGATATGATTTTGTAGGCGATGAGACTTGTCGCTGTTAGTCGAGGCTCTTGGTGGTACAGATTGGCACTTACTCAACAGTTCCACCTCCTGCATCACAAACGATAAAGTTGTCACCCACATTCAGGTGATTCGGCTGGATTGCCTTCAGAGTATACACGGCCGCAGCCTCAGGCTCGCTGATCATTTGAATCTCTGACCTGCTGCCCATACCAGCACGCTCCGCCGCCTGCAGCGTCGTGTTCTTCGCTGCATCACTCCACACCGCCGGACATGTCAGCACAAACTCGACCTTGGTCGACGCCATGAAAGACTCGCCATATCGGCGTGTCAGAGTGTCCATAGTATGCCGGTAAATCTGGGTAAGGTAGTCGCTCACAGCGTCGACGACATTCTTGTTAAAGCGCTTCAGCTGCGCTGCCGTGTCAAGCGGGCTAACATAAAAGGGTAGCTTCTGGGATCGGTCGAGGAACAACTTAATACATCGCAATCGCGACTCATCAGGCTTAAACTGGAACCCCCATTTTACCGTGGGCTCGGCACCCGGGGTTGCGTTGGGCGGGAAGTTGTAGGCAATCTCAGTCGGAACCTTGTCCGAGGTGATACCATTGCCACCGGGCCATGTCTTGATAATCTCCACATCGTCCGGTGTTGAAGTATAAACAGCGGCAACTCTAGGCAACGGTTAACTTTGATCTATACTTGTCCCATTTCTGGGTTGGGCCGCCTGGCATATTCATGGTGCGCAAGGACAAAACCCGTACTGATCCAGGATGCTATCCAGAAAGATGGCAAGCCGGCGCAGCGTCGCAGCCCAGTTTCCGACGTCCATAAATAAAGAGACTCACCCTGAAAACGTAGTGCCAAAATCAACGCCGACAATAAGCCTATCGCTAATGGGCGGCTGCTCCCTGCGGGCTCCCTCACCGGCCCATTGATGGCCTCCGTCGAGCTCGGCGGCGTGTAGCTGGTGAAATAGTTCCGGCTCTCCTGGTTCCTCCGACTCGTGCTCGAGCGGTGAGGCAGGGTGAGGTTCACGCCGCCATGGTTGGGGGCCTGCATCTCGACAAGCGGCTCCCAATGGGTGCCTGTTGGGTCGGTGGCCGGCCTGGGGTGCGCAATGCGCGCGTCTCGCAATCGAGGGCTTCCGCTTACGGGAAGGGATCAAGTGCGCTCGCTCTGGTTTCTGTCCGGGGCTTCACAGCGCCGTGGCGGCGACCATGGTCTGCTGTCGGTGACGGGGAGTGAGATGAGATGGGTCGACGAGCTGCCCCTCCAACCCCACGGTGAGATGAGCGGGGTGGAAGCGGGATCTATGAGCTGGACGCGCGCTCGCTGCTGAAACCGCCTAGGAGCGTATGTCTTCGCACAAGGCCGAGAGCCTCTGGTCGCATACGCCTCTCCGAGTATGAGTCTTCGCCGTGTCGCATGTGCCGGGTCCAGCAGGTAGCCTCGGCTCAGTTAATTGGCCTCTGGGGCGGGTTGTCGTTGTTGTTGTCGCAAACGATTGCGGCTCTTTGCAGCGGGAAGATGTGCTCTTTAAGGCACCACGGCTCCCCACGTCATTCGAGTCTCACACGCAGCAAGGCTCCAACCTTCAATCTGTGGTTGTCCTCAATCCTGCTGCCTATAGGTGCGTACCTCGAAGACGCACCAGCCGCACTCGACGCTTGAGCTCCATGGCAATGCGTGGGGCACGTGACCGTCATCAAGATGCCGGTTACTTTCTATACTTTACTTTGGCATTTGCCTCACTCTTCCAGAATCCACCCAGCATGGCGACGTCAACGGAGGAAAACGAGCGCCCTGTCCATGTCATCCACCCGGGGCTTACCTGCGTCTCGCTCTTTTCCGGCGACGCCTGGTTTCTGTACGGACCACAAATCTGCAACGGGGCAGCGCCTGCGCCACATCCCGACCTCACGACGAAGTGATGCTAGCCAAAAATAATCTCAACCACAGCCACGTTGCGCTCGCTGTCGACGACCAATCGAACAATCCGTCCCTGGCCCCTTTGAGAAACGAGCTGCTTGTCTGTGAGCTGCTGCATGCTTGCGGAGTCTTTCGAAACAATGCCTAAGCCATACCATACTATGCTATGCCATGCCATGCCATGCAGCAACAGCATCACTCTGCTTACCGCTTTCAATGCCACGTCACTCACGGTCCATAAGTCAACAGTCCACTTTTCATGTATTCAGTTTGCC
This sequence comes from Albifimbria verrucaria, assembly GCA_020081605.1. Taxonomy (NCBI): domain Eukaryota; kingdom Fungi; phylum Ascomycota; class Sordariomycetes; order Hypocreales; family Stachybotryaceae; genus Albifimbria; species Albifimbria verrucaria. The sequence continues at coordinate 1,141,599 of JAHREC010000016.1, forward strand.
TTGTTCAGTATCTAAGTCTCGACCATGACATGCTCACGATCCCATTATTAAATATTTACTACATCTTGCCGACCTCAGATATCGAAAGATGCTGCCCCGGCTCTCCATTGGCCAAGCACCCCTTCGAGGGGTGTGATCCCAGCGACTCGGCCACCACGACAGCCTCAGGCTGGCTCTTCTACACCGTCTGCCTTCCCGCAGCGCCGTGTTTTGCCTGGCCCCGAGACGTCCGGGCATATCCTTGCTTGCCAATGGAGCAGCACGGTGTTTCATAACCACTCACCCCTATGCATAGTGATTGAGTGGTCCAGCCAAAGAAGAATGTCTCCCAATCCTTGTATAAGAATAGTCTAACAAATGAAAAAGTACGGAAATATCGCCTAGGCAAGATGTTTGTTCCAACCAAAGTCCAGCGGCGAGACTTTCGCTCTCGCCCTTCTCAGTCTATGGGGTATTTGGTACTCGGAATCCCGAGTAGAAACGAAGAAATGACAAGGAAAATTCTCAAAGATAACGAGCAGTGTGCGGCGCGTACCAGGCCGGGTATTGTAAAATAATTCGGGTCGCTGATTCGAACGAAGAGAACGGATGTGAAGTCGCATCAAGATGCCCAAGTATCGTTTGGCCGCCAATGGTGAACTTTCCCAGAATTTCACAAACCCAACACCAAACACCAAAACCATGCGTTGTAAATCCCCATCAACTATTGCTTTTTCGTCGCGCTTGAACGCGATCGTATCATTGTGTACTAGACGTATTCGTCTAAAATCTGTTACCGGCCGCCCAGATGCTCGCCGAGGCTGACGCCGCCCACTCGCTCTCCTCGTACGGAGGAGTCGGCCACTTGTACTGCCCATCCGTCTTCTTGCTCAGGTCCAAGGGTTTGGGCGTCATGGCAACATGTCCATCTCCAAACAGAACTTGGTTACCGTTGGCAGATGGCGAGGGAGTAGGATAAGGATTCGATAGGCCAAGGTTGCTGGCCGATTGTCGAAGTGGCTTGTTGGTGTCCTTGTCCATCCGCTTCATGACCCGTCGGGTTGACGTCAATACTTCATCAAGAAGTTCATCTTCCTCATCGGGGCCTCGTACTGCTGCACTCCTTGGGCAGCTTGAGCGCGTCGCGTGCGGCTCGAGATGGGTCCGGTACGGGCAGCTCCAATCAGATTATCGACCGATCGATGCTGCTGAGGCAGAGAGTGGTGCCTCTTCAGGTTTGTTGTGGTCGAGCTGAATTGGTGAGCTGGGACAGGTGGTCGCCCATCAAGGTTGTTCTGAACATCGCGCAGAGCCTTGTCCAAGGATTCATAAACCTCACCCTTGGGGATGGGGCTGCTCTGCTGATCCACAATCATCGAGGATCTGTTGCTAGCCCAAGGGCCGCAGCCAACCTGAGCCTCAGCATCGTCATATGACGGCGAGACGGGGTTTGATGTCGACCTGAGAAGCGGCGCGCCCTCTTCCGAAGGTGGGAGAAGAACCCTTCCTTTTGTCCGCTGGGAGGAGACGCAAGGCCGGTGTTGCCATTGAGGGCGCGCTCGGCTTGCTGGCGGTGCATCTCGGCATAGTTGTTCGTGCTCGAAGCCACAGACAGCTGGCGGCTGACCTTCTTGGACTTGTCCTGAACACCATTGGCGTGAGCGTCCACGTAGCCGGCGTTTGCCCGAGCTGTAACGGCATCAGAAAGTGGTGAAATCGGGCGGATGGTTGGCAGAATAGGCATAGGCGCCACGTTGGAAAAGCCGTTTGTCCAGGTGCTTCGCTTGCTTGCCGCTTGACGCTGCTTGTTGGCCGCTGGGGATTCGATAGCAGGGCTCGACACTTGAACAGGAGCAGCACGAACGGGAGTTGGCTCCTTCGCAACAACCTGCACCAGGTTGGGCTCGGGGTCTCCGAGCGACCGATAAGAGACTTGCGGAACCAGGATGGCTTGGAGGTTACTGGGACAGGCGAACTGGCCTCCTTAGGGTTGCGGCCAAGGTCAGACTGCTTGCGACCGAGTATCTTGGATGCCGACGACCTGGGCCTCAAGGGATCCACAGCGTCGCTGAAATATTCGTGGGCAAGGGCCTGCGATGAAGTAGGTCGAGTCTTAGGGTCCCACATCAAACACCAGGTAACGAAGTGGCTCAGCGATGCGGGCCACTGGGGAGCTTGCAGAATGGTATCCATCGCGTGGGGAGCCATCTTGGGGAATGAGAAGCCCAGCTTGGCAGCAAGTCTGAGACCCTCACGCCATTCACCGCCTCCGACGCGAGAGCCAGACTTGCTGTACCAGTTGCCAGGGCTGCCCATGATCTCGCAAACTCTCCAAACCTGATCCATCTCGTTTCCGCCAGGAAGAGGGGCTTCAAGGTTGCGACCTCGACGGCCATTGCACCCACAGCCCAGATATCGACGGGCGCAGAGTACTCGCCGGCTCGGAGAAGAACCTCGGGGCTCGGTACCATCTGGTCGAGACGTAAGTAGTATATGGCAGTTTCGAATGAGTCTCTCGCGCAAGGCCGAAATCCGCAATCTTAACGGCGTAGGTAGGAGGTGTTGAGGGTGGCGTGACGAGGGCGGAGTAGCGTCGGAAAGAAGCGGACGTCTCTTGGTGTGCTGAGGTAGAAACGAGAATGTTCTCGGGCTTGATGTCGCGGTGGAAGAAGTGATGCGAGTGGATGTGTTCGAGTCCACGCATGATCTGGAAGAGGATGCTCTTAACGCTGCTGTTGTCGAGACACTTGTGGTCTCTGGCCTTCATCAACTGATACAGGTTGCCCTCCATATACTCCATAGCAATATGCAGCTTCTTGCTGTAGGGATCCAGGAAAATATCCAAGGCGGGAACGAGGTGAGGATGCTGAGGAGGGTTCGGAGGAAGACGACTTCACGAAGCTCGGCACATTGAGCAAAGCTTTCAAACGTCTTCTTCATCGACTTGATGGCAACCTAGAACAAGTGTTACGATTGGAAACGCGTGAAAACCACGGATCGGATGAAGAGCTTACCACTGTGCCTCGGCGGGCGATGTTGGCACCGGCCGTCCTCACTCGGGCCAAAACAACGTTACCGAAACTTCCATCGCCAATCTCCTTGAGCACTTCGAAACGGTCTTCCAGAGCCATTGTGTGAGGAGCGCCACGATGGGCCAGATCGCTAGAAACGGTCATTTTGTGAGAGGGAGACAAGGTGGTGTAGTCGATATAGAAATGCAGGACGCGCAGTGGTCCTTGGTGTCCAAGGGACGGGTAGTGGTGACGAAGCCTGTGCGAAGGCAAGCTCCCGACACCGCCGGATGGGTGAGTGAGCGAGCTCTGTCGAAGAGCTGGACCTCTCTTTACGGGAGCATTCAGGTGGGCAGGGCGTCGAGTGAGTGGATGTGCTCGAGCTGGTGGTGTCGATATCGCAGCGATGGTGAGGTATGCCGATGTTCGAAAGAGAGGAAGGGCTCCGAGCTTCGAGGTTAGGGCGAGCAGGAGTAGCCGTCCAGATTAAGAGCGAACGAGAGAGAGATTGAATGGTGGTGTCGGAGGGATAGATGGGGAGGGAGAGAAAGAGTGACTGAAGCGGAAACGAGTGTGATTTCCAAGAGTGGATGCAGACGATATAATTAAAAGGAGAGCTGGGAGTCCAAGGGACCAGGGGGTAAGGTATGGTAAGGTAAGGTAGGTGTGGTATGGTATGGTATGGTATGGTACAGTATTGCACGGAAAAGTAGCTCGAACCGGCTGATCGGGGAGGGATCCTCAGGCCACTAGCGCTTGGGAGAAGCCCACAGCTATTGTCTCCAGGGACCGGTCAATGCAGGACGCGAAAGTACCGGCGTTGGTGATGAGGGTGGCGATAGACGACGAATGTCCCCTGGGGCCATGGATTGCAAGACACACGATTTGTCTAGCCCTGAGGTGGGATGGATATGCCGGAGAAGAGGAGGAGGGTGAGGTAAGAGTGAGAGTGAGAACGAGAGTGAGAGCGAAAACGATTTGAGGAAAAAAGGATCAGAAGGGGAAAAGAAGGAAGAGTGCAGTGCAGCGCAGTGCAGTACTGGTGCAGGTGCAGGCGCAGGTGCAGGTGCAGCAGCACAGCGTACGGGTAGCGCAGGACAGCAGAGCCCGGTGTGGGTAGCGTCAGGTACCTTGAGGCGGTACCTGAATTTAGCAAGCCGTAGGGCCAAAGGGCTCAGGCAAGCAAGGTACCTTGAGAAACCAGCCTGCGGGAATGCGCAGGATCTGGACGTGAGGAAAACACCCAATATGGTGGGTTGACGTGGGTAGACACAGGTACCTTCAGCACTGGATCGTACCGTACCTTACGGGCCTCGCACCCCAGCGCTGAGCAGGGCGCGCACAGACAGGGCAGGCAGGCCAAGCAGCGCAAAGCAAAGGCAGAGCAGAGCAGCGCAAAGCACACCACGCCGCGAGGGTAGCCGTAAAGGGTCACGGCGCTGGCTGGGCTAGCCCGTGTCGCAGATGAGCAGTGCAATGCGCTCGGCGTGGTGGTGCCCAATGAGCGACAACGTACAGGGCCCTTGGGGTCCGGAAGAGGCCAGGAAAGGCGGGAAAACCTCGTCCAAGGGGACAAGGGCAGCCACCTGGGTTTGTAGCTCAGGGAGAGAGAGGAGAGGAGAGGGAGGGGCCCCGGCGAGATTTGATTCACGGCGACAGTGAATTCAAGCGACCCAGACTTCGCAACGGGCGGGCGCGTGTGTGAGCGACGATGGAGACGGGCGAGTGTCGATGCCATGGGTTTGTGGTAGCGGACCAGGGCTGTTTTGGGTCCAGGGGTGGTAATGGGTGGCCGCAGCGGTGATAGGGATGGGAAGGGGATGCGATGGGACACGATGCGGCGCGGTGCGATGCAATGGTAGTGAGCGAGCGTACCGTGGTAGGGTAGGATAGAAGAAGGAAAAGAAGGGGCATGAATTTGGGGACCTTGTCGCTGGTGGATGAACGAGTTTAGCGTCAATGCTCAGAAAGGGGTGGTGCTTCTCTGGGGGTCCCTCGGTTCCTCCCTGGGGGTCGCGGTACCTGCCAGCGCGTGGCTGGCCAGCGCCCACGTCAGGTACCTGGGCCCGCGTGAGGTACCTGGGGGTGGGTGCTTGCCTGTTTCCTTTTCTCACGAGTCAAAATTGGCCAATTTACGTGGCGAACCAGGGGCTGCCCGGGCTTATTATTAGTCTCCCGGAAAGGGGCGAGGCTAGCAAAATAGAAGAAGAAAAATCACAAAATGCTACCCTTCCACTTGTACCTACTGTGCCTACTGTGCCTACTGTGCAGGCCAAGGTTGGCTTAAAATTGTGCAGGCTGGGCGCCGTACCTCAGGGCACGCTAATAAGCTTCCGTCCCTGTAGTCCAGGCCGTCCTCGCCCTGTGCCTGAGCAGGGCGCATCATCCATCCGCTATGTAATGTAATGGATGGACGTCAGCACGCATGAGGAATTGCTTAACCAGCAGAAGACATCCAAAATAGAAACAGGATTTCTACAATAGAAGGTGCCTACGGGATGACGAGGCTGAGCTGCCCGTTTGTTTGTTTGTCCAGCCTCCCTTTCTGAAAAGGGCAGCAAGGGCAAGAAAGGAAAGAAAATAATCAATTAATAATAAGAAAGTAAAAAAAAATTGACAGACTCCTGTTTCAATGCAACTCAACGCTCCCAGTCACAGTCGCAGTCCCGGATATGGAAAGATGTAAACAATGAGCCCAGCATTTCTCCCACCGGCTTACAACACAACACAACCACAACCCTAACACGTTAGTTAGTAAACAGATCGCCCATCCATTCGTTCATGCACCTGCACTGGCTACCACGATCTGCGCTTCATTGGCCGCTCTGTTGCCGTAGCGTCCACGTCCCGGCCTCGTCCAAGGAAAAGCCCGGTCAGGCCCATCACGGCAAAAAGACGGTGGGCATTGGCTGCACCACAAATGCAGCAAACAGGCTCTCGTTTCTGGTGCCAGCGCAGCACAGCATAGCATAGCACGGCACAGCACAAACAGCATAAATACCTTTTGCTCCATCCGCCGCTTTCAAATCACCCGGGGACGGGGACCGTTCCGGAAATGGGGCAACCGCCTCTCCCATTCGACAACCACAGGGCCCGTCAAGGGAGCCAGTTTGGGGAGGGTCCCTCGAGTCCTCAGGCTGATGTAGTGCCAAGACGACTGAGGATGAGGCATCCTGACTGATGACGCGCGACCAACCAGGAGCTACGCGTACTGTACATAGTAGACTACGTGACCACGAGCAAAGTCCAACACGGCAAGCCACCACCCTCTTCCCCTCCTCTCCTCTCGCGCTCCTCTAGTTCCTCAACGCACGAGCTCTGATCGACGCCGTAGTGCAGAAGTTTACGAAGCTTGCAAGAGCCGGAATTGTCACTATTGAAGACGGCACTAGAACACGAAATTACCTGAACCTTGTTCGCAGTCCCACTCTCCCGGCGCGCGGGTGTTATCCTATCGAGTCCCTGGAGAAAGGCCCCATCAGGACGCCCACATCTGTATCAAACGTCCCGGTAAGGCTCATAACATGCCTTGTTCACGGGAGATTGTCAATTTTCGAGAACATTACCTTTTCGTATGAACCTGGTCCTTCTCCTCGGATCATCCGTCGCGGGTATCTCGCCCTCTTCCCTTCACGCCCCTCCCTAACCTCTATTGTTCTTTGTTGGCCCATGCACTGAACCAAGATGATGACAATGTACAAGTTACCGTGGAAGATGGTGGCTGTCTAACGGCAGCAGGATTGCTCGATCAAGTACCGAGCACCTCAGAGGCTGGCCATGCCAAAACGTTGGTGCGCCATTATCGTAAACCGCCCAGGGGTCGCGATGAATGACCCCCTTTTCATCATTGGTGGTGGGGCTGGTTGTCAAAAAGCCACGAGCTGTTGTGGTGCGGGTGGCTGGGAGCGACTTTTCCAACGTGTTGTTGATCATGCGTTGTGTTGGGCCCGGCTGAACCACTATCGTGTGACTTCTGTTAGCCTTCTAGTGCTCGCGGCTGGTGATCCGGAATTGCCTCCATGTCGGTAATCACCCACCCACCCATGCCACGAGTTACCATGCCTTGTCATGCCTTGTCATGCCTCGGTCACGCCCAACACGTGCACAATCAGGAATTTTCTCAACCCCGGTTCCCTTGCCGTCCAGTTGAGGTCCACGGAGATCGCAATGAGATCAAATGAGATGCGCATGGAGACGCCCAAGCCGTTGAAACGCGACGGCCGGCAATGCAAGGGCTGCACTATGGAAGTAAAAGAAAGCAAGCCATGCCTGGTCAATGCAAGGAGTCCCAGCTTTGCGCGATCTACCTCCGCTTGCTTTTCCCACAATGCCCACTAATGCTGTAAACAACAGCGGATAGACGCAAGGGGTGCTGTTGGTCCGGCCACGTTCAATAGGTCCTTGACTGTAGGTGATATCACGGCTGCTACGTGCGTATTACAGTCGATTGCCACTCACTCATAGCATCCTTACATGCTTGCCGTGCTGACTCCATCTCCCTTTCGAGAGAGATTGCGGCCATCCATCCTGCGTTATGGATACACATCCATGCCACAGCAGTCGCTCACGCAACCATCTCGGAGGTGACAAAGCCGGCACGTCCGGATAGTGTGGTGACACAGAAATAAAGAAGTTTCCGTCCGCTCCCAAAAGGTAGGTGTGTAGCCTATTCGGAGATTCTATCCATATGCAGCAACCGAGTGCCGATAGTGTTCCAGGGAATTTCAGAGCATGATTTTCTGGGTCAGGGGCTTCAAATCAACAATGGGTAATTCCAAAACACCCGTACCCGTTTCCCGTTGTTCTATACTTCTCAGGGGATCTCACGTTAGTCAACCGACCAGCTGGGTTGGACCGCCCAGCACGTGTTTCGACCCCGGTTGTGTGCCTGCACAGACTCTTCTCTTGCATTGGGACCTGCAGACGATGTCACCATACTTGTGCCTTTCATTACCTTGTAGATTTGGTGTGACGGCCGCAGGAACAGAGGAAGGAATAGGAACCAGATGTCCAGGTAATACGATGACCCTTCAACATAGACCTTGTCCGTCTGCAAAACATAATAAGCACGCTGTCTGTGGGCAGCCTGCTCATCTCATCGGACTTTAGGTGGAGAATCGAAGAGGGTTACTCCCGCTGGGACACCCCGAGAAAAGTTCCTCTGGAACGGGAGCCCCTTGAGCTCTAAATTGATGGGATGCGTGGATGGTTGGACGCCGGCGTCTCGCTCAGGGAGGATGGGTGACGAGGATCAGCGTCATGTAGATCAGCACTCACCTCTTCCGAACATTCTCCCGGTGGATGCGGGAGAGGATCCAAGGCTGACGGCACGCCATGACCTCTCATGCCTTTTCGAGTCAACGGCGAGTGCCGTAGCCAACGAACGTTAGCTACCGCTACAGACTGCGACGAAACTGTCGGTGCCGTGGCCAACCAACGCCGTTGCCTGCACGTTGGGAGTTGCGACTGTGCCGTTTGCACGCTGTGCCTGTCTCAGATATTGGCCACACGCCACCAATCGGTGGCTGGGAAACATGCGTCGGCCGGTTTGAATCCGAGTGCAAACACGCAGCCTGCCGCCTCTCGACGGAAGCAATCCGGTTCCCGGTTCGAAGGCGCCCCTATCTCGACACAACTTTGACACACGTCCGTCCACAACTTCAACACGCTGCTCCAACACACCTCATGGCAGTGCTCCGCATCTGTCATCGTTAACCCAAGCGCGAGAACCCTTTGTTCCCCACGCAAAATAGCTAGAGGTCAATGCAGCAAGTAGACACATAACGTGTTTCAAAGCATCCAGAAGCCCTAAGCCTGCAAACCAATGCCCCACGCGGCCGTTGACATTTCCCATCGTGATCTGTGGAAAGAGGGATTGCCCAGTTAGCGCTCGTTGTTTTGCTATTGAAACGATCAGTCTACTATAGCCCTCGCGGCCCTGTCGCTTCCCCTATCCTCCAAGTTCCAAGACCCATCGTAGAAGTGGAATAGGCCTTCTTTCCAGGCGGCATTGCTTCTCCCGTCCGATGACATGCAACGAGATGAACGGGGCTCCCAAGCATGGGCGTTTGAAATGCGCGCCATCAGGCGCCCTGTCGCATCTCATCTTTCCAGCGACCCAGACCCCTCTGTGGATCATGGTCTTCCCGCGACAGACGACAATATTTTTCTCTCGACGTGGTAGGTTGGGCGGACTCGGTCATTATCCTAACAGAGTGCCCCAGCACCAGCAGCACCGTGGCTAGCTAGTGTCTCGCGTCAGCTGTCGATGCAGTTTGCTTTTTGTCCCCTCCTCTGTCTGCTCATGTCATCCGCTGTGTTTGCGCATTAGCCTTAAGACGGCACGAATGCTTCTTCGGCTGACGTTTGGCTTGACTCTCCTCGAGTGGCGGTCAATGCACGAGCAGTCCCGCAGACTATAGACGTGTCTAACACCTGGAAGGTGGGTTTTCTCAGCAATATCAGCTTTGCCCTGGGTTAGCCACATCACGAGTCATCTCACAGGCAGACCAATGCCGGCGGTTGACTCGCATGTATCGGCTCGGACGGTGGTGGCCGAGAGGCCGCAGGTGGTGGTGCCGCAGCCACATCGTTTTTATTAATGATAATGTCTCGTTGACCCCAGCAAGCCGTCTCTTGGCCGTCATTGCACGATCGCGTGGCGCCGGTGCGAACCTCATGAACAGGTCAGTGTTTGCAGGTTTTTGCGAACAGGCCGCTTCTCCGCTGCAGCCATTTCCCCAGAATGGGCTGTATGCATATGCAAGGACAGCTGTGGATGCAGCCATGCGGTGGGAAAAGCAAGGCGGGTGGTAAATTGCCTGTGTCAGATTTGTACTCGAATCGTATGCTCCTGGAGCTAGATAGTCGTGTAGGTGATGAAATTTGAAGTCCAACCAGCACGTTGTATACGCCGTTATTCTCAAGGCGTGTTCTTGAACGAAAGCAAACCGTTATTTTATTATTTTGCACTAGCACATCATTGCACCTCCCATCTGACACTTTTTGCATGCCATTTGGTATTGTAGAGTTCCCTTTGTAGGTGCACGTTACAGGTATGTAGTTTTACTCCTTGCATTCCTGAGTGAAGGTAGTGGTGAGGGCATGAATTTGCTGTAGGGTAAGGCGTGGATATGTTCGACAGGACAGCATATTCTCATCGTGTTGTATAAACATGTGAATTTATGGACATAGATGATGCTGGAAAGGTCCGTAAATGGACTTTCGTAATTAATATTAAACCAGGCTGTGACCCGTAGTGTTGGGTTGGCAAAGTCAAAGTAAACAGTAGTTTTGCATCGTCCCATCGTTCCTATAAAACTTCAATTACCTTACGATACCCAGCAGATAAGGGTTGGCAAAGAGGCTGATGATTAACAAAGTAAAAACACTGATTTGCTTATGATAGAATGAAATACTTAATAACAATAAAACTTTAAGAATATAACAATCTAAAATTTATAATGTTTAGCTGCACCTACTTCTCGGTAGCGAGGACTTCAGGTCTCTATTGACAATTATGAGAGATCAGTCAACAGATCGAATTCACGCGGCCGGGTACTTCCTCATTGTTGAGTATTTATTGTCGTGTTATATACATGCCTCGGCGTATTGTACTGTACAGCCATTGTTTGATGCAATATTCGAGAAAGTTGGGGCTATAATAGGAACATGACCAGGTAGGCAGATGGTACCGGTATCCAAGTTTACGAGGATAACCCATCGTTTACTTGTGTATTCACTATCACGGAGCATACCACACTAACATTTACATTAAGGCAGATGAGGGGAAGATCTAGCACCCGGCTTTCTTGATGTTTGTATTTCTTTATTTTTCTCACCGTGGTTAAAAAGAGAAATGAATAGGACTCCCTCGTGAATGATCGATGCCAAAGTCAACAATAAAGAGATATTGGTGAAAGCGAGCCACAAAGGTACACCAGGAAGTTTTTCGGGGCCAGAGCCTTTTTTCATCACTCTATATCCAGATATATACGAAGGTTGGGAGAAAAGCGAGCCAATTTTTCGTCTCTTCCACACATGCCGTGAAACGTGAAACAGGTCGTACACAAGGCATACATACCCTCGAGGAAGAAAAGGCAACTCCAGCCAACACTTGCCTGCTGCACTCCGGGCTGCCACCTGCCAATCTTCTCCCTCTTCCACCTTGCATCACCTCGCCTCGAGCTATCCGGGAAACGTTTCTCCATCATCTTCCCAACTCAGATCATCTTATCTGTTACATTATTTATCCTTCCTACATCACTCTTTAGCGATCAGCGTGTCTCTCGCGAGCCTCGTTGATGATCCTCTTGCACTCGACCACTGTGCTTCAACAAACTTTTCCCTCCTATCCGAAGCTTTAAAAACTTTACGCAACTCATCGTTTCGTAAGTATCAGCACCCCACAGCCCCTTCTTCATCTTTACATCCCTCGCTGAGCATGTCCTCTACACACCAACACGCCATCTTAGCCCAGCCTCACTTGTTCCCGACAAGCACACTGACAACATCATAGTCAAGATGACGAGAAAGAATGGAGGTGGGCTCAAGCCGTAAGTGCTCTCATGAATCCGTACCTGCTTCGCGTAACTCACCTTTCGCAGTGCAGGCACCCCAGTCATGCCAATCCGGTACGATACCATCACTAAATATGTTCGCGCACTTGGTTAACATTCTGCAGTTTTCGTTGCAAGGTTGGCCTCGAGTGGAAGCCGTGGGACAGTTTCTCCTTGAAACAACGAAAAACTATTCAACTACGATTTGATGCAGGCAACCACATTGATGCTGCCCACAGCGGCATGGTCTGCCTTGAGCATACTTCACAAGTGGCTATGACCCTGAAGTGTGAGCTTTGTGGCCTCAAGAAAGACCGAAGCCAGTTCAGCAAGCAGAGCTTGAAAAACGACGACTACGTGAGTGGATTGCCCCATCAAAGACATCAATTGCTGACACCTGTGACAGAAATGCGTCAACTGTGTAGCCTGGACAGAAACCCAGGAGCCAGATGTCACCCCAGCACCGCTCCTCACAGGCCACGTCTCTGTCGAAGAAGAGGGCCGAGAAGTTTGGCGTGCAAAGGCCAGGAGAACATTGACTTGTTCGGTGACGATGCATTGCCCCAGGTAAGTGTAGCGTCAGCCTCCTTCGACAACACTGACCGTGTACCAGGCACCGATCACGGGCCTTTCCGGTCTGGGAGTGGGCGACGATGTGCAGAGAATCCTACCCCGAGTTTAGACGTCCATGCCTTGATTCAAGAGGCTATTACTGCATCGACAAGCGCATGTGACAGCAGTAGCGATTCCCGCGAGACGAATAATTCCCAGCTCCTACCACATCTGCGGTCCTTTAGCGACACGACATCCATGGTCAGTGACATGGACAGCCTCGATATCCAATCCGTTTCTTCGACTTGTCAAATAGGGAGACAGTCGCGTGACACATCTACTTTACCTCCGCATCTCCGAGGCAGAGATACAAGTGATGCATCATCAGTTTCTGGCAGCTCTGTCACTTCTTCCGAGAATGTACGTCCCTCTGCTGCCTCGGCAAGTATGTTGACAGCGACAACCATGCGCCTGGCCAAGATGGAGACCCATCCTGCCATGGGATACAATGCATGGGATTCATCCGGGATGCAGCATAGCCGAGTCAAGAGTCCCTCGATTGCATCATCAACGACGGGCTCCATGTCTCTTATTGATTATGGAGAAGACGATGGGGCATACAACAACACGATAGAGAGGGAGAACGCATTTCAACCAGTGCGGCCCAAGCGCGGTGGCAAGAACCAATGGCACAAAGCGGTTTGTTCCTAGCAGAATCCCTAATGTGAATTGGCATACTCACATGTGTTATAGCCGCGATTGACAACCCAAGAGTTACTCGCCTTTGAGAACAGGGAGTCGAATGCTCGTTCTATTGATACGAAAATTGATCGTCAGCGACGATATAACTATACCGACTCTGACGATCATTACGACTAATGTGATTGTTCCTCAGGCCAACAGCTTGTTAGCCGAGGCATGCTTGATAGAAACTGGGAAAGGATTGCAGAGGGCCAATTTGAGATTGCTGAGTTTATAGCTTTGAAGTTTCGCAAAGGGGTTTTCATTTTCACCAGGCTAACCACTCGACGGGGTTCGGTTAGGCTTATATTGCTTTTGCTTAAAGTGGTTGACAGGAGGGCTTAAGACGTTGAAGTGGGTGCATTTCACCTATCTGCAGTACAGCTAGACACGGTGGATTGAGCAGAGGAATCAATACGTCTCGCATGGTTTGTGATTTACAAAGACTTCATTGGAACCAATTGAGGATCTCACAGCAGTTGAAGCGTAGCCCTTGTGAATGATTGTGTCACGACTCAGTCCCATTTACTATAAGGGATTGCTATATTGCTCCGCAAAATTCAAAGTCGCTCACCCTATGCCACTTACTCGTGGCGCTGTACATTTCTTTCCGCCATACGTGACAGATAGGACGTATGCAGAAGGTTGACGGCGTTGGCCGATACAAAGAGAACTCAACCCCAAGTCTTCCTAGCCTCCCGTCTCTTTCTCAACGGCACTTCCTCCCACTTATCCAACTAAGTATAATGTTAATTCTGTTATCGTCATTATATCAGGGGACTGATCCCTGTGACGGGGTGTAATCTGGTGATTTATCCAAATATCTTGGTTCGAGTATGCCGCGAACGCCGTTTCGACGAACGCATGCTCTTGTTTTGATTAGGTCCTGGGGATTTTATTGAACCGCGGTCTTGTTGCAGTTCAGATGTCGTTTTTTTCTGCGTTGATCCAAACATGAGAGAATGGGGTATACCCGTGGTGCAGCGTGAGGCCCACGAGCATTTCTATCCAATATAAGTTATAATTTCATTTCGGGCAATCCCCTGGATCCGCAGGCCTCGCTCTGGATGGCCTTGAAGGTTTACAGGCCAAGACTTCCCTTCGTCTCCTTTGCGAGGCTTGTTTAGACCTCGCTATGGGGGTTGAGGCTGGGGTCCAGGGGCGCGTTCACCACCGCCTCGGCGTCGCCAACCTGCTTCCGCTCCGATACCTCCCACCGGTCCTTGAGGCGTTTGCGAAGGATCAGGGGAGGGCGGTCGCTCCGGCGGTGTGTAATTGCTATTGGAGAGGTTCTGAGGACGAGGAGAGACGGTTGAGGTGGAGGTAGACGTCGGTGCCGTATCTGTAGAGTGATGTTAGCAAAATAATGAACGAGGTTATGGGGATAGAGATTGTGAGAAGAGGGTGGAGATGTTGGCCTCAGGTGAGTTTGAACGTACCCTTCCATGCTGATCAGTTTCAAGTCGCCACCAAAGTATCTTGCGTACAGCCGCGAAATTGGCAATCCGTAACCGAAACCAGCCATTGGAGCCTTGAAATCGCTTTTATCAAAGTCGGGGTCCAAGTTGGGTGTGCGGTCGACGGTGGTGTACATGTAGGTCCAGACAAGAGGAATGGCGCTGCGTGGAATGCCACCACCTTCGTCCGAGATCTTGATGGTGATGTCTTCCTTCCTCGGCGACGATAACCTTTGTGACTGGGAATTCCTGCTTGTCCATGCCGTGGGTCTCGACGACAGCGCGCAACGAGTTCTTCAAGGTCTCGAAGAGCATATGCGACAAGTGGCCAGGGACATACATAAAGTTGATGTTGGGGTTGCAAACGAGCTGGATGCGTGGCGCCTCGAAGAGCCCATAATGATCCTCGCAGACGAAGCGGGCGTTCTCGATGGCCTCCTCAGCAAGGTCGCGGACGTTTGTCTTGGTGCAGATGATGCCGACGTAGGTGGGGTCTCGGTGATGGCTCTGGTCAGTCAAGGCAATGTGTTGACCGATCAGCATTCGAATGCCGATACGGGACATGTAAAAGCGGTCGAGGAAGGACTGGATGGAGCTATCGATCTGCATGCGTTGGCGGCGTCTCTTATATTCTAAGATGCCTTGGGCCATAGTGGTGACAACGCTGTCGTGCCTCCTCTTGATCTTGTTGAGGGTCTGGGCAAAGCGCTGGTTGTAGAGATGCAGCTCGGGGGCCAATGGCCCGTGTCGTCGACCGTGGCGAAATAGCGGCGGGACAGGGACTTGGACTTGCCATTGCCGTTGCCGTTGCCATTCCTGTTTCCGTTGGTGATGCGGCCCCAGCCTGATGAGTCTCCCTCGTCGATGGAAGGGTTCGGGGTCGCTTCGGACAGCTGCAGAGGCACACGGCCAGACTGCTTGCCAGGCTTCATAAGGCGCTCCTTTACATCCCTGCCTAGGTCTGGCCGGGGTAGCTGTGTGATTTCCTGGAGAGAGCGGGCGTGGTTAGCACGTGAGTCTGGGGAGGCAGGTTGAAGGTTCGGCAAATGGCGGCTTTACCTCAAACGACTGCGCATACCAGTCCTTGACCTTTTGACAGAGGGCATCTCGTTTAGACCGTCGGGTAGCTCGTCCAACTCCTGGACACGGTGGGCGAGTCGGATTGGCAGCTCCTCGGCGAGGAATTGGGAGGCGCGGAAGAGGGTGCCTGCGGGCGGGCCGACGAGATTAGCAACAAGGCCGAAGACGGAGAGGTGAATGAGGACGGATGGGTCAATTGAGAGCGGGAAACGCACCGGTCGAGGGCTTCTCGCCAAATTGAACCATCTGGCGCAAGCTGACGCCGGTAGCAGGAAAGTTGGCATAGTGGCGGATGGTGTTCATGAGCATCTCCGAAGCCTTCCACGACATGACGGGCAGCGGCTCGGTGTGTCACCCGAGCGTGTGTAACCAGGAATACAGCAGATTGGCTATAGGCTCGTCATGGGTTGCAATGCGCAACGTGAGGGCAAGCGCCGAGGCGAACTGGAGAGGGATCGAGGCGGTTGCGGCTTGGTGATGGGCAGCGGGGTCCTTGTTCTGATCTGAGTCAAAGGTCGGCGATGATGCGAGAGCCTCGCGGAGCTACCAAGGAAACCGAGGTTGCTGGTACCGCATGAACTGACTGGCTGGGCTGGACCGACGAGGAATTGGATGGCCGAGGTCGAGGTGGAGGTCGGAAAAAGAAAATGGGAAGAGAGGAGGGCGCGCGTCGAAAGAGAAAAGGAAAAACGAAGCACAAGAATACAGGAGAGAAGGATTGCGAAAGTGAGGGAGAGGTGGAGGAAGGAAAGGTTGTCGGTAATGGTGATGTTTAGCTCAGCCGGTCATACGGGAGTGAGTAGCAGCAAGCAGCAAGCAGCCAGCAGCAGCAGCAGAGACAGCGCCAGCACCAGTACCAGAGACTCTAAAACAAAGCCGAGCTAGTGCGTGTCGGTGCGGGTGGGCCAGCATCAGGTAGTGGGATACCTGGGGAACTGGGCGCTGGGGCACGGGGCCAGCAGGTACTGGGGTAGCGCATTGTCTCTGGGTGCGTAGGGAGGGGATCTGGTGGGGTTAAATCTGCACGTAGCAGATCTCGCTGTAATGGACAAGCAGGCACAGGGCAGAGACCCGGATGCGGCATTGGCGCAGGCCGTAAGAGGCCTAAGGGAGGTGTGGAATTGCAATTTCAGCCAGCCCCGTGTCCATCCGCATGCAGGATGATGTCGACTCGGCATTGTCTGTACCTTGGATCTGCGCTGTCTGTGCTGTCTGCGTTGCCTGTACCTTGCTTTTGATCGTGACCCGGCCATATCCGTATCCTTATCCATCTTCATTTCCATATCCATATCGTGCATACTGTATCGTGCGCAACAACAGCAGAGGACGATGCGACGCGCACGCAGCGCCAAACATCCGACCTACAGATAAAGATAAGGTGTTTCTAAATAAAGGCGCTGGTGAAACCATAGACTGACGTGTTTCAATCTCGATATCCTCTCAGCGGCACGTTTCGACTTGCCCCGATGGATATTTTGACCGTGTCTTGCTACCTACCTAGGCTACCTGACTGCTGTTGTCGGTTGCGGCAGAAATCGGGGCCTTGTCCGAGCTCTGATGGAGAATTTACGTCGATCCACTGCTTTCACATGCTTCAGGTTCGTCAGATAGCATTTTGACTCGCACAACGTTTTACGCCAAGGCTCTATTTTTCCGCTGGCGCCAGACATGGTCGATTTGTTTAATTCACGGGTGATTCTGCCCAGTCCTCCTTGCGTTTGTCTTTATTGGACCTGACACAGTCTGTGCCTGCGATGCTGCCAAGGCGGTAGTTTCCAGGAGGCGCCTTTGAAGAAGCTACGAAATAAATGCTGCGGTCCTCGAGCTGTATGTTTCAGGTACGGGTTGTTTCCTAATCTTCCAACAGAGTTACGCCGAAGCCGACAATGCATGACACGGACTGGAAGTCAACGTTATGCAGGCAGAGGGTCAAGTGGTATGTTTCGATCGTACCATGTCTTCAACCAACACCCGTTGATCTCGACAGCCATAACAATGCATCCGTAAACCCGAAGCACGTGCTGCATGTCTCAATTAACACAAGCGTCAAAGACTTGGCTTGGCTTAACTTTGGCCACGGCACCAACGGACTGGCGATGGCATGAGATAGTTCACCGTCTCATCATGTGACACGGCCTTTTGTCTACCCTTGATTACTTCACGTAGGTGCTGCACTACTACAGAGAGGTACATCAGGTAATCCATGCAGTAGTACGGATTATGCATGTACGTAAGGTAGGTAACCAAGCTCACAGCGGAACAGCCTTTTTCCACAGCCGGGACGTTTTGACTATGCTCCATTTCTGTCGTCACTTACAAGACTCGAAGTTGAAGACAGCCTAAACATGCCGTGTTTTCCTGCATCTGCACTACGGTCGCTTGAGCCTCTGTTCTGCAACCCATCTTTTCATACCGAATTTCCTATGCAACAACCTCAAATCCTCGTGCAGCTGTCCATGTCATGGTCTCCCTACCGGGAAAATGAGACGCGTGCCGCGCCTTGACCACCTCTTAGTGGTTCAGACAGCTTCGCTTGCACTGCAACACAAAGAAACAACCCCTGTCGTCCAAAGACCCCACCCCAACTTCCAGCATGAACTTTTTCTGTCTGTCCCAACTCCATCATAGGCCATCCATCGGTGAGCAGTCACATGCTTGCCATCTCTCTCGCAGCTCTCCCACCACATATCCAGCTCCACCCAGCAGTTTCGGTCCGCCCTCAGTCTCCTTCGACGAGCAACTGCGCGGGTTAGGAGCTAGCTTCCGATCCGCTCATTGTGCTAACCAACCTCCTGAGCAACAGGGGCTAAGCTCTGCCGCCAGGTAGGGAAGCTCCCTTTGTGCTGGTCGGTGTGATGAAGTAAGGGCACCTCATCAGCTCTGGGCCCGACACCAAGTTAGACGTGCAGAGTGTTGATCACCACACCCCAGTGACAAGAAGGATTCACCCTGAGCGAGTTAGAGGAGCAAATGCAACGGTAATTGGCGGATAGCTGTTCGGGGTGGAAGGAATACCGGAACGGCAAAGCTGCCCTGCACCGCTCACTCCATTGGCCGGAACCCAGGCGCAGGAACGCCCTCGCAAGCTCGACCAGCCATGGACCGTTCACCCATATACGACAACGACCAGCGTCATCCCGGCGGTCTGGCCAACGGCATCGTCACACCTATCCGTCCCATACCTAGCAGCCGTAGCCGCAGCGTCAGTGGAAGCGGCAGCCTTAGTCATTCTCCCGCCAACACGCCATCCCTCCTGTCTAGTCCCAGTGTCGCCTCCAGCGTCAACCTCTCCAACGGCCTCGGAAGCCCTCTGCGTAATGAGCTCGGTCAAGATGCCGACGCCGCTGCTGAGTCGGCACGCCCTGACCGCTTCGCCCTCGCCCGCCGCCTGAGCCAGCTTGCCCAGCAGCTTACCGATGGCGAGCAGGTTGACGAAGCCGCCGTCGTCAACCAGGTCGACCAGCTGGAATCGTCGCTGGTACGCACCCCGCCGCAGAAGATGATCATGGCGCATCGTCGACCTATGAGCCTCGACTTACGTAGTCGTAGTGACTACGGCTCCATCTTCAGCTCACCACCGGCTTCGCTGTTTCGCTCGCGGTTCTCTGACCTCTCACTCTCCTTGCTTAGAGAGCGTGAGCGTGAGCGCGAGAGGGATGAGGAGGCAGAGGCGGAGCTGCAGGCGGAAAAGGAGAAGGCGCGCAGGATGGGCATGACAATTGCGCAGGCAAATAGGATCATTGCTGAGTCGACGAAACTGAACGAGGAGTTGAGCCAGATGGTAGAAAACCTGCAAGCTCGGCAAGAGGAGTCTGATGTAAGTCTATGTTCATCTCTTGTTATGGAATCTATTTCTCATACTAACCCGCCATGTCAAGCATATCCACAGCCTCCTTATCGAGCGCGCAGAACGTGCAGCTCAACGCATCTTGTTCCTCCAAAACCGAGTATCCTACCTGTTCGTACCCTTCCCACAACTAATCCCTTATTCTTATGCTCATGCCCCTTGCTTTTAGCGAAGAGGAGCTTCAAGAAAACGACGATGAGCTGCAGCATCTGCGCATCTCCCTTAAGGCCATAGAA
Source organism: Albifimbria verrucaria (assembly GCA_020081605.1). Lineage (NCBI taxonomy): Eukaryota > Fungi > Ascomycota > Sordariomycetes > Hypocreales > Stachybotryaceae > Albifimbria > Albifimbria verrucaria. The sequence continues at coordinate 1,161,060 of JAHREC010000016.1, forward strand.
ATTCAGATGCCGCCCCACCCAGACAAGGAGCTCCAGCGCTGCATCGCCAATTTCAAGGAGGACTACCAGGCGCTCAAGCGCAAACGCGTCAACCGCAGCAGCCTCGCCAGCATGGGCAGTCTCGACTCGTCCATGCTCGACTCGCTGCGAACAGACACATCATCCACACGGTAACCGCGGCGTTTAGAAGCCGCGGAGAAGAACAGGTACAGGATAATAACAACCAGAAACAGGACCAGAGGACCATGTCCTCGTGTTACGACTACTGTGATGAGTAACGAAACCTTTTGTTGAGCAGCGAAAAAATTGCAGCCCCTTTTGTAGGAGGGTTCAACGGCGGAATAGCGAGCAGCATATGCTCAATCTTTCGAGGATTGTTTGCCATGCCTTCCTTGTCTTTTTCATTTTCGTCACGACTCTTGTCTGCTCCCTTGCAGGAATATACCCACCCTGGCGCGGCAATTTGGGTTCATGTTTTGAACACATCAATTTCGACAGAAACACATGAGAATACGATAGTGCCAATAGACTGACTGATTCATTATCTCATTATAATACATTACAGGTGGTATTACACACTTGTTCGTGATTATCCATGCAATCGTTACAATTAGGCAATCCCACTTCCAAGAAATTATCCTCCACGATCTGAAAGTTGGAAAAAGACTCAAATTAAACCCGTCCACTTGGAGCTGGGTCGCGGTTCTGCAACATGGTCTTCTCGTCATGTGCATCGTCACCTGCACGGGGACAATGGGCTTCGTAACCTTCGAGCGGAAGATGTAGTGCTGGAAGAACCAGATGAACTGGGCAATACCGTAGCGCATGATGCGAGGCAGCGGAACGTTGAAGACGCTGTCCAGCTCTTCAAGGGTCTTGCCCTTGGTCTCGGGCAGGAACACAAGCACCAAGAAGAAGCCGATGACATTCCACGCGGCGTACCAACCGAAGGCGCCTGTGGGCGTGAAGGCGGTCTGCAGCGATGGCCAGGTCACGGCCAGGATGAAGTTGAAGAGCCAGGTAGTGGCAGTGGCAATGGACATACCCACGGCACGGACGTGAAGCGGGTATGCTTCTGCGGAGTATGTGAATGGTACTGGACCTTCTCCTGGAGAGTAAACCATGCCGAATAGGTAGATTCCTGTGGCAATGCAAGCGATCTGAGCTGTGCCCTCAGGAATCAAGAAGCTGAGACCAGTGAACAGCAAGAAAATAGACATTAACTGGCAGGAGTTAGCAGGGAAACGGAATCAACAAGAGTCCAAGTGGGAGCATACCGGAAATGTAGTCAACAAGAGGTTTCGTCGTCCAAATGTATCAATTGTGTAGAAGGCAGGGAACGCGAACAGAAAGTTGATAATGCCAAAACCAAGGGAAGCAGCCAAGGCAGATACTTCGCTGAAGTTGGCTTCACGGAAGACTTCAGAAGAGTAGTAGGCAATGACATTGATACCACAGAACTAATCAAATTAGCATAAGACAAGACTTTCAGAAACAATGGCGAACTAACCTGCTGCATAAACATGACAACTTCCGAAGCAATGAAGGCGTTGCGGTTGCGACGAATCTTCAGAATCTCCCAGAGCTTGTTGTTACGTCCAATGTTTAGAGCGGTTTCGGCCTCAAGGAGGGTGTGGGCATAGAAAATATCGCGAGCTGCCTGGATCTTATTGAAACGAAGGACGCTCATGGACTTGAAGGCGTCTTGGTGTCGGTTCTTGGTAAGATAGTATCTTGGTGACTCCGGACATCTGTACACCAGGGCGCAGACAATCAGTGCTGGGACACCAGCTGAACCCATCATCAAGCGCCAGTTGAGGCCAGTGATGCCGTTGCTGTCAGGGACATAGTACAGTGCTAAGTCGGCAATGTAACCTAACATTATCCCCGCTGTGAAGAAATGAAAGAAGGTGCAAGCTTGTTCATTCTCTATGGAAGATCTCTCTATGGATAATATCTCCATAGAGGCTATGGTGAATACCTGATTCCATGATCTTCCACCGGACGGCTAGATGCCGCTTCCCTATGCATCCGTCTATATGCACGAGTGCGCTGTGTCACGAAACCAACACTCCCCTGACTCAGTGCACCAAGTGCCCTCTGCTACTCGTCTTCCTCCTCGGTTCCTTGTGCCTCCATGTCCATCCCCAACTGCTTGATTGCCTTTGCGTGCTTCCCCGGTTCCAAAGGCTTTGTGAACACATCTGCCACATTTTCCTGCGTAGCTACTCTTTCCGTTACTATGTCCCCAAAAACGTTAACTCTTTCCCGTAAGTAGTGATACTTGATGTCAATATTCTTCGCTCTTTCATGCGACTCGGGATTCTTTGAGAGCTTCAGTGCTGCGTTGTTGTCTATCCTGACTGTGATGTTCGGAAAGTGCAGGCTTGCCAGGTCTAGATCGTTGATGAATCTCCTGATCCACACTGCTTCTCTTGCTGTTTCTGCTGCTGCGATGTATTCTGCTTCCATGGTTGACATTGAGACGCAGTCTTGACGTTTTGACCTCCAGGACACAGGTCCATTTGCCAGCATGAAGACATAGCCAGTTGTTGATCTTCTCGTATCGAGGCACCCTGCGTAGTCGGCATCTGAGTATGCGACTATCTCCTTCTTCGAATTCCGTTTGAAGAAAATGCCAGTCTTTTGGTACCTTTCAGGTACGCGAAGACTTTCGTCACTGCATCCATGTGTTCTTGGTTTGGATTGGCATTAAATCGGGCACAAAAGTTCGTTGCGAAGGCTAAATCTGGCCTGGTCTGATTCGATAGCCACATGAGTGATCCTGTCAGAGATTGATACAGTTTTCTGAAGTCATCGTTGCTTTTTCCTTCAGACTTTTTAGGTGTTTTCTGTAGTCCATTGGGGTCCTTGAAGTAGCGATATCTTGAAGGTTAAACCTTTCAAGAATCTGATTTACGTATCGCGTTTGATGAATAAATACTCCATCCGGAGACTGTTCCACATTCATCCCCAGGTAGTATGTGCACAACCCTTCGTCCGTCATTTCAAAAGTCTCCTTCATTTGGTTTCTGAATGAGTTTGCTTCTTCTTCGTTTTCTGCAAAGATCAGCAGATCATCAACCCAGATTGCTACAATCATCTGTGTTGAGTTATTGATGAAGACGCATGGATCGTAGGTGCTCATTCTGAAGCCAAGGTTTTCCAGGCATTTAATGAGTTTAGCGTACCACATCCTTGGTGACTGTTTCAGGCCGTAAAGTGCTTTTACCAGCTTGAGGATTGCAGTTTTTGGCACTCTGAGGCCTGGTGGGGCTTCATGTAGACATTGACATCCAGTTCTCCGTTGAGAAAAGCCGTTTTAACATCCATGAGGTAGCTTTTGAAGTCCTTGACTGCCGCAATTGCCATCAGAATCTTCCAGGAGGTTGATTTGACCACTGTTGCGAAAGTTTCTTCATAGTCAATTCCCTCTTCTTGCTGGAAACCTCTCGCAACCAGTCGTGCCTTGTGTTTGACTTTGTAGGCGTCCAGTTCCTTGTCGTAGAGTACTTTTTCCTTGAAGACCCATCTTCCAGTCATGATCTTCCTTCCCCGGAACATCGCTGCGGTCAATTACTTCATACACTCCATTTTGCAGGAGACTCTTTTCCTCGGAGTCCATGGCTAGTTTCCATTTGTCTGCACTCACTGACTTCATTGCTTCCCCATATGTTCCGGGTTCCGGTTCATTTGTGATGCGGGCAATGAGTGCTTTTGGGGCTGTGGTGAATTCTTCCAAAACGTTGTCTGCCTGATCCTTCGTCCTCGTCTCTGGGAGGCATCCAGTTGAGTCTTCTGAATCCGAGGTTTCTGTATTGTCATTTGACTCGTCCTCCCGACCTTCGGTTGCCAGCCTGATTCCCGAAAAATGATCTAGCGTGTTTTCAGACATCCCTGTTCTACTTGTCGAGTGAATCCAAAGAACTTGACGGTCTGAAAGGTCGTCGTGTTCCGTCGGGACAAGATAAGCTGCGTTATCTGCAAGGACATATCCCAGTTGGAGATTCGAATTTCTCTGACATCCCCAGAGATGAAGAATCGCTCCCAGTTGGTCAATGTGAAAATTGTTATCATTGACCAGTCTTTCTTGGTCAAGTTCATTGTTTCTTTCTTCCAGGATTCCGCCTCTGAAAATTCTTCTCAATTCTGGTATTGATGGCATCCGTCGCCTTCCCAGCTGGTAACGGATACTGAGAGCTAATGCCCTCAATCCACATTCAAGACCATCGCCACTCGTATAAACTGTCTTAAAACCATTTGGGAAGGTTTGTTGCAGGATCTCGTTTGCCATACTGTCTCCATATCCTCGTGCAGTCCAGATTTGTGAGTTTGACGACCTTCCTTTCCTTTCGCCTCTTGATTTAACGATGCTTTCCCAATCTGATCTCAGAACCACTTTGCCATCATCATCAAGCTCGTATGCGTCCCTGAGGTAGACTTCTTTCCAACGTCTGGTGTGTACAAACGTGCAGTACCCCAGAGAGTGGAGTTCATTTTCTCTTGTCTTAATACAGGAATAGCATGGTTTTTCGCCATCGCAAGTGAGCTTGTTTCGGGCGCATGATCGGCATTCATCGTCAGAGTTCTCAATTTCTTTCCCCAGGTATGCACTTATCCCCTTTTCAGGGAGTCCACGAGGTGTGCCCCGTAGACGTACTTGACCAGTCCTTGTTGTCCTGTATAAATGCAGGCTTGGTTTTTCTTCGTACAAGTATTGCATGGTCTCTGTCTGTTGCAGAAACGTGTTTGTTGGGTGCAGAAGTTGCATCTTGGGTCACCAAGGTCCATTGCAATAACACATTTCTCATATTTTGCAAGTTCACAGTTGTTGCAGGGCACTTTTCCATCGCAGCTCGTCATTTTGCGGTTATTGCACCTGGTACACCTCTGATTCCTTGATATGCTGATTTTCTTTTTGGTTGGTATTTCTTTTCAACGCCTGTCAGGTCATTGTTGCACACTTGTTTATCCTTCGTGCAAGCAAGACATCTCTCATCTTGACTAGATCTGTAGCAGCGGTACCTATAGCGATAGCATCTTCTGCATGGTTTGTCGGAGATTGGCAGTGTTATCTTTTTGACTTTGGACTCTTCCTCCCTTTCTTTCGGCGTTTTTGCCCCTTCGAGGTTGTTTGTGCATGTGCTTTTGTTTGCCTCGCACCCCGTACAGATCTCATCGGGACTGTCTCGGTAGCATGTTCCGCCTGTTCGATAGCATCTCCTGCATATGACAGAACTGACTTTTGAGTTGGGCCGTAGTCTGGAGACTGCTGCGAAGAAACGGGACACCGTCTCTCCTTCTTCCTCATTTTCAGTACCATCGCAATCGCAGCAGGGCTCTGGCGAGAGATGATCGTCGTCGCTCTCCTCGTCAGGGCAATGCTCATCGTCAAAATCGCAGCATTCCAGATTGTCATTCTCCTCATTATAAGGGTTCCAAAATCCACATCTTCGGGGTCAGACACGCCATCACAGTGTGTTTCATCCTCCAGTCTCAAGTGATCCAAGTTCAGTGTATCGCCTTCTTGGGTGTTGTCTTGGGGAGGTGCGCCGTCTTCACTTTCATCTGTGTCAGAGATTTCACTCTCTCTTTGTTGTGTCTCAATTCCTTCTGGTAGGGGTTGTCTTTGCGTTAGAGATGGCAGCTCGTGTTCATCTGCCAGTCCTTCTCCGTCTTCGATTCTGGCCACGGACACATTGAAGACTCTGTGTTTTTCTGGTGAGTATACGTTTGAGTAAGACTCGTGACCTCTGCCCACAAAGTAGCCCATCCATCCCCTCTGGCCATGAAGTTTTTTCACAACATTTTTTCCTTTTCAGGGGCAAAGTTACCCAGGATCTGCTTCCCCAAATTCTTTCTCCAGATAAATCTGGTTGTAAGTCGTAGACTGCCTCCCATGGAGTGATCTTTCCCTTCAAGGTTCTGGAGGGTGACCTATTCTTCAACCAGATTGCATGTTGAAAAGCTTCTGGCCAGAGATTTTCAGGGATGGATGTTGTGCGCATCATCTCTCTAGCTTTCTCACTGAAAATATTAGTGAGCTGCTGAATAATGGAATTCTCTTGCACCATTGACGAGGCTTTTTCTCTGACTGTTCTCAGGTTTCTTTCCGCCACGCCGTTCATATGGTGTTGGTATGGAAGAGATGGTTCTATTCCAGTACCGTGTTTGATAAGCCAACTCGATACTTGTGATGATTGGAATTCACCATCAAAACGATAGCACCGAATAGTGATGTTGTGTGCTTTCTCAATCTGCTTGTGCATTTTTTTGAAAAGGTCCGCCACTTGTGACTTCCTTGAGAACCTTTCTCCCCAAGTGAATCTTTTGGCGTCGTCTGTAAAACACATGAAGTATCTTGTGCCATCCCATCCTTCGATTGCGTATGGTCCCCATGTGTCGACATGCATCAATTGCCCGAGTGATGTTGATCTTCGCCTGGCTGGTTCTCTTGGGATTTTGACGAGAGCCCTTGTGATAGCGCAAACTGGGCATACTGTGTGAATCACAGACTTAATCTGTTCATCTGTGAAGCTGGCTCCTGTTGTCACCTTTAAGAGCTGTCGCATGTTTTGCCACCCGAGATGCCCCATGCGTCTGTGCCATTTCCATGCTTCGTCGCTTAGGTCCAGTGTGACCAGTGCCCTGTCATTCCCTTCTTCCACAGAAGATGTCGTCTTCAAATCCATGTGATAGAGGCCTTCGTGGACAACGGCTTTCCCAATCTCCTGATCATCGTTCATCAAGACAATGATGGAGTTCCGATCCCACAAGCCTTTGAGATTTCCCTTGGCTGCGAGCTTAGACAGGGATAAAATGTTGCATATAGCTTCTGGTGCATAAGCAACATGGGAGAGATACAAGGTCGTTGGTGGGTGAGGTGAATTTGTAAGTAAAAGATTGACACTCCCCTCCCTTGATGGAAAGTGATTTGGTCTTATCCGCAGTGTCCAAAGTCAACTGCATCGGAGTGTATTTTGAGAACCACTTCTTGTGATTGGTTATATGAACTGTGGCTCCAGAATCAAGGATCCACGTGTCAAGGTTGAAAGTGCCTTTGTTCTTTGAGTGCTTCATGGCACATGTTACTGCTGGGGGCGGAGTTCCTGAATGTGCTCCCCTGTTCCGGGGTTATGGTGTTTTCGTCATTTTCGTCTTGAGACTGAGTGACCTTGTTGCATTCAAGATTTTCTCCAAAATCCTGCAGAATTGTAAAGCGATTGTTCATTCGTCTGAGAGGTGTACCCTTGATTCGGGACTGGTTTCGGAGGAGATCGTTTAGAGTTGATTCGAAATGTGCGGAATTGAGGACAGCAGCGACAACTCTCTTGCCTTTATCGCCCGGGTTGCTTTCCTCTCCTGCTTTCTTTGAGGCTTTTTCTTCAGCATCCTTGACGGCCTGAGGCTTCAGCTCAGGGTGAGCAGTCCAGCACTTTTCTTCATCATGCCCTTTCTTTTGGCAATGACTGCACACTTTCCTGTTGTTCTTTTTGTTGCCGTTCTCCTTACGCTGCCATGTTCCCTTATTGTCGTTCTTCCTGATATTTTCCTCTTCAAGGAGAAGTCTTTCTGAGAAGAAATGGTAGTCGGGTTCCAACTCGGGCTGTTGCGCTCTGATCCAATCCCACTGTCTCTGGAAATCGTCATACCCTTTTGGCAGCCCGACAAGGATATTGGTGATCATCTGGCTGTCAGAATACTGATGTTTTGCTCTTGCCAGGTCTTGCTTGATCTCTCTGTGTTGGTTGAGGTAGTCAACCACGTTTTTGCAGTTTCTGAGCTTCAGATTGCTGGCGACATCCAGCAGCTGCACTCTAGCTCTTTCATCAGTTACACCATAGATCTTCTTCAGCTTGTTGACTGCCTTGGACGGGTCTTTCTCATCCTCAATTTCTATGGCGATGGATGAAGAGACCGAGTTGACGATAAGTTGTCTGGCTATCTTTACCTTCGCTTTGTTGTTTTCCCAAGATTTGTGCGCTACCTGCCACTGAAAGACGGTTTTTGCTGTGTCAACGGTCAAACTAAGAGACTTACCTTCCCTTGCTTTGCTTTTGGTGACAGGTCCATCCGTTCCTTCGTACACGATGCAATCCTGGGGTCAGGCTCTTTCAGAATCACCTTCTCTTCCCCGGTAAAAATTTCCCACACATCTCTTGTTTTGGCCGCTCTGTCGAAGTATCGTCTCCACTCAAAATAGTTGTGCTTGCCCTCCAGCCGGTGGGACTTCACATCCTCGAAACCATCCATCCTTCAGTTGAAGAAGGGGTCGATCTTCCGGGTGGAAGGAGATGGCAAGAGAACCAGCTGTAAAGAGGAGGAGAGTAGGAGTTTGCTCAGACAAGTCAAACAGAAAACAGAGAAGGGGATAGAGAAGAAAGGGACTTGGTTGAAGATTGCCTTTACCCTCTGTACCTTTCACTTCAGAAGCAATTTTGGCAGTTTTATCAAAGTGATAAAAGGTGCCGGGCTCATAACCTGAAGAAATGAAAGAAGGTGCAAGCTTGTTCATTCTCTATGGAAGATCTCTCTATGGATAATATCTCCATAGAGGCTATGGTGAATACCTGATTCCATGATCTTCCACCGGACGGCTAGATGCCGCTTCCCTATGCATCCGTCTATATGCACGAGTGCGCTGTGTCACGAAACCAACACGCTGCCGTCCACATTTGCCATTGCATGACGAGGGCACCACGGATGAGCTTAGGCGAGCACTCGGCGGCGAACATGGGGGTGGTGGCGGACTTGGGGCCGATGCCGAAGCCAAGGAAGAACCGGGCGATGAACATGTGCCACCATGTGTTTGTGAAGCTTTGCCAGAAGCAAGCGAGGAAGGAGATGGCGCAAGAGATGAAAACGGTTCCTCGACGACCAAAGCGACTGTTCATGGGTTCAGTGAGCCCTACGGTATGTTAGTAACTATATGGCTTCATGGGGTACTATGATGTATCATACAGCAACCGATGACGGCACAGCAGAGATAAGGAGCAGAGTTTGTAAGGCCAGACAACCAAGTGTCGCGACTGGCTTTTCCGTCGATGCCAAAGTCTTGCTTGTAGAAGATCTGGGCCCCATTGACAACGGTCTCATCCATACCTTGAACAAGAGCACAGAGAGAGCAAACTAGATAACATGGTCAGACATTTTCAACTCATTGGACAAGAGGTTAATATTACTTGTAACAAGATAGTAGAGCATCTTTGGGTGTCTCCACTTATGCTCAACCTCATCCAGAAGACTCTGCCTCTCCTCCTCGGTAAGACCCTCGATACGGGCGTACTTGTCGCGCAGCGAGGAAGGCTCGTCGTCGGCATCCATTTCGCTGGCGATGATTGCACCGAGTCGGAAAGCTCGAATATCGTCTTCGTCGGTCATGCCCTGCTTCTCGCGGGCATATGTCTCACCCATGTAGGCAAGTTGGTCGCGGCTATAGCCGGCCAGTGGGTGAGAAGCTTGAGTATCAGGTCCAGACTTGCGGTTTGGAGGAGCGACGTCGTCTGAGCCGCGGAGAGTGCGGTCTTCATGATGGTCGAATTCTGGGTTGGACCCATCTTCGGAGGGTGACGCTTCTCGCCCATATTGTTGTTCTTTTCGGTGGCCATGCTGGGCTTCCACTATAATTCCAATGGGAGTGGGCTATATTAGCACTGGCTATGTCTGTCTTGGCCTTCTGTAGCCTTGCTGCATGCAATGACAGGGCCTAGTACAGTCACAACTATTGTTATAATAAAAGATGTCAGAAAGAACTATTGCGCTCCCGACGTGAGCATCTCGCTTTATAAGTCAGGGTCTACCCCGAGCCGATCTCTGGGGAAGGATGGCGTGGAGAGTGGAGCATCGTCACACCGTCGAAAGGGACAGTTAACCTTGTTTCCGTAAGGCTCTGGGGTTGGAGCGCCTTAGCTCTTAGTGGAGGAGGGTGTTTCGCGTGGGAGCAGACGCAGCGACGTCATGGCTCGGTGTGGGCGGGTGACGATCATGGCTGGGGAAGATGTGTAACAGCGCTCGTTGTGGATGGTGGAGAGCAGAGGGAGGATTCGCTGAGGGTGCGTATGACGTCGAAGCAAACGGTCCCGTTCTTTACTGAGTGTGGTAAGGAGACCCAACGGGACAGGAAATTTCTCATAGGACGCTGTATGTGAGGTTGTCGAGCCCTGTCAGATTGGGGGCCATGTCTTTGTTCACTGCTATGCCGCCAAGGAGCGCCCAGCTCGGCCGAAGGCACGGAAACTCTTGGAAGTCTTGGAAATTGACTCTTTGGGCAACGGCCAAGGATTCCGAGCCGATTGCCGAAGACGCTAGCTCTGGGCCAGGCCACTGCTGGTCGTGTGAGCACCAACCTTGGGCAAGAAGAATAAACATCTTGGTCTAGTAACTGAGTTTGGTCCGTTTCTTCAGGCACAGAGTCTATCAAGACTGCCACGAGGCTCTGGAATGGTTGATACACAGCTTTAGCACCCTTGTCCGTCTACCCAGGTTGGTGCCTTTTGTTGATACCCACTGTGCTCATTTTCTCGTCACTTGGTGGAACCATTGGTGGGCATCAGCTTGTGAGCAACTCTGCTGCCTCGATGGATCTGCAATTTCGATAGTGGTGAAGGCGCCCGATCTGCGAACTCGTGCATTACATCCAGGTCGCACCCAGCGCAAGAATCCTCGGTGTGAGCTCCAACCATGGCACACCAACCGGGGAATTTTGTTGTGTCGTCGTATAACCAACGGCTAGGGAGGCAGGGATTGACATCATCATGCATGCTCGCTCGTTTCGTTCTGCTGCTGGTTAGCATACCCATACGGGTCCAGAACCTCAGCAGCTTCCCGTCCTATTCAGGGTCTGGCGCTTTAGCCGTTTGCAAGCGCACAGAAGGGCTGATCCCTGCAGCGGGTGCACCCTCAGGAGCAGCCTCAGTGGGACGCCATTCGTTGGAAGGAACCGTGCCCCATGCCATGACTTCATAGAGACGTAGAGCCTCGGAGCCGGTAGACAATAGTATCCTTTGTTATTGAGACTGAGAAGGGTTGCAGAGCGTGGCTATGGGGATCGCTTGATCCCGTGTTTGATGCGACGAGTTAAGCCTAATCGTGGATGAAGTTGGATCTCGATCGTACATGATTTAGTTGGCGTCCAATCACAGAATCTCGTGCTGTACTGTGGATTGCATGGAATTGTATGTCTTCTACAACGGCGGCGTTTGAAAGAAATGCTCAAGGAGTCGCGTGTTACTTCTTGAGTTATTGATGTGAAAGGATTAAGAGGTGCAAAGGAGGAGGACGAGTACATAGACTAAGTTACTTAGGTACCTACCTGAAATAGGTAGTCATTCAGGCGCGACTTCAAACCCTAGGTACTTAGGTAGACGACAGCACAATCTTCAAGGCCTTAGATGGATGCCATGACACATGTTTATTGCACTACATAATTTTGCTTGATTTGAAATAGCCAAAGTACAACCAAATATGTACATTCTTAATTTCGTTGTCACCCCTAAGATGCAGATACCGCCGGTGTGCCATTCTACGCATGATCTTAAGGTTGGCGGAGCACTTGGACTACTTCTGTGTTATGGTCAAAGACCCGGCTCTCCCAGAGCCTTCTTGCTGGCCGAAACCTCGCTTGCATTCGACGAAGGAGGAAAATGGGAAGTGGGTTTGCTGATACCAGGAGTTTCGGCCCGGATCTCTCGTCTGGGCGATCGACCGTCACAAGGAGAGACGATTCCAGGCTACCAAGCAAATACGCCTCGTTATGCTTCAAACTATTTGACGTGCAAGTAGGATGAACATTCGTCTTGCCGTGATCAGTACGCTGTATATCTGAAGCGTTGTACGACACCCTCGTCTCAAGGAGACGGGTTGTGCTCGACCAAGTAGACCTGGGACCGGGACATTTAATCGCATCGCTTTGCAGACATTCCTCGGTTAAGTAGGCAAATGTTGCACCTTCATCCGAATCTGCTAGAATCCGGGCCCAGTAGCTCTCACCATAGCAAGGGATCTTGATACACGCAAGAGGAAGACCCGGCCTAAGACAAGCGACAACCAACCTTCGACCATGTCGATCAACTCCAGTGTCTTGGAGGAGAAACAAGACCGAGTAAACGAGATTTTCAAACGTCTCTTGATGGTCGTAGTCGAGACCTCTTAACCAGAGACTCATATCGACTGTGCTGCGTAAAACCTCAATTATGTGGAAGTCTTTGTGGAGTGACTGCCATAGACGCGGCTTCACCATAAGCTTATCGATGTAAGAGGCGAGGACATCTGCTAGAAGCTGGCGAATAGGCACTCTACGGGAGATCCCTGTGCAGATGCTAAGCTTCAGCCCCAGAAGGCTGTCGAGAACGCCCAAGAATAGTCGTTTTTGGCCCAATATCTTGGATTTCACTGTTCTTCCGGGAACCTTGACCCAAGTCTGGTTAATCTGTGCGATGCCAACTGCAGCTGACCCGCCCTGAAGACCAACACCCATCTGTCGTTCAGATACCTCCCAGTACCCTGGGAAAGTGCCCATCTCTTCCATTATTCCCTGCGTTTGGAGGATTTGATGTACTGGTCCCGCTTTGCATTCGTGGTTTGCAGTGACCATATATCCAATTATGTACTTTTCCCGACGGTCAAATATTGTTTTCGGAACATGTGAAAGCAGGGAGTTCCGCTCCCAATGGAGCTTTACGGTGTTGTCATTGTCCACCCTTGTTATGCTACCACCGCCGATACGAATCGCGTAAAGATCCATGGGTTTGTCTTTGACTGTGACAAATTCACCAGGACCCCAGGTATCGACGATGTCTTCGGCACAAGCGAGAATATCCAGCTTGGCTGCTTTCTGGTGTGTGGGAAAGTATGATCCGCTCTCATTTTGACACCCTCAAAAACAAAGACAGTCTGGTTTAACATATTGCCAAAACAAGTGAGATCCGTAGCCTGGGCTCGAATGAATGGTTCCCCCTTTACTTGTTCAGAGCCCTGAACCCCAGCAAGGCAATCCGGGACAGACCTGTGTCTAAAAAGTAGGGTCGAAGAGGAGCGTAATGTGCACGTGTGTATGATGCAAAAGCCAGCAAAAGAAATTGAACAGCAAGGTAAAACAAACGTTGAGTCGAGAAACGCTTTGCCATGTAATTCAAGGTTTCCTCTGGCCATGCCCACGAGAAAACATCCCTTAAGAATCGTTCATGATGCAAGGTGCTGGGATAAGTATTCAGAGAATCGACGAATTCACGAAGGCGAGGGATGATCCTGAACGAAAGACGATGAAGAATTGCAGTCTGAGAATCCCCTTTCGAGAAAAAGGTGAACGAATCACAGCATCCTCCCACACGTTGTTGTAGAGCAATGGCGGCTTCAAGCTGATTGACAATTTTGTTGAGGTAGACTTCTGTTGAAGCTGCGTGAACAATAGCTGTCGCGTTGTCGTCGAGGAAGCGTATAGACCCAAAGAGTACGTGTGGCGTGCCGTCGGCTTCTACACTGACGCCTCCGATACCAACCAGTTGTTCGAGTCGATTCCTAACTTCTTCGTCAAAGCCATGATTAGTTAGATCGACTGGTTGATTTGATTGCTGTGAGTGCTGTTGATGATTGACGTCGTGGACACAACCGGTTCTGTGAAAATTTAGAAGAAGTGAAGGGTTTCCTGGCGTTCTAATAGGACAGAAGATCCATGGTCCATCACGATTCCGTAATGACAATTCATCAAGAATTTCACTCGTTGTGTATCCAAGCTGCTGCAATTGAGAGACCCAGGAAGTCTCATCCTCATTTTCCGCCTTGGAGGATGTAGTCATCTCTTCGTCAGGAACTCCTTCATCTCTTTGTGGTACAGATGCACCTTTATAAGTGGCTGGGTGTAGTGATTGCCCACGAACCAAACTTAAATCGGCATTGACACTGTGCGCCGGGGTCCTATCTGTTGTCAGTAATACTGGGTTGGGAGTGTTCTTTCAGTGATGACCGTACGGTAGACTCCTAGCTCGTGGGCTTGCTTTCCAGGCTCTGTGGTTTGGGATTTATGCTTGTCATTTCCAATGGCTGATTGAATAGAAGTGCTGAATGGTTTCTTTATGTCGACTGGCGACTCTGACGTAAAGCCGACTCCCTTGTTTTGTGAGCTATCGCCCAATTTATCCACTGGTGCGAGGTCAACATAAATGGCGAATATGCGATAGATGGCACTTACAACTTGGCAGCGGCGTCCCATAGTGGGCTATCAAGGATTCCACTGCCTTTATCAAGGCAGCGTTTGAGTTGTTTAACGACTCAACTGTCTGTTCCATTCCTTTTCGCTTTTTCTCGCTTTCCACCAGCTGCTGGCTTAGATCGTTGAGCATTTGGTCAGTTCGGGCCAGTCTCTCATCCCGAAAACCAGTCTCCATATAAACCGCCCTTTCCAAATCCGCGCACTTCCTCTCACTTTCAATCAATCGCTCGTTTAGGTCGCTAATCATTTTATCAGTCTTAGTTAACCTCTCATCGTTAGACGGGCTGAACTTCTCAGCCATCGCCCTCTCCGTATCTGCTCGAATTAATTCACTCTGAAGCAACTGTTTCTTCATATCGCTGAGCGCTTGATCCATCTTGGCAAACCTCGCTTCTAAATCTGATGGTGGAGGAGGCTCTACCGGTCTATATGATGTCGAAAGTGAGAGACTAGCGAAACTGGCTGTGCTCCGGGCATTCTTCAACCAGTCTTTATCATTTTCCTTGGCGTTTGGATGTCCAAATTCTCGAATAGATGTCTCAGAACCATCTTCTGGGCGAGAAACTTGGGTACGAGTTAGTTTCATTATACTGGTTGCACTAGGCTTAATATACCTTCATAAAACCCACTCAGGCGCAAATGCTCCACAAATATCCTTACATCTGAGTGCATGAAATGAGTTCTGGATTATTGTTGTCAGTGTCAAGACTTTCGCTTGGGATCGCTTCACATAATACTTAAGGAGTTGAAGGAATTGGCTGTTTGGCGAGAATAAGATGCGGGTGCATGAGCTGGACCATGAGATGAGATGTTGAGCATTGGGATCTTGAAGAACCCTGTAACTTCAGTAAATAGAATGAACAAACCACTTTCTTTGAAGTTCTACAAACCTGTAAAGCTTATATGTGAAGGGTTGGAAGTGTTGGGTCGGGGACCAATATTCGGATGTCAACCCGCTGTTTTCATTTGTGCCAATGTTTGACGATTCACCAATGTTGACGACTCCTTTCTGCCCCTGAGTTCGCTTGATCAATGGCTCATTGTCAGAATCATTGGAATCATCCTCAAGATAAGGGCTACTGCTCCTGTTGGGGATTCTTTTCCCTCTACGCGTGGAACTCCTTGGTTAGGTCGTCGGCGATCACCTGGATTGTCTCCTTGGTGCTCAACTCTTGGGCGTTTGGCTGTCGCTTTCCTAGGATTTTCGGAACCAGACATAATGAAGACTAAAATAGCCACAGCTGAGGGTCCAAATTAACATGGGAGAACTTGGAGGATGAGTGCTACAGCGTGATGTTTATTAAGGCTTTTCGCGTTGATGGATTGTTTTCTACCCCTAGCTGCCTGGCCACCGAAATGCCACCCAGCACAGCCTTACATAGGCTTGCTTATATGCGAGTATGCTTCTAAGAAAACAAGCATTATTATTGGGTTTCGAATACCCCTGTGTTCATCAAGTCATGGTGTTGAAGACTATATTTGTACCAAGCCGACAAAGAAGAAAGTCGTGAATTCTTTGCATTATGTTATCTTCTCATTAATATAGTACAGTACGCCCAAGCCCAATTATTTGCCACTTTTTGGACTACTTGTCGTGTTGTATATTATGCGACACGAGACAGGGTGTGTGATATGCTGAGAGCCCAGAGCTGAAATCCTACCTGGCCAAGCCCATGCATTGTAGGAAGTTTGTACCTCACTTGACAGTTGACAAACATTGGCCGGAAATATACACGTAGCGCAAGCTCGACATCACCGAGAAATACTTTGGAGGAGATAATTATAATATCTTATTGTCATGTTACATTCTGTGTTACCCCAATCCCATTCACATCATGAGATTTAGCCGAATTGACTGGTCGGTCGATGCCGTCGAAGTGATGATTCCTTAAACACCCCCATTCCCTGGACTTCCTGTTGATACACAGAGTAGTTCTAAAAGAGCGAATAAGTCCACCAAGACTTGAAACCCCTTGAACCGCTTCAATAACCCATCCTTATAAAGTATACACTATAACAATTTCTTTTGGACCTTATGAACCAAATCAGCATCGTACTAGGAACAAAGCACAAATTTGGTACGCTTACCAAATGCTCAAAGGCATGGTGGTTCGGTAGAAGTCAAAATCCGTGAATGAAACATAAAACAGTATTGATCGATGGTTCAAGTTATCTGGACGAGCCACGTGAGCTATCGAAACTACTTCGTGGGCCTCGGCCTTGCATGTGCCGGTATTCCTCCTCGCGGGTGCGGCGGTCCCTGGAGGTTGTTCCACAAGACTCCCTGCTAGACCTTATGATTGCGTTGGCGTAATCTATATCTGGATGATACGCGGGGTCAAACTGAGAAAGAGGAAGCGTGCTGACTGTTTTGGTTGGAATATCCCGATGACTGTGGCTTTCGCGGTGGCTGCGTCTGCGTCGATGAGCACCAATGGGTGGTGGTGATAGGTCTCGGCCATATCTTCCACCCTTCTCAGTTGAGGCCTTGGGAAGATTGTATTCAGACCTCTGACTACAGTCTGTGTAAGAGGCGGCTCTGGTGAGCCGTGCTCTTTGCTGGCTGCTTTCGCGACCGGTGATGCCCTCTTCATGCTCAAGTAAAGCAGATTTGGGAGACAACGTCTCGCTTGGTAACCAAGCACTGCTATGACGAGCCAACAACTCAGGGTTATGCATTGGCCAATTGGGAGAAGACGGCTCTTTGTACTCTGTCACCTTCTTCCAGTCTGCTAATGTGCCAGAAATGAAGTTGTAAATCTTGTCATGAGGCTGCGCAGGGAATAGACGTCTTGGGAACTTCTTGGGAAGTCTTTCACGATTCTCCCCATTGATGGACTCATCGGCCTCGATGGGCAGCTCCTCAATAATACTGCCCATGCGTCTGGCTTCGCGATCAGGGTAAGCTCTTATGAAGAGGGTCATCCAGTCTCTGAAACCATTTGTAGTGAGAGCAGGGATATATGGCCTGCCCTTACTGTGTTCCTGAACGAGATGATACTCGCAGCGCAAGTCCTGGTATAGATGTTCCAAGTCTTTGAATGCTTGTTTGGTAGAGCAATGGAATATCTCTATGTGTTGTTAGGACCGACCCATAACTTCGCGGCTGATCGTGACTTACGGTGGAAGGCGATGACTTCTGAATCAATCATGTACCTTTTGTAAAATAGGCAAAGCTTCTCTGGGGTAATCACTAAAGACTCTGCCGGGCTGAATTCATTAATCTTCAGGTCATTAGCTATACTTTCTTCAATACTATTTAGAGCTAGGGCATACCAAATAGTTAGCTATTCCTCGTAGGACTTGCTTCAATCGACTAGTTGGCTCCTGGTTGTCATCAAACAACTGGCCCCATTTTTGGTCTATAGCAGAGAGGCTAGAAGCAGACTCTGGTCTTGGAGGAAAGTAGATACGGGTAGTTGGAGGAACAGAAACACCTTCCGCGTAACGGTTCGGAGGCATGGTAGGGCGACGGTCGGACCATCTAACATTCGGCTTGACCTTTTGGTCGTTCATGCTGAACGATCGTAGGGACGAAGGCCGTGCAGCACCAAAGGGAGCTACGTCTTGTTGACAGGTGGAGCTGATTGATGTGGCAGAAGACACAGACTCTGATCGTACTGATGAATCGGGTGTCTGCAATGGTGAGCTGATCAAAGGGGAGATAGGTGACGCTGCGAATAGAGAGTCTGGTGTTGCGTCTCCACCATCGCTGGAGATATTTCCTACAACCTCTGTATCATCATCCTCGACGGTGGCTTGGTAAGGCTTGCTCGGCCGGGTCATCGGTGAGATGCTTCCACTTGTTGATCGAGACGCAGAGATTTTGGCATCACAGACTGTGTCTGATTCGCTATCTCCTTGGGAGGTTTCAGCAACTGCTAAACGACTCAGTATTGTTTCCATTATGTGTGGTGAGAAGTTGATTAACTTACGCTCGCTCTTCACCTTTTCAACAATTTCTTCAAAGAGCTGGGCTCTGAACTCCTCCATTGTGAGTTTCTCCATGATCATGTTGATCTGGCTGGATGTCAAGGTAGAGCGTGACTTAGACGGAGCTTTTATATGCGAGGGAGAGCACTCTTGCTCAACACTTTCAGGAAACAGGCCGGCTATGTCAGCAGTATAATGGCTACAGCCGGTGTCGTCCGAGCATAATCCCGTTTCCGTCTCGCATCCAGACGAGGTGAAGACTGGTTGGTGATCGTCTGTCATTACGCCTTGAGTATGGCAACACAAGATGGAGCTCCTGTGCTCGGGTAGACACTGGATGGGCTTGGGTATCGATGCAGAACGGTATATCATCCGATGGAGGGTCAATGTTCACTCGAGGAAATGTCCAACGAGACCATGATATGGGAAGAAAAATTGGATCATGGCAAGCAACTTTGCAGGAGCAGATGCTCTTGTCTTATGGTCGGGAGACCCGACTGGGCTACCAATGCGTGACCGACGGGCACACAGCATGAGCGTACACAGCATCCAGAGGTTTCCAACGGCTGTGACAACAACAACAACACTAACATGGAGAGGGGCCCTCGCAGGAAGGGTGCGAAGCCAAGTCAAGGAAGCTCGAGCCACGAAGCGCAAGGCTCCCGGGTTTCAAAGACGAACAATTCCAACTTTCACCTCCGCAGTGGATGTGCAGAACACTGACGCCATGCAGCCATCATATCGGGGTACTGCTTGGTATCACCAGTCTGAAGCGTGTGGCGATAAGGACGAACCTTGCTGGCCACGCCTACGGTGGTACAGCATGAAGACATAAAGAGGGGGAGGAAGGGAGGCAGCAACCGCAGTCTGATATGACATGCCACTCACACAACTATGTAAAAGCATGTGATTCCATGCTAAGTGTACGATTGAGAACATATTGACTGGGATAGGCCTGTTCGGCAGACCGGCCCATTCACACCTCAGCAGGCACAACACCCCCATCTTCCCGTACGGATCGGCAGGCTGTCATCCAGACGGCACAGATACAATCCGAGCCATCCATCGGATCGATACGGGCTCGACTAGAAAGACTGCGCGATCATAGACTCTAGTGTTTGCGTACCCGATGCACCCTCATGTCATGCTTGACAAGACCCTTCACCGCCAATCCACCATGCGGCTCTGCCGTGACTCGCTCTGTCAAGACTAGCCGTGTAGGACAGATCGCCCACTGGGGGTTGATATGCCTGAGAAACACAAGAAGACCTGACCACAAACGGACGGCTCTCTCAAATGTGCCTTGTCCCCTCTCTTCTCTTTGGCCGATCCGCCCCAGGGACGATAGCAGGGATACCGCGGTGAACGGAATCGGAAGTGCATGTAGGTATGTCGTACAGTAAATGTCTCTTCCTCTCCACGTCCACGGGTCGCCTAGGGATTAAGTACGCGTTTGCAACAAGCCGCAGTCTGGACCTCCATGTAAGCCAAATGGCGGATCCTTTGCGATTACGCCGCCTTGCCAAGGCCCTGTGATCGTCTCTCAATTGCAGGCTGTGCATAGGCAGCATAAAACTGCATATTGTGAAGCTCGCCTCACCGAGATGCACGTCCTTTGTAATGGCTGAGCAAACTTGATCTCGCCTCACACCATGCACCAATCCACGATGCCAGCATACCCTAGGACTATTTGTTTGCTCAATGCCAACCCTCTCCCTCGCCCCCGTCGACTGCTCCCTGTTGCTTCCCGGCTCGGACGGCTGAAACCATAGCGCGTCTGTAAGTCAGGCTCTGGGCGCAACAGCTGAAAGGCAGGAAATGCACATAACTGGGCTGTGTGGCAGCACGGTCTGGGCTAATGTTGAAACGGGTAAAGGCAGAGAACACGTGGTGAAGCGGTAGCCCGCTCATGTGCAATATAACACTGAGAAGACGGGAGATAGCAGAATGGTACGATGCCTTGACACGATACAGCAATCCTCTTCCTCATTGGAACGAGGCGACTGCAGTTCGCACAACGCAACGCAGGTAGTCGCCTTACGAAGACACATCGGATGAATATATGAATGAGGCTGCAGGTTACCAAGGCATTGAGTTTGCTTGCAAATGGCATGTTTTCATAGAAGGTACTCGGCATAGGCAGTTCTGAATCAAGTTGATATTCGAGTCGTGATAAAAAAATAATGCTGCTTGAACAGGTTGACAAGATGAAAACAATGGCTATCTTGAAAGACGTAATGATGCTGCAGTCCGTAAACCAAAATGATGTACTCCAATCAGTGGTATCCCTTCTCCTCCTCCGGTGCACATTTCTATCCCTGACCTAAGTCTCCATCTCTTGGCATGCAATCCTTCATACACGTATTCTACGCCTTGTACAACAGGTCCAGGAAACCCTTGGCCAAATCAACAACAACGCTCTTGTTTGGCAAGGAACCAGCCACGCCGTACAGCGCCGCTGAGTCTCCGACGGCCTTGCCCTTGGCGCCCTTGCCCTCGACAATGCGCACGCGCTCCTTCTCGCGCTCCTCCTCCACGACGGTCTCGAGATCGGCCACGAGCTTCTCCCAAGCCTTGGTCGTGGGCATCGTAACAGCGATGTGCACGGCTGGGGGTTCTGCAGAGCGTTGAGGTGCCAGCCCTTGCTTGACATACCGTCGGCAATGTCATAGACGTCAAGGTTGCGGGCTGAAAAGGCCACAACGGACACGAGCGGTCGGCCCATAATCTCCAGCTCGCCGTTCAGTGAGGGTGTGTCACGGATAGCATCGGCGATTTTCTTGGCGGTGCCGACAATACGAACACAGGCATCAATGTAGCCTGATTCGCCAACGGACATAAGACTCGTCCAGCATCCAGCAATCAGAGCACCGGGACGAGACCCAGCAATACCAGGCGACGCGTACACGCCACCAGTCCAGTTGGGCGAGACAAAGTACTGGTAGGCACGAAGCTCGGCGCTGCGGTAGAGGACGGTAGAGTTACCCTTGGGTGCAAAACCATACTTGTGGGTGTCGCAGCTAATGCTGGTCACACCCTTCAGACGGAAATCGAAAGGCACTGTCTCGAAACCAGACTTCTCCAGGAACGGCATAAGGAAGGAACCGAGGCAGCAATCAACGTGCAGGCAGAGCTTCTTGCGCACGGCAAGCTTGGACAGGGCGCTGATGTCGTCGATGACACCGTGGGGGAAGTTGGGGGCTGAGCCGACGAGCATAATGGTGTTGGCGTTGATGAGACGGGAAACGGCGCGGACGTCGACCTGGTACGACGGGGCAGGGCAGGCAACCAGGTGGACCTTGATCTTGAAGTACTCTCCGGCCTTGAAAAAGGCAGCATGGCCGGTCTCGGGGACGATCCTGTAAAGAGCGGTTAGGCTAACTCCAGCTGCCGTACGACGGGGGCCGGCACTTACATCTCGGGCTCGGTGACACCACGCTCGTGGTATGCCTTTGACGGGCAGACAGACAAGCCATCAAAATACTCTCGGTTCCGCCGCTGGTGGAGACACCAGCAGCGCCGGGAGGTCCGTGGAACAAGTTGAGGACCATGCTGACAACCTCGGCCTCCATCTTGCGCACGCCGGGGAAGACATCCGGGTGGATGGGATTGGCCACGGTGAACTTGCCGTAGGCCTCGGTCTGCAGCTTCATGAGATTGTCCTCACCGTGATAGACGGCGCCGGAGACGAAACCATCCTCCCAGCGGGTATGATCCATGGTGGCGAGGCTTTCGAGTTCGGCGCGGAGGACATCTTCGGGGAGGCCCTCCTTAGGGAGAACGAGGTAGCGGGTCTTGTCGAGGGGCACGAGTTTGCTGGACAGCTTATCGAGGGACTCCTTGACCTGCGCCTGAACGCGGCCGCGCACGCCAGGGGCACGCAGGAAGAGACCGTAGAGGATGCGGCGGATGTCGTGGTAGAGGTCGAGGGTGGAGCCGATGATGCCGCGGCCCTTGAGTTTCCAGAAGGCCCGGCGGGTCCAGCGCAGGACGAAGAAGAAAAAGACGATGTTGCGGAGCCTATTAAAAGAGAGGTTGCATGTCAGCGTCTTGGTTCATTGGAGAAAGGCGAGCGTTGTGGTGTTGGTTGTGGTGGTGGCGATGACGCTGGTCAGGACACCAAGACAGATAACGACGGCGACAGCAACGATGATGACAGAACAGACAAGCAACAGCAACGCCAGGCAAGATCCGATCGTCAATCTCGGTCCAAAACAACACAAACAATGCGATCCAGGACCATCCAGAATTATTTCCATCGCACCAAGGACGGGGCCAGGGGTCACTCACAGTTCCAGGCTCAGCAACTCGAGCGAGACAGCCTGCCGTCTGCGGTTAACAGAGTCCAGGCCAGCCCGCAAGCTGACGGGCATGCGTGAGCTTCCAGGCATTGCGAAAAGAATCGATGATGGTGTTGTCTGACTTGAGAAACCCAGACAAGGGGACAATGCCACGGGCCTCCAGGTCTATATCAAGTGGTCGAAGGGACGGGGGAACAAGACAAGTCAAGACAAGGCCGTTCGAGAAACCGGGACGGAGCAGTTTGGGGGCAGAAAAGACGCCAAATTATTCCATTACTGTACGTACCGGTTCGTCCTCTTTGCCGTGTAGGGAAACCATCCTGCCCAGGTAGGCAATGACATAAGTGGGGCGCGCTCCCGGGCCGCGGGTACATGCCCCGTCACACAATCTCGCATGGGCCAGCAGGTATTTAGCATTCTCCAGCACGGAACTTGGCGATGGGTCCCGCTGCGGCCTCGCTCCGCCCGTTCGCTCTTCTTCCTCTTGAGGTTGGGGGCGGGAGGGAAGGCAGGGAGGGGGAATCGCCAACATCGATCCATTGGCATCGATCACATGCGTTCTCGTCCAACGTGCATGACGAACCCATGCTTGACGGGCTAATTAGCTGCGTCTCCCGCCCGCCCTACACGTAATCCTACCGTTGTGCCGTCTCTCCAACGGAGACATTTTGGCTGTTGGTTTTGGTCCTTTGGTTTTCTGCACGACTAAATTAACCTGGGCATAATATAACTGGCTTTGCTGCTTCTTCTGTCTCACAATCGCCTCTGGAAAACGGCATAAACCAATCCAATTTATCCCCTTACAACGTGCGATATGCCCTGCAACTCCATCTACTTAGTCTACGACCCGCCACTCCCGGGCATGTTGGTTGTTCCTTTTCTGCCGCTCCCTACTGCTCGGCTGCAGCGTTGTGGCATATGATTCAACGCCATGGGCTGGTCGATCGTGTTACTAAAACTTTAGTCAACCGATCATGACGCGTTTCAGCTTGCCATTGCCCTGCTCCAACTTCAAACTTATGCTTGCTTATCGACCAACTAAGGCACAACTCCGTCCTCGCTTATACACCACCGCCAATTAATTCGAGGGCGCCTTTACTTTGGTTATCGTACGTAAATCGAGCCTAAATCCACCTTAACCATCCTTAGTATCTATCCTCTGTGGATCAGGCATGCAAGGAGCCATGAGTTATTCCGTAGCACCGCTTGCCACACTTCGTATTCAAGTTAGCCTTTCTTCAATTATGCCTTACAGCACATATGACTTGCAAATTTGACGTCGAGACCCTGTCATCTGATGTCTATTTGATCCAAGGGTCCAATTAGAACCCGGAAAAGAAAATGAAACCAGGGCTCCATGTGCGCCCATAGTCAAACACGTATCCATCTACACACATACAATACATGACCACTTAATGCTCAACCCTTATGGGAAATCAAACGCCGGGCTTCTAGCCCCCTCGGAACCATGCTCCAATTGAACGCCAATCCTCTTGCACGCGAATGCTGCTGTCGTCTTGCCTGCCTTTTCCCTCACACTACTCCAAACGCTGTCCTCCACATCTGCAGGTATTGCTTGGCTTCCGCCTCACAGCTCTGCTTGCCCGTCTCTGCGCAATCGGGGAACATGACCACAAAGTCACCCGTCTGATATACGTCGCCCATATCTGCGCTAGTATATGAGGCAAGCGTGCGCTGTGGCACGAGGGCGAGTTTCGAGAGCATTGTGGGGTGCCACTGCACGATGTGTTCCTGCTTCAGCGTTAGCAATGACTGCTGATAGCATGTAGCTAACCCTAACCAAAAAAATTTGGTTCTTCTCAACTTACCAAGGCATGTCTCTCGGCTTTCTGAAAGTTGTAAGACCGGTACAGGGATCGAACCACGTCTCGATGAAAAACTTGGCCCAGTCTCCATTCCTTATGATCATGTTGTTCGATACAAGACCGTCGCGGTCTTGGCTAATGACAAAATCGGTATCATCGCCTCGCAAAAACGAAAACGTCTTGATGATGCTGTCCGGGGGACAACGGGATAGTCCTTGATCATGAGGCTCTCTAGTTTCTTCGAGCTGAGCAGCTGCTCTTCCAATGACTTGCTCGGGTCCATGATGTATGCATCCTGGTCGAGGTACCAGAAGAACTTGGCGTCAGGGAAGAGAGTGAGCGCATGGCGCAAAGCTACCAACTTGGCCCATGATTGGGGTGCACCCTGGGTATCGTAGTCGAAGGCCTTGACGACCATTGCCTCGTAGCCTGCCACCGCATGTTAATCACCGGGTCGGGTTCGCAAAGCCGTTGCCGCTTACCATATTTGGCCGCATACAGCTCCCTGTTCTCCTTAATCGTATTCAAGTAGGCATTGTTATATTTCGTAGGGTCGACAACCGTGACAATCACCACCGGAGGCTTGCCAGACGGTACATGCTCTCGATAAGGACTTGAGCCGCCAGATCGACTCAGGAGGTAAAAGAAGACAAGGACTGCTCCAAGAATAAGGAGAATTGTCCTCAAGCGACTCCTACGAACCAGTCCAGACGTGGATGATCTCGGTCGGAAGTGCGCCGCATTGGAGTTTTTGCGAGTGCGGTATGCGAATTGCATGTTGGATATGCGGTCAGTCCTGGATGGACGCCGCCTCGTTGGACAGAGATGCCGTCTCTCGCAACTGTTGCTTTCCTGTCCGTTCGGTTCGCCTAGGATGTGCTCGTTCGTGCGTCGATGCGAGTCCGTATCAAAGTGTCCTCAAGGGCGCAATATTGCTTCGTCGAGGAAATTGGGATTCCAGGTCCACCGGGGTTCTGGCTCAACGGAAACGGAAACTGTCCGCAAAAGGGTCGCCGGCAGTGAGACAAGCGGTGGGGATGAAAACGAGCGACAACAGCCGTATGGCAGACGGGTCCGACGCCTGCGTTGCTTATCAGATAGGCCAGAATCAACTCTGGTGTTTGCGGCGCTCCTTGACCTCCACGTCGCATCACCCTCCCTGGACAAATGGTGCTGAGCAGATCCACCTAGCAGGTCGAGTGTGCATGTGGTGCAGGGGTGGGTGGCAGATGGTGGGATGCTTTTCTGAGCGTCTCCTTGCCTAAGCTCTAGCGACCAACCACCCGGTACCGGCTCTACGAAATGCCGATGCCTCCTGTGTGCTCTGCATGCCATCACCAGCAGCCAGATACTCCCGCATGTGTAAGACAAAATCTACTGGACAATGCATGGTTAGGACAAAAAGACTGCACGTGGATATTGCCATTATTATATATTTTTCACAATATACTCAGACTTGGGCAACCTGAATCAAGCAGTCCTCACAAAAACGATCTGGTTAGGAGCGAATACGATTATTTAGTCTATTCATAACTATTCGAGCCTGCTGCTATCTTACATCATGCAAGCTTCGTATTGCCTTTCGTATCCAGCAGCCATCCATAGGCCGCGTACAAAAATGTGCCAGTTACAAGAAGGCGAACTACCCACAATGGACGTACTATGTTGTACCCAGTAGACGCTAAATGTGCTTTGAGTTGCCAGATGGCGCCTCGATACACGGCATGCACTGACATTCACGCATCTGACCAGCGAGTATGGAACCAAAACGGTCCATTCTCAAGGTCTTGATGGTGCGTCAATCTCTGCACACAGACTAGTTGACTTGACACGGAAGAGCGAGTTCGAGGCAACTTAAGAGTGTGCAGGGTGGAAATTTGCTGGTCTACCAGGACCATGTGCAGTGCACGTCGTCGTGGAGGCTCGGGAGGTTCATCACTGAGCTTTTGTAGCATCATCGCCAATGTCGTCCTCCTCTGGATCGACATAATCGTCGTCGTCGTCGTCCCCACCGACATCGAGAACCTTGTCACTCACATTTTTGAGGACGCGCGCGCTCACAGCTTGGACGGCTTTCCAGATACCCGTGAGAAAAGTGGCCACGCCGATAAGGACAACGAGGAGGTCTATTCGTTGCCTCCCTGTGCCGCGTCTACCGGAACCCATCAGACCGCCTCGGAGATTCAACCAGTGCCAAGGCGACAGGGCCAAGCCTGTCTTCAAGAATCCGACCAAGCCTAGAGAGAAGAATCCTTTGAGGAAGTGTTCGCCCCATGTGGTGCGCTCCGAGGGTAGGGGCACCCTTTGAGCCTCAACATCCGTGATGACATTGGTGACGGTATCGCTTATGGTGCCAATCGGGTCGACCCATAGATCAAGAATGGGGTCGGCGACGAAGCCAAGCGTGAAGACACATAATATGAGGATAAATATTGTTAGAACCACTTTGGCCAACCTGCTACTCAGCACTGCTGCCCAGTGCAGCCGAGCCATTCGGTACGTGAACTTGCATGTCGGGCATTGCCAATAGTTCCGTGTAGCTGTTGGGTTTGAAAGCCGCCATGC
This sequence comes from Albifimbria verrucaria, assembly GCA_020081605.1. Lineage (NCBI taxonomy): Eukaryota > Fungi > Ascomycota > Sordariomycetes > Hypocreales > Stachybotryaceae > Albifimbria > Albifimbria verrucaria. The sequence continues at coordinate 1,187,891 of JAHREC010000016.1, forward strand.
GTCAAGACAACCTTCGTGTACATATCTTTGAGAGCCTTTGCACTTGCAGGGCGACAGCAATCTGCCAAGATCTGGATCCTCTGAGAGGTATGTCGGTTTCGAAGACGACGTGGGTATACCAAAAGAGGATGCCGAGGTCTCAGGATACGTAGGAGGCACCGTCTCGAGGCATATTCGACAAGTCCTCGGACCATAGCGTCTCTGCCGTCCCTTAGGGTCGGGCTTGGGGTTGGATTCGGCGCGTGCGCCTTCGGGAGCCTTGTTCTGAGGAGGCTCTTCTCGCCGCAGATGAGGCCCGGGCTCCGGCGATGATGCTCCTTCAGCCGAGGATTTGTCCACGTTGGACCAATCCCAGGTCGGCGTCGCATCCATAGCGAGAGGGAGAGTGAAACACTGGATACTGCTTCGACCAATAACAGGCGGTGATGTTGCGCTGCTTCTAAGGCAGAGAGGAATGGGCATATAAAAGATGTGCCGGTTGGCTTCAAACAAAGAGACCTACATTGTAGACCAGAAATATGGTCAGAGGGTGGAAGGCTGAGCAACCATGCAGACAGGGGATGGGCGGGGTTATGCGTCAGTTCATAATAGCAGGAGGCCAGAGGCTGCCAAGAAGTCCGCCAACAGAAGAGGACACCTGAGCCTTTGGGAGCGGAAATGAAGTAAAGATGGCCGAATGTGCCGGATGGAACAAGAGATGGTCATGCACGCATTTGCACGATGGGTTGGGAAAGAAATGGTGGACTGGGAGGCCCGGAGCCGGCCAAACTGTTTTTCCACCACCACGGCAGGGAAGCTCGACGCGCAGCTCGCTGTGCCTGGAGTGGGAGCTTAGAGGCAGGCAAACCACAAGCTCCGATCACCTACCTCAACCATTCCTCCAAGTGCGGCTCTCCCATTATCACATCTCTGCACCACTAGCTAGCCCTCAAAGCCCCGTCGCAAGAGAACATCAGGAGCTATGGCCGATCGTTACTCCTTCTCCCTCACCACCTTCTCGCCAAGGTACGTCCCTCTATGATGTGATGCGGGTCAGCGAACCTCACCTACAACTACATGCTAACCAATTTCCAGCGGCAAGCTTGTGCAAATCGGTATGCTGCTGTCCCTGACGAGCTCTGCAGCTCTACCAAGGGCTTTTGGGGTGGTTGAACAATACGTCCAGCATCGCTAACTCACATCCCCGCAGAGTATGCTTTGAATGCGGTCAACCAGGGCATCACTGCCTTGGGAATCAAGGGTACGTCACCGACTATCTGCTGAGGCATGCGTCCGCTTCTCGCCCACTGACATCGTGTTAGCTACGAATGGAATTGTCCTAGCCACCGAGAAGAAGTCGTCGTCTCCTCTCGCCGACCAGAGCTCCCTATCTAAGATCAGCCACGTTACCCCCAACATCGGCATGGTCTACTCCGGCATGGGCCCTGATTACAGAATCCTCGTCGACCGCGCGCGCAAAGTCTCACACACCGGCTACAAGCGTATCTACAACGAGTACCCTCCCACACGCATATTGGTCCAGGACGTCGCCAGGGTCATGCAGGAAGCCACTCAGTCGGCCGGTGTGCGCCCATACGGTGTCAGTCTCCTGATCGCCGGTTGGGACGAGGGTATCGAGCCAGAGGCGGAGGAGGCGGAGGCCACCGAGGGTGAGGAGAAGAAGCCCAGCAAGAAGACGGGTGGCATCCACAAGGGCGGCCCCATGCTCTACCAGGTCGACCCTCGGGCAGCTACTACCCTTGGAAGGCTACGGCCATCGGAAAGAGTGCGACCAAGGCAAAGACTTTCCTGGAGAAGCGATACTCGGAGGAGCTGGAGCTGGAGGATGCCATCCACATCGCTCTGCTTACCCTCAAGGACAACATTGAGGGTGAGATGAACGGAGATTCGATCGAGATTGGTGAGTTACCTGTGGAAACAAAGAACCCACGACAACCCATTGCTAACGTATGTCAGGCATTGTCGGTCCCCAGCTGAGCACCTGCTTGGTCTCGAAGGTGTTGAGGGTGCTGTAGGCCCACGTTTCCGGAAGCTGACTCCTCAAGAAATTGAGGATTACCTGACAAGTCTATAAGTCGTTTAGAGCAGTAGTAACGGAAAACACGTCATGTACAATAGAGGGATGATACAGGCTCGTTAGAGCGATTATGAATGCTACCATAACTCAGACCTTGCCTCCTGCAGAAGCCGCTGCCGTTATGATGAAGCTTGACCGAGGTCCAGCACCGATGCTGACAACTTGCTGGCCATCTGGTGCAATGAAGCCTATGTTAACCCAATCTTCAGCCATTCCTTTAAACTCAGTCCCTAGTCCGAGCTGGCCGTTGTGGTTATCTCCCAGGGCGTAGACGCAACCGTCCGTTGTCAACACCAACGCATGAGATTCACCTAGAGCCACCTCCTGCACATCCTTACCGCCGTCCACCTCGATGTAGTTCGGCATACCGCTTAGTGAATCGAATGCTTGTTTTTTACGATGTGTTCCTGCAGTTCTAGTACCCCAGACGTAGAGGCTCCCCTTCTGTTACAGCTGCGACAGTGTAACCACCTGCAGCTACCTGCTTAATAGGCTCGTCCAAGTCGTCGAGATCAGTGACTCTGCAGGGTCTGTCCGCAGGGCTTTTGCATGTCAGCAAAGATGTTCGTTCATAACCGTTGAATAAATCTCTTACTTTTCGCCCGACACCTCGCGGCCCAAGCAATCCTCGAAACGGGGATCTCCCATGGTGTCGACACTGCCGTCTTCATACAGAATCACGAGACCTACGTCAAACGCTTCGATTTGTCGGACAGGTATTTCACTAGGCCAGAATGCATAATCCTCCGAGCTTATACTTTCAGTGCAATTCGGGAACTTCCAGATGCCATGTTTGCCGCCATCGCTGATATGTGATGGAGCGTGATGTGGTTTACCCTTTGTGGTGAACGACTGACCGTTGGCGGTCTCAACAGAACAGTATTCGAACTCATGGCTATCGCTTGTTCCTGAGCTCGCACCAGCTCGTTGTATGTGGTCATCAACCTTTACTGCAGTTCGGTGTAAGCTACTTTGCTCTGAGATAGGGCATAGCCGTTACCAATTGGAATGCAGGTACCTAGAGTCTGAGATAGCGATGCGAGTGGTCGCTCAATTTTATCGCCCTGCAAAATGTTCTTGAAAGCATAATAGTCGAGTGGCTCGTCTTCTGTTTCGGTCTGTTGGAACTCGAGCTGGCGCCAAGCGTTCAGCCCAGTAGCGTATAGCTGCATGATGGGTGCCTGTTATAATCGCATTAGAGATAAAGCAAGGCTGGGGATAACAGTAGCTGCCGGAAGTTGAACAGCGTTACCGGTTTGTGATTACTGTTTTACTTGCCATTTGAACCAGGCCACTCGTCTGCACGAGTCCTGTTATAGAGAGGTATACGCTTTACAACACCTCATCGGGTATACTGGAGTTGTAAGAGTGAAGTTGTAAGAGTGAAGATGCGAGGCCGAGAATTCGCACCGCTACTCCTCCATAAGTGGGTTACCCTGGATGTTCGCTCGATGGTAAATGTGTTATCTCAACAACGCATACTTGCATCTGCCGATTGCCAGGCTGCATGTTATTTGATCACCTGTTGGTCAAATTTGAGGAGTGGTCGGCCTCCACGGCTTTATATAGCAGTGAGGCATCAACATGCAGCACCAACCCCTCCTCACCACCTGCCCTTCACCAAACCACACAACCAACACTGCGTAACACATTTTTCGTCTTTTGAGACTCACTTACATCAACAAGCAACGTTTTTGTTAAACTGTTGAGAATCTTCTCATAGTCTGTTCTGTTAACAGCATGGACTTTAATATGCTTTCCGAAGATGTTTCCAGCTCATCAGAGTCGGAGCAGGCTTACACCCCGCCACCTCAATCGCCTAAACCCCCAATTTTCAAGGAAGTAGACCGCTCCGATACTGGAGAAGATGGATTTGAGATCCAAGCTGAGGACATGACCGATACAGAGGATGGCGGTGTCCCTCTGACGGCTCCTCCAAATCTACGAGCCTACCAGTTGGAGATGCTGAGCCAGTGCCTGCATCAGAATGCCATTGTTGCTGTAAGTTTTCTAGACTCGATAAGTATCCCAGTATACTAACCCATGTTTAGATGGATACAGGCAGTGGGAAAACCCAAGTGTAGGTTCTAACGAAGTTGTCCTTCATCGAAATGGGGTCGTAAGCTAATCAATACCTAAGAGCTATTCTTCGAATCCAAGCTGAACTGGAGAGCTGCTCCGCCGAAAAGGTATGAATCAATTCTTGATAATTAAGGACGTCTTAACTAAATCTCCAGATCATATGGTTCCTTGCCCCCACAGTAGCTCTCTGCAAGCAACAAAGTGAAACCATCAGCATGCAGATACCCTCTGCACCACTTAAGCTGTTGATCGGCTCCGACAACCTTGATACATGGAAAGAGCAGACTTGGGAGGCCATCCTAGATGGCACTCGTATTGTTGTATCAACGTTCCAAGTGCTCCTAGATGCTCTTGACACTGCATTTGTCAGGATGGAACGTCTTGCGCTCCTGGTCATTGATGAAGGTAAGTGTGACGGACATCACTCTTTATTAATTTAAATGATTCTGATCAAAAAGCACATAACTGCGTGCGAAATCATGCTGGAAGTAGGATCATGAAAAACCACTATCACACGCACAAAGAATCTGGCCTTCCCGTGCCCTCGGTTTTGGGCCTAACAGCGAGCCCAAGCATGAGGTCTCATATCAAAGAAATCTTGACCCTTGAGTCCACACTTGATGCTAAGTGTATTTCTCCGACGATTCATCGGGAAGAGTTGATTCGACATGCCAATAGACCCCAGGTCTCCCACATCGAATACCCTCCTCTCGAGCAGGCAATCAAGACGAAATCAATGCAATCGTTGCATAAAATTTACAGCAACCTCGATATAAAACAAGACCCCAGGTTCTGCAGCTACTGAGTGACCCTACCGAGAGAAATATGCGTGATGCAGAGACAGCTATCGCAAAACGAAAGACGTTCTCACAGGACCAGCTAAAGGGTCTTTTTCTCGCGCGGTCGAGCTCTCGGGTGGGCTTGGTCCTTGGGCCGCCAATAGATTTCTCTGGAAAACGATCACGACTTATTTGGCCAAGATCAATTCCAGTTACAAGTTCTTTGACAGATGGATGATGGATGAGAGACTCTATCTTATGAGGCAACTTCGCCTTGTCTCGAATGAAGAACCGCCGCATGCCCCAAGAGATCCTTCAGATCTATCGGAAAAAGTGAGGTTGCTCATAAATGAGCTTCTATTGGCCACGAACGATGTTATGGGAATCATTTTTGTGAAGGAGAGAGCTACCGTCACTATGCTCATGGATATTTTGAACACTTCGCCAGATATCAAGAACCGATACAAGATTGGTGGCATGGTTGGCGAGTCCAACTTCTTCGGCCGAAAGAACAATATCTATGACCTCTTGGCCGATATGGACACCAAATCACTTCAGAAATTCCGCTCAAACAAAATAAATCTCCTAATTGCTACCAGCGTGCTAGAGGAAGGCATCGATGTCCCCGCATGCAACCTCGTCATCTGCTTTGACGAACCGCCCACCTCGAAGTCATTCATACAGCGGCGAGGGAGAGCAAGAATGATGGAGTCTAGGCTGGTTCTCTTCTTTGAAAGAAACAGAATTGAGCTTCAGAAATGGCTGACCTTGGAAAGAGAACTCCGGCAGTTCTACGAGGATAATGAACGAGAAGCTCAGCAGTTGGCGCGCATGGAAGATGAGGCTTCTGGTACTTCCTTCTTCAAAGTTGATAAAACTGGCGCAAGGCTTGACTTTGACAATGCGAAGCAGCGCTTGGCTTACTTTTGCCAGGTTTTGTCAAAAGGAGAATATATCGACAACAGACCCGACTACATCATTCGGACTGTTGGTGATGGAGAAAGACGACTCATGGCAACTGTGGTTCTTCCATGCTTTCTTCCATTAGAAGTGAGGCGGGCCGAAAGTGTCTCTCTTTGGTTCTCCGAGAAGAACGCTACCAAGGATGCAGCCTTTCAAGCATTTCTGGCTCTCTATAAAGCGAAATTGGTCAACGACAGCCTGCAACCTCTTGGACGCAAGGATTTCATTGAGATTGAAAGGCGAGAGGCGATAATTGATGTTAAACAACAGCTGAATCCTTGGATAAAGGTTGCGCAAGCATGGACTAAGCCTGGCCAAAGGTGGCTCTATGATCTCTCCCATCATAATGACAAGGGCAAGGTTATTGGCGAATACACCATTGTGCTTCCGGTGAAGCTGGGGTTACCAGAGCCTATTCTTGCTCACGTTGATCGGGAAACAACATCAGAAATACGATTTACCTCTGTCAAAGAAGTCTCTGCTGAGCAAGCGGCAAGCTTACCTGATCATACATCCACGTTACTGGCCCTCCCTTCAATCACCGTTGGCCAGTAGAGAACCGTGACCAAGTGATAAAAATCACGGCCAAAGGGTATGATCTTTGCAGGGACCAAATAAGTTCAATCCCTTCGATCAGAACAACGAAGATGTTCTTCGAGGAGAGTATCTCATCCGTGATAATCTCCGGCAGTCTCCATACACCTTTCAATCAATAATACCATCTAAGCCGTCAGCCTGTGAGGTACAGCATCCATTCTACCAATATGAAGAAGCACCCGGAGATGCGCCATATCTGGTATTGAAGAGATGGACTCGTCGTTCAAACTTCCGTCACCGACTACACGGGGATAAAAATGGCGAAGTCAAGAGTACCAAAAGTGACAGACCATTTCCATGGGTCTTTCCTGCTACTTTAGCTACCGTGGATGCAATACCCACGAAGTTTGCTGCGTTTGGCATGTTGATACCAACCATCCTACATGAGTTCGAGGTTATGTTGGTAGTAAAGACGCTCGCGGACACAATCTTGAAGCCTCTGGAAATACGAGACCTGCGGCTCATTCGTGAGGCTATAAGTGCTCGCAGTGCATCAGAACCGGTAGATTATGAGCGATTGGAGTTCATAGGAGATTCACTTCTGAAACTTTGTACTACCGTGCAAGTTTTTGCCGAACGTAAGTGACGGATGAATCGGTGGTAGTCATACATATTTCTAACCTCGAGACTTATAGATCCAAAGTGGCATGAAGGCTATCTTTCTTTGAAGAAAGACAGTGTTGTTTCAAACTCAAGACTATGCCAGGCCACCATAGAGTCTGGATTGGCCAAATTCATTATATCGAAGTCGTTTACTAGCCATAAATGGCGCCCTTTCTACTTGGAGGACCTTCTGCAACAGAAGGATGATACAACTCCTACACGAAAACTGTCGAGTAAGACGCTGGCTGATGTGCTTGAAGCCTTGATTGGGGCATCCTTCAAGTATGGCGACTTAGAGAAAGCATTGCATTGCATGTCCTTATTTCTCCCTGGACTTTCATGGGAAGACATCGGCGCTCGACGAGTCGCCATCTTTGAACAGGCCACGAGGAATACCGCTCTCCCAGTGGTGCTGTTACCTGTCGAGGAACTACTAGGATACTCTTTTAAGAACAAGAGCCTACTCATAGAAGCATTGACGCATGCCTCTTGTGTGGGTGAAAGTGATATCCGGTCGTTGGAAAGACTTGAATTTCTCGGGGATGCTGTTCTTGATTACATTATCGTGAGCAAGATAGAATCGGTGGAGCCTCCGCTGCCGAACAGTCAAATGCACTTGCTGAAGTCAGCGGTGGTGAATGGGGACTTCTTGGGGTTCATATGCTTGGAGCACAGCCTCACACAGAAGGAAACTATCGTGACGGGTAAAGACCAAGTAGGGAGCAAGGATAAGATGCTGGCTTTATGGCAGTTCATGCGATTTGCGAACGCCAAAATTGGTTTGGAGCAAGTAGCGACAACAAAGCGTTATGAGTTACTACGGGACGACCTTATTAACGCTCGGGACAATGGGTCGCATTATCCATGGGCGCTGCTGGCTCGCTTACGACCGAAGAAATTTTACTCTGATCTATTAGAGGCGCTTCTTGGTGCTGTTTGGGTTGACTCGGGATCTTGGGAGACATGCGAGGGGTTCTTGACCGGCTGGGCATCATGCCTTATCTTAATCGCATGCTCAGGGACAAAGTTCATATATTGCATCCCAAAGAGGAATTAGGAGTCTTGGCTGTTCAAGAAAGAGTCACGTACGAGACAACGAAGTACGCGCGGAGCGAGGAGGATGAGGAGAGTGGTGACGAGTTCAGCTGCAAGGTCCTCATTGGAGAGAGAACCGTTTCTGAGGTTGGTCGAGGCCCGACAAGAGAAGAGGTCAGGATCATGGCAGCAGAGGAAGCTGTGAGGAAGCTGTCCAAAGAACGTGAGGAACGGCTAGCTTCACAAATAATCTGTGATCCATAGATGTTGTCCTAGTCTTCTAAAAGGCTAGTTGGCAACGAATTCTACAGTAGGAAACAATTTAGTTTATGATGGTGGCGTTCAACCTTTTATCTCAACTGCATCCAAGTTCTTTGAGGACCGTATCGACCGCCCAGGTGAGCATTGTCTCCATGTCCACATCAACGGTCTCTTCTTTCATCACCTTAATGCCCTGCGCATCCAAAACATCTGTTCGGAACTCCCTTCCACATCGCCTCCTGCAAACATGAAGGCATGCTCCTGGACATAGTTTGGCCACACAATCTTGTCCACGTAGCCAGGAGGGTCAGCCCAGAAGCCCTCGAGAGTAACGTAGCCGTCACGGGCCTCGCGGCGGGCCTTCATCTTGGCGTATGAGGCACGCAGGAACAGCTTCACATCGATGAAGGGCTGTATGGCAGCCATCGACTCGGAATAGAGTAGGAACCCGTCAAAAGACAGAGACGCAAGGCGCCAGTGCTGAGAGGGTGGGATGAGGGAGGGTAGATGCCACCTTGTCTTTGAGCTGGGCGATGCAGGCGTCTGAGACAGGACATTTGCCAACTGAGTTTTGGTCTTCCTTTGAGTCAAGCGAAGGCTGGATAGTTGATGAGATACTAGGTCCTAATAGAATGGCCAAAGCTGGCGAGACGTACCGGAAACGAGGCATGGTCACGGATGTAAGCCAGAGACTCAGCCATGCCAGGGACATCGAGGGCCTCGGCGCAATCCCAGTCTAAGACTCCGTCCTTGGAGGGAATACTTAATAGAATTAGCTCTCACGAAGAATTGAAGTTAAGACTCGAGAAGAACATACTCCTTCTCCGCCTTGTAGAAGTCGTCCTCGTGAAGAATAAAAGTGTTTGGGAAAATATCTCGGAGGAGCCGGGCCAGAGTCGTCTTGCCGCTGGACGAACCGCCCGAAACCCCCACGATGAGGGCCTTCTTATCTGGGCTCATTCTCAAGTTTTGGTTGAGTGAGCCTGGACCATACGAAGAGCGTGAAGAGGTGAGATTTCGTGGGGCTGAGGGTTCTGGTGCCTGGCCTGGGAGTATCGTGTAAGTCGTTCAAGTTGGCCAACCATGAGTTGCCCCTCTATCGCAATTGCTGCAGCGACTGGCTTGCTTATCTTAGCGCAGGACAAAGTTATCAGCGGCAGATGCAGTCACCACAGAATGGTGTTAATGGCATGTGAGGACACTTTGGCGAGGAATAAATTTGATAAAAATAAATAACATGATTGATTAAATAATTAATTTTTCTTTCATATTATTCATTATTTTAGCACCGTCTCAGATCGCATCTTCACTTGCTGAACCCCTGTCCACTGTCCTGACGTCCACGTCACAGGCAGGGGTTCTGAAGCAGCACCTGCGGGTCCAGATACTCACCTCCAAACCGCCAAACCCTCCACCAAGTCTGTCCATCTCCAACATTTTTCAACCACCGCAGCCGTCCCTCCCAGCCATGGACACCTCCACCAAGAACCACAGCCTCGTCGTAGGCACGGCCATCGTTTCCTTCCTCAGCGGCTACCTCTTTGGGATCTATGCCATCCGCGGCTACTTCATCTCCCCGAGCCTGGCTGAGGAGCGCCACCGCAACCTGAACGATCCCGTCGAGAGCGAAGAGAGCGACATCGATGACGATGCCGTCATGGACCATGCGCCCAACTGGGCCAATGGTCGCGAGGCAGACCGTAAGCAGGGGCTTGTTGCTGAGAAGCCCAAGGACACCGGCGAGGAGTGCAAGCTTGTGCTTGTCGTGCGAACGGACCTGGGCATGACCAAGGGTACGTCCATCCTCTCCCTCTCGTCGCAGAAATTCTATCTTCGTGCGCCGCCTCCCTGCTAACATCCACGCCTAGGCAAAATCGCTGCGCAATGCTCCCACGCCACCCTCGCCTGCTTCAAGGCCCTGTCGCGAGGCAAGCCCGGCTCTCCCGAACAAAGCATCCTCTCCCGCTGGGAGCGCCGTGGCCAGGCCAAGATTGCCGTCCAGATCAAGAGCCAGGAGGAGATGCTCGAGCTGCGCCGCAAGGCCCGCGCTCTCGGTCTCACCGCAGAGGTTATCCAGGACGCCGGCCGCACCCAGATCGAAGCTGGCAGCATGACTGTTCTGGGCGTCGGCCCCGCGCCCAAGAGCCTGGTCGACCAGATCACCGGACACCTGAAGCTGCTGTAAGTGCGAGCGAGGCAGCGGTGGTAGAGTAGAAAATAAGCGGTGGCACATACGGCGAGGCAGCATCGGAAACATTGCTATAGATTAACCGGACGAGGCGTAAATACGGCAAGGCAAAAGTATGGTTGGGACATATATAGAGGCTTCATGAAATTCCATTATACCATGATGAACACAGTGGACGCCGCAACACCACAGCCGTTCGGATCCTGTGACGGGGTATTTACAAAATTCTGTTACAGCTGATCCTTTTTGAATCACTCCTTCTTCGCAAACCTCGACAGCGCCGGGCCAATGTCCTCCTCCACCTCCTTGCGCTTCTTGTCGTTCTTCTGCTGCTGCTCCTTCCAGATCTCGTCGACACGCATGCGCTTCTCGTCGATGATGTTCTTCTTTCTCTGCTTCCTTAGGTACTTCTTCAGAGCACCGTTCTTGCCTCTTGCTCGGTTGCGGATCTCCTCGGCAATGTCTGCCGCCGGCGTGTCGAGGTCCTTCTCTGCGCGGCGCTGCTTCTCCGATCTCAGGTCCAGGTTGCCGATGAAGTTGGGGTCTAGGGCAATCATGTCGGGCTGCAGCTTGTTCAGGAGACCCTTCACTTCGGCCTCCTGTCGCTCCTTGGCCGACTCGAATGGGTTGGCCTCGAGCGCGTCGAAGTTGGCCTCACCAGCGCCAGGTACAATGATGGATGAGAAGCCCTCGTCATGGCCCACGCCGAGGACATCTTCAAACGGACACCACTTGACCCGCTCAATACGCTTTCCTTCACCTCCCCAAGCCATGTAAGGGCTCTGAATCTTCTCCTGGACGGGGAGATTCTTGTTGAACAAACCCTTCCAGATGGTGGTCTGAGTACCCCAACCAACAGCCGTCAGGCCGGTGTCTGAGATGGCCAGAGACGAGGCTGGTTGGCGAGTAAAGTAGCTGTTCACCTCCTTGAACATTCGGATATCCCAAACAGCCATCTTTTGGTCTTGTCCAGCGGACACCATGTATCGACCCTCACGATCGACTGCGAGAGAGCGCACCGGGCCCTTGTGTGCCAACAGCTTGACCAGCGGTTCTGCTGAGTTTGGAGACCACAATGTGACAGTTCCGTTCTGGTGACCGACGTGTAACACGGCATTCCAAGGGTTCTGCGCCATGGAGACCGGCTGGCCTAACCTTGTGGGCAACTCAGCCACTAGCTGACCGGTCGAGGTGTCTTGATATTTGAGCAGGCCGACAGTTCCCTGTACATTGTTAGACACCTTTCTCTGCCGTGAAGTGCTGGGTGACTTACAATAGTGGCAAGCAGGAAGTGGTAAGGCAGAAACTCCATCTGGGTCACCTCTTGGTGCTTCCTCAAACAATGCAGCTCCACGCCGTTACGGTCGTAGATGTAGACGTACTTCTTCTGCGACACAGCAAAGTATTGATTGTTGTGAAGCCACTTGGCGTCGCGCACCGTTTCCCCAGCTGGATCTCGCAACCCAGCTTGCCCTCGCGCCAGTCCATGGTCGCTACATGGCCCTTTCGTCCTGCCAGGAGCAGC